>CM023945.1:15045242-15064329 GCA_013407115.1 Glycine latifolia | reverse complement strand
GGTGGGGGAGGGGGGGGGGGGGGGGGGGGGGGGGGGGGGGGGGGGGGATTATCTCTCTAAAATAACTTGAACCAAAACACACTAACTCTGGTTTATGCAGGAAAAAAAAAACTCCAATGCCAAAGGTAACTTATAGCTTCATTTATTTATAGCAAGTCCTTAATTTGTATAGTTAAATCCCTAAATGCAAAATAGAAAATGAATAGAAATTCCAATGCTCATACACTACAATGAGATTAAAGTGCCAGGCAATATTTGCACAACGTACTAGTCTATAATTGACAACCAAATCAGTGTGTACTGTATATAAAATAGATAGTTAAATAAATAAATAAAAACAAGAGCCCACCATCAGGAACCGCATTCCTATCATAAGGTCTAGAATTCGTATTGTATGGTCTCCGTTCTTGCCCTCGATCCATATGTGGGGACTTTCTTTTCAAACCTCTGTGTGTTTCTTCATTATTATGCTGCATAAAGAACTCATAGTAAGAAACAGCACAGGAGCTATCTCAACAAAAACAACAAAAGTTAAACAATTCAACAATTATCTGATAAAATAAAATAACTTGAACGAGCAACACTTATGCTTCCAAGCACGCGTGTACATGAGAACAAGCAAAAAGTGCACTCAATTTTGCAGTGAAGTTCATTGAAATAAGACAAAACAGAAAAAAAACGTCACCCTAGAGCACTTTCATGAGTATATTGACAAGCCACCATGCTTTCAGGCAAATTCTCACAGAAAAAAAGCCACAAAACATAATCGAGGTGGATTCAATATTCAACCATTCATGTGTCACTGAATTTGAGAAACCGTTTATATTAAATTTTGAAAATGTGACATCACATGATGTATTTCATCTATCACATGATGTATTTCATCTATCAGAGACAATCCGCAACAAAACAAAGAAACAGAGAGAGAAAAAAAACACGGTGTCTTTGATTCTAGGAAAAAGCAGAACATTGTTTTAGCAGGGAAGAAATAACTTGATTTTTCGTACTAGTCACGAATCGTGACGCTTGGTAAACCTAGATTGAAGTTTCGAAGCGAGTAACGAAACCGAACGAACAAGTAAAGAAGTAAAAAAATATATATGTGCATAAAGTAACAATTATGGTTGTGTAAAGGATGAATCTACCATGTGATAGCTCATGGCAGTAACGGATTGGGAAAGAGTATGAGAGTGACGTTGGTTAGGGTTTTGATTGGAAGAAGATGGAGAGAATCGATCTTCGGCGGAGAAGAGAAGAATTTAAGGATCTGTTATGTTGTTGTGCGCCACCATACATATCCGAGTCTTCGCCCCGTGGAGAGAACCGACATAACCACCCCTCCTTTATCTCTTTTTTTTTTTTCTTTTGTTTATTTATTTTGCTTAATGTTTTCCCAATAGTTTTTTTCTTTTTTTTCCACTTTAGACATACGTTATTTTAATTTAATATGTAAAAAATATTTTTTAAAACAAAAATAATTAATTTTAGAATTACTTTTCAACAGTCTTTTCATAAAGAATAATTGATTATTAAAATAATTTAATTTGTACAAATGTTTAAACATGTTATTATGATTTTCACTTCTTTGTTTGGATATGAATAATGAAGAAAAAAATAGAAACTCAAACAATAGAAAAATAAGATATTACTTTTGAGAATTCCTCAACGTCACACCTTGAGATCAATGTGATGTTTCATTTTATATCGTTGTTAAGAGGCCAAACTTGATGGGTGGCAAGGATACTAATAATATGCCTAATTCACACAGAGGAAGTCTAAGTGAAAATTTTTAGAGCATTTTCAATGGGAGTACTCGTAGGGTTTCTTAAATTGAAGAACTCGTTCCTTGAAAAGATTCAGGGTTGGAGGTGGCTGACGTGGAGGAACCGTTCCGTCATCCCTCAAAAATAAGAATATCCTCATCAACTACCCACAAAAAGAAGAAGGGAAACATACCAGATTGTGGTGCGGGCGACGGTGGTGGTTGACGGCGCGAGGAGGCCGACGCATGCGGAGGAGGCAGGCACACGTGAAGGACCTTACCGGCGCGAGGTTGACGGCAACGAGGACGCTCGTGAGGTTGACAACAATGAGGACGCTTGCGACGTTCTCATGTGGCGAATCCACAAAAGTGCTTCTTGAACGATGTAGGTTAGGGGCGGAGAGGAAGGAGAAGGCAGTTGCCAGGTCGGTGGCGATGGAGAGGGTGCAAACGAGGGAGGGGAGGGCACCGCCGTAGAGTATTTTCTTTTTCTTTTTTCTGGAAGGGGGGAGGGGAGGGTGTTGGAGTGTTGAGAGAAAAGAGGGTGAAGGAGAGAGTTGGATGGAGGTTTCTGGAAGGGAGAGGGAGGCGTGAGTTTTGAGGGAGAAAAAAAATGAAGTGTACAGGGTGGGTGATGCGTGTTAGTTTGTGGATGGTAGGAAAATGAAGTTAAATTTTTTTAATAAGTTGAAAAGAAAGACAACAGCCCAAATATGATCGTTTAAACGAAAAAAAAGTTAACAAGTTAAAATAAAAGCTTGAAAAGAAAGACAACAGCTCCAAATATGACTGTTTAAACAAGTTGAAATAAAAGCAACGGCACAAAATATGACCGTTTTAAAAAAAAAATGGCTAGGTGAAAGTTTGATTATAAATATGGGTGATTTGTTTTGCTTCTTCACACACAAATATGGGTGATTATAAATTTATGTAATTTTTTTTCGAGGTCTAGGTTTTTTATTTATTTCGATGTTATTGTGTTTAATTATTTATTATTATGTAAAATTTTGTTTTATATTGTTACGCATTTCATTTTATTTATTTTTATTTATATTTATGAAATTAAAAAAATGTTAAGTTTTATTAAAAAAAATATAAATATGTGGATTTTTTTGAATTCCTTATGGTTTCTTGCATTGAAGCAAAATATTAGATGAATTCCTTAGGAGTGACATAGCACTGTGGGGACCATAAAAAAGTTGCTTAAGGAACTCAATTGGGTTCCTTGCATTGGAGATGCTCTTAGTACCTCGTGCGGAGGCCCAACCTAGAGGGTGGCAGACATATTGTTGAACATGTCTAACCCACATAGGAGGAATTAAGTGACCAAGTTTGTTAAATCTAAGGAAATGATAATTGGATTGTTAGTTGGTCTGCTTACATGCATGGGTCGTTGAGACACTTTGATAGACGTGGAAAAAGCTGATAGAGGTAGCTTTAGTAGCAATGGGGATATACAAATGCATGATTTCACAAATGGTCATGACTCATTCAAAACCCCAAGTGGTGGTGGCGAGTACTCACGTGCGTATATCCTAACATTGCCACAATTACTCTTAGATCAAAATCGGTATCTCCCAAATGATTTTTGGCACATGCCACTTTTTCCCAAATGGATGTTGTCATTTTACCATAATTAAAGGGGATTTCAGTTGGTCGTTCAATAGTTGTTCTCCATGGAGAGTTGTCAGCATGACAACATATATCGTATAGTTGTTATCATATTGTGTTGAAAATGTGACTAATGATGTGATGTTGATATAAATTGTTGCTTATTTATAACTATTTTTAAAAAAATATCCTTAGTACAATTATTGTATTTAAATGTCACATTTTTGTTATGCATACAAGGATGGATCTATTAATTTTGACGTCTAGTATTTAAATCTTTTAAATGATGTCTAATATTTAATGTAAATCACAATTATAATTTCGATAAATATATCCATTTGAATTATAATAATGTTGTAATTCATAAGATAATAAAATAATTTTGATAAAAATGTTTTTGATTTAATGATTCGTTCCTATTAATTTTGATAATAATAAGAAATAGAGATTGAAAAAAGTAAAGTTTTGAGAAGAAATCGATATTGAAAAAAGTTAAGGGTTTAAAAATATGCAATAAAAAAAATATACATAAATTTATAAAAGATGAGAATTGAAAACATACATGATGATATGCTAATATTTTGATGGTAGACTTGTTAGTGTTTTGAAGAATTAAGTGATTGTGTTTCAATCCCCAAAATTGATTGTCAACAATTTTATTTATAGACTTTTAATATTAATGATCAAATTTACGTGATTTTGATACGTATACAAAGATATTCATAAAGTTATTTGGTACTTCAATTTGTCGAAAAATACTTTACTCTATCCAACGCTTTCCAATCCCACATGTGTGTGAATGAAATTTTTGAAATTAGTAATCTCAATTGAAATAATTTCCTTATATTACACAGTCAAAATTGTCGAATTTCTGTTTATTTTTTAAGAAATTTCTCTATTTATCTCTTAGACAAGAACATCAAAATTTAATTTTCATAACTTAATCAAATTTTATATAATAAAGAGCTAACAATTATATAATTGAAACTGTTTTAGAATTTGATATTTTTTAATTTCAAACAAATTATAAAAAAAATCATGACAATTAATACTAATAAAATATATTTTAAAAATCATTATTATTAAATAATTATATATCACAACTTAGATATTCAAAAAATTATAAAAAGTAAGAAAAAAATCAGCCCCCATATGATCAATTTCAAGATCCATCCCTGTATGTATGATATATATTGTAACTTATTTGCTTTGTGTGTATGTATGACTCTGATTTTCATGATGTTCACGTTCATAGGTACAGACATCTTAGAGGTTTCTATTTTATGAGAATTCAATGTATAAAGAGATGTCCAATGTCAAGAAGGATTCTGCAATAAATCTTTGAATACCATTCTTAGTATTATTGTTATTATAGGTGATGTTTTAGTCACGATCAACCTAAGGATTGTGTGCTGTATGTATATTTCTCCCTCCCTTTTTTTTAACTACCCACAGCTCACTTTTATTGAGAAAATAATTCATGTTTTGTTCTTTGGCCGTAGTGTCAATGGCACATGGTTTATATTTCCCAATATTAATGACATTTGATTTACGATTTTGGGGTAATTTTTTGAAAAAATTATCAAAATAGATAGATTTAAACTAAATTACAGGAAATGGATAAAAACACGACTTTGGTTTTAAATTTTTGTATTTAAAATAATAGAAGTTATGTTTAACAATCTAACTTTAGTAGTGTTTTATAATTTAAATGCAAGAAGTCGTGTATAACAACACGACTTTAGCTTGTCTTTTTTAATTTAACATGAAAGGTTAAACTAATCATTTGTGAAACTTCATTTAGAAATTAGTTCTTTGTATGGAAAAAGAAGAAGAAAAATGAAAGGAAGAAATGATTTTATATGGTTTTCTTTTTTCAATCAACAAAAAACTGATCACATAGAAAAAAGTGCTACACCATTTGATATATACAATTGATCTTTAATATACTTAATTGAAAACACTGTTATAAAACATGATTTTATTATTATTTTTCTTTAAAAAAATTAAAATTTTTCTGAAGTCGTTAATGCACTTCTAACATTTTAAATAAAAATAATCAAAATTATGTTTTAAAAGAATATTTATTTATTAGAAGTCCTAACATCAACTTACTAATTTATTTGAAATAAATGTGCCTATTTTGTTAATCTTTTTTTAAAAAAAATATTCTCTTCCACAAAATCATAAAAACTTCATTTCTGACGCTATATGTAGGACTAATACATGTTTGGACCTTTTTTTTTTGTCTGGTTTAGGTATATTCATTTTTGTATCAGGAGTTTAAAAATGTTAGAGATACGTTATTTATTACACTCTTTTTTATATATTTTTTTATTGTTCAAAATTTATTGAAAATAATATTTTTTTTAGATTCATATCATATTTATTGATTATTTCTTAATTTAATAGTTTTTAATAATTTTAACCAAATAGAGAAAATATGTTTAAAAAATACGTTAAAAAATATGTTTTTAACGCTATTGTTATTGTTGAAACTATTTTGTAGATTCTATCTTTATTTGCAAAATGTAAAAAAAAAATTAATAACAAATTAATGAAGAGTTTCAAATTAAAACCAAAATATCAAATATACTGTATAGTTGTCTCGCAGCAAAAGTTAGTGAACTACAAAAATACACCATGTCACAAATTAAATTATTTATAATAAATCTAAAATATAATTTATATACTTAAATATATTTATCAATGATGAATTTTAATCTTTTATACATATAAAATAAAATGTCAGTATAATTTATAAATTATAACTTCGAAAGTATTTATTTTACATACCTATTTCGTATTTACTACTAGTATTTTTTTCCCTTTTTTATTTTATATTTTTATTATTATTGTGGGGTTTGTTTCACTGAGGACAGTGAGGACTGAGCACTGTACAATACTATTAACGCTGTTGTAGCTGTTAGCAGCGACCGACGAGTCTTGTGTGTGACCTCAAAACCCTGCCGTCAGTCACCGTCTTCTCTGCCGCCATGAAGCTCGTCAGGTCTCACATATTCATTTTCATTCCACCTTTTTCCTTTTTGTTACTCTTTTTCTTCTTCTTCAATTTGAAGCTAAAAAGCGTCTAAAACTGGAACAGGTTTCTCATGAAGCTGAACAACGAAACCGTATCAATCGAGCTCAAGAACGGCACAGTTGTTCACGGCACCATTACAGGTACTCTTCTCTCTTCCGCTCTTTTCCCGTATCGTTTTGTTCTTCGACGCTTGATTTTGTTGCTGCTTTTGTTAAACCCTAGTTTGGTTTCGCGCTTAAACCTTTATGTTAAGATTTATCGCTAAAGCACTCGGTCTACGATTCAGTTGCGAATGGCATGTTGTAGGGATACTCACTGTTTTTTTCAATTCCTAAACCTAATGCAATTGTTCATTGCATTCTCAAATCGTTACCCTGGAATTCAGAGCCTATTTTTTGGTGGGTTTTGGGAACTAGATAGCAATTTTTATCTTCTTGTGCATAGTATTCAAATGATTAGATTTCACATGTTATTCGCATAAAATGAGATCTCATCTTATGACTTTGTGCCCAATGGATTTCATAGATTTCGTTGTTATAGTCAAAAAAAGGTGAAGCGGAGGCAGTTTTGTCCTCTGTAAATAAAATTACTCGTTCTTTTGTGATGCTACAATTTGACACCCACCCAAGCTCTTTCTCTTATGTATAGAGCAATTGTCTATAATATATCAATATAAACTGCAAAGATTCTGATTATTTATAGTTTGGAAGATCAATTTTTTTAGTGAAATCCATTGGATGTTTTTAATAATTTCTTCTATGTTATCAAATGTCTGCGTTGCTAATGGAGGTAGGTTCATCATAATTGACAATCTCTTATCCCAAGAAAAAAGTCGTAATCATGTATTATTTGCAAAGCTTTACTGATGATGCTTAAAATAAGATCCATTTTTTAACCTCATATTTCTGTTCAACTTTTTCGCAATGGTTGGTATATGACTTCTTTGCTTGTAATTCCTCTGTTAACAACTTTGTTTCTTGTCAAAGTGAATGGCTAATTACCCTGTCATTCTATAAGAGACAACAAGATGGGAACTCTGTCATCAGTGTGATAGGTTACAACTTACTGCATAACTAATATGATCAATTTTGAACTTTGAAATATCTTTAATCTCGTTGCACCTAAACTTGCTATGGGACAGATTAGTTTTTGGTAGCTTTTCATTTGTTAGCTGCTATGGCTTTTCAAAATTCCTGATTTTTGACATGATAGAGAGATTGAACAGCTTTCCTGAATCTGTGAATTTTTTTCATGTTCAACTTCTTGTTCTTTTCACTGTTATGCCTTGCATAATGAATAGGATGTTTCTTGTCCTTTTCTGTTTTGAGTAATGTCCAGTCCTCCAACAGGCTCAAACACTTCTAGATGGTAGCAATGTCTTATCGTATTTGTGTCCTGTGTTGTATGATTTGTATCCATGCTTTCTAGCCTGTTTTCCTCTTATTTGTACTGACCCTAATTTCTCCTTTATAATATCTGATGTAAAAAAAGAAACTAATTACTATTTAAACTCTAAACTTGGAACAGTAGGAAGATGTCTGTTGCTTATGACATTTTGGTATGAGGCACCTTGATCTCTAGAGTCTGAATGTCTCACTTATGAGGCAAATCTATTGCAATTTTGATTATGTGGCACTATGACAGTATTGGACCTCTTAGCCTCTGGAGCAAGTTTCCTTAATGTTGTAATTTAGAATAGCCTTACATCTTTCCTAGGGAAAATTTGACAGAAATATGGCAGAAATACAAGTCCCCTCAAATCCTCATCACTTAATTAAATTTACCCCCCCCGCAATCTGTTTTGTGGATATTTCTTTGAACAAGCTTCTGGATTTAGTTTGACTTAATCACGTTCATGCTTATAGAACACTTAGATGTTGTCTTTAGTTGCCTTAAATTTTAGAATATTTTCGGCACAGGTGTGTCCCTAGCTTTGTAAATAAATAGCCAACACAACAAGTCAACAACTTTCTTTTACATTTGTTTTTCTAATGAGTTGAAATCAGACATGTTTCATGAGGATAGTGAATCCTTGTATTCAGTGTTGTCAAATAGCGGCTATCGCGGCACTATCACACTATAGCGTAGCGGGTTTTAGGGAAAACACAATCACGACGGCATCGTGTTGCGGACTCCGCAAAAATCGCAATCACGGACGCTTTACGTGTTGCAGAATCTCATTGCATCACGGCTGTTGTGTCGTCAGTTTCCAGCAAGATTGAATTGGACAGAAATTGCATCGACGGCATTTGGGGTTCATCATTCTGAAAGAAAGGAAACCAGGTCAGGTGCGGATTCAGGTTGCCTCTGCAGTCTGCACGGCACTTCAGTTCAAGGTTGCTTTGGGCTTGTGGACAAGGTTTTTGGCTTTGGTGAAACTCACGTCGCGGATCTTGTGTCTCCATTCAGAAATTGCAGAGCGGCGAAGTTTCTCATCCGTGATAGAGCAGAGTTGAGGTAGTTTCAGAATTAGGGTTCCCATGAAGGAGATGACAGATGTTTGGGCTTGCGGGTCTTGGACAAATTGGGCTCATGTGCCTTTTGTTTTTGTTTTATTCTATACTAACACTCGTGTGAGTTTTTAAACTATGGAGTTGGAGTCAAATGTGACTTGGTATTTCTTATTTTATAATAGGCCCAACGTAGCCTTTTTTTATTTCTATGCATTCAACCTTTGAAGATCATTGCCACTCAAACATCTCCTCTACGTAAACCCTTCCTCCCAAAACTCAGAACCCTCCAGAGTCCAGCCTTCTTCCCCACTCCTTTACTAGGACTTCGTTAGTATTTAGCTCTTTTTTTAATGTTTCCAACATATTTTGTTTTGCATAGTTTAACTTTTGAGTTAATATTATGGCAATGTTTATCCAGCTTATTTTTGTTTGCATATAGCTAATTTTTTTATACATATTTAATCGTTATATATATATATATATATATATATATATGTATATATGTATGTATGTATGTATGTATGTACGTTCAACTGCTATGCTGCCTCCGCTACTTGCCCGCGACGGTATACGCTATAGCAGATTTTCAGCTAATTGTGATTTTCTGCGATCCGCTAATGACAACACTGCTTGTATTATAATTGAGCAATATAGTACTACCTATTGTCCAAACACAATCAAATTAAGTATCAAGGAATTTTGTTGTCTTTAATTGATGAATACATATCAAGCTCATGTCTAACAAAAAATTTACTGTTTGGTGTCTTTAAGCCTTATTTGGGATGCCATTAGAAGTGCTTTGCAGCTTTAGTTGTACTGATCCATGGACTTGATGCTATACTGCAGGTGTTGATATCAGTATGAATACACATTTGAAAACAGTTAAACTAACTCTGAAAGGGAAAAACCCAGTTACTTTGGATCATCTCAGTGTGAGAGGCAACAACATTCGATATTATATCCTTCCTGACAGCTTGAATCTGGAGACTTTACTGGTTGAAGAGGCTCCTAAGATCAAGCCTAAGAAGCCAACTGCTGGTATTGTATATTATTTGACTTTCACTTGAATGTTTATCAGAGGCCAATTATGTTCAGGTTGACTGTTATCTAGGAATATCTGGTTCTCAAAGTTTTGATTTTATTTACAGGGAAACCATTGGGGAGAGGACGGGGGCGAGGCCGTGGCCGTGGCCGTGGTCGTGGTCGTTAAGATGCACCTCACAAAATTTGTGGCATTTGCTTGTACGATTATTGTAGGGAATTTTTCTGAGAAGTTTTAAAGACGTTGTAGGAGTGCTGTTGTTAGTTAATCATGCAGACTTTGTTCATGTTGACATTTTCTTGCATCAATGCTTTGAAGTTCTCGTGTATAATTCCTTCCTGTTGGATAATTGTCATATCTCTCAAGTCTCCCACCGAAAGAAACTGCCTATGTACGTGTAGTTTCATTAGGTGAAGTTATAGGAATTACTGATGATAGCCGTTGTTCGTAGTGGTTTTGTGTTAATTGAAGACTTTTACATATATTGGATATTAAACTTGACTCCATTTAAGAGGGAAAAAGTAAACCATAAAAGCTACTCTTAAGAATTGATTTTACAGTGAATATATCAACGATGATGCAATATCTGGTAAAGGTTTTGAAACGAAATAAACTAGTTAAAACAGATACGGAGGTATTTTTTTGTAAGTCAAAAAGAGGGTTAGCAAAGGTAGCAAAAGCATGGGGGACATAACCAAATCCATGAGATAAAAGAAAAAAAAAAGAACAATATGAAAACCTATGACTAGGAAGAGTTTGTTTATCCTTTACCAAATGGTGATAAATGAAGCTGGGGTGGAATGCCATCGTAGGAGGCTAAAGTATCTACAGACCACCGTGGGAGGCTAAAGTATCTACACATGTATTTCCCTCATGATAGATGTGTCCCAGCAGAAAAATCTATGTTCTTAGTCAGAGATGTTCTTCCATCTGTTTCTAATTCTCCAAGGAACCGTGGTTTCATTCTTTATTAGCTTCAAGGACTAATTTTGAATGACATTCAACCCATAGTTTCTTCCAACCCGTGGCTATACCTGAAATTACCCCCATGATCTCTGCAAAAAACAAAAAAAAAAAGAAAGCCTTTGGGTGCCAAGATTAATAGCAAAACAACATAAAACATCAGCTCGGTCATTTCTAAATACACCACCACAATCGGCTCTCCTAGGACAACCCAACCCAGAGCCATTAATGCATATTCGAATATTTAATAGGTATTCAATTGTGTTTTGAAAAATAGGTATTTGGATTATTTTTCAATGAGTTTAATTTTTATATTTAAAAGCTAAATTAGTTTGTCAAGCAAATCTAATTTAGTTGGTTGAATTAGGTATATGAATTGTTATAAACTCCCTCATAATATCTTTCATTTCTATGAATAAAAAAAACTAAATTAGTTTTCACAACATCTTGTTATATATATACTATTTAAAATTTTAGCCTATCAATTAATTAGAAGTTACTTTAAATATTACTTTTAAAATAATTATTACAAAAATGATTATTTTTATCATATATGGCAATCTAAGAATAAATTATGTATAACAATATAATTTTCTTTACACTATTAATCTATTGTAATTAAATTATTTTTTAATTGTATTTCACATTCTTGTGAGATACCAAAACAAGAAGTTGGAAAATAGTTTTGTTAGTCTTATGAATTTAACTAAAATATATTAATGCTGTAAAGAAAGTTATTAAAAGCACCAATAAAGAAAGTAATAATATTGAAAGAAAATAAGAATGTTGGAAAAAATGTTAAAAGGATCTTAAATAATATCCTTAAAAATTGTTTTTAGTTTAATTCAATAATACTTTCCACGTAATTGACTTTGGATGTGAATCTTCTTTCTTATTTATTTAGTGAGATCTCAATCTTAAGTTATAAACAAGTGAAAAAAAATTAAATGATAAAAAAGATATGGAATTTTGATGGAGGAGATTTTTATCAAAGAGAAATAGAGAATCCAAGTAACAGCTCACTTAAAATGATTCATTCCCAGATGACTTTACCTAGCAGTGGAAAACTTTTGCTATTACACTCAAATTATATTGTTTTTTAGTCATTTGTGATAATAGACAACAAATATAATTTTATTCAAGGCAAATAAAACTATTATATACGATAAAATTTTGATTTCAAATATTTAATATAGTTACGAACTAATAATTTAAACTTAGATCAGATTTTGTAAAAGAATATTTGTTAATTGATTAATCAGTAATATGATTTACGATAATAACTTTTATAATAATTTGCTTTTAAACATTGATATTTATTAATTGATAATATAAAAACATTGCATCTTACTATACATCGGAACTAAACCCTATTGTTATCATTACTATGATGATGATAAATACATATTTTGATCCTTAAAATATAAAAAATAAGATGATAAATTAGTTTCTAATAGATAAAAATTCAAATTTAATTCTTCACAATGTAAAAATGAGACACATTGATTGTTCCATTAAATTTATTAAATCATTTTATTAATAAATTATAATATTTAAGAATTAATTTAATAATAAATTATATCTTTTAAAAATTAATTTAACATTAAATTATAAAATTATTCTATATTTTTTTTTACACATTTAAAAATTAATTAATATGTGACGGCCTCAAACTTACACAGATAGTCAGATAGAAGTATTTACCCTTATTATTACGAAATGGTGGGTTACTTGTGAAAAAGGAAGAATGAGTAAGTAGTGGTCAAAATTAAAGTTAAGAAGAAGCTAAGGTTTGAGAAAATTGTGGTGGTGACTAAACAGTGGGAGCACGCAATCTTGCATAAATACAGAGAAGAGGAGACGAGTGAAGAGACGAAGGATGGGGAAGGCAAAAGAAGCGGTGGTGGTGGCGGGAGCCCTAGCATTCGCGTGGCTCGCTATAGAGCTCGCTCTCAAACCCTTCCTTACCAAGGCACGTGCTTCCATCGACAAGTCCGACCCGGCACGTGACCCCGACGACGACAACGACGATGCTCTTCCTAAAACCACCGGCGCCGACGTTCCCGAAGCCGCCGCTGACGACGTGCCTGTCGCTGCTGATACCAAAACCACCGACGACGCCTGAACTTATCTCATTCATGTTATTTTGAATTTCCTGAAAACTACTGTCCACATGAAATAATATTGTTAGCCTCGTTGTGTTTCTGTTAATTTTGTGTATATTGGGTTGTCAGTGTTTTTGTTCTGTTTGGTTTGGTTTTAGGATTGAAACAAATACCAGGTTGTTCTGTTCTGTTTGTTTCCCTTGTCATGGTCAGATATAAACGGACAATTGGTATTTTTGGTACTTCCCATTTTAGCTTTTACAATCATATGCTTCCTTGTAGTTGTAGCTATCAACTTGGAACAACACTAGGATGTACCAAACTAAATGCCTATCTATATTTTTTGGGGGAGGAATTAACATTTTAGGAGAGGGGATGGTGCTTAATGCTTATTGTTTGACATTTATAGGGAATGGAACAAATGCACATATCATATTGCTACTCTTGTTAACCATTTAGCTATACTATACCTGTGATGTTTTTTAGAACTACTATAAATAATATTGTTAAAATATAATTATACAAAAGCTTATGCAACAATTTAGGCAAGATTCATAGATCCCAAATTTCTAAAGCCTAAACCACCATATTCTCTAGGAGGGCAAATATTGTCCCATGCTAGAAGATGGCCTTTACCCCAAATGAAATCTCTGCATAGTTTTTCAATTGTCACATAAGCTCACAGGGATCAAGGAAAACTGCACGACATAACCGGGCGTAACAGAGATGCCAGGGTTATGTGGAATAATGATGATGACTTAATTTCCCTTTTAATTCTCTCAATTTTTGTGTTCTTACTTCTTAGTTTTAATGTCTAACTTGCTGGTTAACATTATTTGAGAAAAATATTATAGAATTAGCTACGTTTGAGAAAAATTATTAAATAAACCATACAAAATGTCATTAAATTAATTCTCAAATTAGAATTATACTCATTTTTGTCACGCCACATATAATGGACTGGCCAATTCAATCATTATACCAGCTTTGTAATTGGTCTAGTTGACAATTTGGATTGGTCAAGCTTAAGGCACCGATGCAACCTGATATATGACTTGGGTAGTTTTGGAGAAAAAGGTCACTTGGTTGATTTAGTTAGAATTAGCCGAGCCATGCTTGTATTTATTTTTTAAAAAGCACCCATGTAGAATCAAGTAGAGTCACAACTTTGACCAAGTTTAGTAGAATTATTACTTCGAACAGGTCAAGTACCTCCCTCGCCAATGGTGGTGCATCAAGCTAGCAATATTCATGGCTCGTCGGTCGCTAATAACCACTTATTTGCCTTATCATTATATCTCAATAGCATTTGTCTTTCACAGTCGCAACCTAGCAAAAAAGAATGTGGAAGTCTCAACCTAACAAAGGGACGAAGCATGTGACAAGAAGGAACAAAAGAGAATGTGGAGGCAAACAATAACAAAAGAGATTGAAGATATGAGGTGTCTCTGTGGTTGCTAAAAAGAAAGATGAAATATATCTTTACACTGCTTTTCAATACATTTTCACCGTATTTTTTTAATAAATTTTGTATTAATTCCTTAACTAATATCTTAAGTATTCTTATAAAAAAAATTAAAAATATATTAAAATTGTGTTCATTATTTTTATTTATTTATTTTGGATATCCCACGCCCATGAAACTTCGTGGAACTCAGCAGTGGCAAACAAAATAGATATTTTCATTATGGAGAGACAAATAGATATTTTCAGCTTGTTTGGTTGGTGGTCCCAAAAAACATAAACAAACAAACAAACAAAAAAAATTGTTTTCTATTATTTTTTTAGGAAGTTTTTATTATTGAATAATGTTAACTATAACTTGCATAAGAAATTATAATTATCTTAAATACTCAGGAGTATTTTAGTCAGGTATGTAGGTAAGTATCCATATAAATATTTATATTTAATGGTTTTGACTATGCAATTGTAATTGTATTAAATATTTAAGAACAAATTTTGATTTCATAATTATTCTATTTGATTTCAACAAAACTATAAGTGAAAAACACCCCGGACATTTGTTTCAAGATATAATATTTCATTCTTTTGAATCATATTCCCAAAAATATTATTATCCAAAATGTTATTGCAAAGAATATTTGAAACGTATTGGGTTAAATTATCTAAATTTTAACATTCCTAAGCATATTTTAAAATTTAAAATAATTGAAAAAAGAGTTTAAATAAAATTTTATAAGTGGATTAGAAAATAACTTCTTACATTTCCATGAGAATCATGGGAATAAAAATAAAGTAAATTGTGTTGTAATTACTTTTTTTAAAAACATAACAATACTCAATAATATTTTCTAAAACTCTAAACAAACATGAAAATACTATATCCTCCTGTTTGTTATCCGGGAATGAAATTTTAATTCTGAAATAAACACATGATAGGGGTGTTCATCAACCGATCCAAACCGATGCAAATCGTGGTGATCGAACCGAAAAATCGATAACCAAAAAAATAAAAAAAAAAAACCAAAAATTTTCACTGGATTGGATCGATTTTCGGATTGACTAGTGAAAACCGATCCAATCCAAACCGATCCAATTATAAACCTTACCTTATCATTTACATACTTGGGCCTATTCCCCATCATATTTTGTTCAATAAAAAATAAAAAATGGTGTTTGTTTTTTGTCCAATTAATAACTACTTGCTCCTTATTTTGTCCAATGAACATGTTTGTCCAATGAAAATTAGAAAATGATGTTTGTTTTGTCCAATGAATGTGTTTGTTTCTACTAGATACTCCTTATTTTGATAAAAATAAGTCTTATGAGTTTTATTTTTAGACTTTTTAAAAAATTGAAAACCGATCCAATCCAAACCGAAAAAAATTGAATCGGATTGAATTGAATTTGAAAAAAATTTCAAACTGAATGGATGATCAAATGACCAAACCAAAGGGATTGGATCAAATGATTTTTTGCTTCAAAACCGATCCAATCCAGACCGTGAACACCCTTACTTGATGAGAGGAAAAATATACAACTACTAAATAGAAAAAAAAGAGAAAAGAAAGAAATATAAATAGAATGGGACATTGAAGAGAGTAAAAGGTATTAACAAAAGAGAGATAAAGAGAAAATTTGTTGCATAAATTATGGCATTTTTTATGGAGTAAATAGTCAATTGAGTTTACGAAGTTAATAGACTTAAAACTAAGAAAATTTAAAATAATTCCTTGAAAGTTTTAGAATTCATTTAACTTCTTAAAATTAACTTCTTTTTAGTTCTCATTTGCTTAGGTATCAAAATGAGAAAAAAAATCAATTTTAAAATACTCTTAAATTTAAGAAGTAAAATGATAATGAAATACAAGTTTAGAAACTAAATTAACATTTTACTTTTTTTATATGTAAATTATGGTATTTTATTTTGTATAAATTATATATATATATATATTTAATTAAAATTCGAATAAAATTGAATGATCAGAATTAGAAAAATTAAGGTAGAATCTCTATAGAAATAACATAATTATAACAATTTTGTTATTATTTATGTAGCATTACGTGGCAACGTTTGGGTGGTTGACTGATGGGGCAAGTTCAGAGCGTTAATGTGGGTGACGGGTAGTAAATCGCTACCCCACGCCCCTCTCTCTGCTCACAACAAAACCCGTGTTTGTGTTTTCAAGTCCGCTAAACGCAATCCCTCCCTTTTCATCTATCTTTCTATTTCTCTTTCCCTTCAAATCTTGCATTGTATTTTCACTCCCTCTTGCTGTTCCACCTTACTCATGCCGTTCATCTCTGTTATTTGAGGTCACAACTCTCTTTCCCCTCTCTCTGCACTCAATTTTGTTTCTGTTTTTTATTTTCTTTTTGTGGGTTTTTATGTTACACAATTTACTGGGAAAAAATTCAAGTTTCACATCGACTAAAAATATAATGTCAAGATAGAGGGTATAGGTGGGGACAAACCTTATAAGTAAATTTTGTATGATTGAGTTAGCTTCAAACCCAAATTATAAGACAATCTGTAGATGTTTTAGCCAAAAGGTTTGCATTATGCTTTAATAATATGTGAACCGCTGCAAAAGTTATTCATATGAATTTTGCATTATGAATCAACAGTTGTTCATGCACTGCAGATTAGGATTTTTTTTTTATAAGCTTCCTCCTTGGAATTCTTGATTGGTTGTGAAATGGACTAGCTGGTTCACCACTGAAAAACTTAGATACCAATTAATAAAAAGACTTAGAAGAGCTACACCTTAAAAAGTAGTTGTTGTAGTTATAAACCCTACACTAAAAGCCCATCTTTCTAATGTAATAATTTGATTGCTTCCTATATGTATAGGAACAAGTTCTAGAAGAGGTCCGTTTATTTATTTGTATATAATCTCCACATGTGTTATTTTGTAATGCATGTCACTACTTGCTAGTATTGGAACTTGATTTCAACCTTCTAATTTGCAAATGAACGAATTTTTATTGCAAGTTAAGATACTTCTGTAGATTCAATACTCTCCCTGAAGAAATCGTTGAAATCAGAATTAGTGTATTAATTATTTCAATTTGATCATTATCCTGTGTGGCTCCTTTTTGCCGGACTTTTGTCTGTGAATCGTGATTTACTATAGGTAGTAGGTCTCAGAAATTACCTTGGAGATCTCCCATAGGTTGTATTTTTCCCTTTAAACTTGCTCTGGAGTAATATCTAACTGTATATTTTATTTTATTTTTGTTCAAACGAGGTTTCCTCTCACCTTTTGGGATATTGTCTTAAAAATGTATGTATGAAGAAAATAGTATCATTTGACAGTTGAATTTGAGTTTGAATTCTAATAGGGTCTTGTACTCTGAATTTATTGAAAACTGATTTTCTCATTTCTGTATACTTTTCTCATATATATACATATCCAATTTCTCTAGGCTCAATCAATTTTTGGTCTTCTTTTTCCCCTTCTTTTTTTTTTAAATTGTATCTTTAAAGTAGTGTTTGAGGCAGCTACAAGAGGTGGACTTGGTGGGATGTTTCTTGTTTCTCACTTTATTTGTAAGTTAGTATTTATGATTGCGTCCCCCCACCCCCGGTATCATAGTATGTGTTTGAAATGTTTGAGCCTGAAGCTTTCGTAGACTCTATTCGTAAACTTGTAAGAGTTTACCTATTATAAAAACTAATATTAGAACACCTATTAATGACATATATGCATAACATAATACTGTTAACAATAATTCAACATTTCAACTCCATAATAAAGTAAAGTAGCAAACCACAATAATAAAGTGTTATAGCAAACCACAATAATAAAGTACTGAATAAGATTAAACTACAAAAATGATCAAATTATACTTAAATTCATAAAACATAAGTTTCTAGTGAAAAACATTTCAAAAAGGAGTTCATTTCTTCAAATCATTTGAGTCATAGTAAAACATCAACACTATGGCGTCAATTGGGGGGGGGGGGGGGACATTTGATTTCAAACTCTCTTCTTGACTCTGAGAGTTCATGCAATTTTAAAGAGTTTGCATGCGTTTATCCAAAAAAAGAGTTTGACACAGTTAACTCATTTTCTCTACCTAGTTAACTTGAGAGTTTGACAACCTTGAGTATATTGGAATTTGGAAATGTGGTCTTCCTATATTTTTTTTAGTTGTATGGTTTTTATAACTCAAACTATTGAAAACCAAGTATACCATATGTCCATGCTCATGTTACTGTAAAGCTTTGATGTCAAACATTTTAAAAAATGAACTTGACATTTTAAAGGCTGTTCATTTTAACATGATGGAGTATTATGCAATTGTGAAACATAATCATGAAACAATACCTTTATTATTTAGTCATAATAAAATTTTGGATTGGGGTATTATTTTGGCAGTTCAGATAAAGTAATTTATTATTTATAATCCTAGAGAGCATGATCAGACACTGCATATTTTTTGTGTTGTCCATGTTAGTAAAACATTATATGCCTCATTATTGACTAATTTCTGGAAAATAAATGTTTTTGCTTTCTTGTATTCAAAAGAATGCAGGTTTCTTCATTTGCTTTTTGATTTTGATTATGTTTGCTTGGCAGTCAAAGGATTATCACCATGTCAGTTGCACCAGTTGACAGTATTCCCTCATTAAGCAGTGAT
>CM023945.1:14966055-15040242 GCA_013407115.1 Glycine latifolia | reverse complement strand
GCAGTATTAGTGTCAGCAGTCAATGTTTGTGGTGATGATGAAGATGATGTTGGTGGTGGTGACAATAATGGTGATAATAATGGTGGTAATAGTGATGAAGGTGGTGGTGGTGGCAACAGTGACGATAATGATAGTGGCATTGGCGATAGTGATAATAACAATGGTAATGATGATGATGATAACGATAATGACAACAAAATGTCATTATCAAATGTGAGAAATGTGAATTTTTTTTGTTGATTTTAAAAATGAATATAAAAGTCTTTCAAAAATGATTTAAAAATCATTTTAATTCCATTTTTGTCAAACACCTTTTATTTTGAAAATTACATTTAAAAATCAAAAATAAAAAATTTACAACCACTCCAAACTATCCCTTAACCTCTTCCGGTAGTTGTTTCTATTCACGGATTGCAATTTTTGGGGCAAACTATGGCTGAGGGGGGAATCAAAGGCAGTTGCTTCTTGCAATCGAAAATCTAAGATTACATTTCAGATTAACCTTTACATTTCAATTAGACAGGGGTGGCAAAAATCCTGGCCAAGGTCAGTGAAAAAAAATTCAAATCATGCAATCTAATTTAAAGGGTAATAAAAAATCAAAATGACAGTAAGAGGTGTTAGCAAAACTCGAATCATCCGATCTAATTTAAACTACATTTTATCATATTAAATTGGATTATTTTTTCAAAATAGAAATTTAAATAAAATCAAATTACAAATTATTTTAATCTTTAGATCGAAGGACTCAAAATCGATCCAAAGTCATCCACAAATATTCATGTACATGCAATTTTTGCTTCTATTGGAATAGATGGAGAAAGTATCATTTCATTTACTGCAACCATTTCGAGCTTCGTGCATCTAGCCTTAAGGCTTCATAATTAGATTCGGTGGATTTTATTTTTTTAAAACCTCCGTGTCTGTTATTCATTCAAACTTAGCAGTATAATTTGGCTTTATTTATGATTATGATAATAATTAAAAGAAAAGCACATCAAACATGTGGGGGATCTCGTAGGTTTGGCATGTCGGTGGTACAAGACCATTAGTTACATGTTAAATCTCTTGTCAACAATTTCTGCAACGAAAAACGGTTGTCATCTGATGTCTACTTCTTCTGAAGGAGCCTTGGTCCTTGCCATGACTTACTGAATTAATTCACCCTACGGTTAAGGGTGCTTCATATTTGTTCAGAATTAGTGTTCACACGCCCTCACTGTTTGTAATAGAGTGGTCTATATAGCGTGTTTACATTTTTTTTTTATTTGCACCAAAGATAATAGTTGGAGACTAATTTATTTTGAGACGCAAAGATTATTAAAATATATTTTATTTATTTTTAACAAAGTTTCGCTATACATAGTTGTTTGGGTAAGCGTTCCGGGGTGGAAAACATATACTAGGAGAAAAGAGAGACTATTTGTTATTTTTGAGTTAAGCGTAATTTTGAGAGAATTTCAACGGTTATTCGAACATAGGTTGAGTTATTTATCAATTGTGTTAACCTATGTAACTATCAAGGACGTAGTTAGATCTTTACAATGGGGGGAGCAATTCGAGAGTTAAAAATTATCTAAAAAACCTATGCAATAAATTTAATTTAAAATACTTAAAATTATATATTATTAAAATATTACTTATGTTAGTAATATATCAAAACATGAATAGAATAGGAGTGTTACCTCGTTATATAAAAGTTGATTAAGTTATAAAATTCATGTTTTGACGAATTTATCTTGAGAAAAATAAAAGAGTCTATTGAAAAGTGATTGAAGTGTGAATTAAAATTCAAAAAATTGGATGCATTATTGAAGGAATTCATTTCCTGATATCTCTTTTTATTTTACTACATCTTTCTAAACATTTTACTCTTCCAATCCCCATTTCTATTTACAATCAAAATTTGTATCGAAATTGATTTTATAATAAAAAATAGTATTAATAAATTTGCTTACAAATTATATCACAAACTTTTATACCATACTAACATAATTATTATGGATATTTTTATTAAATCACTATTATTATATATATCACGTATTGGACAATTCTATGATAAGTTAAAAATTATGAACTTATTTAATTAAAAAGAACTCATAATCAAGAATGGATTATATATCTTGTATTTAAATATTTTTTTATTAATAGAACCTCTTAATGAAAATTATTTGATTTATTTGAAATATATTCTTTCAAGAGAAGTACAATTTTACGATTAACAAATAGTTAATCAGAAAACAACTGGAATATTTTTTTAAGACCCAAAATCAGAAGTATCAATTGTCAATTTCATGTCACGTACAACTTTAATCAATTTGTTTATAACAAAAATTGATATCTACGTTAATCATAGGTTTTTTGGTAAAAGTCCTATTAATTTATGTTCAAAATGTCAACTAAATCAGAAAAAATTTTGTTATATATGGAATATCTTTTGTGATAATAGTATAGTCAACAACCATTAAAGAAGAATTTACCTTTAGAATATTGAAAAATAGTAGAAGAAGAATGTCGTGTCATGGTAAAAACTATTATTTTGAAAGAAATATTCGAATTTTATCACTATTTTGGAAGAAATTTTTGATGAGTATATAATGTAATCTGATATCTGAGTTATTTTTCCAAGATTTATATGATTATATGTTTGGACTCATACACTCATGCCCAAAAGCGTATTGAAGTGTCACAAAAGGAGAAAAAAGTATCTGCAATATGAAGAAGAAATATTTGTTGGTGTATATGCGATATGAAGCGGCACGGACGGAGACGACACCTGTGGGTTGCAAGGATGAAGACCAAACTAGAGCGGATTGATGTCATCATGAAGAAGACGAAGCGATGTTGTGTAGACTAGAGAGTATAGACGCAGACAGGGCAGACTAAAGGCTGAGAAAATGAAAACCTAAAAACACAGAACGACGTTGTTTCAGTTACCAAGCGTTTTTCTTTTTAAATAGCGACTCGGTCCGATTCGTCAGATTTTTTTTGGACCATTGACCCGGTCAGGTCTCACCGGATTAAAAGCATGATCGATTCGACTATATGACCTACCTGATCCATCCACCAGTTCTCAGTCCAACCGATTGGATCAGTCTGATTTTTAAAACTATGTCTCAAACTTTAACATAGGTCCACCTGATTGAAACTAGTCCGGATGATTGATAAAAATCTTGAATGAAAAAATTGGATCGTGTTTTTTTTTTCCTCCCATGTAACTTCTTTATAGTCCCTCCAATTAGTCTAATATTCTTTTACGTCATTGTTAACATATAATTTATGTTATTTGCATCGGCTAAAAGGCCTAACATAGATTGCTCCTAGATTGTTCGAAAAATCTTCATGTATTTTTTATTTGTTTCTAAAAACAAGGTATTTAGATAATTAAAAATTATGAGAATAACCTTCGAATTATAAGTTATATTTAGTAAGAAATTTTAGTTAATTTTCAATTTTTTTACTAATTAAAAAACTTATTTAATTATTTAGCAAACAATTCTTTTAATAGTTTCCCAGTGATTTGTAATATTTTTTAAAACACTAGTTTATAATTTTTAATATATATATATATATATATTTTATCCTCAATATATTTATTTGTAGTTATCTATTTAAAATAAATAATAATTTT
This sequence comes from Glycine latifolia, assembly GCA_013407115.1. Taxonomy (NCBI): domain Eukaryota; kingdom Viridiplantae; phylum Streptophyta; class Magnoliopsida; order Fabales; family Fabaceae; genus Glycine; species Glycine latifolia. The sequence continues at coordinate 15,036,611 of CM023945.1, read as the reverse complement.
ATTATTTTTCTATCATTTTAGACTTTTCAACTAGTTCAACAACTAATTTAATCACATACTTATCATTTAATAAATTAGTTTTTCAATTTTCAACTTTCAACTAAGTTTTCAACTAATTTTACTAAATATAATCATAAAACTAAGTTTTCAACTAATTTTACTAAATATAACCATAAAAATCATCAAAATGAATTTTATCTCTTCCAATAAAATCTTTATACACAAAACAAAATTACATACCTCAAAAAGAACCCAACCATCTGCACTACCAACTGTGCTTTCCTTAATGAATTTCCAAAGTTATTAATAGAGGATAAGCCTAAAAAAATCGAAGGACTTAGTTTAAGAGCTTCCGTATATAGAAAGTTATAAATGTCTCTTTCTTTTTACTAAACATATGTGGATCCAATCACGATCTTCTAAAGGGCTAAAATTCCATAAATTGAAAATCTTAACTATTCTTAACATGATATTGGGAAATCTCATTGCTATTACCCAAACAAGCATGAAACATATACTTGCGTATTTGTTCATTAGATTTTCTAGTAAAATGAAACAATCATATTTGTAGAAATAAAAAGAAACAAATTATGGAAACAAAAGTTGGTGTCATGTGGGATTTCAATCCGTGTCTAGGATATGTTATTCAGCTTCAAATCTCAACTTCATATTGTTTATGGGTCGAAAGTGGCAAGCATGATATTGTCCCAAATGGCGGAAAGCCAAAATCGAACATGGACATGTGCCACGTCTTTAGTATTTTTTTTTCAAAGACTTTCATCCATTGTTTCTAACAATTAATAAAATCCTTAATAGTGGCAGGAAATGCTTGATCCCTCGAAGTGCATGTTTAGGTTGTATAATTGTAGTTTTCTTTTAAAAATATTTGCAAATTACTTTGAACAAAAAATATTGTCTCGCTAATAAAAAATTATCATGTTATTTAAAATATTCACTTATATATATATTTTAAAAAAATGTCCTTAATACCCGTATCAATTTTTCCTTATGTTAATTAGTGTTTCCTTTTCTCATTACACCCAACGACATTAGCGACATCCACCGCATTACACTAATAAATTTCTCTACCTTTCCCATAATGCTAATCAATTTCTCTGCCTTGGCTTTCCTTTCTCATTACGCTAATAAATTTTTCTGCCATAAAAGCCTAACCGAGTCGCTACACAAATCACAAAAGTTCACGCCATTCTTAACATAAATTTAACATCATACGAGAATTCAAGGATTAATTTGTCATCTTCGTCGCTAGCTTAATTCCAAATATCACCGATATAATTTGCTTCATGCTTTGTAAATTTGTAGGAACACAAATTATTGTTGTCCCTACACAAATGACATTGCTAAACTAACACCGTTATCAACAACTACCGACCACTAGCATCAGCGCTAGCGTCACAATCTTCCTTGAACAGAGGATGCAGAGATGAAGGATTGGTTGTTATTAACGTAAGTAAAGAGAGATTAAGGGTGTTAACTGTTAAGCCAATGGAAACAAAATTAAAAGAAAATATAGGTTGATATCTTAATTTTTTTACTATATACACAATCCTATTCAAATTGATCATCACTGGTTAACACAAATGGTAAGGATTTATATTCCTTAATCAAATGATCCAGGATTTAAACCTTGTTATCAGATATAAATAAATCATATTTAGAAGAAAATATTATTTTATATGTGCGCTCACGATTTCAAATGTAAATATTTCGTACCAATACTCTTATCAGGGAAAAAAAATCATGCTTGAACGGATGAAATTACTATGTCTAATAGAGTACATTCTCTAACTATTTAAAGTAGCACAATTAAATGACAACAAATTTTTATTGGTGGAAAAAGAACAAGAGCACAATTATATCAGGACCACTATTTTCCTCGGCATCCTGATAAAACAAATGAATGATAGATCACGATAACTGAGACCATACAAACACATATAAGTCCTTGTGATATGACGTGCAGCTTAATTTCTTAAAAAGATTTAGAAGATGATTTGATGCGTTGCTTATGAAGACGAAGAAAGGGTGCTTAATTATAATGGACGGGGAAATGAAAATTCAATGCATTTCTGTTCTGGGAAGTTTAGTACCACTGAGAATTAAGAAAGGCAACCATTACAAATTTGTGATAGATACATATAATCCATCCTTACTTGGTGCTAGTCCTTTTCATGCGATTTCATTTTCGTATCCAATTAGCATAATACTCTCTACATAGAAGTCAATTGGCCAAACGTCATTTTCGAGCGTGACCATAAAATAAATTATTTCAGGATATCATTATAATAAAATTAGTAATTAATGTATAAAATTATCATGCTATGTGCAAACTTGGGAAAAAATATCAATATATACAAATACGAACGAATTAAATGATATAGTTAAATTATGTCTGTTGTAAACATTGGTACCTCTGGTGCCACTTCTCTTTATATTTATATATACAAAGTATTTGCTGACTTTTTTTTTAAATGATATAGTTAGTTTTTTTTTTCTGAATATAATTAGTCATTTTGTATATAAAGTGTTTATATGATTCATGTTCTACGAAACATGAGTAGATTGTTCTTGATGTAAATATTACATACACCTATATTATATATAAATCTATTTTTATATTGTAAATTTGATTTTTCATACAATTCACTAAATAAAGACCGCTTAAGTATTTTATTTAACCACATAGTGAGATTACTCTTCTTTAATTTTGGTTAGTTCAGAATGAAGGAAGTATAACACACTTATATTTAAGAAAGTACTGTGATATAAAATAACAAAATAAATTGGATTAGAGATAAATATTGTTTGTTGATTGAATTAATTTATTTTCATAATTTTCTCCTTAACGTTAAAAGCCTTCATCTCTCTCTCTATTACCAAAAAAGAAGCCTTCATCTCTTTAATGAATGAGTTTGATACTCACACATCATGCCAACAAGCTACTCAAGAATAAAATCCTAATTATTTTAAAAGTCTTTCTTAAAAAAAAATATAGTTTCACTATTATTTAATAATTAATAATGATAGTTTCTCTTTTTTAGTTAAATACAAAATACCAGTATAATTGATGAAAAACTTTCTAGTTGCCTAGTTGGCAAAAAGTTGAAGAAGGATTGTGAAAATCTTACTATATATTATTTTCATTGCAGTGATGGGAAAGTGGAACACCTGTACACAAAACACGACCTAATTTAAATTGAAATGTGCAATACTTTAGCTGTTGAATGGAAGTGAAGAATCATAATCAGAAGTACTTCTTACCCTGTCTGTTGTGCTATCCAACCACATTTTTCACCGATATGCCTATAAGATATAAAATTAATGTCAATCAAGTAAGCAAGAAAATGAACCTGAGGAAAATAAAACCAATAAGCAACTAGAAGGTTCGCAGGTCTATTAGAACGAGTGGCTATATATGGCCAACTTTATTAATCACCATCACATCATGATTCATGTGAAAGTTCAATATAATCTCTCCTTGTGGGGTGTCCGATCAAGCAAGGAATTAATAGAGGGTTATACTGGTTTGAAGCATATTTAGATGTCCGTTTAAAATATGATGCACTAATTTTTAAGATAAATCTAATGACTTAAATTTTTCATTTTGCAAAAGGAAGAAAAATGTTTTTGCAAATATCATTTTATTCCAAAAGTCCATTTGTAACAATAAAACAAACATACACTCAGGTACTAATTACCTTAACTCAAATTGTTATACAGTAATCCTTGGTATATGGATAAGTTCTGATTGGAAGTTGGAGAGATTCAAGATAAGCGTGTGCTTTTCGATCATTTAAATTAATTTCAGATTTCTATTTTGGTTGTTGTCATGCTGAGTTTTGAAATTTGAACAACTTCGTCTCTTCAACAGCATACAAATAGTCAAATATGATACCGTGTATGTGTTTGCTGAAGAATAAGATAACTCTTGTACTGAGATGTAAAATTGGAATGAATAAAAAATGACAATAAAAATGCATTCTCTAACACGTTGTTCTCACTATTATCAGAATGGGACTACTAAATAGGAAATGTGGTCCACATGAATGTTTTTGTGAGATTTATTCGAATTCTAATCAATTAAAAAAATGTGTATCAAGTGTAAGAAAAATTTGTGTTGCTAACATTTTCTAAAATATAATACTATACTTGTTTTGTTGCATCAAAGAGACATACAAAACATAAGGATTTTGTTTAGTTAGAATAAATACTTTCTGCTTATGTATATTTACGAAGGTGTCTTATATATATATATATATATATATATTTACTATTTTTATATACAAGTTTTAAAATGAAAATAATTTTACAATTTTATAACTATTGACTATATATCCCCATCCATGCCTGCTTGCATAGTTGGATTGAGATTGGTTAAAGACTAGTTTATAATTTTTAAAACTGGAGATTTAGTCAAGGTTTAGAAAATATTGAGTTTTTTCAACCCAACTAAACGTGAGTGTGTATATATTAAGGAGAGGATCCATTTATTTGAAGAAATAAAAATAATAGTATAAATTATTTAAAACTAACCTTTCAAACTTTCAGTATCGCATTTCCTTACCAATCTATCGTTCTCTCTAATTTTGTATCTTACTTGGACCACACCCACCTTTTTAAAAAAGAAATTAGTTTAGTTACATATTTGTGTTTAAATAAACCATATCTTAAATTATTGATTATAATTTAATTCAAATAATATATACAAATTAATAAAAAACACAAAAAATCTTAAAAAAATTAAGAATTTTAAAAATGAATTGAATTCTTTTTATAAATTATTTATTATAATAATCAATAGACTAATATCACAACAAATGTCAAATTTAGGAACTAATATTATACCATTGAATGTCAAATTCAGGACTAAGTTGAAAATTTTATGACTTTTTACAACTAATTTTAAACTCTTCATAATAATCATATACACATGGATTGTACAATAATACGTCATGTGGACTATACAAATGTCCTCATATATATAGGATAATCAATTAAAATTAACCGACACGATTTAACAAGGAGAGTGACTGGAATGACTAATTACATTTTTTTTTTGTTTCGTGAAATTTAGAGGCTAAATAATAATATTTATAACATTTAATAACTAAATTTGGGATTTATTGATTAATTTATGTAGGAAAAATCATATTCACATATACATTTTTTACAACATTTTATAATTATTTGAAATAAAAAATGTGCAATATATTTTTATTGGGTAAAAAACTATTTTGATACCGTAAAATATTGCCGCAATAGTTCTTAAAATTAAAAAAGTTTCAAATAAATCTTTGAAATTTCTAATACTTTATCTAAATTTCTAGATTTAATCACTTATTGTCATGTTAATTCTTAAAGTCACACGAATTTTTTGAATTTTAAATTAAATAAATTGACAATGACACTTTTAAGTTTTAATAAATTTTCTTAATTTCAAAGAATAATATGACAACATAATACACATTCACACCAAAACCACCTTTTACTTCTTTTTTTATTACTTAAAAGAAAGTAACACAATACAAGAGTGGCGTAGGTTTTTGTTCTTTCTAACAGTCTAGTCTTATATGACACATCAAACATGCCATTCTAGTGAAAAATAGAGAACATAATATAAATAGAGCGAGCAAACAGCCAAAACCTTGTGGCTATTCTGATAAGCTGGCATAATTAGACGGGTTGGATTGTTGTTCTTTGTATGACCTATCAGTGTCACAATGGTAGAGCCGATATAGGCCACACCTTGAAAAAGTGAATATTTATATCTTTTTTATTTGAATAAATAAGTACTTATATAGAGAGGGATTTTAATAATTTTTTAATAAAAAAATTAGATGAAGTGAGTTTCAGGATTTCACCAGAATTAAAGACAATAAAGTCCTCAGGGCTTAAAATATTTCATTTAGACCTCTAAAGTTACATTTTAAAGCCTTTATAGTTGTAATAATTTTTTCTTTTAATCCCTATAGTTTAAAATATTTCATATGACCTCTAAAGATATATATTTAACTCTTTTTTATCCTTGTTGTCTAAAGTCGCCCAAGATCAATACATCTAGATCCTTTAAAACTTTACAAAATAGAAACAAGCAATATATAATTGCTAAAAAAATTTGACGATTTTAACCACCATAAATAAATAAAAAGTCTCTTTTTCCTTCTTTTTTTCCTCATCACCAAGAATTTTCTTTTCCTTTTATTTTCTTCCAAATTCCATGTCACATATTTCGGTCATTCCATATGCCCTCTATCATCCTTTCCTTGTCATAACTTCTTGACACTCATATATGATGCGCTATGAAGATTTTGTGACATCCTTCAATGATTCAAACCTTTTGCATGGGAGCATTCTTGGTGTGTCATTTGTGGTGAGAGACGTTGTGGTTGTCACTTTAAACATGGTTGTCGCTAGGTCTATTACAATGTCAAAAAGATTTTCGACTTGTTTTTGAAAGTTACCATCATGGCTTTTCCTTGGTCATGGTGGACACTAGTCTCATTTACTAGAAGAGGGCAACAAACGAAGGAGAAAAAGAAAAAAACAAATTAAAAAGCTTAAAAAATTTGAATATAATGACATTAAATAAATCTAGATCGACAGGATCAAAAGAATTAAAAAATTACAATTATAATAATCAAAATAAGATATTCTACATTATAAGGACTAAGAAAAAAAGTTATTTAAATTATAAGATTAAAAGAGTAATTAAACCTGAGAAATATACTTCTAAAAAGAGAAAAATAAAATATATTAAAAATACCTTAGACAATAATAATAATAAAGCACATAAGCTGCAGGGTGAGTATCAAGTCTACAAAGAGGGTGTCTTGGTTACAATCAAAGTAGGATTTGATGTGCCTCCTGTTGATATGCATGGAGCAATCGTTTAGGATGCGAGTACTTTAGTTTAATTTGCCCGTCTTAATTTTCAACTACATCAACAGATGGTGTATTCCAAATTTTAATAAAAAATAATTTTAAAAAATAGACTCTATATTAATTAAGTAAAATAATTTTATTTATTAATTATCAATTTATTATTTTTTATAATTATTATTTAAAAAAGTCATATCATATAATTTATAATTAATTAATAATATGTTTTTTTATTTTTACAATACAAAGTTATTAAACTCAATTAAATTTTCTTGAATATTCAAAAAGATTTAATTACTCTAAAATGATTTTTTTTTTGAAAAAACTCTAAAATGAATCTAAATAAAAAAAATCCATACTTTTTTTTATCAATATTTATATAACATCTACTGTTAATTTTCTGATCCATATATTAAATTTCTCATCTACAATTAAAATTACTTATTCAATATTTTCGAGAAAATTATTCTTTAACTCTCGGTTGAGAGGGATATCCCATATTCATAAAAGGAAAAATAGTTATTTATTTTATCCTCTCATTCTAGTAGAGCCGTACACCACCCGTTTAAATTAATTTAGAAAAAAAACTATTTAAAGTAACAGAAAATAAATTATATATTAATAGTGTAAAATAAGTTTATAATATCATTTAATAACAATCTATGACATATGATAAATTTATTGATGTTGATGATAACTATTTTAAAAGTTGTATTTACCATGATTTGTTATTAGATGATAATATAAAATAATTTTATATATATTATGAGTGTTGAAAACTCCTTTTTCATTGAAGAGAATTAAAAAGAAGGGGTTTTTTTTTTTGCTAAAATTTTTATATTAAAATTGGATAAGTAAATATTTTTTGGGTTAATCATTTATTGAATGATAAATCATTACAAATGATGGATATATATTATTTAAATAATAAAAAAATCAAATATTTAAAAAATGTATCTAAAATCACTGGAAAAAGAAAATATTTAGTTGGAGGGTTTGAAATTAGAAGAGATAGTGGGTTGCGTCCACGTCTATTAGGCAAAATTAGGAATCCACTCTTCCTGTTCACACATTCACATCGCACATGATTCATATTGTTAAATAAATTGCCGCTCTTCCCCCTAAACACCAGGATCTCGCCTCTCACGCGTTACGCAGTGCCTATCCCCAAACCCTCCCACACTTCCATAAACGGAAGATCACTACTTCCCCTTAAAAACAACATCTTTTCTTCATTTCTCAACTCTTAACTTCATTACTTACCAGCAAACAGAAATAGCAATAACCCCCCCCAAAACCACTTTTTGAGAATAATAAAAAAAAGAAGCTAGTGTACACACTCCTTTCTCTTCTCTGCCATTAATGCCTTTTCTTTTTATACTCTCTGGGCCCCACCTTCCTCTCTTCCTCATCCTCACTCTCATTTGTGTGTCACAGCCCCCACCTCCTTTAAGCCTGAGTCGAGCATGAATGAATGAATGTTTTTTGTTCCTTCATACCTAACGCGATGAGCAAGAGCGCAACAACACCAAAGGACTCAGGCGACAGCACCGTGACCCACTTGGATTTTCTCAAGAAATTCAAACGCTTTAACCCTCTCGAGTCTTCCTTGGGAGTGCTAGCCTTCTTCTTCGTCGCTTCTGTCTTCATTGCCTGCTTCTTCTACTTGGATTACAAGGGCTTCCGCTCTAGGGGCACCACTATCATTGACTTGGATTTTTCATCATCATCATCATCATCTTCTTCTTCTTCTTCTGCTTCTTCTTCTGTTTCTGTTTCTTCTGCCCCAGTTCAGTTTCTGAGTCAAGACGGTGATAAATGTGATGTCTTTGATGGGAATTGGGTTTGGGATGAGACCTATCCCCTTTACCATTCCGCAAACTGTTCTTTCTTGGATCAAGGTTTTCGCTGCTCCGAGAATGGCAGGCCTGATACTTTCTATACCAAGTGGCGATGGCAACCCAAAGATTGCAACTTGCCCAGGTTCTAACCAACCCCATCTTTTATATTTTTCTGATTTGTTCCTTTTTCGAGTTTAATTTTAGATTTTGGGTTTGTTGGTATAAGACAGTGCTGAATAATAAGGACAAAAGAGTAAAACTTGATTTTGGTTGGTGTTGTTTCTCTGAACACGAATGATTTCGGAATTTTGTCCCGTAGTTGATTGCTTATGGATCACCTCCATTCATGCGCTTCCGTGTATTTTGTACCATGCCCCGAATTTGTTTTGTTTTGTTGAACTATGTACTTTTTGTTTAAATTTGGTTTTGATGGACTGTGTTATTTTATTTTTCTTTACTTCATGTGAATTGGCATGAAGTAAGTGCTTGTTCCTTTTGTGTTTAACTTTACTTCATATGAATTGGTATGAAGGAAGTGTTTGTTCTTTTTGTATTTAGCTTTACTTAATATGAATTGGTACGAAGTGTTTGTCATTTTTTTGTTTAACTTTACTTTGAGTGAATTGGTATGAAGCAAGTGCTTGTCCTTTTTTTTTTTTTTTCTCTTTGCTTTTTTGGATTGTTGAAAATGGAAAAAAAAGTGTTAGTGTGAAGTGAATTATATATGAATAAGAGCGTTTTTGTTATTGTTCTTTTTACTGGCGATGATTCCTAATGTCATTGTCAACTGTTGCTAGTTTCATTTGTCATTATCTGTCTATCCATAAACCCTGGCGTATTGCACAAGTTCAACAACTACTTTGTGTCTGTTTTGCTTTTTCCAAAGGAAGAAAAAAATCATTTTTGATTTGGGGGTAAGCTGTTATGGTCTTCCTGCTCTTTATTGGACAACTTGTTCTGTTTTTTTTTTAATTCTTCTTCGGTGCATGTAATCATCTGCTATTGACTTACATCTCGAGTAGCATTTTGATTGTGCATACAATACTATGTTCTTTTAGCTCGGTTGTTGGAATGAAATATAATGAGTGACTGTACTCTTGCAACAGATTTGATGCAAGGAATATGTTGGAAAAGCTACGGGACAAGCGACTAGTGTTTGTTGGTGATTCGATTGGAAGGAACCAATGGGAATCACTCCTTTGTATGCTCTCTTCGGCAATTGCAAATATGGCTAGGGTCTACGAGGTTAATGGGAGCCCAATTACAAAGCATACAGGCTTCTTGGCATTTAAGTTTGAAGATTTCAACTGTACCATTGAATACTACAGATCACCATATCTTGTAGTGCAGGGACGGCCTCCTTCTGGTGCACCTGATGGGGTAAGAATGACTTTGAGAGTGGATCATATGGACTGGATTTCTCATAAGTGGAGAGATGCAGATGTGCTGATTCTCAATGCTGGACATTGGTGGAATTATGAGAAGACTGTCAAAATGTAAGGAACTTTTTATTATCTGTTATTCCATTGTTATTCTTAACAATTCAATCTTTGAGTGGCACCTTGTTTTGGCGTTTTAAGAAGGACATGTCAAAGAAGGCACTAATCATATGATGTTGATACAGTTTATTGCAAAAAAAAAGATAGGTTTTTTGGTGGATATTTGGATTAGCTTATTTGTGGGAAACTATTGCATTGTTTTTGGCAGCTTTTGGAGAGAGCTAAAAATGAAATGATTATTTTGCTGAAAAATAATTTGCCAAACATGGTCGGAATTTCTTGAGGTAGATTGATATTCTTTCCTCTTACCATAGAATACTGCAAATGATGGACACTTCTATTAGCAAGAAGCAGGAATGAATTTATATAAAAGCTGTGACATATGTGTTTAGCTTAGGTATTACTAGCAAGTACCAATTATTCTCGTTGCAGTAGAAGCTTATATAAAGGGATTAGGATCTCTTCTGATTCACTTCTCTTGAAGTAAAGTTCAATATACAAAAGTTGATTATTATGCTCTGTTTATCTCCATGATATAGAAATCTTGGGCATAGCCTAAATTACTTTGTTAATAGTTTGCGGCAATATTTTTTACTCTTTAAACTATCAATATTGAAGTAATTATATTTGACTTTGGTCTTTGGCTCATTTTATTACTTAGGGGTTGTTACTTCCAAATAGGGGAGGAAGTGAAGATGAATATGACTACAGAAGACGCATTCAGAAAATCAATAGAGACAGTAGTTGATTGGATTGCCAATGAAGTAAACATAAACAAAACTTACGTCGTTTTCCGAACTTATGCTCCTGTCCATTTCAGGTTTTCCTAAACTTTGAAACTGACTTACCTACACTTGTATCTTTATTTGCTCAAAATTTGTTTGCCAATAATTTTCTAATGGTGAACTCAGTTACAGTGCTCTTTCTCCAATAAATTTATTATGGTTGATAAAATGACATTGATGTAAACTTAACTAAATCTATACAATCACTTGGCTTTTTGCAGGATTTTCCGTTTACTACACGTTTTAGCAAACATTTTTTATTTATTTTTAGAATGTATTTTTTTTAGGTGTGGCATCAGTTTTAAGACTCAAAGACACAAACTTACTGCCTCATAAAGAGCCGTCCTTTCAACAGATGCATATAGTATACTGATTTACCACATTAACTGCACAGTAGGTGGCATTAATGACTTCAGTTTTCCAACTCTTCATCTTCTAATAATGCTAATGTTAGCTGGGCATCTATCCATTGAATGCTAGGGAAAACTAAATGTTAAACACATCATAAATTTGTCTACATTACCTATGTGTTGGTTATTCTTTTTCGGGTATATTGGTGCTTATGCATATTTTGTGTGGCTTGGTTCTTGTATAGCGGATCTGGTCTTGTCCTTGCTGTTAATTTCTGAATGGTTTTTCTTTTGAACAAACTTCCAATACCTTTGTAACAACAATTTCTATATCTGCAATGACTAAATGACTGCTAATATGTGGAAGATGAGTGAGTCGTTAACACAATCATTGAATGTTGCAGGGGTGGTGACTGGAATTCTGGTGGTGGTTGTCACTTGGAAACATTACCTGATTTAGGCTCCTTGCCAGCAGTATCTGACATCCATTTCAGAACTGTCGTTGATGTATTGTCAGAATGCACGAATAAATCAGAAGTTTTGAATCTGGACTTGCTTAATGTCACCCAAATGTCAATACGCAGGAGAGACGGCCATGCATCTATTTACTATATCGGACCAGACAGAACAGCCTCTATGCAGCGGCAAGACTGTAGCCATTGGTGCCTACCTGGTGTGCCTGATTCATGGAACGAGATTCTTTATGCACTTCTTCTCAAGAGGGAGGATATTTTTGAACGGAGACAGAATACAATAAAAATTTCTCAAGTTCCACCATAATTGGTCTATACAGTTTCCGGAGAATGTTCTAAGTTATACAAGTCCTTTCCCAACCCTTGCTGAATGAGGTGAAGTTGCAAGTTGAATTTGACATCTTTCTGGTCAGTCTCTAGTTGATGCATCTAACTATTTGTTAGTTTGCTTAATGTTTACAGAATTTTATTCTTAGCAACCAAAGAAGTTAAGCTGTTTTAATTTCCTACAAAATGATTGCTTGATCATTTTTGTAGTGGTCTGCCATTGTAGGTGAACATATCTAGATGGGAACTTAATTTTTGAAGGTGAGTTTCAGTGATATCTTGTACAAAAAAGAAAAAAATAACCACCGAAATTCAAACTTGATTATACATCATTTTTTTTTTGTAAATTTCATATGATGGTCGGAGTCCATGATGCAGCAGTTTGTTGTAAATTATATGTAAAAAGAGATTTTTTTTTTTTTGTTTTTGGTTCATTGTTTATTTATTTATATAGACAAATACCCTGGAGTAATTGATATGCATGATACTTGTTGGAGATATTACATCAAACAGTGATATGAAAAAAGTAGTATACTACTAATATTAACTCAAAAAGTGATACATTAGATTGTTGTGGCTCAATCATCGATTCATACATGCAATCTGGATCAAGTTTCAAGATTTAATTGTATTGTCAAATTCCTTAGAATAATACTAACGAATCATATACGTTATGTTGTTTTTCTTGAAATTGCCATTCTGCACTTTGCGTGAACCATACTTGGCAATGCCTTTGATTAATCGGGTTTGAGCTTAACAATTGGGTTTGATTGCCATTCATATCAACTGAGGTTTTTAGAGTTTATTTTTTTTGGATAGAGTTTGAATGTTAAATTAATAAACAGATTCATTTTTTTTTAAATACACTTAACAACAGATTATATTGAATAATAATGAAAACAAGTTGAGAGGGAAAGCTTTGTTGTGAATAATAATCTTATTAAATTTTATTTGGATTAGTTGAATCCGTAACATTGATACTAGATTATCAGTGTTCCTAGAAAGAAAAACCTTTTTTTTTTTATAATATCATCACGCAAACAGATACGAAAATATTAATTTTTCAAAGTATCCAAAAATATATATTCAGGCAAACGAGGCATTTGAAATATTTTACCTTTTCCTTATTTTTTGATGCATCATCGTTTCCCCTTTCGGAAGTTAAAATCACGCACCTGATATCTCAACATGTAGACAGAATCACGTAAGTTTGAACCCATGTTATTTACCATAAAAAGGGGATTAAAAAACATGTATATCATAAAAAGAGACAAGGACAAACCTATCCCAATTCTTGTTCACCCCTAATTGAGAGAGATTAATCCCGTACCAGATAAACCCTAACAAAAATTAAATGTGTTAATTATCAGATTAAAAATATTTGTATTTTTTAACACTTATTATACTCCTTTTTTTTTTAATCTTTCTACTTCAATAATTTTACATTTTATAGAAAAATATAAAGAAGTATTGGACAAATATCATGCCTTTCATGAACTTCAGTCTATGTCATCATCCCAAACATACAAAAAACTTACGAAGATGACTTTGACCACATTACTTGCATGTAATTAGCAATACATTGATAAATTAAACAGGAATAAAATTTTATTGCCTTATTAATCTTTTATAAAGTATTAAAATAATTTTAATATCTTAAAAAATAATTATTTTTATATTTAATAGCTAGAATTTAAGTTCTGTAAGAAGTTAATATTATAAGAGAATGTAAAATTATTCTTAAAATTTAGAAATGTAATGAATTTCTTTTCAAGTGAAATACTGTAATGAGCCACATGGTATGTGTTTACAAATATAATATGAGATTAAATTTAATTTAAGAAAAAAACTACTAAAAATATTAAATTTCAAAGTAAAACATTTGGTCTCATGAGCCTAGAAATAAAGGTAGCATATTTTTTTTTTAGGGAAATAAGATTATTTCATTTCATTTATAACTTCAGAATACATACAGAGAAATACAATCAAATATCTTGCAATAAAATTGGTTTGTCATCGCGTAAAACTCAACAAGGAGTTTGAATAGACATAAGAGAATTATTACATAACGAAACGATATTAGAGATGCCAAAAACTTTTAAGAGAAGTTTGTCCACTACAATTTTGCAAGCCAGCTCAAAAATAACACTATGAAAGCCAAGAGATTACACCCAATGAAGAGCTTTAAGTAATCCCCACGCCTCAGCTGTGGTTGGATCAGTACACCCTTGCTGCAAAACCGTTAGTGCTTTGAGAAAATTACCTCCGTCAGTTAGAGCTATGTTTATTAGCTAGCTTTGGATTGTAATGCAATTAATGGAGGTGTAGAACACTATTAGTAGACACTACACTACTACTACTATTATTATTTTTAGCAGTTACCGCCAACCGATTTCTCTATTAAAAGTATTATATTTAGAAATAGATAAGCTGGCAGTGAATGAGGGTGAGGATTGATGAAATTAACTTGAAGGCAACTTATTAATACACATAATGGATCGATAAAAACAAAATACATCAAAATGTATTAAATACCTAAATCCTAACTAAATTCCTATTAACAAAGAATTTTTTTTTAAACGTACGAGATGAGGAAGAGCGCAACAGCACCAAAGGACTCAGGCGACAACAACGCGACCCACTTGGATTTTTTGGAGAAATTTAAACGCTTTAACCCTCTCGAGTCTTCCTTGGGAGTACTAGCCTTCTTCTTCGTTACTTCTCTCTTCATTGCCAGCTTCTTCTACTTGGATTACAAAGGCTTCCGCTCCAGGGGCACTGCCACTGTCCTTCACTTGGATTTCTCATCACCTACAAAAGATTATTACGGCTCAATTATCAATTCATACAAGCAATCTGGTTCAAGTTTCAAGATTTTTTTTCTCTGTTCAATTTCCTTTGCATAATACTTACAAACTATATACGTTACTCTATAACTTTTCTTGAAATTGGCATTCTGCACTTTGCGTGAACTATACTCGGCAATGCCTTTGGTTGATCGCGTTTGAGCCTGACAACTGGGCTTGCATGCTATTTGAATTGCGGTGTTTTTAATATACTTTCAAGTGATTATATTTTCAATGATACTGAAAAGTGAAAACTAGTTGAGTTTTTGTTAATGCAACTTTTGAAAACTCAGCTGAGTTTTGTTGTCAATAATGATTTTTTCAATTTGATTTGGATTAGTTGGATCGTTAACACCGATACAGAATATTGATGTTCCTAGAAAGAAAAAAACAAATTTTATTTCATAATATCACGCGCAACCATTATTCTTTCAAAATTTCCAAAAAAATATCCAGGCAAACGAGGCATTTTAATATTTTACCTTTTCCCTATTTTTGATGATTATCTTTTTCCCCTCGGAAGTTTTAAAATCACACAACTGATCTCTTACTCAACATGTAGACAGATTACAGAATCATGTAAGCTTGAACCCATGTTATTGTACCATAAAAAGAGGAATAAAAATCATGAAAAATCATACCGCAAAACTATATATTTTATTTATTAAAAAAGAAATCACACTTTAGAAATTAAAGACAAAATACTTTGAATTAAGTAAAAGGAAAATTTTATAGAACAACAGTAAGTATACAATAAGGGTAGCAGAGATGATAATCGATGTTAAAGTGAATGTGTGGTTATACAAAGATGGATAAGATAAAAAATGAAAATATTCGACGAAAGATAATAGTAATACTGGTGTGTAAAAAGATGAAGAAACATATATTGAGGTGGTTTAAGCACGTTATGAGACGCCCACTGGATGCTATCGTAAGAACAAAAGTTTGTTACCAAGAGCTCGAAGAGAGGTAGAAGTCAATCAAAACTTACATGGAGAAATATAGTTAAACAAGATCTAATGGAGTGGAAAATAAATTGGCGAACGGTGTGTCTTAGGACGGATTGAAAAAAAACTATAAGTTTGATAGATGATTAAACCCATTAGTATCTTCATGTTCCAATCATTCCTTTTTTTTTTAGTTTTTTAATTTTTTAATTCTTTTCCTTTTCATTTCTCTTATCTTTCTTTTCACTCTTCTTTTATTTTAACTTCTTTTTTTCCCCTCTTTTTTGTCTTATTTCTCATTTTTTCTTTCCTTTCCCTTTCTCTCTTTTTATCTTAATTTCGATCTATCATTGGATTTGTCTATCACCAACCATAATTAATTTAGGTTAAAGGTGTTGTTGATGTTGATGATGTAGTTAAGACATAATTGTGATTTTTTATCGACAAACAAATGTTAGTTTAAATGAGTATAATATTCCTTGTTTCTTTTTAAAAAAAATAGAGAATATATATAATATTATATTTTTACAAAGTAATATGAATTAAAGTATAAATGAGTTAAACAGAATTATAGAAATGTCATCAAATCAACGTTGACGTAGTCTTCTAAAAAAAAATTGATCCATTAATTTTTCTAATTTATTTTTTGGTCTTTATTGATCCATGATGAAATTATTATTTTTAATTTAAAATGTGAATAATTTTCTTGTCATTTTAGGAGACGTTTGATAAGGATTTTTTTTTTTAGTTTCCTGTAAATCTTGAACGGAGAAATTTAATTTCTCATGTTTAGTACCTAATTTAAAAATAAAAATAAATAATATTTCTGAAAAAGAAAGTTTTCTGGAAAAGTTGTCTAGGTTCAGTTTATCGGTTATGACACTTCATTAAGTTTTTCATTTTCATTAATACAAACTCAGTTAAATACCTAACTGCATCTGAACCTCAATTACTATACCTTGGATGATACACTCAAATTCATATTTCTAATTAAAAATATGTGTTCTTTTGGTACCAAGAAAACACAAATTTCTAATTCATGACCCAAAATTGGGAAGTGGTTCTTACATACTATCATTGTATACAAAGATGGGTTCTACGAGGACAATGAAGTTGTGGTGGGGAGAAAACCAGCAATGTCTCCGAGCTCCTCCACCTCTTTCACCAATTCCTCTACCTTGCCTATCACTTCCATGAGCAAGAACACGAAGCTAGCAATTGCTAGCACTTGGAAATCCTCAAGTTCCACCATTTTAGATGTGGAAATTATCAAGTTTAAATCTTCTCTTGCATTTTTCAACTGGCCCGAAATGTTACCCTTTGCATCACACTTCCTCATTTGCTTCATGCTTTCTCCAAGTTCTCGTAGAATAAACACAACCTTTGACTCAACTGCTTCGTATGTTTCTAAATGGACCCATTGTGACTGTCTCAAAGAGTCCATGTACTGACAAAAAAGATTTATTGAACCCAAACAAGTGAGCCCATCAAATCTTATTTTGTCGTTTTGTAACTTTATAAGATACCCTTACTTATGGACCTAAAAAGAAGAATAAAATAAAGAAAAATATAAACCTACCTCTTTTGATGCTTCAAGGCAACGTCCCGCTGCAAGAATAAATGCAGCCAGTTCTCGAAGAACTTCACCAATCTTTAAGTACCTTCCCCAAGGGTAGGAAAATCCGAATTTTCCATGCCAGGGTTCCCATTTTGCAAAATTTGCCTGAAAAACAAATTAAAACTTGATCCTACACTTAATACAGTAGTATATAGTTTTTCATTAAATTTTAAGAAAAATATCTAATTGAAGATCGACGTACCAATGATTCATCCTTTGACTTGGAGTTCAACACTGGCTTGCAAACGTTGAAGCTAGCACGGGGTTGGTTTTCCTTTCCACCAACGATTTTGGTACATTCCCCAAAACAACCTACAACGAAGGAGGATAAGTAAATTTCTCTTTGGCTTGGTTATATTGAATCCCATCCACACGTATTTAATTTGACAATATATGGATCGATTTGTACTGAAGACTTACATCATTTACTGGTCTAGTTGTTGAATTATAACGATTTATTATCATGCATGATTGTTTATGCTAAATTTTATAAAAATGGAACAATAAAAAATATAATTAAAAGCTATTTATTTTTGGATATTTTAAATGTATATGTAACATTGATCTTGATATATATAAATGAAGTATAAAATATATTTATATTAATAAAAAATATTATAAATATTTTTATATTTCAACACTGATTTTGGTATACTGATATTAAATGGGGGTAAAATACTTATGCAAGGCAAGTCTTTGGTGCGGTTTTTGTGTATACATATTGAAATAATAATATTAAGAATTTTTTCTGTATAAGATGTACTATGTGAAAAACTTTTTGTTAAGAGATAAAATAATTAAAAAAAAATCTCTCTCCATGGGACCCATCTTATGATACAGGAGTCACATGTTGATTTGTGATACATTACGTACATATTTGTGGCTAATATTTTATAAATATATATTTTTAAAATTGAAGGTATTAGTAAAAATACAATAGTTCGAATGAAATAAAAATATGCCATTGCCATATACCTTGAATTGTGTTGGCAAGGTCCAGGAATCTTGAGACCGTGGAATCATGAAGTTCATCGCTAGCCCACCAAGGGAAGACACACAAAGTCACACAAACGCACACAATGAAGCCCACTAGTATATTCAAGAAACGCTCCCTGGCTAAGTCCCACACTTTCACATCCCCACGTACGCCAGAAACCACAACTAGATTGAATGTGAGCATGAATATCATCACCCCATAATCGTATCTTTTTTTTATGCTTGGAACCAGTCGAAGATATGTAGCAACTGATCCTGAAATTAATACACATATGCCACACCAATTAACGGCTTATTAAAGATATGTACTTCAGAACTATATATATAGGTTAACCTTAACGCTTAATGTTAAAACACCAAACTAATTAATAAGTTATTGATCCGAGTTAAAATAAGTTTGATCATTTTAAATAATATCTCAAATTTGAATTTTGTAAAAAAAAAATCATGATTAGAAGATAAAATTTAATTAAAAGTGGTTAATCAATTTTTTTTAAAAAATTTAATAATTAACAAAGTTCATGAATACTTTACACTAATACACTAATGTCATGTTGACGAAAAAAAACTAACTACTGCTAGAAGGCAAGAAGATTAATTGTAAGAGATATTAAATGAGTTGCAAACCCTGCCAAAAGCTTACCAAATATAAATACTGAAGCACCGATAATAATTGAGTTGCCAACCCTGCCAATCCCAATGCTTTGGGCAAAAACTGCTGCTAAGCAACCTAGTCCACCTCCTATAATAGTTCCTAGTCCACGATTGAAACCCTTTCCAAGTGTGGCTCCTGAAGTGTTTGATTATATATATATATACGTACATTAGATTAATTTTTTTATAATAAGAGTTAATTGAATTGAATGTTGCTAAAAGTACGTACCTGCAGAGAATTCAAACATGACTACAACAGTCATGATAGCCCACATTGCATTTTCTCCAACTTTCTTAAAGAGAGGATTCAAGAGATACAGGAGTGAAACCAAAACCAAGGAGATTCCCACTTTGATGCAGTGGATTATCTTCCTCGTATCATGGCCACCACTTAGCATCTGCTTGTGTCTAGGATTGGAAGTAATGGAGACACAGTGGACCTCATTTTTCCCAAGATGGGAAATGATGGGTGGAAGTTGAAATCGAAATGTTTTTTTCTCTTTTGAACGAGCAATATTCTCTTCTTCATTTGTATTGGCTATTACGTGAGTCGATTCCATTTTTGTCTTTGCTCTCTCAATTCCTTTCCCTTTTTCCTTCGTAGGAATTTTATAACTCATTCTCTTGGGGAAACTCAATTTGGACAGATATCCAATTTATACTATGGCATGTAAGTGGAGACTGATGGTGATGGGTGATCAAATTCTAAAGGATCCAAGAAATGTTGTGACAGCATTTATTAATTTGCCTAAATTTATTAAATGATTCTATAGATTCCTTTTGTTCTGGACCTATTCAAATCTAGATTTAGATTCACACTAAAGAAAAAAGGTAATACATTAATTCAATACATCAAATACTTGGTGGAAATGTTTGTTATTCATAATAATTATACTCAATTCGAATACGGTCGTCTTCAATGAATGATATTGGTAATCTTTTTGACAATTTTTTTTAAACTCAGTACCATTACCATCATTAAGTTTAATACTAAATCATTTTATTTACCTTACATCAGGTATCATATAACTGCAAAGCAAGTATCTAATGTACTATAAAAATCAAGGATTCATTTTCAAATGCCTTTCTCACGTCTTAACATGTAAGAATCATTATCATGGTTTATTAGAAAAATAATATGAATAGAGATATCGAGTATATTTTTTAACTTCTATACTCTTAACTTCTTTCAAACACTAATTTAAATGTCTGTGTCTCTATATACATTATCGGAGTTTGACTCGTGAAGACCAAAAGAGATTCTATTCAAATATTTCTGCCCTTAAACTGGTATCGAATATCTTTAAATCTTGCTCTTCTTTTTGTCATGAATTTCATATAAATTTTATCTAATACTAAGAAGTATGTTAAGAAAATATTATAAAATGTATCATTATTCCTCTTGAATTGTGAAGTACCAAATTAGTGGACGTCCAACCCCGAATTCTAGACATGACTATTAGAGAATGAAATGAAGCAAGTACCACCGATATCATTTATGCACATCACCCTCGTTTGGAAGCAGTAGGGCGTCCTTACTTAGTGACCTTAGTGGAACACGTATATATGCAAACATGAGTTAGTGTACCTTATGAGGGGAATGGTTCTCTATCTAGAACAAATAAAATTACCTTTAAATTTTCTTTTCTGTTTCTTTAAATAAAATATACTAATACTTTAAAAGATTAATAATTGATCAGAGAAAAAACGATACCATTACAAAGAAAGATAGTTTTTACGCTGAGATATGTTTTTCAATTAGATGAACATAAATAGAAGAAATCATCCAAAGCTTTAACACGCCCCTTATCTTTTTTATTGTGCGGAATTCCGTAGAAGGGATATACTTATCTGATGGCCTAATTGGATAGCTAGCTAAAAAAGTAGACCCAAAATGAACAACACCGCCCACTACAACCCCCCCCCCCCCCCGCGCTCATAGAAAGACCACGATCCGACACTACAATGCTCACAACTTTTTTCTGAAATTTTCTGATTGTTTTGTAAACTTAGTGGTTCAGCCAGATATTTGTCTTTTTTTTTCCTTTCTAATCAGCCAGAGATGTTTGTCATATGTACAAACAATTCAAAATATTATCATATTTTTGGTGACCTATAGGTCAAGAAAGTCTATCATGATCAGGAATTCGTAAAAATGCGAAGAGCTACATGAACCACTATAATATGTATGCCTTAATTTGGCTTGGTCGGAAATAATTCTAATTATTAATTTTTATTACAAACAGAAGTATTTGAGACTTCTTATTCATACATTGGTCTATTTTGGGAAAAGTGGATTGTTAGAAAAAAAATTATCCCACTCAACAACTCAATTAAATTTTATTGTTTTAGTTTTCTTTTTGCTCAGAATTGCTTGATACAACTTGAGATTATCCATACAGCTAAGATAAGAAATGAGTCCGTACAGATGATAAAGTAGGTTAAACTTAATTTGAGTAGAACTCTTTTATCTATAAAAGAAAAAATTAGCTCGAACGCATTTTGCAACTCTTCCTTTTATTTAGTTGTGTTGATGGCAAAATAAGTTAATCCTTGTAGATGACCGGCCTTTTCAACATATGAAAACTGAATGGTTGATTGCGTTTTGAAAAAAAATGTATTTGTACAGTTTCTTTGCAAAAAAAAAAAGAGAAAGATGGAAAGAGAAGAGGAAAAAAAAGATAGAGTTTACTTTATATTTATATATATATATATATATATATATATATATATATTCATTTATTTATTGTGAATATAAAAATTCTACACTGTTAATCAAATAAAATTAGATATATATGATAAATTTGTAAACTAATTAGTATAAAACTTAATAATTTTTAATTACATATCAATAAATTATTTAAATATATCCCAATTAAATAAGTGTAAAATAAAAATATTATTTTATTCATAAGAATCGAGTTCAAGTATACAAATATTTATAACAACTCACTGTTCAACTAGAAAATTTAGCAATATAAAATAATTGATGTTGTGAAAAGAGATAGGGAAAATTAATGTTTAAGTGTTTTAGAAAAGAATATTTATATATAAATAATATAATCTTTACAAATTTTATTTATTATTTAGGTAGATTGTTTTCATCCAACCCACATTACCCGCAGGTCTACTTTGCTAACACGTTATTTTTATTCCATTTTAAGTAAGTTAATCACCAACTTATCATATTAATATTTAGGTTTTTTGGTTGGTTGACCATAAACTTACAAACTATAGTTGTAAAGAGGAATCTTCAAAAATTATTATAAAAAATGGGTCATCCATCCCACCCCAACTAATTCATTTTTGGGTTGACTTAAAAACTAGTTGTAAAATGATATCTTCACAAATTATTTTTAAAAATGGGTCATCTCACTCCCACGTAATTTATTTTTGGTTGACCTGTGATCACACTACCTACAAATTAGCTTATCAGTTATCACACTTTGTCCAACTTTTCATGGTATGCCATCAAAATTCCTTTCATAAAATTGAGACAATGACCATAACTATTATAACAAAAAATAAAGATAATACCATAACCAATATAAAAAAAGTTAAACAAAGAAATTAGGAGTGTTTATTAGTTAACCCCAATGACCCCATCATACGAAACAGATCAATAAAACTCGACATCTATTAATTAGTTCTAGACTTCGAGTATTAGGTTTATGTTTTACAACCTAGTTATCCAAACACGAGACCTGATCCAATTTTTTAAAATTTTATTGTTTTTTTTAATGTTTTTTTATGTGCTATAAGCATTAAACTTAGATTTTAAATATTATGCTCCCACCCTGGGACTTCATATTCAGTGCTTTTAGCACTATCAAAAGGTGGTATTTTTTTTTTTTCCAAAGACAACAAAAATAAAAACTACTTTCAGCGCATGTTACCTTGCCAGCATAAGCACAATTGACACCTTTAATGCTTCCCAAAGGGAAAGCATCAATATCAACGTGAATTGGTTAATAATTTTTTGTAGTTCGAATTGTTGGTATTCAAAAGTTACATTTTGTTTTGTATTCCCACTTAAACAAAAAATAAATTACATTTTGAGTCCTATTAATTTATATTAAATCGAGTAAATTTATTTAAAAATTATTTTGTTTGTAAAATTTGAATTCCTAATTTCATTAATTAAAAGAAAAGTAAATTTCTGATCACTCAAATTAAGTCACATGTGTTAGTGCATGGTTTATAATTTTATGGTGAAAAGCATGCACTATAACTTTTGTGCTTAATGTGTAATACATTTGTACGTCTATGCTAGTGTCGACACACAAATGAGATACGTGCACGGGTAGCTTTGTTGGCCGCTAACTTTTTGAAATAAGAAAAAAAGTAAAAGAAAAAAAGAGTGCAGTAGTGAAATGAAAGATTCACTTGTTTAATAAATGTGAAAGATAAGTCTTTCTGTAAGGTTCAGCTTCTGTGAGTGTTTGCCCTGTTTATATTGTCATTATATATATATATATATATGATGATAGTGGAAGAATTCGGTCTGTCTTAAAATTCCACCCACCTAAAAGAATAAATGCAAAATGTTTTAGCAAACTCAAATCGCTTCGTTTGGTCCAAACTTGGTCTATCTTAATCTCAATCAATTTAGCACATTAGCATGATCATTTTTTTCTTAAATTTCACACAAAATCATCATTCTGTCACTAACCTAAATTCGAAAAAATGACCTTTTTTCTTCTTCAAAATTACAAAATGTTTACTGGGAAATTTTAATTTATTGGGATCCATTTATTTCCATTTTCAGTTTTAATATACAAAATTGTCACATTATTTTCAATATGATTTGTGTTTTAAAATATTTGTACCAGATATAGCGGAAACAACTATTTTCCTGTTTTCTCTATTTTGTGCACAAATTTTAAGATAGGAAACATATTAAAAACAAGGTGATCGATGAATTTGTAAATTAAAAATGAAAACGGAAGTAAACATTCTCTTATATTGTCTTTTCCTATCAATTTTCAATATTTTCACAACCACCAAACAATATTGTCATGTTTTGTGGGACTACAAGGAATACAAGTGTGTGTATTCCATTGCTAAATTGAGTCAATGTTTGAGTCTCAAGTACTACTATTTTTTGTCTAATGGATTTAAAATAATTCAACAGCATATGTTAGTTAATGAGAACAAAAGAAAACATATATAAGGAAATGTTATTGCATTGAAGCTAATTGTTTGTACAAATACACAAATATAAGATTGATTGACTACTTCGTCGGACTAGAAAGAATGTGATTATATGTCGTTTAGCACGAGCTTTTGGGGTTCAATCCTCAAGGTGTGATTTTCTGAAGATCTATAGCACCGTTTCAACATATACTTGTTTGACATGCCCACAAGGCAATCACACTAGGATATCATGAACTCCTAAAGGTCCTTGATGCATGTTCAAAAGTAACTCCAAAAGTAATTCCTAGAAACTCCTAAACACTTTGCCTGGCACATCACATTGTGCATTATAACACAAAGTACCTACGACAACAAAACTACAGTTGTTGATCTAGCTAGGGAAAATTAGTAGACATCTTATACTTTCATCTCACACCGCAATGTAATTGCTAATTAACAACAAAACCTACTTGGATTGGTAATCACCATTCCTAAGGCCAACCACTTCCTCTATGAAGATTAAGACTCTGTCCACGTACCCACAAGTGTATCTTCTTTTGATCCTATTATATTACTACTCTACCCAAATTTCGTATGATTTGAGTATTAATTATGAATGATATGTATGAGTGGAATGTCACGAGATGTTGTGTGACATGATGGGGAATGGTTGCTATTTTCATTTTGTCTCCCTGGGTTACTCAATATTTACACTCATTTGTTAAGATTATGTAACCCGGGTTTGGTATTGGTATTTTCAGATATGGTGAACAATACTTGTACAAAGGTTGGGGTAGCCTTTGTGCCCTTTACATATTAATATATTAAATAATACTTCTTTGCTGATTAAAAAAACTATTTAGAGTAACAAATAACTGAGAAAATAACGTTAACAGTGAGCCAACTATTTTGGACCACATATGATATCAATAATCTAAGTGAATGTAGCAAACACATTACATGTGTTTCTGTGATGGGTTTAATATATACTTAATTTTAATAAATAAACAAAGACGAAATATCCAAATAGATCTATTTTAAAAAAAACAAAATACTATTTTGGAACTCACATGGTATAATATCTATGTGCATCGGTTCTTAAGATAACCAATGTAAAAATGTTGTAATTATTTTCTAATTTATTGGTGAACCCATGTAAAATCCCTAAACGTAGAATGTTTTTTTCTTAAGTTGTACATGGATATTCAAAGATAACTATAAAATGGTTTTCCTTGTAGAGTTTTCATTCAAAACTCTACTACAATTATTTAGATGTGTATTAAACATATGTAAAAATCTAGAACAAGAACGAATATATACTCAAAGGAATCCGATTCAATGGGAGCATGGAATCTCTTCAGGGTTTACACTGAATCCTGCCAATTATCTTTGAAATGATAGGCGAGTAAATAAAGACCGCGAAGTATATAAACTTTGCAGAGTGATAAGTGGAGAATCCACTAAATCACGGAGTTTTATAGTATGATGGTGTTGCTACCGAAGAAAAATGGCGAGCTAGGAGCCATTGTCATGATTTTTGGATGATCATGATACACCTTACACCATACATCTTCATGTTTTGTTTTCAGTCAACAAGTTAATTTTTCGTGGACAACAACTTGAATATAACAAATGCCATTCATACTTTTGTATAATTTTCTACATAAATAAATTTAATGATTTTGTTACAATGGGAGACCTTGTTACGCATGTTTGCAATTATATCATATGAAAGATATTTCCTTCTTTTATACTGTAGGAGTATTGAAGGAATTTATTTAAATAAATGAAAATGACACATACTATTTTTTATATCATATTTTAATAATTTTTAATAAAATTTATTGAAGTAAAATTTTTAGTTCATTTAATTTCTTTAAAGTTAAACACATAAATAAACTCTGATATAATGAGAGGTTATTAAATAATGATTTTTTTTGCTTACACGTGCATGTCTTGCGTATATATTGTTACTATATTCTTAGAATTTGAATAAGTTTTGTTAAAATTTATTAGTAATATTTTAGCGTATTTAAATATTATTTTAAGTCAAACATAACCAAACTCTGATGTAATGAGAGGTTATTAAATAACTAAGTTTTTTCCTTATACGTGTCTTACGTATATATAGTTACTATATTATTTGAATTTGAATAAATTATCACTTAAACTATTACTACAAAAATATTTTTCATATATTCACTTCTATTATTGAGTGAAAATATATTTTTATTTGAAATTGAAGCAGTTTAATTAATTATACAATTCTTAAAAAAAAATAGCACGTACTAGCATTGTTTTTCTTTTTAAATAGTTAATCAATTTTTGTATTTAATTACATATATTATGTCTAAGAGTAGATATTTTTTACAACAATAACAAAATGTTATATCATTGTTTCAAAATTAAAAATTCGTGTCCACATAGTATTGGCCAAGTTGACGCTAACTCATTTATAATAAAAAATCTGATCCGAACTTAAATTAGACAAAACTCGATTTAAGCTGAACAGATTAAAACTGATCAGATAAAAAAATACTACAAATTTGATCTTATGTGATCTTACCCGACCTTTGCCAATGTCTACTCTTAATCACTACAATCAATGTTGTTTCCAGCACCTCAAAGTTACTTCCTGCACCCCTATTTGGTTTTCAGAATGCAAAATTATATTCTGAATTGATTACAGATTTTGACTTCCGGAAAATGGCCAATCCAAAAGGGAAAAGAAACATTCTGGAAAGAGTGCAGTAAACAACCTGGATGTGCACGAAGAAACAGCATACAATCAATTGACCAAAACCATATACAAATCCACTAGTGAATATACTCCTCACATCCCATGGGCCTTGCTTTTCTGTTTGGGCCTCTAGCATTCGTCAGATTGGGTTGTACTTGGAAGCCCATATGGAATTGTTTTTATGTGGCAAAAGAATCAAATAATACAATTTTAATAAGAAATTACCAATTTGGGACTGTTTCGAAACATATTACGTATTTGGGGTTGTTGGTCACGCCCAAAATTGGGCAGAACCAGTCACGCCTAGCTCCAGGCGTGACCAGCGGGGGTGTCACGCCCAATCCTGGGCGTGTTCCACCAGATGGCGCCACGTATCATGCACAGATGGAGCGATGCATATATAAACTTTGGACGGTCATAACTTTTGACGGGAATGTCCGATTGAGGCGTATGATATGTCAAAACGATCGTAATTCAGAGGAGAAGCCCCTGGCAAGTCCCGAAAGTCCAAAATTTTTTCCCAAAAGAGGCCTCTAAGTGTCTCAAAATTGTGATTTAATCTTTGAACCACCAAAAAATTTCTTGTTTTCTAATTTTTTATTCATTCAATTAGTGAATTGCATGCTATTTTTTATTTTTTAGTTACTTCTCTTAATTTTGAGCGTTTTGACATAAAATACGCCTCCATCGGATATTTTTATCAAAATTTATGACTGTTCAAAGTTATATGTATCATCAAATTTAAATCCTAAAAATTGCTAAATGCATCCCCAGTTGTTGATAAGTTTATTCATAAAATTGAAAATGGCTAATTACACCCCATTTTTAAATCTATTAAGTATAGATTTCAAATATTAATTAAAATATTAAATGAACTATACTTAATAGATTTAAAAATGGAGTGTAATTATCCATTTTCAATTTTATGAATAAACTTATCAACAACTGGGGGTGCATTTAGCAATTGTTAGGATTTAAATTTGATGATGCATATAACTTTGAACAGTTATAAATTTTGATAGAAATATTCGATGGAGGCGTATTTTATGTTAAAACGCTTGAAATTAAGAGAAGTAACTAAAAAAATAAAAAATAGCATGCAATTCACTAATTGAATGAATAAAAAAATTAGAAAACAAGAAATTTTTTGGTGGTTCGAAGATTAAATCACAATTTTGAGGCACTTAGAGGTCTCTTTTGGGAAAATTTTTTGGGCAAGTCCCCTTTGGGGACTTGCCATGGGCTTCTCCTCTGAATTACGATCGTTTTGACATATCATACGCCTCAATCAGGCATTTCCGTCAAAAGTTATGACCGTCCAAAGTTTATATACGCATCGCTCCATCTGTGCATGACACGTGGCGCCATCTGGTGGAACACGCCCAGGATTGGGCGTGACACCCCCCTGGTCACGCCTGGAGCTGGGCTTGACTGGTTCTGCCTAATTTTGGACGTGACCAATGACCCCAAATGTGTAATATATTTCGGAACAACCCCAAATTGGTAATTTCTTGTTAAAATTGTGTTATTTGGGTTGCTGTTTTTATCTATCATCTGCTTTTTAGTTTTCTTTGTATATAGGTATTTAAAAAATATACTCTAAAAAACAGGAAATAATGTTTTAACACATAATATACGTTTCAAAATATAAATAAATAAGTTTGGCTATAAGATTAGATACCAATAAATGTTCCATTTATTTAAAATTTAGCATACATACATTATAATTAAAATAATATCACACGATTTAAATAGTTGCTTTATGAAATTTATATTTTAGAAAAATTAATTAAAAAAAATAAGTATTCAATACCTACCTAAGAGGAAATACTTGTTTTTTTTATGATGGGACACACTTTATTTATGTCAATTTTTACAATAAATTGTACTTGGCTTCCTATTTGAAGGGGTTCAAAAATAAAATAAAATTCTTAAAATTTAATAAAATGTTTTTTTTTTCTTTTATGAAAGTATTCTCGTAATAAAAAAATTTGAAAGCAATTATTCAAAATGTGAAAATCACCAAAGTTTTATCTCTCTTAACAAATCTTTTTACATACACACAATCAGAGAATAATGTTTAGGTATACTCATTAAGGAAATAATTAACATCAAAGTGATAAAATCTTGGAGCAGCGTCGATGTTTAAGATGCTCTGATAATTGCAGAGGTGAAACATACCCGTAGTCTTTGCCCCAAAAAAATTAAAGATACAACAGAAGTTGGTGTTCATATCCATCCATCATATATATTACAGTAATATGTTGTAGAAACTGACGTCAAAACAGACACAAATGACACGATTCCCCTAGCTAGCTAGTGAAAGTGTTACAGTTACACTGATCAATCATTTCCTTTTATAGTTTCCAACCAACGAATGCACACAAATTAGAAGGCATAAAATAATATTACGGTTTATCTTAGGAAAGCAAATCAGCATTGCAAAGAAAAGTAGTTACACTCATATATTGTACAATTTACCTGTACCTGTCACAGTTAGTAAATTCTACGATTTCTGATTGGCTTATAGAGAGTTACGGAAGAAGAATAAATTTCATTTTCAAATTATTAGAGATGTAAGGTAGAATTGTATAATTGAGCCATAGTATAATTATTATCTTGAAAGCAAAATTTTGATAGCTAGATCTCCAATACAACTTTATAACCATACTTTCGCTTTAAAAATAACACAATAATGCATGTATACATACACGTGCACTCGAAGTGAAAACCGCGGGCAATAATAGAGCCTTCACAATATAATGTTCAAAAAGAGGAGAAAATAATGATAGAAAGCTAAGGCAATGGGATAGGACAAAAAGAAAGAACAGTGCAAAAAGAGTTCCAACACCAAAGAGTGGAACATCTTTTGCTTTTTATAGTGTTCAGAAGAGTGAGCTAATGGGATAAAAATGAATCATAGATTAAATAGTCATAATGGTTTGTCTTCCAATGGCAAAAAGACTAACAGATGAACTACAATTAAAAACTAATTACAGCTTTGTCTTGATGTTTTAATGGAAAAAATGAAATTTAATATTTTAATTACATGAAGTCACTTATATTTCTATAATATCAACAAATCAATTTAATTTGATAAGTAAAAGATTATAAAGATTTTAATTAAATTTTAAAGATAATAATAACAACAACAATAAAAAAAATATGAATAGTAAAAAGCTTGTATTAGTTTGAATACATAAAAAACAGAAAGGTAGTTTTAAAATAAATAAAAACTGAACATAAATATGAATATATATGTTTATAAGAAAAAAAACAATAAATATGTATGGTTCAGAAATTAATAGAAGATGCACGATGGCCCAATAAAATAGTAATAATAGATTCAGAGACATTCATTTTGTCGGCTACAAGAAGGAATATTATAAATTTAATTTATTCACTTTTTTTTTATCTCACCTTTATTTATTTTATTTTCATCTTTATCTTTTTTTATTACATTATTTATTACATCTATTATTTTTTTCCTATAATTTTTATCTTTCTACTATCTTCATCTCAATTCACTTTAAAGGAATGAACATTATCACTACTCACAAAAATTGAGGAAAACAGGAAAAATAAAACATGCGTGATAAAAGTTTATATTATTATAGAAAAAATATGCGCGATAAAATTTTATATTATTATAGAAAAAATATTATATGGAAAGAAAAATGACAAACATAAAAATTTAGCTTGTACTTATTTTTCTAGAGATTTCTAGTTAATACATCATCAATCACCACTAAAAAAATCTGCAAGTGGTTTATCAAGAAAAAGTAAAAGCAGAGAGTATAAAAGAAATTTTTTCGAACAATTAATTATATTAATTTTATTTAATCTAATTGAAAATATTCAAATTTTTCAAAAATTTTATTTAACAAATACTCGAATTAATAAAACTAATAAGTATATCTTTTATATATCAGCATTTCTAAATTTAGATAAAACTAAAAAAAATTAAGAATTTTTATAATTATAACATAAATATATAATTAGTTCCAATAAATGTTTAAAATATATGCATATATACTTTTAATATTAAAAAATGTTTAAAATATACAAGAAGATAAGAATAACATTGGGTCATTTTTTTTTATAATTGTAACATAAATATATAATTAGTTCCAATAATGTTTAAAATATTTGTTATTCAAGATCCCAACGCCTAGTCAAGCTACTGCCACCTAATTATCTTATCTCTTGTGACATAGGCATCATTACGCATTATTTTAATTTTAATTTTACTATATGGTATTTAAATTAAATGAAATAATATATAACACGATATGTAATATAATCATTATGTTGTTCATAAATCATCATTATTATTATTTCTATTTTAGTCGTGTTTCCAATGATTGAATAAATTTACATAATATATAGGTAATTTAATTTTTATATATTGTTAATCATAGTTTTTTATATTTATATTTAACAATATGTAATTATATTATTTAAAGAAATTAATATATTTCATCATTATTATTATTATATATATAAACAAACCTACTATATATACTTTCTTAACATAAATTAAATAATAATTTTAAAACAAGTTAATATTTTTCTTTTGAGGAAGCAAGTTAATAGTTTTAAGTACATAAAGGCTTGTAAAGTTTTTTCACATTATTATTTAATTATAAATTATTATATATATGATAAATTTTAACTTATACCATATAATTATATCTTAAGATTAATATCTATTATAATAATATGATTTCGTATTGATTCACAATATAAATTTTTTTCACACTGATGATAGATTCATGAAAGTACTTAAACTCAAATTTACTAGAAAGTATACTCAACTTTTTACAAAAAAAAAAAAAAAATATCTAGAAAAAACGCCAACAAATTGGCACATACATGGCCCAAACATATACGAAACTGTCTGGTAGAGCAACCAGTCAAAACACGACCACAAAGCTATGAAGCTTTCCACTTTGGAGGATATATATATATAATGGTTGGATCCTCCAATTCCCTAGTTAGAACTAACTTATCCACCAGTTATACAAAAATCTTTTCATTCTATACATTCCTTCTCTTAAAATATCAATATCTACTAAATTTAATATGATTTCTGGTTTATTTTTTCAACTAAAAATGATTATAAAAAATGTTTCCAATATAAACATTTAACTGCAAAAGAATATTTATTATAGTAATATGAAAAATTATTCCACATGTACATATTGTTGGATTAGAAAAAACATGAGGCATAAAATTTAATAAAAATCTTGTTTAAATAAAAATTGGAGAAAGAAAAGGAAGTTAAAATGATTTTCTCTAACTTTTATTTTTCCACTAATTTAGATGTTTTTATTTCTGTTCCTCTTCCTTCAGATCAAGAATAATTAACTCTAGACATTCATGTGTGTTTGGTTAATAATAATTAACTTAATTAGATTTTATTTTACATGAAAATATTAGGCATAATTTATCAAATAATTTAATTTTAATAGTATCTTAATCTTATAAATTTATGAAATTTAATAAAATACAAAATACTAACTCATCAGATTTCAATAATGAGAAAAAAAATTCAATACTCTCGTTAAATAGAAAATAAAATTTTAATTCATTATAAAAAAAACTAATTATATAGTTTTATAATTTAAATATAATTTAAATGATTAAATTTTAACATATTAGTTTTTCGGTCTGAAGTTCATGCTCCATTATTAATTAGACTCGTTGCATTCGAGTATTATTCATCCTTTACGATTTTATCCTTAAAAAATGTTTTGATGGGTCAGAAAGAAGAAATAAATTTATAAATTATGCTCACATGTAGCTTAGACCCTTCTTCTAATAATATTTGAACCTCAAGTCTACTATATTGTTAAGCTCACCGCATGCGTATCAGATATTGTCTACTTTAGCTCATGTGTGGACTTTCACTATTTTGTTCTTTAAAAAACGTTTAGGTAAAGTAAAGATACTATTTTGTTAGGCTCACAAATATAAGAATTTTTTTAATGTGATATTGATGTAGATTATTCACATCCTTAATGCTTTATTATTAATTTTGTAACAAATCTAACTGATTTTTTTTTAATGAGTTTTCTTTTTCAACCATATTCTTGAATTTTATTGATTATTAATCTTACAAAAAATCTAACTGATCTTTTTTTAGTGAATTTTATTTTTCAACTATATTTTTGAGATTTTATTGAAAAAAATTAAACTTAATACCACTCGAAGGAAATAATTGATATATAAGACGTACTTTTTAAATGTACTGGAACAATATATATGTAATTGAAAGTTATATATACTGGTCTAAGTGAAAAATATCCGAGCCTCTTACTACGTGATTATATATAGATTTAAAGCATTTTAATAAAAACATGTTTCGCGTTGAGATTCTTAGAAAATTTGGTTGGAAACTGGAAAAGACAAATTAATTAAAGGAAACTATATGTGTGTGCGTGACACTGTAAATGTTTTTACAGTGTCAATCACGCATGGATATGGGAAGTGCGTAATGAATTTACGTTTTATCCTCTTCTCTATAATTAAATTAGATCGCCTTGGTTGCTCTCCTAATGTTGTTGCAGGTGTTAAATATAGTTTGGTTTTCATCTCATCGATAACGGCAAGCCCCTAATCATCATCGCCTATTCCCTTATTTAGGAAACCCCAAAGCCAAATTTTCTCTTATTTGTGCTTCTTAGGAGAAGATAAACAACAAGGACAAAGGACCTGCTAGTGGAAAACCTTGCTGGGAACAAACAATGGCTACGCCGCCAAACAGCAGGCTTCAAACCATGTTGCGGGCAGCAGTGCAATCAGTTCAGTGGACTTACAGCCTCTTCTGGCAACTTTGTCCACAACAAGGGTACATACACACGTTAATTGTTAATTAGTTAGTTGCTTCCTTGAATTAAAACTCATTTTTCTTAACTGGGTTTAGTTACACAATTTATATATCTATGAGATCAACTAGCAACAAAGTTGTGTATAGCAGAAGAGACTATTAATTGTCTCTCATAGTATTTAATATTATGTTTTCAACAAGATTATCTCTAAAAGAAGGTCTATTTGAGAAACTAATTAAAAAAATTCTATGGGATCGGCTTTATTTGTCGTAATTAATGTAAGTCTTGTATGTATGTGACATTAATTGATGATGATTAATGAGTTTGAAGTGGATGGATATTTGATTATTAATAATTAATAGGATATTGAAGTGGGGTGATGGATACTACAACGGAGCAATTAAGACACGGAAGACAGTACAAGCTATGGAGGTAAGCACTGAGGAAGCGTGTCTGCAAAGAAGCGAGCAACTAAAGGAGTTATATGAATCTTTGTCTGCTGAGGAGACAATAAACGCGCAAACACGAAGGCCATGTGCTGCTTTGTCGCCTGAGGATCTAACTGAATCCGAATGGTTCTATTTGTTGTGTGTCTCTTTCTCCTTTCGTCCTGGTCTCGGGTAAGTCAACTCCAAGTCCAATCTTACATTTCCCTTTACTTTGAAAATTATTTCATTTATTTCCTTTCTCTTTTCACTACTATCAACCCTTCAACATTACTTTTATATTATACTTCAACCCTTCAACACTATCCATGGATCATTCTTTGTTTCAAAGACAGATTTTTTTTTTTTTTTTTGTTTTTCATTTTTCATCTTTACTAGGAGAGGGATCGTTGCTAGATCATCTTAATGTACAGCTCTTATATTTCAATATCCTTAAAAATTAATCATCCCATCAATAACCTTAATTTTTTTTTTCATATCCCATCATCCATCGTATTAATATTTTTCTCTTGTCTCTCTACCTCTCGTAAGGTATCAATTGATTTTGGTGTGTAATGACTTTTTCCTTCAAATTTTTTTTTTGTCAAACTCCCTCATCTCTTGCCACTCGATCAAATAATGATGCTATCAATAAAGAGGTTAAAGAGGTTGTGTTTGTAAGAAAATTGAGTTTCTACTTTGGGGAAAGAAGTAACTTTTTATTATACTTCTTATTTTCTTTTTCGGGATATGAGACTTAAGCGTTGAAAATTATAAAATCGTCAATTTTTAAAGTGAAATGATTTTTATTGTATTTATATAAAAAAAAAACTTGATTACTAATTGAATATTTTTAAAAGACTCTCAAATTGTATTTATTAAAAATGATATCTCACTTTTCAGAGTGATCTAATAATATTTTATTATATTATCTTCCTCATTATCATGCATGACTTTTTTGTTATAAAACACTTCTTCCTTTTTAAATAAATTATTAAAATAATTACTTCTAAATTTATTTTTTAAATCAAAATTTCATATTTTTTGCTTGAAACTCAATTGTTATATACATAAATTAGTTAACGTCAAATTCATACGCACACATATTATATATTAAAAAAAATTCAAGGGTAACTGATCTTAAGTTCTCTTCTAAAATATAACAAATTAATAAACCTCCAATTGATCCTGCAGATTTTAAGAGTCAATCATTCTAATCTTAAAAATTTAAAAACCCTTCACTTGTCCCTAATTTTATAAATTAAATATCATTAGCTTTAATGTCTTTTTTTTCTTTCACAAAATGATAATGAATTTAAATGAACGATATTTTTTTAACACAGACATATATCTCGGAAACTAATTTCGGGATTTACTCCAAAAAAAAAAACTTGGTACCCATTATTTTAATCATTCTTTTAATTTTGAATACTTTTTGAAAAATTTAAACTTTATATTTTTAAAATCCTCCAATCTAAATTTAATTCATATAAGTCGGGGGAGGATCAACTTGACAACTTTAGTTAAAGCTAATAGAGAAAGAAATTTGCAATGATGATTTGAACTTTGAAGCATTCGAAGCAAACATTATTTTTTTTTTCTTTCTTCTTGCTTTATTTTGTTTTCCACTGAAAATAAAGTTACTCCCGGTGAATTATAAAGGCAGAGACATACTGTTGTTGCTTGTTTAGCCCTAACTTTAGTTAAAGCCAAATGAAAAAGGGAATTGCTATAGTTGATACGCTCAATTAATCTTACGAAGCAATTTTCTTATTTTTTTTTTTTCAAACATACGACCCCCATAAAACAAATGTCAATAACAGCTCGAGATTATAAAGGCAGAGACAGACACAGTTGTTTGTTCTTTTTTTCAACATACTCGAGACTCCAGCGAATAGATATAGTTACTCCCAGCGAAACAGAAAGGCAGAACTTGTATAGCAGCTGCAAAAGCCAGTTGTGCTAACATATACATCATTTCAAAACAAATTAAACTTCTTTAATTGTTTTGAAGCTCAAAATCATGTCGAGTCTTCCAAGTCATAATAATCGATTTTTCAAGATAAATAACAGATTTTAAAGAATTAAAATTTATAGTCGCTATATCTCAAGGAAAAAAAACCAATTAGGGTCCATAAAAAATTGGGCAAATACCTTGAAATAATCATACCTTAAACATTAAAATCCATCACAAATATCTTTTTTGCAAACTAAAATATATAATAAAAAAATAACAACAGAAACCTTGGGTAAAGCTAAGTTTATCATATATATATCAAACAAAGCTGTAAGAAAGGGAACACTCCTCATCTACTTTGTTAGGCTCATCATCACTATTTTTCCCTGGCCTTCACTCGCAAATCAAAAAAGAAAAGAAACAAGTCACCCTGATCTCAACCTCACACACGTACCCTCTTCATCCTTGTTTAATTTCATATCTTTGTATCATTCATTCACCATATATGTTGCTGTGTGGGGACATTCTAGGCTTCGAACTATTTTGCAACACCGTACCACGTCCTAGTTCCTTGCACAGTAGCCCTCACCACACATGCATGATTGTCACTGCACAGCATGACCACACTGTTCAAGGAACCACCACTCGTCCTTTTCATGGCTTCCCTATTTGTTTTGACGAAATACCAAGGTTTGTAGAAAAGGACAAGATGTTAATTTCAACAGAAAAAGCCACTTCCTTCACAAATTTGGGAAGGGGCAATTTTTGTGTGGGTCCCATATATGCAATTTATGTCTCGACTGTTGTTGCTTCTCTCCCTATAGTCTGTCTTTTCCTAATCAACCGTTCCAAACAAAGTGTTATAACTATAACCTTATTTCCCCCAAATGAAAAAATGTGCACTATGATCCACCAGTGAACCCTTCATGCATGCTCCAAGGGCTTGGCGCACATGCAATCTAACTTTTTCATGTACTACAAGAGGTGATCTATATTTCAACATATAGAAGGCTATGTTTGATTTTCTGTCTGAGGTGATCCAACTAACTGTTAGATTGCATGTTGAAATATAACCTCATATCCAACTACTATGAACTTTCTCTCTGTGGTAGTCAATTCATTGGCTCTACTTTAAACTTTTCAATCACAATTTTCTGTCCCTCACTCTCTCTCATCTTTAGCTTAATAGTTAATAGTTTTCACACTACTCTTTTCATTTGGGAAATTATACATTGGGCCTGAAAGTTTAGATGATAATTAAAACAGCTTTAGGTGATAAATGTATGTATTGTTGGAATTAATGTATTTACTTATATCTCTCATTAATATTCTAGAGAAGCCTACTTCTTAGATATTCTAAAGAATTCTATATTTTCCTACACTTGATGATTCTAGATAACTCTATATTTCTCATGTACTTGATGATTCTAGAATATGATAGAAGGTTATCTATTTACTAAATAAATCTAGATGCATCCATGGACTAGTATAAATAGCCATGAGATCCTATCATTTGTAACTACCAATAACAATTTTTAATCATTTTTTCTAATACATTCTTGAGCTCTGCAGTAGCAACTCATTCCATAAAAATAATTTTCTACATCTCTTCCTCTCCTAAAAGTATTTCCTACCAAAATAATCCAACATGTGTAGCTTCTTTTCACCCAAATCTTTATCTTAATTTAGACTAAACTAAGGTGTGATTGGATAAAAGGAAAATTATTTTTATACTGACATGTTACATTCTTTAAATTAAGAATGTGTATTGAAGAGTTCAATTCTCTTGTTTTAATTAATTATTACTTAAAACAAGTGGTATAAGAATGATGAAAAAATTTATATGTGCAAATAATATCAGTATGTGTAAAATTAAATCAGTTTTGTGAACTATAATCCCAGCACACAGGTTAAGGAAATATTAAAATTAAATACACTATATTAGATATGTTTCTAATTTCTTAATAAAGCATGTGTTAAATGAATGACTTATAACTGATTGATGTACTATAAGGTTGCCCGGAATAGCATATGCCAGGAGGCAGCATTTATGGCTCAGTGGTGCAAACGAAGTAGACAGCAAAACTTTTTCAAGAGCTATTCTTGCCAAGGTACTTAACAAATACAGTAGTAACTCACACTTTATCCTTGACTTTTGGGCACAATTCCCAGGCACTAGAGAGACACAGACCAGAAGAAGAAGAAGAAGAAGCATAAAAAGCAATATATCAATTCTTCCTACTTTGTATGATTGCAATACAAGATATCTAACTATAGATTCAGAAGAAAAAGAAGATATCAAACTATATAATTGATTTTTCACCACTAAAAAGTTGCTTTTCAAATTCTCCCGAACGTTATCTGTACTACTATAGTTATTTAAAATTGGAAAAAATTTCCATGCATGAAGCGTCACTTACTAACTAGCTTCTCTTCTCTCTTTCAATGACGGCAAAATCTTCCACGCGCGGCCAGAGTGCTCATATACAGGTGAATTTTTTTTCCAACTTGTCCATTTGTCCTAGACAGCTTAATACATTTTTTGTTTCTTGAAAAGACTTTTTGACTAGTAAAGTGGAATTCATCAAAGTAAAAGGAAAGAGATGAACAATAACATAAAAAATCCATGGTTTTAACATACAGAGAGTCTGACATATAAAGCTTCCATAACAAAAAATAATAACAAAAGGAGCTAGAACAAAAACAAGAACAGAAAAAATTGTTTCTTAAAAATTATTTATTTATCTTGGTCTCTTTATAACAAATATTTGATATATAATTTAATTTTAATGCATATTTTTAAACTAATGAAAATATTTGCTAATTTTTTTACGATTTTGTTTTATTTTTTCTCTCAAAATTTTAGAGATTCAAAGTTACTAATTATATTAAAATTAATAATCAAATTTATTCAATGTTAAACTATAAGATGCAAACTTTTACATAATAGGAAAAAAGAAGTATAAGTACTGTATGATGATAATGCAATACATATATGAATGAAAAAGAAAATGACATGTATAAAAAAAAGAACGAAAATGTGATTAATGAGTTGAGAAAATTAAAAGATGCCAATTTATACAAAAAGAGAAAATCTCATAAGAGAATGGAATCGAAATGCAGCCTTTTCTAATAAAAAATATTTAGTTATTCTTAAGAAACTAATATTATTTATCAAGTAATTAATATTGTTTAATTTTTAAAAATAATATCAGTAAATTAATATATTTTAGCACTGTACAGCAATGACTTCACATCACATATCTGTCTTTCCATTAAGTCGACCCCACTACATATGAATTGTCAAATGAAATTTTTATTTAAGAAATATCAAAACTGAATAATATAGTACAACTTAAAACATAAGACATTCAGTTATAACTTATACGTTCAAATTTTTGCCATGCAAATTGCAGACAGTGGTGTGTATTCCTGTGTTGGAGGGCGTCGTTGAGTTGGGCACAACCGATAAGGTAATACTGATTAACAAGCAAAGAATCCCTCGTACTAATATTAATATTCATGTGTTGTATTTGTTGAAAAATAATGTCCTCAATTTAATACATGTTTCTTCATCAATTAATAAACTAGATCGAAGAAGACCTAAATTTCATCCAACACATAAAGAGCTTCTTCATAGATCAGCAGCCTCCTCCTCCCACGGCAAAGTTTGCACTATCAGAGCACTCCACCTCCAATCCCACTTCTTCATACCCTCTTGTCACTGCCACTGCCACCGCCGCGGCCAATAATATTCTCATCCAAAACGACATGAAAGTTGTTGATAAAGGAGAAGCTATTATATGGAATAATAATAATCATAATAATAATAATACCGAAGCAGAATTATTAGCAGTTCCTAACAGTAACAGTTTCTTACCGAGCGAGCTAATGGAGCTGGACCAGTTGGAGGAATTCGGGGTTGGATCACCTGGAGATGGCTCCAACCACTTGGATTCCTTCCCCACAGAGGAGTCAATGGCACCGTGTCCTTCAGGGTTGGAGCTCCTTCAACTTCAACTACCACCAGTTCCAGGTAATTAATTAAACTATGCTACAATATTTATTCATTTTCTTCCCACTTTTCTTTCAATTTTTTTTTCATTTCTTATTAACTTTTTCACATTTTTTTCTTTTCTATCTCGACTTATCTCTCTTTCCTTCCACTCATAGTACCCCTCAAAAATGAGGTATATGTTTCATATTTTCCTTATTTATTTCTTAAGATAATGTATATTTCTTAATAAAAATATTATTTGGATAAGTTGATATATATGATAAAATGATATGTTTTTGAGAGAAAACTTCTATTAAAATATTTAAAAGTTAGTTATGAATAAATTAAGATATTATATATTAGAAAAGATAGTATTTTCTTAATTTTTTTAAGAAAATTAAGAACTTCATTTCTTAACATACCATTTCTGTATCAAACTCAATAGATATACATTGATGGCATAAATATTTCTTACACTCTCTCATTTAATCATAAATTGTCATATAATTTAAATTTTTAATTTTTATAATAATTACTTTAAAAATAATAATAAAAGTGATTAATGTTGAGTGATATTGACATTGTAAAAATATTTATTTTAACAAAATATTAAAATTAAACTCTTTCAATATCTTTTTTTTATTAAAATATCTGTGGTAAATAGTGTAAACACTCCTTTAAAGCGAGTTCATTAACTTCTAAAATAAGTTATATCTTATGTTTAAATTTAGTACATTAAGTTATATTTTATGTCTACCTAAAAATATTTTCATTAAGAATATCAATTTATACTTTAAATTCACTTTAGAAAAACTCTTAAGAGTATGACACATTCATACATTGACAACTTTTTTTTGTTTTTTTATCTCTTCTCATCACCTTATATCATCTATCATATTTATATTTCTCCATTGAAAGGGTCAATTAGCATTGAAGATTTATCAATCTTTTCCCTTCTTAATTTATTCATGGCTTAGTATATTTTGTTATGCAGCACATCCTACCACAGAAAATCTAGCACAAGGCAACACATACACCCACTACTCTCAAACAGTGTCCAGCATCCTTCAAAAGAACTCCAGCAGGTGGTGGCCGGATTCACCCTCCGTGAACCACCCCAATGACTCCTTCCAATCAGCTTTCAACAAATGGAAATCGGACACTGACAACCACCACCACCATTTCCACGTGTCGGTGGCCGACGTCAGCTCCCAGTGGCTCCTCAAGTACATTTTGTTCAATGTCCCTTACTTGCACGCCAACCGGCTCAAGGGCACCCACGCTTCACCATACGAGACCAATCACGTTATGGCGGAGCGCCGCAGAAGGGAGAAGCTGAATGGGAGGTTTCTCATTCTGCGTTCGATGGTTCCTTTCATGACCAGGATGGACAAAGCATCCATTCTGGGAGACACCATCGAGTACATCAAACAGTTAAGAGAGAAGATTGAGAGTCTCGAAGCGCATGAGCGCCTCGCGGGGAAGAGGAGGGTGAGGGAGGTGGAGGTTTCGATCATAGAGAGCGAGGCGCTGTTGGAGGTGGAGTGTGTGCATAGGGAAGGGTTGTTGCTGGATGTGATGACAATGTTGAGGGAGTTAGGGGTGGAAGTGATGATGGTGCAGTCTAGGGTTAAGGATGATGGAGTGTTTGTGACGGAGATGAGGGCCAAGGTGAAGGAAAATGGTAACGGGAAAAAGGCTAGTGATGTTGAAGTGAAAAATGCCCTTAACCAGATTATACCACATCATGAGCCATACACACTTTGTTCCAATGATCATTTTTAACCATGCGTTTGGACTTTAATTAATTAAGGTGAGACGGCTGGGCCAAACATGAAAGGTCTGTTTGTTAGTTAATTGAATAAATTTGTGTAAAAACTTAATTCATGTTATGTTTGGTCAACTAAGAACTTGAATTGATCATGCATGTAATAATATATATATCATGAACTTTGCATGGAGGGTGGGGGGTGGTGTGTCATACCCATGAATGTCCTCCTTGATTAATTAGCCTCTGCCTCTGCGATGTTTGTTGTATTGAATATTTAATTTGTGATCAAATAAATAATACTATGTAAGAAAAAAATTACACTTAAAATAAGTTGAAATATATTTAAAATTTAAAATTGGCACCGTTGTTTGACATAGGTGAGTTAATGAATTTCATAGACATAATAAACAAGAATCAAAGATTAGATTTGAGGGAATATTTTGAGGAGACAAACTTAGAATTGAAGTCAAATTAGTGATTTGCTACGTTTAGTCAAAGGAAGTCTTAGGAAGAATGGATGAAGGATTGCAGGACTTGAACCAAATTTTTAAGACACGATCAAAATTGTAAATCTGAAGTGAAGGTGCCAGTGTTTCAAAACAATGCTGCTTGAACTCTAATGTCAACTCTCATCTCCAAATCTCCCACACGTTACTGCATGTTTAGATTGCATCAATTAAGATTAGACACGCATTCACTTTAACACAAGGGAGAATTTTTTTTTAAGGCGATTTTATGTTAATGGACACCACTTAGAACATGTTTGTACCTCATAAGGGAGTTTTGACTGTAAATCTTTTGGTATAGAAAATCATACAAACTCTGTTCGAGTTGTTTCACAATTAGTCAATTAGTTTTTTGTTTTTTTTATTGATGAATGTTAGTCATCAGTTAGTTAAAGGATTCAAATTCATAATTTTTTTATTATTTATCACAAGTCAATCTTATAATGCCATGTAACAATCAAAACCAAATTGAACAATAAAATTTATAAAATAAAACTGAGTGTGAACTTTAGCTAATCTTCAATTTATAAAATTACTTTTAATTAAAAGTAAGATTGAAATGAAATTAATAATTGTTTTACAACTATCGTCACAAGTTTGAAGTAAAATTTGACGTGAAATATTCAAGTTAAAGCAAAAGTAGTTTTTTTTCATTTAATCAATTGTCTTTATGATAAAAGCAATTACTGTTCAAGATAACCAAACAACTTTTTTGGTCCAGCAAAATCATTTTTCCTTTCCTCAACCACGTATGAGGTGATTCACGGAAATCCAGCAGAGGCGTCGTAATCTTTTTAAACATAACTAATTGAGCATCATTAATTTAACCAAACAACTTCTTGGCTAATCTTTTTTCTACTAGCCTTGACCTCTTGAAATCAGCATGTATAAAAAGGCTTGAAGTTCAACTTCCATTTTATGGCAACATGGGCTTGGTGAAGAGGACTAAAACTTTTTTTGAAGTGAAGTAAGAAGGAAAGGAAAAGAATCTCTTTTGCATGGATGGTTAAACCGCAGGAAAGTGTTAGCTTCCATTCAAGTTGAAATTGTAGGAACTCCTTATGGTGAGAATTTTAAACCCATTAGGAAAATCAAAAGAAAAGGGAAAGGAGAAAATAATAGATTTGATCTCACTTCTATAAACTTCTTATCCTTGACCTCCCTTCTTATCAATATTTTCAACTTATGCCACATGTTATAGCACCACTAGAACTGAAATGTCACACCATCAACTGATGACTATAGCATAATGAGTCTCAAATCTAAATAAATAAATTCAACTCCACATAAGTGCAGATGTCCTAATCTAAAATAATTAAAAAAATTACCTTCAAAATTGATTACCCTTGAGGGTGGTGCAGACTGTGCTCTCCTTTCCATTTTCAGTTAAGCA
The DNA here is from genome assembly GCA_013407115.1 of Glycine latifolia. Lineage (NCBI taxonomy): Eukaryota > Viridiplantae > Streptophyta > Magnoliopsida > Fabales > Fabaceae > Glycine > Glycine latifolia. The sequence goes on along the minus strand of CM023945.1, from coordinate 14,992,617 downwards.
TGCTCAAAAATCACCCCTTACCAGTTACCAATGGAAGCACCCCTGGCTACCTGTGCTAAACATAACGCTAGCGCTACATCTTAGTAAACCAATGTAGAATTTGATCACAACTTCCATATTCATGGGGTTCAATATCTGTGAGAAGTTGCAATTACTGTTTTTCCTAACTGTGTTTTCTTTTTTTAATATATCATCAATCCTCAAATGCGTAATATTTCTCACCAGACCAACATTTGTATTATAACACAGTCTTGGTCCAAACTGTTGTGTAATAATGACATCCAAGCTTAACAAGCTCACATCTAATGAAACTACAACAAGGAATTAGCTTCAAGCGTGAGTCATATTTACAACTTGTTTTTCCTATATCTAAATTTGAAACGGAGGATTTCATTCTTCTGGCATCGGGTTCATTGCAAGGCCTTTTATCACATGTCGACATTGAAACCTGTAAGAAAGAGAAGGATGTAAATCATTCAAAAGTAAGCAACCACAATTAATATAAGGGTCATACAGTGGAGGGAGAAAGACTAGAGACCACATCGTGAGGAAAACTATATAATTAGTAGATGTAAAATGGAATGCTATATAGGGAGGTAACAAATGTCAAACAGCAACGCAAATTTATGGTTAATGATCAGCTTAGACATAAATGTAAGAAACCTGACAATGAAAGAATTAACTACTAAAACTATAATGTAGCAAATAAAGAATGTTCAGAAGAAACATGTTTGCTGGAATTTTTCACTTCCTACCAACAAACCTAAGTCAAGACAAGCAAAAAAATAGGAAATTTGGTAAGCAGCATCAAGGCAATTCACATATAAACAAAAAAATAATTGTTATAAGATGCATAGTCGTAATTTGTGAAAGATACCAGATCAAATCTTCTGTAGTAGCAGTTCCTTCTTGATCATGGTTTCGGCACTTGAACAGTAGTAGTCCGAGAGGCACAACCTATGGTAGAAATGCAGTTCAATTGCCAGCAATTCATACAATAATCCCCACCCAACCCCCACCCCCCCTATATGCGCCTAGCATATGCTTATTTCCAAGCCACTAGAAGCAAGAATTCATCCATAAATGACCTAAATTGCTTATAATCTTGATAAATGTTGATGAATATGTTCTTTGCGTGAGTTATGATTAATTTGGACATTTTTATGGCAGGAAAAGCTTGTTACACAAACTGACTCAAGCAAAGGAAGCCCACGCTACCAGCGTGGCTAGAAGCCTACAAATGCAAGACTCACTGGAAGTCCACGCTACTAGCGTGGAGTGCCACGCCACCAGCGTGGATAGTAGCCTGGAAGTGCATTCTCCACTGAAACCCCACGCCATCAGCGTGGACACCCACGCCACCAGCGTGGGACATGAAGAAAACAGCCACGCTACCAGCGTGGGACTCTGCTGACTGTGTAATCTTAAATGCTGTTGAGGGCAAAGCTGAGTTTTCACATGTTCCTTATAAATAGCTCAACCTCAGCATTGAATGCAGGTTCCTACAGCTGAGAAATCACAAATTCTAGGGATTTAGAAGCTTGGGAAGCTTTGCTAGGGCTTGGGAGTTGAAGGTTCAAAGTGGAGGTTCTTCTCCATCTTCTTATCTTTATTCTTAGTTGGGCATGTCTATTTTGGATGTAACTCAGCCATCCATTATGAGGTTTGGCTAGTTTTATTTTGTAGTTAGGGCCAAACACTTAATGTAACTCCCATTGGGATGTATTGAATGTCATTATTCATTTATTGAAAGTTATTTTACTGCACTTTGCTTGTATGGTTTTACTTCTTCTTTGGATTTGATCACTCTAATGAAGGATTAAGAGCTAGGGTTCACAATAGGGATATTGGGACACTAGTCTTGGACTTAAGTGAAGTAACTTACTTGCATTACCTAGGGATAGGGATGTGTGTTTGCAGTCTTAAATGTGTTGCTTAATGCTTAACCCTAGGAAAGTCACTAAGGGATTAGGGCTGGCAAAGGAGTTAAAGGGTTATCTTTCTAAGGAATTAGGAAATAACTATCTTGTTAGTGAAACACATGGCTGAGTAATTTAGATATTTGAATGTAGTAAACAATATAATCCCATTGGGAGGAAGCGTTGAGTGTGGGTTGTCCTAGCTACTACCGTCACGTATCATATTTTATCAAATTACTTGTTCATATACGTTTAATGTTCATAGCTTAGTTTAATTTCAGTTACTACACATACACACAAACCAAACTTTACTTTATCATTTGTCATCCAACTTATTGATACAAATTGCGATTGAATTGGTCAACAATCCACGTGGAAACGATACACTTCTTATCACTTTATTACTTGTACGATCGGTATACTTGCCGAATCCGCAACAAGTTTTTGGCGCCGTTGCCAGGGATTGTTTTAGCCAATTTTATTATAATTCTTTATCTTTAAAGTTGGAATTCTTTTGTTACTAATTTGCTTCTTGAGTTTATGCGAGGTACAGTTGACCCTGCAACTCTCCAGTTCGACCCAGAGGTAGAAAGAACTGCTAAGAGGAACATGAAGTTAGCTAAACAAAGAAGAGAAGCGGAGACATCTAGCTTTAGACCAACACAAGAAGAAGAAGAAGAGGAAGAGCTAGATATGGCGGGAAGAGAAAACAATCCGCCAAGGCCAGAGGATGAATTAATGGAGGACATTCTAGCTCCATTGTTCACCCGGCCTACCTCCAGCATAGTCAGACTGCCGATACAAGCGAACAACTTTGATATCCACCCCTCTCTTATAAGTTTGGTGGAAATGAGTCAGTTCGGTGGAGAGGATGATGAGGACCCTCACGACTTTGCTGATAGGTTCTTGCGAATCTGTGACACTATCCACCACCAAGGAGTGACGGACGATGCTATCAGGTTACGGCTCTTTCCTTTTGCTGTGAAAGGAAAGACTCTTAGGCATCTAATAGTATCACCACTTGGGAGGAGCTAATGGCCAAGTTCTTTGCCCAATATTTCTCCATGGAGAAGTATAATCGATTGGTGAATGAGATCACCAACTTCACCCAACAACCAGGGGAGACTCTATGTGCGGCATGGAACAGATTTCAAGAGCTCATCCGGCGATGTCTTCAGTATGATATGTCCGTAGGCAAGAAGGTGCGCATCTTCTTCAATGGGATGACACCTGAGTCTAGATTGGTGGTGAATGGAGCAGCCGGGGGTTCTATAAGGTCCAAAACTGCAGCTCAAACCTTTGATTTGATTGACTCTTTGGCTAGAAATGAAAATGAAAGTATTGTAGCACAGGCCAAAAGAGAAGTAATTCATTTGGGCAGCAGTGATGCGATGTTGGCGGAGCAGAAACTCTTATCACAACAACTAGCTATCCTCAATGCTAAGATTGATAAGCTTGAAATTACCAAAGCTCAAGCTTCTTCAATCAAAGCAAATGTAGTTGTTTGTGAATATTGCCAAGGGGACCATGAGTGCAATGTTTGTCCAAGTTTGGTAGGGGCTGATCCAATTCAAGTTAATGGTGTATGGTACGACCAAAGACCACCACAAGGTTATCAGAGAAACCCTAACCAAGCTTCAGGGAGTAATTATCAAAGAAGGATCCAAGGGGGTGGGTTGGACTACAATTCTAACCATTATTTGCAACCACCTCCTATCCCTCCAAAGGAGCCTTCTGAGCTGGAAAAGGCTATGTTGTAGCTGGCTAGAACCACAACTGATCACATCTAATCCACCGATGCATTCATGAATGAGACGAGTGCTCACCATAAAAATTAGGATGCATCCATTCGGAACTTGGAGATTCAAATTGGCCAGTTATCTAAGCAGCTAGCAGAGAGGCCACAAGGCCAATTCCCTAGTGATACGGTGGTTAATCCTAGGGAACATGCGAAGGTCATCACCACTAGGAGTGGAATTGTGATCACTCCTCATGAGAAGCCTAAGACAAACCGAAAGGAGGCTGACGAGGAAACTACCCCAATTGCTACGGAACCAAGGGTAGAAGTACCTTCCAGCACTCCTAAGGAAAAGGAAGAAGTTGCCCCGAATCCAAAGCCAACCATGGATTTTTCCAGGTTTGAAAAGCCCCCTTACCCAGTGAAGTTGAAACAAAAAGCCCAGAAGCAACAATTTGCCAAATTCCTTGAAATGTTTAAGAAGCTACAAGTGAATATCCCATTCGCCGAGGCTTTGGCAAATATGCCCAATTATGCTAAGTTCATTAAGGAGATATTGTCCAAGAAGCACAAATTGCAAGAGTGTGACACAATGGTATTGACAGAAGAGTGTAGCGCCATTATTCAAAAGAAGATGCCTCCGAAGCTCCGTGATCCCGGAAGCTTCAACATTCCAATTGCCATTGGAAATGTTAATGTTGGGCGAGCTTTATGTGACCTTGGTGCTAACATTAATCTCATGCCATTGACAATGTGCAAATCCTTGGGTATATCTGAATTGAAGCCCACCATGGTGTTTCTCCAATTAGCCGATCGATCCTTGAGAAGGCCAAGTGGAGTCCTAGAGGATGTTCTTGTCAAAGTAGACAAGTTCATCTTTCCAGCTGACTTCATTGTTCTAGATATGGAAGAGGAGAGCGAGATACCACTCTTGTTGGGGAGGCCATTCTTGGCTATGGCCCGTGCCTTAATAGATGTTGAAAAGGGCAAGCTAGAATTGAGGATGAATGATGAATCTGTGGTCTTCAATGTATTTGATGTGATGAAGAACCCATTTGACAGGGACGATTGCTTCAGAATAGATGTGATTGATGAATGTATTCAATATGAAGAATCCCTTGTTCAAGAAGAAGAGGAAGACACAGAGATTTTAGACTCAAGCATGCCACCAGAGGTAGTGGAGGTGGCCATGGAGGTACTTGAGAAGAAGGCAACTGATATTGTTATTGGTGCCCCCAAAGTAGAATTGAAAGAGTTACCTGAATCTCTTAAATATGTTTTCTTGGGGGAAGAGGAGACCTATCCAGTCATCATCAACCAAAGCTTATCTAGAGATGAAGAAGAAAAGCTCTTGAAGGTGTTGAGGGAGCACAAGACAGCTATTGGTTAGTCCATTTCAGATTTGAAGGGTATTAATCCCTCATTTTGCACCCACAAAATTTTAATGGAAGATGATGTCAAGCCGGTGAGGCAACCGCAAAGGAGATTGAACCCAATCTTGAAGGAAGTGGTCAGAAAAGAGGTAGTGAAGCTTCTTGATGCGGGTATGATTTACCCCGTTTCTGATTCTGCATGGGTGAGCCCGGTGCAAATAGTGCCGAAGAAAGGAGGAGTGACAGTTGTCCAGAATGACAACAATGATCTCATCCCTACTAGGACCATCACAGGGTGGCGCATGTGTGTGGACTACCGACGGCTGAATGATGCGACAAGGAAGGACCACTTCCCACTCCCATTCATTGACCAGATGTTGGAGAGGTTAGCCGGCCATGACTACTACTGCTTTTTAGATGGATACTCCGGCTACAACCAAATTCCTGTGGCACCTGAGGACCAAGAGAAGACGGCGTTCACTTGCCCTTTTGGAGTCTTTGCATATAGGCGGATGCCCTTTGGCCTCTGCAATGCTCCTGCGACATTCCAAAGGTGCATGCTTTCCATCTTCTCCGATATGGTAGAAAATTTCTCGAGGTTTTTATGGATGACTTTTCTGTGTTTGGATCTAATTTTGATGCATGTTTGTTTAATTTGTCCAAAGTTTTAAAAAGATGCCAAGAGACCAATCTTGTTCTTAATTGGGAAAAGTGTCATTTTATGGTGCGTGATGGCATTGTCTTAGGTCATAAAATCTCCTCCAAGGGGATTGAGGTTGACGAGGCTAAGCTTCTTTTGATTGAAAAATTGCCTCCACCCGCTAATGTTAACGGAGTTCGTAGCTTTTTAGGCCATGCGGGGTTTTATAGGCGATTTATCAAAGATTTTTCCAAAATAGCTAGGCCTCTTAGCCAATTGTTGGTCAATGACTCTGAATTTAACTTTGACGATAATTGTTTGCATGCTTTCAATATTTTAAAAGAAAAGCTTACCACTGCACCTGTCTTAACTGCACCGGATTGGAGCTTACCATTTGAGTTAATGTGTGATGCTAGTGCTTATGCTATAGGGGCTGTGTCGGGTCAACGTAAGGAGAAACTTTTGCATGTGATTTATTATGCTAGCAAAATTCTAAATGAGGCACAAGTAAATTATGCCACCACTGAAAAAGAGATGTTAGCAGTAGTCTATGCATTAGATAAGTTTAGACCTTATTTGATTGGATCCAAAGTTATTGTTTTTACTGATCATGCTGCCCTTAAGTATTTGCTAACCAAGCAGGACGCCAAGCCCCGTTTGTTGAGGTGGATGCTCCTATTTCAGGAGTTTGATTTACAAATTAAAGACAAGGCAGGTGTAGAAAACAAAGTGGCTGACCATTTATCTAGAATTCAAGAGGAAGCTCTTCAAGATGGTCCTGAACTGGAGATAAATGAGTCATTCCCTGATGAGCAGATAATGGCAATTGCGAGTGGACCGTGGTTTACAGACATGGCGAACTTCAAAGCAGCAGGGGTGATACCCGAAGACCTCACATGGCAGCAGAAGAAGAAATTCTTCCATGACGCTAGAAGGTATCATTGGGATAACCCTTTCTTGTATTTTCAATGTGCTGATGGTGTCATTCGTAGGTGCATAGCAGAATTCGAAGTGCCTAAAGTCTTGTGGCATTGCCATGCCTCAGACTATGGAGGTCACTTCGGGGGGGAACAGGACTGCCCACAAGGTCTTACAGAGTGGATATTATTGGCCCACCATCTTCAAAGATGCTAAGGAGTTTGTTGAGAGCTATGACAGGTGTCAAAGAACGGGTAACATATCCCGTAAGGACGAAATGCCTCTCAACAACATCTTAGAAGTGGAGCTATTTGACGTTTAGGGGATTGACTTTATGGGACCATTTCCCAAGTCATATTCCAACCAATACATATTGGTGGCAGTTGACTACGTCTCCAAGTGGGTTGAAGTAGTGGCCTTGCCCACCAATGATGCAAGGGTGGTGGCTTTCTTCCTGAGAAAGAATATTTTCACACGCTTTGGAGTCCCCAGGGCAGTCATTAGTGATGGAGGAACCCATTTCTGCAACAAACAAATTGAGAGCTTGCTCACCAAATATGGTGTCACCCATAAGGTAGCTACCCCTTACCATCCGCAGACTAGTGGCCAAGTTGAAATCTCCAACAGAGAGCTGAAGCGGATATTGGAAAAAACTATTGGAAGTTCAAGAAAGGACTGGTCAAGGAAGTTGGACGACGCACTTTGGGCTTATAGAACTGCGTTTAAAACACCAATAGATATGTCGCCATTTCAGTTGGTTTATGGTAAGTCTTGTCATCTCCCGGTTGAGCTTGAGCATAAGGCCCTTTGGGCCACTAAATTTCTGAATTTTGAACTCACCAAGGCTAATGAAAAACGCTTGTTACAATTAAATGAATTGGATGAGTTTAGAATTACAGCATATGAGAATGCCAAGCTATACAAGGAAAAGACTAAAAGATGGCATGACAAGAAGCTTCATCCAAAAGAGTTTGAACCTGGGCAACAGGTACTACTGTATAATTCCAGATTGCGGTTGTTTCCAGGTAAACTCAAATCTAGATGGTCTGGACCCTTTGTGGTTGTGAAGGTATTTCCTCATGGGGCAATTGAAATTTCTCCCTTGGATGCCAATAGACCTTTCAAGGTTAATGGCTGGAGGCTTAAGCTTTAATTTGAAAGGGATGCAGTATCGGTCCCTTTAGATGCCCCTGAATCTTAATTGATTCCCGTCAGACTCGTGACGTTAAACAAGCGCTTATTGAGAGGCAACTCAATTGTGTTTGCTTTGTTTATATGTTTTTCCTCTCGTTAGGATAGATTGATATAGTTTCGCTTATTAATTGTTAAGTTGAGGTAATCCATAGTCAATCATGCTTGTTTTGCTTGCTTTTTCTCTTTTTCATTCAAGTATGAGAGCATATCATCAGGGGTAGCATTATCTTGAATCCAGATCAGCCTAAATTGCCAGAAACAGAAGTGAAAAACCAATGTCTGAAGTCCCACGCTGGTAGCGTGGGAGCCACGCTGACAGCGTGGGGACCCCCCTAGAAACCCCATTCCCACTGGAATCCCACGCTGGTAGCGTGGGATGCCACGCTGGTGGCGTGGGAAGTTACCTGGAAAATCAATCTTCACTGCCACACCACGCTGGTAGCGTGGGAAGCCACGCTGGTGGCGTGGCACTTCTGCAGAGGCTTTTTAAATTCATTTTTTTTTAATTTCTCTTGCCCTTTTCAAATTCCAAAACCTAACCCCTCACCTTCTCAACCTCCCATTCTCCCATAACTGCCATTAACACCCCATTACTCCCATTAACTTCCATTTATCACTAATTCCATTTCCTAATTCTCTTCCTCACCTTATTTCCCTCTTCCATTTTTCCCCATTTCTGCTTTCTATCCCTCATTCTCGTGGACCTACTTCTTTTTGTGCATTCCCATTTCTCTCAACTCAGGCACTATGACTCGTGATAAGGTAAGTATCCATTCACTTGGTGTTGCTTTGATGTTTGACACAGCCATGGAAAAACCCAACACTGAACTCCATTGTTGCATCCTTAAGTTCTATTTTTCCAGCCCACGCTGGTAGCGTGGGAAGCCACGCTGGTGGCGTGGCTATATTTTCATGCTATATTGCTTTATTTCCTTCACTGTAACCCTAATTGTTGAATGCTTCTTCCTTTTACTTGTTCTAGTTGGGTTATTTGCCTGATTGCCCCCAAAAGCTTGAATGATGTTTACTCATAAAAGGGGTTTTCTTGTAATATCTCTGAATTGTTGCCTTCATTGCTCCATGACTTGCTTCCATTGTATTATATGTTCTGGGGATAAATGGTTGAGGCATTATTCAGTGGGCCTAGGGTTTTCTAAGGACTTAATGATTATTCTTGTGTTTGATGTGATAATCTGAATTGTGCATAAAACCCTAGAATCATGAGAGCCCGGGCAATGGTTGGGAACTAATAGTGAAATCTAAGGTGGAGAAACAGAATGCTTAGACCATTGCAAATGTAAACCCTAGATTAACCTTCACTTTGAAACATATGTGCGAAATATTTTGTGAAATAAATCTGGGAATTGCAGTGTAGGTAGGGCTTTGCATAAAATAGTTCTATGATGATAAGGTGTAAGATTTGGAGTCAGGCCTAGGTTTTAATTGTGAATGCCCTGTATTGCAGAGAATTTGAGTAACTATATGGTTTGCATGATTCGATTTTGTTTTCAACTAATAGACTTGAGCACAAATTCTCTGAATTATATTAAACTGTTGTGAACCATTATGTTGAAATTAAATCTGGGAATTCAAGATATAGTATTGCTCAAATCTGGGAATTGGGAATACCCAATGATTGCATTATAATTTAATTGAAGTTATGTTGTGTATTGGATTTTTATGAATTTCAGGGCAAGCAAATTGAAAAAGGCAAGAAGAAGGTCACAGCAGGGGGAAGCAGTAAGCGCCCAAGGACGTCCGAATATGATGATGGTCGCTTCCGTTCAAGGGAGCACCAAGACCGGTTTGACAAATGGTATTTGCCCAAGAAGATAATCCCCGAGAGGCGCATCGCTTGGGAGGATTTTCCAGCTGACTCACCTATTCTGGAGGTCATTACTAGACGCCAATGGCAGACCTTAGTGAGCTTTCCAGAACCCAGCTCCAGCTCCATATTAAAAGAGTTCCTTGCCAATGTGGACCGGGAGACAGTTGAGGAGCGGAGGCGGAGTTGGGTAAGGGGAGTCCGAGTACCTTTTGACCCAGCCTTCATTCAGAGTTTCCTTCAGACCTCCTATGACCGCCATTATGGATGCGGCTTTGCCAACAGATTTGACAAGATGCAACCGATTCCAGGCACCGGCAAAGTTCTCTACAGAGATGACATGCCTCAGTTGGTTGATGAGCTTCGCCGAGGCATCACGGGCAGATACTCTTCATGGAGGATGAAGGCTGGTTCAGAGGGCATTCCAGAAAAGCTGCGGAGACAAGAGCTGAACCCGGAGGCAGATTTCTGGCACCAATTTATCAACCATACCATCATCCCGTCCAATAATATGACCAACGTCAATGTGGAGCGGACCTGTCTACTATACGTCTTGATGAGGGAGCTGAACTTGGACGTCCCTGCAATCCTTTCCAACAGGATTCTGCATATGGCCCTTGATAACAGTAGCCGCTTCCACCTAGCACACTCTTCACTTATTTCTATGTGTGCATGCAGGTTTAGAGATTCCAGATGATGAGCCTAGGGATGTGAAGCCTGGCCCCACCTTGACCATGAGGCACTATCTCGACTCGGTGAAGCATATGCTCCAAGAGCAACTCATCTGCACTTCCCAGCTTACCCAGGAAGAGATGGACGCCAGGAGCCCTCGATATGCACCTCGAGATGATTTGGAGGAGCCCCAGCACGAGATTCCACGACCTCCACCACCAGCTGCTTCTCCCCCACCGAGGGTTCCACCTAGAGCACCTGCATCATCTTCTCGTCATCCAGCATCGCCGCGTGAGCACCTGTATGAGGATTCTGCAAGCTACTTGCAGTTACACGAGAAGTTGGACCGCCAGAGCAAGAAGTTGGATGTCCAATATCGAATGTTGGAAGCTATCTGCCGTCGCCTCTCCATTGATCCTTCTGAGTTTCAGCCTCAGCCTCCTGCACTCGCCTTTGCATATCCTTCACCACCACCTGATACAGCTGACACCATGGAAGACGATTAGTCCCGCTAATATGGATTACCCCCACTTTCTTTATCTTTATTTATGCTTCTGTTATTTTCCGTTCATGGTTTAGACTCGTTTACTATTTTAGACATTATGCACACTTTTGGTGATTGATGGTGCATTTGCATGAACATCATGAACAATTCTGCCATGGGTTTTATGAATGCTATGATTTGAATTCCGTTTCCTCTAGTAACGCGTTTCATTTTGTTTTATCCCTATGCGTCTTTTGGTTGCGTCGTTGCTGTGGGCAGCAACTGATTTTAAATCTGGGAATAGGTCACGTTAGTCGAGGAAATAAACGTCAGTCAAAGAAATTCTTTTTTGTGAATGACGATTCTTTTTGATGAACAGTTTTCTTTTTGTGAATGATGAATAGTTATAGGCAGAAATTTTTTTGTGGTCAATGAGTATAGTTTCACAAGTATTGACCTTAAATCTTATTTTAACTTAACATTAGGTGTATAGTTAGACATTTTGTTACCAAAAGCATGCACTCCTTAGATTTAGAATTGCTCAATCAGCCATGTTTGAATTAGATATTGGAAGCATGGTGATATTAATTCCAGTATAATGTTGTTTGATTCATGAACTGAGCAAATGCTTGTATGGCTGAATTTCAATTCGAAATAGAATACAATGTTTGATTTGATATCATCATGAGTTTAGTTTGGTACCATAGCCGGTGAGAATTGTGCTTATACAGCTATATTTTTTTTAGAGAGAAATCTCACCGCAATAGTATTCTAGAACTTGCTCTGTTTCTCTCTAATGCATGCACGATTGATATGATAAAGGCATTTTGTTCTATTAAGCTTGGGCCAAATAGCTTTCCTTGAAAATTTTTCCATTGCTAACCCCTTTGAGCTTGAAACCTTTTTATTCAATTACCCAATAGAATATCTTGAACCATATTCATTACCTTACCTTAATTGAGATTGAATTGCTAATGAAGCTGTGGTTTTGAAAAGAAAAAGAAGATAAATATCAAGGTATTTCTCAAAAAGAGAAAAAGGGATGAAAAACATAGAATGGCATTCAAATAGAAGCCAATTAATGAATGAAAAGAAAATCAATGTGAAATGAAAGGAAGAAAAGAAAAGAAATTGTTGAAAGGAGTAATAGATTGAAAAAGGAAATTAGAATTTAGAGCTGAATGTTTTGCAGAAATTTAGCAAAGTTCAATCTCAATGCTTATTTAGTCACTTTCCAAAAGCTCCTACCTTTAAGCCAAGCCACATTTCAACCTTGTTAAGACCTTTTGATCAATCATGCATGTGTTGTGTTTCTTATTTTTAGAAACTTGAGAATAAGATCAAGCCTATGGCAATGCTATAGCTGTGGTGGATTGAGAGATTACTACGATACCCAAACACCTGAGTGATGAGTGAATATTTACAATGGTGAGGGGTATCCAAGCTAGACTTCTATGTTTGATGGATATGAACAATCTTGTGTGAAATTTTGATACGATTTAGTCATTTGTAGCATTTTAAGCTTAAGGATTGTGTTGCTCAATGTTGTTATTGGAAATTAACCCTTGCTTCCTACTGAAACTTTTTGTTCATTGCTGAGGACAGCAATATCTAAATCTAGGAATTGTTTGATATGCGCCTAGCATATGCTTATTTCCAAGCCACTAGAAGCAAGAATTCATCCATAAATGACCTAAATTGCTTATAATCTTGATAAATGTTGATGAATATGTTCTTTGCGTGAGTTATGATTAATTTGGACATTTTTATGGTAGGAAAAGCTTGTTACACAAAACGACTCAAGCAAAGGAAGCCCATGCTACCAGCGTGGCTAGAAGCCTACAAATGCAAGACTCAACTGGAAGTCCACGCTACCAGCGTGGAGTGCCACGCCACCAGCGTGGATAGTAGCCTGGAAGTGCATTCTCCACTGGAACCCCACGCCATCAGCGTGGACACCCACGCCACCAGCGTGGGACATGAAGAAAATAGCCACGTTACCAGCGTGGGACTCTGCTGACTGTGTAATCTTAAATGCTGCCGAGGGCAAAGCTGAGTTTTCACATGTTCCTTATAAATAGCTCAACCTCAGCATTGAATGCAGGTTCCTACAGTTGAGAAATCACAAATTCTAGGGATTTAGAAGCTTGGGAAGCTTTGCTAGGGCTTGGGAGTTGAAGGTTCAAAGTGGAGGTTCTTCTCCATCTTCTTCTCTTTATTCTTAGTTGGGCATGTCTATTTTGGATGTAACTCAGCCACCCATTATGAGGTTTGGCTAGTTTTATTTTGTAGTTAGGGCCAAACACTTAATAACTCCCATTGGGATGTATTGAATGCCATTATTCATTTATTGAAAGTTATTTTACTGCACTTTGCTTGTATGGTTTTACTTCTTCTTTGGATTTGATCACTCTAATGAAGGATTAAGAACTAGGGTTCACAATAGGGATATTGGGACACTAGTCTTGGACTTAAGTGAAGTAACTTACTTGCATTACCTAGGGATAGGGATGTGTGTTTGCAGTCTTAAATGTGTTGCTTAATGCTTAACCCTAGGAAAGTCACTAAGGGATTAGGGCTGGCAAAGGAGTTAAAGGGTTATCTTTCTAAGGAATTAGGAAATAACTATCTTGTTAGTGAAACACATGGCTGAGTAATTTAGATATTTGAATGTAGTAAACAATATAATCCCACTGGGAGGAAGCGTTGAGTGTGGGTTGCCCTAGCTACTACCGTCACGTATCATATTTTATCAAATTACTTGTTCGTATACGTTTAATGTTCATAGCTTAGTTTAATTTCAGTTACTACACATACACACAAACCAAACTTTACTTTATCATTTGTCATCCAACTTATTGATACGAATTACGATTGAATTGGTCAACAATCCTCGTGGGAACGATACACTGCTTATCACTTTATTACTTGTACGATCAGTATACTTACCGAATCCGCAACATCCCCCCCCCCCCCCCCCCCCCCCCCCCCCCCCCAAAAAAAAAAACACATTTTCATAGAAATATATGGTGCACGAAATCCTACTAGGCTGCTACTGTTAAGCAATATAAACAATATGTATAACAGGTATAAGCAAAAGCAAAATCATTGGCACAAATGCAGGTCCTACAGCGAGTTTGGCAGCTTTCAAAGAAGCAATATATCCAGGTAAGTACAGTAGGGCTGCTTATTAAATATAAGATACTGGTTTTCAAAAGATCCAACATTAAGTTTTTTTCTGGCCCAACCTTTCTTGACTCTCCTTGTCATAAAGTTATTTTACTATGGGAAATTAAAAGAAACTTATTATCTCAATCTAATGAAATCAAATTTATTTTATATTTTCTAATTTTAAGGCAAACAACATTATATTAAAAACAGTTATAAACTAGTTTTGAACCAAACTCAATTTAATTTGAGTTTAAACAGGTTTTTGTTACACAGGTTCGTTCATAAAAATGGTCCTACTTTGCACCATGTTGGCTTGATTTGGAAGTTCCCAAACACCCCCTAAAGATACTGGAAGATTTAGATTACTGTCTTAATCATCTCATGCTAATCATAGCGCCAGGAAAAAAATTGTCCCATTTTCATAGGAAATCAATAGGTACAACAACAATCATAGAAATACTTAAATAATTTCTAATGAATGATGATGGTTTTTATGATGAATTGTCAATGATGATGATCTTTATGATGAAATGTCAGCAATCTTAAAAATAGTTTGAGCAGCAAACTGACACTAATTTCACAAGCTTCTATCCCCTTAATAGTATTTTTGTACAAAATAATAATCACTGCATCCGATGAAACAGAATGTGTGCCACATTTGAATCCAGGAAGTAACAAATATAAATAGCACTTGCTATCTTTACCAAATAAAGAAATTATGAACATCAAAAGGCTCCACTAATACAGCACATGGTTGTAATAATATCCCAAAATCTATCCAATAATTATTTAGATAAAAATTATAAAGCTTTTTTAGTAAAGAAAAAGATAGACTAAAATGTTTTAATATATTAGATTATTATAATTTTGAAAAGTATCATTATAATAATATATTAGATTGGTTAAAGATAATATAAATAATAAATGAAATATAAAAAAAGGAAATTGGCTATATTTAAAATGCCTGTACGTATTCACGTTAACCTTTAAAAAATATAATAAAGAAACAGTGGTTATATTCATTTTAAATAAAAATAAGTAAAGATAATAAAAATAAGAGATAAAGAAAAGTTGATTAAACAAAATTCAAATTATGTATAATAAAGATAATAAAAATAAGAGATAAAGAAAAGTTGATTAAACAAAATTCAAATTATGTATAATACTTATATAAGGATTCATTTTCCTAAAATCACAAACATAAATGATCTCTCTTGATACTCGTTGGTTGGTCAAGGATCGAAAAAAAAGAAGAAAATGAAAAAATTCTATTGAGACAATTGATAGAAAAGAAGAAAGAAAACAAAGAATCCAAATTACTTGCATCAAGAGGTGGTGAGTAAAACAATTTTATTTTAAACTTTTATGATATATTTCTTTTAAATTGTTAAAGGGACCCCAATAGGAAACTTAAGTGTATTGTAGCTTTCTCCTTAAAATCACGTGCTACTCATATAAGAATATAAATTTGATTGTATTTGGTCTATGTTATAATATAATTATAAGTTAAAGTGCATGATAATGGTGAGGAAAAATTCAAGTACGAGTAATTATTCACATGAAGGTTAATTCATCAAATTGAAATTACCTTACAATATTTCTTTTCTGTGTCTTACATTTGAATGATTAAGTTATTAACATTTTTTTAATCTTATCCCTTTAGGAAGCTGATATTTGAACGGTATCTACATAATTGAGAGAAGAAATACATATATTAATTACATGTGCATGTATGTGAATAAGTTGTGAGTGTTTTTGTAGCTTTGCACATGAATGATTACATTGATATATGTATATTTTTGTAATTTTTCACGTGAATGATTACATTAGTATATTTATATTTGCACGTGAATGAGCTCATAGATTATTTGAAAAATATGAGATCCGCATTAGTTCCAGGAACCAAAGAACTAAATTATGTCTATTATAATTATTTGAATGCATTGAAGTGTTGTTATTTATTTGAATATTTTATTTATTCTGAATGTCATAACTTGTGAGTGTTTTAATCTAATTTTATTAGAGTATATATATAATCTTATTTTAAATTCATTGCAAATATCATGACTGATTTTTTGGATTACTGCGTCGATTAAAAATAATACTATTTACAAACAGTCTAGGTTTATTTTATTTACTAGAATTATCATTTCATTAAAAGTGTTATTTTTAGAACACGAGGAAGAAATTGTTAGAATTGATGAGACTTGAAGACTTAGTTACCTTTAAATACATTTTTAGTTTTATCATTACTCAAAATAATATGTCAAATCTGACTGATTACGTTATAATTCTAATGTCGATTATTTTTATATGCATATATTTGAGAATAATATTTTTATTTATGTAAAGATTAAAGTTAGGCAATATAATTTTTGAGGTTTTATATTCTTTTTAATATAGTGTGTTGTTTTAATCAAATACGTTACATTCCCTGTAATTGCAAACAGAAACCATCAAATACTTCCAACATTATAAAAGACTAATAAATTCAACATGTCCTCGTAGCCTAGTTTACCTTTCTGTTATACCTAAAGTCACGTTTAGGAAGAAAATGCATAGACTGATTGAAAGAAGGGGCCTTGATAAAGTATAACAGTTGCATTATTGTAGAACAAAGCATTTAAAAAAAAAATAAAGGAGATAACATTGAGAAGGTTCATTCAAATTAAGAGTATATACTCAAATTGGTCCTTCAAAAATACATGGCACATCAAGTTGATCCAACAAAGATTTTGGGCATCAATCTGATTCCCCAATTTTAAACGAATATCAATTTAGCTCCTCAAAATTGTCTGAACAACAATTTGGTCCCAAATTGATGCTTATTTCACACTAGAAAATACCATAACTTTGAAGGACCATCTTTAAGCTCATGTATCTTTAGAGGACCAATTTGAGCATTTAATCTTCATATTAGACTATGCTTAAATAAACTCATACATAAATACTTATAAGAGAAGAAAAAGAAATAAGGAGGAAATATAAATTGAACTTCTCTCATAAGTTAAAATCAACTTATAGAAGCTCTTCTCTGACTTCTTTTAAAGCTAAAGTGCATAAATTAAATTTACCTTATGAAAAAAACTCAATTCATTTTAGTTTTTTTTATTATATATTCTTATCTTATAAGTGCTTATCGAGCAAACAGGACCTTAATGTGTATCAACTAGAAGAAGAAAAAAAGTGAATAAGTACCAGGATAGGTCACAGAACCAGCATCCTTTGAAATCAATGTCCGATTACCTGTTAAAGAAAACACGAAACATAACCTCCAAAACACTTTCTCTGAAACCACACATCATCTTAATCCAGGAACATAAAAATACTATCAGTAAGATATAAATATGCTGAGGTCGAAGTGGGCTAGCTCCGAGTGCCAAAACGATGTTGAAAATGAAAGTATACATCTTTTATTTAGAGAAACTCAAGTTACAAATACTTTCACACACTTGAACTTTACAAGGACTACTTTGAGTTTCACTCACTCACTTTTGCTACTTATTTTCTCAAGCTCACTTTCATTCTACACTTACTTGCTTCTTCCACACCCACACTCACATCTACACACTTGCTTTCAACCAAGACACTTGCATCTAGCCAAGAGCCTCTACCCCTATTTATACTTGCTTGGTGAGATTTCTAGATTCTTCTCCTATCTTCTTCATTACTCTTTGCTTCACTATGTCTCTAGATTCTTCTATAGGTTTCTTCAATCTTCCTTATGTTTTCAGAAGCTTCCACAAGATTCTACAGTCTTCCATAAGCTTCCAGAAGTTTCCATAAGCTTCTACAAGCTTCCATATATTTCTAGAAGTTTCTACATGCTTCTATAAGCTTCTAGAAGTTTCTTCAAGCTTCCATATGTTTCTAGAAGCTTCCAGACCCTTGTAGATTGTGGACTAATCTAGAGATGCAAATTGAGTTTGATTTCTAACAAACGACACCGTCAACGGTGGGAACCTCGCTGATCATGATCTTAAACACGGTTTGCATATTCAAAAGTGAATTCATCAACTTATCCAATCTCTTGATCCCTACCTTGATATCCCTCATTTTGCTAACGTGTTTTCTCCGAAACGATGGCTTCACCTCAGTTCCCAACTCCATCTCCTGAGGTTAATGACAAATTCAGGGTTCGTGCAAATCGAAGACACAATAATGAATTGAAAGTTGAAATTCAAAATTTCTACTAAGAATTTATAACATACCAGTTGCTTGCTTGTACTCCGAATGCATTGCGTCAAATTCGAGGCTCATATCCTGCACCGTGCTGCATAAATTAAATCGAAATTGAAGAATCAAATTCAAATTCAAATTCCATGTGTTTGAGGGTTTTGAAGTGAAGGAAAAGGACATACGTGGGGATTTGCTGGTGCATGTAAAGGACGAATCCTACGACGTCGTAGATGGTGTGAAAGATGGCGGAGCCGTCCAAGGTATAGGATGCTGTGAAGATTTATGCGTAATCAATCCTCGGCTCTGAGTTCGCCATAGTTTCCGTTCTCAAATTCAAATCTATGGCTACGTTCTTCTTGCTCGATGCAAATGTCCAAAATCAAAATCAGAAGCGCCAATCAGTGGGCTCATGCTGGCCTAGTATGAAAATAAAACCCACTTTGTGGACCCAAAGTTAATCACAAACATATGTTGAAATCATAAATATAAAATATAGAGATGCGCTTCCAGGTGATTTTCTACTACACCGTTAATGAATAGTGCATTTTCAAAATTATTCTTCACATTTTTGCGGTTTTTATACACGGATCTGTATGATTCACACTTACAGATTCATCAATTTGTAAGATTCTTACGGATTGACAACCAAAATTACTCTTCGCATTTTTGTGGCTTTTATACACGGATCTGTATGATTCACACTTACGGATTCATCAATTCGTAAGATTCTTACGGATTGACAACCGTAAGTTTCTTATGGATTCGTCAATCCATAATCCATAAGAGTTTTTTTGATCTTATGGTATCGAACTTGTGACCTTCAGGTTACTAACACGATGTTCCAACCAACTGAGCTAATAGATTAATTATGTTAAAAATTAATTAATATTTATATATATATATATATATATATATATATATATATATATCACTAAATTTATTTAATTTAAAATAATTTATTATGTTAAAATTATATGTGTATTAAATATATATTAAAAAATTTAGTATTATATGTATCAACATTAATTATTTTTTTAACATAATATATATATATATATTAATTAATTAATTTTTAACATAATTGGTCTATTAGCTCAGTTGGTTGGAGTATCGTGTTAGTAACCTGAATGTCACAAGTTTGATACCTGCTGCACCATTATTTTCTAAAATATATTTTAACTTACAAAAAAAAAAACGTACGGATTGGGCTTACGGATTGGTCAATCCGTGTATATATAAGAAAAAAAACTCTTCACCTTGTGCAGGAAGCGCATCTCTAACTTCTTTTACAAGAAAGCTAACTAACTTACAAATGGCCCAAAACAATACTTCAGCCTAAAAAAGAAACGAAAGTGTTTTGATGCATGCAAAGCGTCATAAGTAATACTGTAATAGTGAGAGAAATATTCTAGGGTTTAGAGGAGAAAAGGCGAGAGTGTATTGTTTCTTCTGCTGCACCCTGAAAATGGTTTCGCCCCTAACATGGTTTAGGTACATTACCCACAGGCGCGATTACGCCGTCGTCCTCAGCGTCATCCAGGTCCTTCTTCCCTTCCTTTACTATCTCACCCTTTTATTCTTCTTTAAATCCTTTTTTTTTTTTTTAATTTTGCTGATTATTGTCAATGCTTGTCATTTGTAATTGTTGTAAAATTTTCCTACTTTTAATTTGCATGTTGCCCTTGTTAGTTATTTGGTGGAGGAATTTCTTTTGTTATTGTTAGTGGGAATTAATGATTGAAGTACATTTAAAACTGTTTTACTGTTGAAGTGTTCAGCATGGTAATGATGATGAGAAAGTTCTGTAATTTGGGTGTAAGGTAAGATCCTTCTCATAATTATTCTAATAACTTGTCCTGTTTATTTACAATGAGATCTTGGCTCTTGAAGTACCCATTTTGTTTTCTACTTGGGTTTTTAAATTTCTGAACTATTGAATTAAAGTATTTCATTTATACTAATTAATTGAGTTCAGATATAAACAAATATAAAATAGATCTGCATCGCATTTCAGGGTTCTATTCTAGTAGTGTAATGTATTCTATGTATATGTATATTATAGAAATTGAAGCTCATTCAAAAGTTCTTACTCAACACAAGACCTTGTTGAATTCTTTGTCAATAGGCACTCTAGCTTGTATGCTAATTATCTGTTGGGGGGGGGGGGGGGGGGAAAGCTTGCTGAATGGATTTTTTTTTTTCTTGTCCTCAAAGCAGGAGCTGTGTAGTTTGAAATAAATCATATTTGATGTTCTCGTGTGTTGCAGCAGTAGAATGGTGGCTGAAAACTTTAACTTTTATTTATTACAACAAAGTGAATAAGGGCTTGTTTGGATAAGCTTATCCATAAACATTTATAGGATAAGAAACTAGGAAGGAAAAATGAAATAAGCTTCCCCATAAGCTAAATTTAGCTCATGCACAAGTTAAAAATAAGTTTTTGGGGAAGTAAATATGAGAGAGCTTCTACAAATTAGCAGATGCATAAGCTAATTTTGACTTATGGAGAAACTTATTTCATTTTTTCTTCTTATTTTCTTCTCCTATTAGTGTTTATGGAGAAGTTTATCCAACAGGTCCTAAGTTTAACTGTATGTCTAAACTGCCTTGGCTAATAAGAAATCATAACCTTTCAAACACCTTTTGTTTTGTTTATTTTTTTGCTGGACATTTGGATATTGTTCAAAGTTCAAGCA
The DNA here is from genome assembly GCA_013407115.1 of Glycine latifolia. Classification (NCBI taxonomy): domain Eukaryota; kingdom Viridiplantae; phylum Streptophyta; class Magnoliopsida; order Fabales; family Fabaceae; genus Glycine; species Glycine latifolia. The sequence continues at coordinate 14,971,808 of CM023945.1, read as the reverse complement.
ATAGGTCTTCTCCACTCCCTTGTAAATGTATGCAGTGTTAAGAGAGGTGTCGGTGGCTTGGAAACCAATTTCTATCTTATTTTATGAAAATTGAGGGATGCATTTGATAATAGGTGTTGGAGGGCATGTGATTTCCAAAACTATGCTTTTATCTTGAAAAGACTAATCTATTGGTTGTTAATCATTTCATCCTAAACAATGACATTTATAGGAATATTTTTCCTTGTATTTTAAGTTCTACAACTGAGCCAGTGCGAGGTTTTACCTGTTTTCTGTAGCTGTTTATCACATTGTTAGCACTTATAAATCCCCACCTTTGAAATGATTTTTACTATTCAATGTTTAATGTGAACAGAACTGGAAACGTAATGGAGGTCAAGTTAACAAGAAAGAGATAAATGCTGCTATGTGGAAAAAATTCTTTCAAGCAAGGCTGACGTACTTGCACTGGAATGAAGGAGAGGAGATGGCCCCTACTATTGATGGAAACTCAGTAACTCTTGTTCGGAAATTACCAACTGTAGACTCAACGTAATTTCATACACTATACTTGTGTGCAAATCTATTGACTGCTATTGCTAGTTGTTTGATATGGGCATTCTAAAGCGAGAGATTTAATATTCATATACATGCTTTACGTAAAAAGCTTCTATTTGCTTTATATGCCTTTCTTAGACTCTTGGTATGCTGTATCTTCTTCTTGGATAGCTGTGCAACCCTTGCTTACAAACTGTTTCAGTCACTTATTTTCTTTGCAACGTCTGTTGAGATTATTAGGAAATATATTGTATGATATAATCAGATATATTGATATATTTACTTTCCTGTGATAGAATAATTCTGTATATACTTACTTTCCTTGAATACATTAGATCAAATCCCACTAACAGGGGATCATAGCTGATATGCCTTAAAATTAGCACAAAAGATTCTGTACGTGTATTATATATTGTTATCAGTCAATGGAAAGAAGACACATAACATTTTACCGCCCTCATTCCTTTTGCTCTTTTCAATTTCATCTTGCTGTCTTAAGAGAGATAGACCTCATTTTTTTTACATCTGACCCATCATATATTTGTTGTAGTGAACTCTTGAAAGACTTTTTTTCTTGTTAAATTATAGTTTCTCCATTGTGGTCTGGTGTCACTATTGAACATCTGTATATTACAATTTAAGTTTACCCACTTTATCTGGACAACATTAAATAGCATATCATTGTGGTGCTGTGTCCATCCAAAACAGCAGAATGGCATAGACAGAGATATTTAAACATTGAAAGGGAAAATATATACAGAGGTTTTTTGATCTTTAAGCAGTTTTTAATAATAAAAAAGAAAATGAGGCAGGGGTATTTTGTTTTGTACCATTCTCATTTGCCCCAACTTCTTCATATAATTTTGGCACATATGATGATTGTAGAAAGAGAGATATGGGCAGAAATTTTTCATTCACATTAAATAGTTACAATACTAAGTGTTCATATATACACATTTACAACTACCCATAAATATTAACAAAGATATTATAATTCTCATAGTTATATGTGTGTGTTTGATGCTGTGTCCATGTTATAAATTTTTTAAATTTAATCCTTGGTGCAATTAACAGTCAAAATCTCATACTTACAACTACCACAATTAAGACCAGCTTTCCAACCGTAAGCCTTGGTGCAACATTAAGTGTAGCTTCCTTGTAACCTGGTTGTAAGGTTCTTGTTGTGGAAACAGTCTTCTTGTTCTCAGTATAAAAAATGGATTTTGTGCATAAACTCTCTGCAGACCCACAATTGTGGGTGGCCACTGTTTAGTCAATAACTTGAACGCTGTGAGGAACACTAAAATGTTCAAATCCCATTTCGAGTTCAGATATTGGTTTCTTGTTAATAAGTGGCCCATGGAGATTAGTGTAGTGTCAGACTGTTTCTGTTCAAATGATTTCTCTTAAATGGTTGGGCAAATATATGATAAATGAGTCTAGAGTTTGTGACTGACTATATGTTTTTGTTGTAACAACATGAACTCCATCATAAATTTGACCATGTAAGTTGATAGGATTGTGTTAATATTAACCATGAATTTGACTCTTCGTAGAGATATTAAAATTCTTTTATTTTCCAGCATTTATCAGTTTGGTAGTTGAAACTCTGAGCTGGTTCTTACCTGTGAGTTGGGCATATCTTAAATATGGTAAAGTTCTTCTAGTTCAGAGCCATGGTTGGACAGGTCGGTTTTAGGAAATGCTATGCATAAAACTATAAATTAGCTGCCCTTCAGTGGTGTGACAAACTTCATACTTATCATGTGCAGTGGTCGTGACTTGTGAGTATTATTTCAATTTTTTTTTATTTCGTTATTAGGTTGAAGCTTATGGATGGTATGAGTTGTGATCACCCCTTTCCAAAAAACAAAAAAGATTGCCAACTGACTGGCAGTTTAAAAAATGTTGAAACTAGGTCTTGCTCCATTTTGTTCTTGTTATTCTTTGAGTTCCACAAAATTTGGAGAATGACAGATGATTGACTTTTTCATCGGAAGCTTATTAATTATTTTATTCCCATCACCATTTTTTGTTAGTGATAGACTGGGTTCTTTGACAGGTGTGTTTTTATAGGAGATGTTGTGGTAGTGAAGGACCCTGAGAATCCAGATAACTACCTAGTCAGAAGATTAACTGCAATTGAAGGTTATGAAGTGGTTTCTACTGATGAAAAGTATGAACCCTTTATTCTCGAGAAGAATCAATGCTGGATAGTGGCTGAAAATGAAAATTTGAAAGCCAAGGTAAAAGCTGCCTAACTTTGCTATCCCTTAAGTGGATCATTATGCACCTCTGCCACAATTTGAACACTATTATCGTTATATTGTATTAATGTCATAGTAAAAGTTTTATATTAAAACATCATTTAATCAAGCAATGAGTTATCATTGATATGCGAGTATTCAAGTTGATTACATACATACTCTTAGTTATTTATATTTTATGAAATTAGTATGCAAGATTAATTCGAAAACTAGATTGTTTCAGAAGAAATGATACAAATAAATAGATTCTCAATAGATTCCTTGGTTAAAATAATTTTATCTGATGAGTTAGTACATAGTGTTGATGACTTCACCTAGTAAGACACGACTTTTGTTGTTTGTTGTTGATTTAGTGGTGTGTAAGCCAATACTTTCACTTTTGTAAAAAAATCTGACATTATTGACTGGATCCAGACTTATTTTCTGTTAACCCTATTTTTAAGTCATAAAAATGAAACAGACTGCAGCTTATCATGGCAATTCAGTTAAGCAACTTTTGGAATTCAGTTTATGATATGGCTAGAGGTCGTATATGTTTGAGTTTTGACATGGATTCCCCTAGTGGAAATGTTCAATCCATGTTTTACTTCATTCATGATTTCTGGTAATACCAAAATTGCTTATTCCTAAACAATAACCTTGGTAGTAACCTGAAGAAAAAGAAAAAACACCTCTAACAGAAGAGAAAGAAATCACCTTCTAACGATTTTTAGTGTCAAACTCAATATTTTTTTTATTTTCCATGTAGCACTGTATGGTTAAGTGAGAACTGAGGATAAATTAATTTGAACCTCATATATTTACTCCTTATTCCTTGACGCCTTCTTACAGCTTTGGAATTTTGTAAGTAACCAATTGTCTTTTAAACTTCAAAGTGAATGTTTCCACAAAGGCTAGTAAATCTGTTGTCATATTCTTGCTATGCTTTTCTTTCCTCAGTTGCTTGTAGAACACTAGGAACAATCCATTGTTTAATGCTCCCAACCCAAATGGCAGGAAGTGAAGGATAGCCGAACATTTGGTCCAGTTCAGATGACAGACATTGTGGGCAGAGTCATATATCATCGGCGAAGTGCTGTAGACCATGGCCGTGTAAAAAACAGGTGAACTGAATTTCTTAGGCTAACTAAATTTATCATGCACAAAAAATGGGGATGCTCTTTTGAATTGATTGTTGATGTATTTTACCCCTTTACCAGTTATTTCGGCATGCAAATGGATACACCAGCGTTGGAAGTGGAACTTGATGTTGATGAGATGGCAGAGAGTCACGAAGCAGGGATTGAAGAATAAAAATTATGATTTTTAAATTTTTGCAATGGGATGATAGCGTTATGTGGATGTCCTCTGCATATTATGCAATTGGCTAGCTCTTCCCAAGCAGAACTTTGAAGCGGTCTGTGTTAAATAAATTGACCGAGTTTTGGTCTTTTTTTGTTAATAATGATCGAGGATGCATTGGTAGAAATAATGTTCAGATATTTTCATTTTGTGAAGACCTAGTGCCTAGACATAGTGTTGTTCACTTCTTGCCAATTTGTCTTTCTAGGGAATAATCCTTGATATCTGTTCCTCTTTAGTCGGTTGAGTGAAGAAGAACGTTTAACTGAAACTTACTTGAATCAACACACACAAACGTTTAAGTCACAATTTATGGTTAATGAACTGCATTAACATGATGCATGCAAAAGTGGAATTGATTTCTTGGATCCTCTGTGGAGACTTTAGATATTCTTTTGGTGGTAATAAGGAGAAAACCCCAAAGGAAGTAAAAGCCGCGAGGAAACACCGTAGAAGAGACATCTGCCAAAACAAAATTCAAAATAAAAGACGGAACAAAATCAAAAATGGGTAAACGATCATCAATAGAATGTGCATAGTTTGCTAAGGCATCTGCGACCTGATTAGCTTCCCGTAGAGTATGGTTTCCATGAAAAGTGTCTCCCTTCTCTCCAAAAACTCAGGATGTTCTGAACGATACCATAGCAAGTATGACTTTTGCAACAACCTTCTCGGATCAGGTTGATGGCAACTTGAGAGTCAGATTCAATCTCAAAGATCCTGAAGCCTTGACTCAATATTAGTTGCCTCATAATACGATGAACAACGTTGGACGGATGATGATCCACATTCTCAAAAACTAACACATTCCTGAAATAACAGATATTATCTAACACCACTCCAGCTTCGGTTATCAATAACAGCGTCAGATTGCCAAGTGCTGCAATGTCCAGTCATCAAAACTCTGACTGAAGAAACTGTTTTGAAGCTCCACAGTAACTAGAATTTCCCACACAGCCTTAGCAAAACAACTCTCCACATCAACCTGACACCGGGCACAGGCCGCATCATTGGTCAGATGTCTTCTTCGTCTAGCATCATTTGTCATCAAAGCATCTGATAAAATCTTCCACATCAACAGCCTCAGTCTTTCAGGCCCTTTCCACTGCCAAATATACTTAAACTTTGGCTCTTGCTGACTTTTGGAGTAATAAGTTTGTTGGAGATATATTAGAGAAGCGTAGAATTCAAAATATATTGGAGAAACAGAGAGCTGAATATTTTCTAAAAGGAAGTACAGATTATTGATTGCATAAGATATTGCTTAAATAGAAATAGACTTAGTGAAAGATAAAGAAAATAATAACTAACTAGCTAAACTTAAGCAACTAAACTTAAGCCACTAATGACTGGTACATAACAGTCTAACTTATCAACAAACTCCTTAAAACTTGGTAACAGAGAAAATAAACTAACTTGAAACAGAAAAAAGGAAATCACGGCTACTGATGCACGTTCAAACACTCCTCCTTGCATCAGTAGGTGCAAATTCCAAGTCTTTCTCTCAAATATTCAAATCTGCCTTTTGCAAGAGGCTTTGTAAATATGTCTGCCAGTTGATCTTTAGTACTGCAATACTTCAGTCTAACTGCACCATCTTTCTGAACA
>CM023945.1:14931477-14947254 GCA_013407115.1 Glycine latifolia | reverse complement strand
ACATAACAAATAACAGAATGTACAGAGGTGTAGAGAGCAGAAAATATAAACGTACAGAAATAGAGGTGCTGTTAGCAAAATCTAACCAGCATCTACAATATTTACATTTTGCTAAATACAACTCTAATATCTTCAGACAGAGTCAGCCTTAAATTTATTCATCCACTATTCTTTCACATATTATTGTAAAGTAAACCTAACAGCTTTTATATCAAAATGAAACTCAAAATACAGACTGTAAACTCTTTATATCAAATAGAATGTACAATAATATAATAACAGCAAAGAGAAACTTACAATATCGAATATATTGAACAGGAAGACAAAAAAAGCATATATGGAATAGTAAACCCATGGCTCAGCACCAACAGAAGTTTCAGGGTTCAACATTTCCTTGACATGTTCCCAAAAAGGTGACCTCAGCAGACTGCCAATAATACCAATTTAGAAACAAATAAAAAAGAAAACGTCACTTTTTTACACAGCACATGTGGCAAACAGAGAAAAAGAGCAACAAAGCCAAGGCACTAAGATCATATGTATCAGAAATTTATAGACAAATTTACCAGCCAAAACTTAAATGAATATCAATTGAATATTGCAAAGCAGTATATACAAACCTTGCAAGAATGCTTGGAAATGCCAAGAGGTAAGAGGTGGTAAGAACAGGTTGCATCCCTGCTGGATTAATATTGAAAGGAATATACGGCTCCACTTCAGTAATAGGTGATTGCTCTCTGTTTCAAATTGTAAGAAATGAAAGTATCAATTGTCAACATCAGTATACTCAAAAATATCATTTAATTCCATAAGAAAGAGAGAGAAAGTAGAAACTATCTGGATCTTCCTTAATAAATAAGGGCAATAAAGTCTATTAAATATATAAGCTAAGTCCAATATAAGTTAATATTCAAGCCAGAGGTAGAGCGTAGCACAATCAAATGTACTGTTTTCTCATCCAGCAGTACAAACAACTTCCCTCAAGATTAACCATAATAGAAAATGTTAAGTGCAATGTTTTTACATGAGGATGAGAGAATATCAAAACTCTAGAAACATCTAGATTTTCAAGAAGGAGAACAAGGTTCAACAGTATGAACAATGACAATGCCATTACCTTGCAGCAGAAGCAAGTTTAAAACCATAGTACTGCAGCTTTACTTTCCTACAACCTTCAGTCACTACAACTGCCCACATAGTGACAATGGTAAAGATACCCAATACTGCAAGCACATATGGCCACCAACTGACAGCACTCACTGCAATATTAAGAAATACAAATCACTAAAGTTACAAATGATTCCATGAGATAAATAACATAATACTATTGTTTTAGATATTTTCACCTTAAATTTGTATAATACTCTTATAATAAATTTTTTAATATGCATTCTTGTAATATTAATATATTATTCGAACTTTCTAAGTATACATGCACCTACGAGCAAAAATAATTGCAGATTTAAGCATATTCCATATTTCAACTGCTATCTTGTGCATATTGATATGCCGATAAAATCAGGAGGCAATGCAACGATCCTCTGAAATTATCCATTCCTCATCTCTATGGTCCTTTTCTTTTATTTTTGGGCATGTATAAGTATGTCTGAGACATATTTGTCATCTTTAAAATAAAATTAAGAATAATTGAATATGCATCTCAAAGGAAAATTAAGTGTGTTTAGCTCATCTTATTTTAGAGAAATAATTTCTTATTTTTTGTCTGCTTCATGAGAAAGCTTTTAAAAAAACAAAGGACTGTTTACTTATGTTCTGTTTTAACTTTTAATTACAAAAATGTCACCTTGCTTTCATTTCGAGTTCTTTTTTCAAAAATTTATGTTAAGTGCAATCTTGACTTTATCTTTAGCCGATGTGGGACTTGGGTTTTTCCCAATACACCCCCTCACGCCCAGCACTTTTGAGCTTGGTGCGTGAATAACAATGATGGGTGGCCCTTTGAATGAATTTTGGATATACTCTGATACCATCTTAGAATGTGAGTTTGGGCCTAAGTCAACCCCAAAAGTTAGCTCAAGGGGTGAGGGTTGTCCCTCACTTATATACTCAATATTGGCTTTATCTTTAACCAATGTGGGACTTGGGTTTTTCCCAATAGCGAGAAACAAAACGAAACAATGTAAATTTTTTGTAATTAAGAGTAAAAACAAAATGAAAATAAAAACATTTTCTCAAATAAAATAGTGCCCAATCCCTTAAATAATTGTTACCAAACATGCTACTGGTCAAAATTTTATGTAGAGTCTGAAAACCCAATTTTCTAGATATCAGACATGTTACTTTACTATGTCAAAATTTAAGCTTGAGTGAGGACATGGAGAAGGGAGATGAGGTAAAATTTCAAAAGCCTTCATTTGCATCCAGACAAGTACCTGAAAGCTGAGTAAGCATTTTGTATAATGTCTCCATATATCCCGTAAGTATTCCCACGCATATGATTAGAGACGAACCTTGACCTGAAGAAGGTATTATTAGTCACAGCAGAATGAATTCAATGATTAAAGCAGACATCCAACATCTAATGAGTCTTTCAAATCACATAACTGACATAAGTATAGGGAATAATCAACATCTCCCATCCCTTTGCAGTGTAGCAACTGGCAAAGAGATAACATTGAATTCAACCAGATCAGCTAAAACTGAAATTGTCAGATTAGTTATGATTTAGGTGTTTTTCCAACATTTCTAGAATTTTCAGTTTTACCCAACTAACAAGATCCTTGACACAGGCATATACTATATAGTAAATAATTTTTATTTAAATATTAAAATTGAGACAATTCTCCCTCTAAATTTCAAATTTTGAATAAAAACTGACTCCAAAAATGCAATTTGTAAATATAATTAAATAAAAACTTAAAAGTAGGAAGTGGGTGAAAGAGGTGGATCTAAGCCATTAATTTGGAAAGACAGTTTTCTCCTTCGTATTCAATTGTATCAAACAAAATACTAGGCTTTTGGAGAAGAGGGATTGGATGCCAAGTGAAAGAATCTTCCTTCTATTGTAGAGTAGATTACATACTTATGTAGCATGACAAAGTCAATAAAAAAGCATAGAAAATGAAATTGCAAAGTAACATAGGAAAAAAGACAAAAGCAAATAGGTAAAAAGTCATTCATTGTCATCTTTTATGGTTCAAAATTACATATGACTCCTAACTAATAAATAAGACAAGTCAATTGAGGAGCATCCACTTATCATTTGCATAAGTTCTTACAAATACAAAGTTGATATTCATCCATAACATTTCCCACCATATGCTCTGGTTATCTTTTAAATTTTAACTTCAACATCTCAAATCAAAAGTGATAAAGTAACAGTTATGTGGCAAGAAAAGTACCAAATCCAGATTCTGATATGGTATCACATATCCATGTAATAGTCATTGCACCACAAACCAATAAAACAGATGTCACCATTACATGCTTGACCCTGCAAAAGTAGCAAATATTTTAACAAAAAAATATATAATTTGACAAGAGATTTTCCGCCAAATTTATGACTCAGTAAAATTATGACAACAATCAAATAGAATGAACACCATATTATCAAGCATAAAACAAAACAAAAAAAATAGAATAGCAGTTTCATAATGTGCTTATAAAAAAAGGAAATGTCATAATGTTATGAAGGCCAATGACACTGCTATGTCTACCAATAATTAAGATCATCTATTTTTAAAGACATCTGTTGAAATTACAATATATGAAAAATCATCTATTTGACCTTACTCATGATATCAACTTGTGAAGATAACATTGGTAGTTCAATTATTTGTTGGATTATTGAAATCTTGCTAGTAAAATATTCTTCTATACAAATTACCTATAAGTGGCAGCATAAATTGAATATGGAAGTGAGTAGCAAGCAACTATTAATGCTTCCAAAATTGCAAAGCCAAATGACATCCACCATCTGAAATGTGCGGAACAAGTGAACAGTTCATTAGTTGAAATTCCTTAAATCACATATAAAGAGAGATAGCAAAAAAATGTTTAGTAGAAATTAGGTGAGTGCTCAAGATGGATAAATAGACCCACATATAACTCTTAATCTTCTCATGTCCATCCAGACCTTCTTTACGTAGCTTTACTAGAGAAGGGACAACATGACAGAGTACCTGCACATGAATATCTTGTACAAATGCAGTTCATAAAAGGCTGAAACATCAAAAAAGAAATCAACCATACACAAGAAAAATGGGTATCTGGTTGAGATTTGAGAACCTCGGTGTTCTTTAGTCTTTACAACCAAGTACTTCACAGTTCACAGTTAAAATAACGAGAAAAAAAATTCTTCTTTCAAAGATACTTATTTACAGAAGACTTATTTCCTTACATAATCTAAAGCACAGAGAGCAGTGTTTCCAAAGATCTACTTTGCTTTAAAAGAGGAGCACAACTGGTTTCATATATTGATATATATCACATACTTTTATGAACACACTAGCAAAATTATCAAAGAATTAAAAATCGAATATAATGAGAGGAAGTTGAACATCCCTTGGCCTTCAAATTAACAGAAAGTAAACTTTTGCATCAAATATCTAACAACTCAATAAACAAAGGGGGCATACCTGCATAATAATGGACGCAATTATCTGAGGACTGATTCCAAGCTGGAAAATAGATAGCTTGAGCTCAGCAGTGAAGTCACCAAGTTCATCTGCCAGAAGCTACATGAATGACTGTTCACATGTATAAACTCAGAAAAATATCCACGCAAAAAATTGCTCTAGAAAATATTGGACTGTTCACCTAACTCAGTTATCAAATTGTAGGTATCCTATCTTAGGATTTACTTAAATTAAAATTGTAAAATCTTATCTTATCTTAGGATTTCTATATATATCTACAATCAATGTTGGAACACATGTACAACTACAATCAATTTTGGAATGTGATTACCATCCTTCCACTACGTTCTATAGCAAAAACACTGACATATTGGTCCAAATTTTCCTTCTCACAAGCTACCTTGACCTAACACCCAAATAGAGTTCAAATATGTCAAATTTGAGTTTCAGGGCCATTAAAAAATTCACCCAAACATTTCTCCTCATTTTATTTTCTTGCATCCAATTATGGTCCCATTAGGTTCACAGGAGTTTCAAAACGAATATCACTCAATTAACATGTGCCAATGAATGAGAATCAAAAAGCGTGGCTATGGGTTGTAAGAGCTACAGAGGTTAAAATCAACGCATGGTGCAACTTACCAACAGATGATCCTGCTACAAAGCTCAAGTAGTCTTCCGGTATCAACCTTCTGTCAAACCCCGGAAGAGGAATAAAATAGCCAACGCGACTAATCACAATTAACAAAGCCGTTACGAACAGCCTCCTCCGAATCTCGCTCTTGAAAAACGATTCCGCGGCGCCGTTAATCACAGAACCCAATCGCGCAAAGTTCAGAAACCTGTTCCTGAACATCAATGGTTTCAGTTGCAGGGTTCCCGGGTTGTCAGCACTCGGAGACGACGCAAGAATCGCCTCCCCTCCATCGCCTCCGCGTGTCGCCGGAACAACTTCCTTGTTCCTCGGAGCATCGACGCGCACATAATCACCTCGAAGCCGGTCGGAGAAGCTAACAGAGACAGTCCAGTTCAGCTTCGTAAACAAAGACCGGTTCGGTGCGTTGTTGAATGCGGGGTTTGTGAAAAGGTAAACCCTAGTTCCAATTCCGTTGATGCATTTTACGAATCTTCTTTCTGCATAATTAACGTTCAATAAGAGGCTACAATGCTTTGTATTAATAGCTTCTTCTATTTTTTCTCTTTAGCGTTAAGAGGAGGAAACTTACCTCTGAGTGCGTTGGGTTTGGTATGGAAGCAGTGTGGATAGAAGTGATTAGGGGAGAATCTCGTTGCTTCCATGGTTGTTGGACTGGAACAGTGGGAGTGAGTGTGGAAAAGAGGGAGAGGAAGACGGGATTTTTTTGTGCTTTAAAAATCAACAATTAAACCCTCATCCGCGGCCTGGATCCTCTGTTTCGCGAACTATAGTTACACGATCTCTGGGGGTATTTTCATTGGACTGTGTCACGATGTGTGTGCCAACTCGGTACGTGGCGTAGGATGATTGGTTTAGTAGGAGTCGTGTGAGGAGTTGAAATCACATATTACATGTACATTGCCCCTCTTTTATTTTCTAGGTGAAGTTTTACTATAAATTGGGGGAATTATTTATGACAAAATTAGGACAACTTTTATTATAACATTGAATTTTTTTTAGGTAAATGTTTTTTACATGTGTATAGAAAAAAGTGTAAGACAGAGAAATATTTAAGTTAAAACTTAAAATACAATTTTTGGTCACCATGTTTTGATTATATCATATTTAATTTAGTAGTTTGTATTTTAAAGTAATTTAAAATAATTATTCTAAAATAATAATATTTTCAATTTTGACACAACTTTTTTTAAACTAATTCGAAACATAAAACTTGTTTCGTTAAATTCACATACAGAAAAATTATATAACTCATCTATTTAAATTAAAAACAAACATGAATATGATATAAAAACAAGTGAAAAGTGACTCTAAGGAGAAACAAAAAGTTAAAAAAATATATAATTAATTACTCATTCAATTTTTATAATTATATAAATTTTACCTTTTAGTCTTTAAACTTAAAATCATTCATTTTAGTTCATACATATATTATTTTTAATCATTTTTAGTCGCTATAGCCTAAACTCACAAGGATTTAAAAAATAGTATGATAATAACCAAAGTGAAAGATTTTTTAAAAAATACATGGACTATATATAATGGTAAAGTTTCTATAACTATAGAAATTAAATGAGTAATTAAATAAAAATTTTAATATAAGATTTTTTTTTTATTGCTTGTGAGACTAATTTTTTTATGCGATTTTCATTATATCCTCTTCATATATATGGTTCGCTTGTCCCGAAATGACTTGGCCCAATAAGGAAATCCCAATTCATTATGATCCTTTTTATTATTATCAATTAAATTTCATGATTTTTATGTAAAAATGAATCTAATGACACAAGTTTCATATCTCGAATTAACCAAAAAGATTCAAAATCATGTCTAATAATTGAAAAGATGATTGTTTTGGAAGGATCAATTTGTCCCACTTTAAAAACATAAAAGACTAACTTTACTTTTTAAAAAGACAAAAGAACAAATTGAATATAATAAAAACTTAAAGGATTAAAGTATAATTTAGCCAAGTATTTTGTACTCAATTATTTAACATTTAAATAATAAAGTTGTTGCACATTAGTTGTTTTTTCATTAAGTAAAATTTAGATGTAATAAGGTAAAATATATTTTTCATCTTTCTAAAATTTTCAAAGGTTGGTTTAGTCCCTTTAAAAAAATTGTCAATTTTCGTACATCTAAATTTGAAAATGCACCATTTTTTAGATAGCACTTTATAGAGGGATGAAAAATGATTTAGATATCGCTTCAAGTGAAATATGGACATTTCAAAATTAGATGGAACAGAAAAAAAAAATAGATGAACTAAAATTGAACTTTGAAATTTTTAGAGGAACCAAAAATATAATTTACTCTATAATATCTCAAATGTATGTTTGACTTTAGTTTCCATTAGTGTAAAAAGTTTATATTATCAATCATTTAAAAATATCATTATTATGTTTTTTTAAGGTAGTTATTATAAAATTAAAAAAATTGTCATATATAATGGGATTATGATTATAAAAGTTATAACTTTGGATGACAAGGTGAAAGGTCATATAGAATTGTTTCTTCATTTTTTTTTTTGCAGAGCAATCAAATTTGTTGAGTGAAAAACACATTTTTGCATTTTTCGTTGAGTGACCAAATGGTTATTAAGCAAAAAAGGCTCTTTGTCATGCATAATTGATGGTTAATTGAGTAGACATGTAAGTTATGATTGTTTGGTGGGATCCAACCTTGTGCTAGAGGAATTAACAAACACAAATAACAAGGAATGAACATAGAAAATAGGCGGCACGTTAATCCCACTAAAGATTGAGGCTGTTGCATGTCTTATTATGGTCCGTCTATACCCCCGTCACACACCTATTTTGACAAAATCCCTAACTTGGGTTAATCATAGACTCCTCAATGGCTAGGTGATATGTGCTATGTTAAGGGATCGATATATTATATATGTTGGTCACTCAAATGATGAAAATTTTGTTGGAATTAAGTTTACATCTCATGACATGAGAAAGAGATGAGAGTAATAAAAAAATAAAATGTAAAAATAGATATGTTGACTACATTGAAAAGAAGATACATAATGATTGTATACAAGGAAATTGATGTATAACCAAATGAGAAAAAGATAACATAAAATTAATTAAAGTGATTTGACACATGTAAAGAAGATCTAGTTTAACATAATAACACCAGTGAGGAAAGAGTAGAGGGGGAATGGGGGGAGTGAAAAAGACATTGAAGGAAGTGATCACTAAGGATCTCATGGTAATAACATAAATAAAACTTTAATCTTTAATAAAATGAAATGATGTTAAGTGATATATATACGCAACCGACTTACATAATAGGACAAGACTTTTGTAATTATCGTAAGTTTTGTTCTTATCAAAAATTAATTCTTCAGCTTCACCTGAAAGAGTCAAACAAAATGTTTTCTTCTTTTTTCCCTAAGAAAAATAAGCTTCTACACCCTGATATTGGTATATTAAAATAAAGTGTGCGACCTAAAAAAAAAAGGAAACATGGAAGTGTGCCATATTATAGAACCGATACTTTGTGCTTCTTTTATAATTATTATTATAAATTATACATTAACAATATTACACGGTCAGGGCTCCTATAGCTATAATAATAGCAGCACAAATAATTTAACACCCTGGCTTTATGATGGAGTTGCCTCTAGCTAATTAACTTACTGCATACATATACAATATCAGCTCCTTTTGGTGTTAATCAAATCAGGAGCTAGTATGTCCACTCCTTTGGAAGAAATATCTCAGGAGAAGAACTTTGACTCTGTGAAACAACACTGCATTGCTTAAGAGCATCTTTCTGATCCGTTTTCTTTATTGTTGACTCACTGGTGGATACTACTCCGCTTCTCGAGCTATATTTGGGAGCTGAAATAAGATCATGGCATTATAGAACTTTCCTTCTATATCGTATAATTAAGTTTAAAATTTAGGGGACACATTCCATTGCACTGAAAATTGTATGTATTTTAAACATTTTAATAAGATATTGGAATATGATATGTAAGTATGTAACATATTTTCCTTAAATAAAGGGCTAGGATACGAGACCTTGAGAAGGTGAAATCTGCAGGCCTAGTTGGTGCACTTTAAGATTTAGAGCTTGAACTACTCGGGCTGGAAGGAGGACAGGAGCGCATGCTGCAAAATTCAATCTTAAGGTCAAAATGACCCACTATTGTAACTTACACCAACTATTAATATTATAAGCTTAATTTTTTTTATGCATGAGAATTGAAGATAATATTAGAGTAATTCATTTTATTTAATCAATTGAGTTAAACTCTCTTATATATTATACTCAATATAATAACTTTAAATAACATGATGTGAACTTCATGAACCTAACGGATGAATTATAACTACGTAAATATATATAATAAGAAAGTCATGCTGTCACAAACATACTCCTCATTAGGAGGAAATAAAAAGGAGCAAACCTGGCTTGCTGGTTGATTTTGTGCCTGCTTTTTGGGGTAAGAACACGCCAGTACCACATGATCCTTGCCCCGAAACTAAGAAAACAGCTTGCATTCCAGGCCCACCTGTGGTGTGTTTGGGCCTTTGATATGATGATCTTGTAAAAAAATTTGAGCACTGGAGTACATATACATATTTTAATTTCAACAAAAGAAGAAAATCAGATATATGAAATGGAAATAATAATAAGTAAAATTATTCAACAAATAAAGTCCAAATCTGAAAGCGACTTCATTGATTAAAATGTAGTAAATAAGAATATGTTTAATATTTCCCTCTCCTTCTGCCGTATTAATTAATTACTATTTGCCTATATGATGTGGGGATATGGCATAGTGCAGAATTCCAGATGCACCAAACATTGGCAGAGAGGAAGTTACAATTAACCACTGCATGCACCAATTTTTTTAAGGCACTAGCTCATTATATATATTGGTTAAGGAATTAAAATATAAAGGTTTGAATAACAAATGAAAATATTTAAAGCCTTCAAATTTCCATTTTTTTGATGTAAACTCAATATCTTATTGAGAGCATATTTTTCTTAACAAATGGGTGTCGATTAACAACACCATGACCTTACACCCTTTTCTTTATTGTAAATCATGATAATCATCAATCTACAACTCCACAAGCTTTCATATGTCATTGCAGCTTGAATATGCGTGCATGTGACCAACAATAAGGCATGCGTCATGACATCTAATTTCATATTGCATGCTTTAGTACTTTTCTACAAGCCACTAAAGTTATCTACTTATGTAGGTTTGTGTAATATATTATATATAATATAAGTGTTCACCTTTACAATTTTTAAAATAAAATCAGAGTAATTAGCTAGATTGAGACAATTTTCAACTGACAGTTAACGTCCATCCTTATTTATAATTTTATTTTTTGAGTCATGTTAGAGGGAGCTGAATTTTGTGACACGTCATCAACCATATCAATTAAATTGATTAATTAGGATCTGCTTTATATTTGGCCTTTTGTTCTCAACTCAAAAAGAATGTTACCCAAAGTACAAGGATAAAATTAAAATTTTATAAAGGTAAATAGGCCAGGAATATCTGCAGCGTGCAACGCTAAAGAGTAGAGACCCTTTTTGTTTCAAAAGAAAACTGTGTGCAGAGGAATAGTCAAAGTGCAAAAGCATGTATTTTCTGTTCGACCCACTAACGCCTAAGGTAACTACATTTCTTTATACTAAAGTGATTAATTAATTAAAATCCCACATATAATGATAACTTCAAATAGTAGCCTTACACGTAAGTGCCCAGAATGTGACGACGAATCTTTGATTAAATAAAACTATTTTTACATTCTTAATTATTAGTAATTTCACTTGCATATAAAGTGTGCCTAACTTATCAGCTTTGGAATATTTGTCATCGCACATTTTTAAAGTACATATACTAATAAAGCTACAGCCTGATTAATACCTAAACCTAACTAAAAGGATGTACCACGCATCCTTTAATATTATACCGACCAAAACTTCTACGCAAACATTGCATCTCCTGAAGCCACAACCAGAGGCAGAGAGAGTGATTAATTGAATTGAATTACATAGAACAGTACCTGTGACTGTGTTTCCCGTTGATATCTATGGTAACCGTGTTGCTGCTGTTTTTGGTAGCGGTTCCTCATATGTATCTGTTGGAAAGTTCATACATACATACACATATATATATATATATATATATATATATATATATATTACACTAGTTAGTCGAAGAAGAATATGTTATTATTCTATTAAATCACACAAAATCCAATCAGTGAAGCCAAATGCATTATATCAATTCAATCAAACATTTGACTTCTAATATATATAACACTAATTAAAATATTAATATAATTATAACCAAACTATATGTTAGCCTGAAATGTGGAGAGAAAGTAGGATTACACCCACATAAGAGTGTGTTTGAAGGGGTTATTAGGTTGATTTAGTTATGAAGGAAAAATAGATGAGAGAGATCATGAGTTTAAATTTTTCCACCAACAAAAAAAATTAACTCAAAGATATAAAAAAGTAGAAGAGTATGTATGATACAATTAATCTCTCGTTTTAATGAAACTACCAAATTGCTTATCTCAAACACCTAGCTAGAGGAATTAATGAGAGAAGAACCAAAGGGATGAATATGAACACATAAAGAAGAGAAACCGAAGGTACTATTAATTACTAACCTTGGAGTCACATGCCTCGTCCAGAACATGAGAGGGTAGCCAGAGCATTCCTTCTTCAAAACCAACTTCAGCAGCATCATCATGAACAGAAGCCATGAGCGGAATAGAGAAAAGATTACACAGCTGATATTGATGATTGTGATGAGTACTCGTTCTGGAATGTGAGAGGGAGAGGGCTTTTAAACTCCAACTTCCGACCTACAACTCAACTAAAATAACTTGCGTGTCAGGGAGTGCAGAAAATAAATAATAATTTTCTTTTATGTGCCTTCAATGAGAGACACTCTTTATTTATAGAGATTAAATCTCATCCATATTTATTATAAAAATTATTTTAATCTATGAGAGCATCTAGTTTAATTAGTGTAACAAAATGCTTGAGTTATTATAATTTTTTTTTATTGTCTTCAATTCTTATTTATAATTTTTTATTTTAATATTTATAAAAATTAACAAACTTAATATATATGATAATTAGATTATAATATAAAATGTTCTATACAACAGTGTCTTTATTTAAATTCATATTAATAAATTTATTTTTTTCCTTATAATTAATCCTTTAATTTTATAAACTATTTAATACAGTATTATAAAATGAGTAATTTGATTTTTTTTCAAAGTGAGAAAAATACAGTATAAAAATAAAATACAGCTATTATCATTAATTAAAAATAATTCACGAGAAAGTTGAATAATTTAATTAGTAAAAGTAAATTTATTAATTATTTGTACTATGTTTTTCAAAAATATTTTTAAAATTATTAGGACTCAATCATCTTTTTTTTTTCAAAAAAATCTTTTCACCTAATTTGTTAATGTGTTGATAGAGAATAGTGGTGATTATGCATTTGTCACTTTATATTCCTCAATTCTTATAAGAGATAAAAAAAATAGTCTATCTTATTAATTTACATCATTTATTATTTGTTGACTAAAAAATTATAAAATAAAATAAAATATTAATAAAAATAATTTAAAATAAGTGTTATAAAAACACAAACGAAAATTTCAAAATATGGCGTTATGTTGCCAAAAGTTTATGGTTGACCGCCAAATAATATAATCGACACGACTGGAATTACACTAATGGACAGCATTAAATTAATACCCAGACATGGTTTAAGAATGTATATTCTTAATTGAACAGTGATATCCATTAAAACCAATTAATAGTGATATTAACATATTTTTATACATTCTTTTTAATATATTAGTTAAAATTATTTAAAAAATATATAATATCCAGAAGGAGACTTATTAAATGAGATAGTATGTAAGATAAAAAAGTGTATCTTTTTAATAAATTTCAATCAATAATAAGTAACATATTTAAAAAAAAAACGTGTTAAAAAGAGTAGTACTGTAATTTTTTAATTAATTGCCATCTTGCCTTGCAATTTTCTCTTTATGCACCCTGAAAGAAATTATTATATGAAGGCACAGGTTTTATGATTTGATCTTACAATTTCTGTTTTGATAAAAAAAAAAGTTTCACCATCAACGTTGAAGTTAAAATTTGAAAATTTAATATTTATTTCATAACTTTTTTTTATTATATTCCCTTTATTACAATACTTATAAAATACTAGAATCAAGCATGCATAAAAAGAAATAAAAAAAAGGTTAAAAAAAGAAAGCCTTTGCTAATAAATGAAAAAAAAAAATTGTAAAATACTAGTAATCAAGATTCTTAATTAGTGTATATATCAAATTCATGAAAGAACATTAAAAAACAGTAGCTATATGATTGTTTCTTGAAAAGTAATTCTCCCAAACATGTGCTCTAGTGATTATTCTCTATGTTAACTTTTCAAATGATTTCATGTCAATCCCTTGGTACTGTGGAATAACATAACATGAGGGACATTTCTGTAGTGTGCTAAGGGGTTCGGTAAACCCCTAGATCTATTATAACTTGTAAGTTATTCTTCACGTAATATGCTCTGCTGCTTGCTCCATAACCTCATGTTTATTTATTTTGGTCAAAGCCTCTTATCGTTGCCTCGTTGGATTATTTTTAAACAATTAGTTTTTGGATGTCAAATTGTTCTTATATATAATAATTTAGAAATCATTAATGTCTAAAAGTTTTTGGTAATCATCCAAAGTTAGCTTAAATTTTCACGAGGGAACAAAATCTGATGCATAATTTGTTGAGGGTGGAAAAACTGGCGCAATGTTATCATCTATATACCTCCTGTATGTACGTATGTGGAAGCTTATAACAACTATTCTTAACCACCTTACCAAATCCTTCCAACATCTTTGAAAGAGTAGCAATAAGCATAAAACAATCATAACGACTTCATCAATACAAAGGCTTCTCTGTCCTTTTTTTTTTTTGTGTGTGTCAGATGCTCACAACTAACATGCATCCTGAGATACATGTTAAAGATTTACAAATAGAAAATATTATAAATTTTTTTAATAGAGATCACATGTATTTTTTAAGTAAAGTAATTTTATTCAATTTAGGTGAAATTATTATAAACGATAAATATCTTCATGTGAATATTTAATGTAACTATATATATTAGACATGAATTTGAGATTATTTCATCTTCATCTTTATTAGGAGATAAATTTAATCTAAAATATATATTTATATTCGTATAACTCATTTTTATCACATTATATATCAATTACTTATTTTCTTATAGTTTCTTATCTCTCTCAAGCATATACACCCAAAAAGTGTGCAACAATCATTTTCAATTCTTATAACACTTCACCTTGTAAGCAAATTTATATTTCTTTTGGGTATAATTTCCCTTTTCTTTCACCAAACAAGACACAAAAGTGACTACAGTTAGGTGAGCTTGAGGGATATGATGGATTGATGATGAAGACATGTGGGGCTAGTGCTTCTGATACAAACTACTAGCATACAATACCCCTACTCCATTCCTTATTCAAATAAAGTCAATTCATGATTCAGGACAAAGGTCAAGCTTAATCTTTTGTTGTTTATTCAATTCTAACTTATTTAATGTGCTGGTTTTGTGTGAAGCAGGTTGTCAATGCGATCAATGAGCAGTTGAGAACAAACCAGAAAAATAAAAAACGAGTAATTAATTTTTTTTGGATAACTTTCATTATTCATAGTGTATTTGATGCGGTAGATTATGGTTGGTGAAGCAAGGTTCTTATTTTTTTGGTCAAGTATGTTGAGAAAAAACAGAAACCTAGCGAATTAAATTGCAGATATCCAAACTCAAGTGATTTAGGTCACCAAAACTCCCATCTCTGATGGGTTGGCAGGTCAAGCAATAAAATTCAACCCTACATAATTAATAAGTTCTAGCAACCAAACTCTGTAACCAAAGCTATAAATAAATAAAAATAATTTACCAACAGGAATTGAGTCTAGTAGAAGAGGTTATTTCTCTACAACGCAGCAAGGTCAAATTTTCATTCGAAAAAGTATCGACATTTAGTACTTCAACTATGTCTCGAAAACAATTATCACTAGAAAAATACCCCTGAGAAATAAAAATATAAAATTACTGAAACATCATGACATTATGTTACACATGGTTACTGGGAAATGCCCTTCATCCACACTGCTCGTTCGAAAATCAATTAAAACAGTGGGGCACACAGAAATGTTGGCCCACTTAACTAACTTTCCATGAATTTCTTAAGCTTTATGATTGAATATAAGTGTTCCGTTCGTTGCAAACGGAGGTCCAGTAATGAAACTGGGTCTTAATGTACGATCAAGGTTCTCTCTCTCTCTCTTCGAATGCTATGGAAGTTGCAGCATCCAAAGGAAAGTGAAGATCACAGCAAACAACACGACACAAGTGGTGTGCAGTGTGTGCTTGTGTGAAAGGAAAAGAGAGAGTCAGAATAT
>CM023945.1:14802372-14916477 GCA_013407115.1 Glycine latifolia | reverse complement strand
TCTTCTAAAGGATGAACAGATATATTGGATATTTGTTGTAAAAATAACCTCCTGTATCTTCTTTGATTCTGTGAATATTTAGGATTCTGATCTTCTTGGGTCTTTCCTTTAATAACTCGTTTTATATTTACCTTGGGCCTTTTAGTCTTTGGCCCAATATAAAATATCCGTAACAATAAGGATGTATATCCGCAAGCAGCAAATCATGGCAATTAAGTATTATAAACAATATAATAGAATTTTTTTTATCGATAAATATTAATTATGAATTTTTATTAATAATAGAATTAGAATTCTCACCTCTTTTATCATTTTCTTCTTTTTTTCATCACTAAATCACCCTTCTATCTCCATTTAGTATTCAAACAATAGATTATGTCCAGCTATTTATAACTAAATAAACTAAATTCCATTTTTAGTTGCTGTGTATTGTGTGATTTTGCTTTCTTAGATTTCAATTGCATTAGTTGAGTATTATGATTGTATTAATTTAATTCGGTGTTAACATTATTTATGAACAAATTATTGTTTTTATGACAATTATAAATAACAAAAGAATATATTTTCATTGTAAACGGACGTAAATATTACTAAATGAAATTAGGATAGAAAGACCTAATTATAAATAGGAATGAACTTGAGGGAATTAATTGGTGTAATTGGAACATGAAAAATCAAAATCGCTTGCTTTAATGGATGGTTTGATTTTTTTTAATTAAAATGCACTGATTTACACTATTAGTTAATTATAAATTGTTGTGTATAATAACTTAAATTTATTAATTTTTATATAATTATTTTAAAATTATACGTAAAATGTTTGCACAAAAAAATTTATATCAAGACTGCATGCTTTCAAAAGTCAATTAAACTTCATCGTAACTTAATAATTAGGAGAAAAGTGACGCGTTTTGCCTCTCTATATTTAAAAAAAAAACATAAGGAAATATGATAGAATTTAAATAGGAAATGATAGTAAACAATTATTTTAAACTTAGATTTTATATGTATTTGTAGGAATAATTTTTATATGCAGTTAAAACATAACGATATTGGAGTTTATGATGTTAGTTAAATAATAAAATATGGAGACGAAAAATAAACATTTTGAATATAATTGTTATAAATTATAGATTATACATAAGATATTACTTTTTATTTTATTAATATGAATAATATATTATTATTACTTTAAGATAAATGTTAATTAGTATTGTTAGATATTAATTAAGAAATTAAAAGATTTTTTTTTATTAAAAATTTTGCGTTGTAAATTAATCATTAAATTCCATTTTATGAACATGGTTGGAACCTTTAATTTATTGATGCTTTATTATTTCCCGTTCACGCTCTGTTACCTGGCATCGCATCAATGGCGAATCACTCAAGCAGCTTCGGCGGTCGCAGTGGAGTTCGAGTGGTGGTCGCCGGCGACCGCGCCACCGGAAAATCGAGCCTGATAGCCGCCATAGCGACGGAGTCATTCGCCGAGGCCGTTCCGCCAGTCCTTCCGCCCACCCTCCTGGCCCCTGATTTGTACCCCGACACCGTTCCTCTCACCGTTGTTGACACACCTTCCAGGTCCTCCTCCTCCTCCTCTTTTCAACTTTCCACAATTAATTCCAAGCATTAATTCATTCAAAATTTTCTCGAAGCAATCGTTCTTTCACGAAACAATTCATCAATTAAAGTCGCGACCTATGTTTAACTGAATCGCATCTTTCAAATGAACTACGTTATGCCTGTTTTTGTATTCTTAATTGTGATGATCGTTGATGCTTAGATTGAAATGACTGATTATTTATACTCAGAATGAACGCGTGCTTTTGTTCTGTGTAGCTTGGAGAAGCAGAGAAAGCGTAATGAGGAATTGAAAGCAGCTGACGTTGTGGTGTTAACCTATGCTTGCAATGACACCGCGTCGTTTTCGCGGTTGAGTTCTTACTGGTTCCCGGAGCTGCAGAAGTTGGAGGTTGGTGATTTTATGCATTTGTCAATGAGAAATGAAGTATGAGTGGTAAACAAATAGTGTTTTATTTATTATTGTTGTTTTTTTGGGTGATACACTGATGCAGGTGAAGGTGCCTGTAATTGTGGTTGGTTGCAAGCTGGATCTTAGGGATGAAAGCCAGCAAGTGAGCTTGGAGCGTGTCATGACACAGCTCCTGCAACAGTTCAAGGAAATTGTCACCTGCATTGAATGCTCTGTTGCTACGCAATACCAGGTATTTTGCTTTGCCACGTTGTTTTTTTGTTACTTGGTGATGCTTACTGATGTATGGATATTATATCGTGTTATTAGAAAACAGTGTATCAATCGTGGATTGCAGAAAATGGCGGAAAGTCAATAATCCACTGTGTTATAAAGCGAATAGTGTCGCTGGAAAATAGTAGAAGTTGCATAGTTGAAACATGATACATATCAGTTACATATGTATAATTAATAAAAGTTGTATTCAAATAAAAAAAGTGCATAAAAATTAGCATAATATTAACTCAAAAGTTCAATTGGCTGGAGACTTGCCAGAGATAACAGGAGGATGTAGGATGCATTCCGCAACCACGACACCCATAGTGGCTGCAATAGCGGACAGAGTCGTGATCGTGGATCCTTGGAATTTTGCAATGCAATAGCAGCATAGCGATAATTTAACAACATTGTTAGTAAACAAGATCTATCAACCACTGCTATATATAGAGTATTTCAAGGCCATTCATTATGACAATATCTTGCAAGTAAATTAAGCTTCTAATGCTTTTCCCTTATGCCAAAATACAAGCCTATGGTTCATTGAAGGCCAAAATGATCCTTAATCATCAAATACAAGTAGTGAAAAAGATAAACAAAAAAAAAAAAAACAAACAACAGCTAAATGAGTTATCATTTCTCTTTTACAAGTCAAGTGTAAAGTAAGAAATTCATGAATCTATGTAATATCACAGTTGTTTTGGTTTACTTTTATAAGGACATACTCTTGATAATATTGTTATTATTATTTGCAAAATGTAAGTGTCTGAAATTTAATATTAATTCTAAAATTTTAGGTCCCTGAAGTTTTTTATTTTGCTCAAAAAGCGGTACTTCATCCGGTAGATCCTTTGTATGATCATGAAAGTCAAGCTTTAAAGGATCAATGCATTAGGGCATTGAGAAGAATATTTGTTCTTTGTGATCGTGACATGGATGAAGCCCTCAATGACACAGAACTAAATGAGTTTCAGGTTTTTGTTGATTTTGGATTTTTTTAAATTTCCTTTTTTTATTATATAATATGCTTTGAATATTTTTTTTTTTCAAGTGTGGCCTATTTATTCAAAACGTGCAAATATATTAACAGGTTAGATGCTTCAATGCACCATTGCAATCCTCTGAAATAGCAGGAGTCAAAAGGGTTGTACAGCAGAAAGTACCTGAAGGATTCAACTCACATGGTCTTACTTTTCCTGGATTTATTTATGTCCACAATATGTTCCTCAAAAAAGGGCGTCCAGAGACATTATGGGCTGTTCTAAGAAACTTTGGATATGATAATAATTTGAAACTCATGGATGATTTCCTTCCTGTTCCATCTAAGCGTGCTTTGGATCAGGTAATTCATAGCTTCTTTGTTCTATTATTGTGGAAATTCCACTTTTGTCCTCCTGTAGTGATCCTATGAATTAACTGTAGATTATTCAGTCTTGGTATTAACAATAACCAAAAATGTGTGTGATTATTACAATGGGAAGACTAGAATGTTACGCATAGGTTTTACTTGTTTGTTTACTGTAATTTTAGCTATTCACTAGTAGCTTAGCAAATATCAGCTGCAAATATTCACTAGTAGACTAGAATGCCTTTTGTCTCTTTTATTTGTTATATCTCTTATTAATTAATTTCTCTCTCATTTGTTATTCATATTCCTTTTACCATTACTTCTCTCTTTTTTAATAGGTGTATAAAATAATTAAGGATAGGTAAATATAAGGGTATAATTGAGAAAATAGTAATTAATGTTTTGTTGAATGTTTAAAAGGATAGGTAAACAGAAACCATAATTTTCTTCTACAAGGACAACGAAAATGGAACAGAGGGGATGCTTTTATTTCTTGTTGCTTGATATTGAGATGGAGAGAGAGATGCTAATATTTGGTGGTATTGACTTTATGAGGCATTTTTATTGAGTCAAATGGTTTTCAAAGAAGCGCAAGAAAGTATGATAGTATGCATTTTTTCCCAAATACTGCATTTCCCAACACTTAAGATCATCAAGTCATTTCCAATTGTGGTGAAGTTATTTTAAATTTCCTGTAAAACTTTCAAATGATATGAAGTATTTACTTTCGTATACATAATCTTACAGAGTGTGGAGCTGACAGGTGAAGCTGTAGAGTTTCTAAACGGTATCTTTCGACTGTTAGATACAGATAAAGTATGTAGTAATGTTTTTTGTTATCACTTCCTTGACCTCTATTATGTGATTTAACCTCCTACCTCTGTGTGTTCTTTTTAGGTGGTATTCCATATCTAATATACATTTTTTTCTCTATTCACTTCTTTGAACCTTGATACTCTCTAGGATCGAGCCCTACGACCTGCTGAAGTTGATAAGTTATTTTGTACTGCACCAGAAAGGTGAACTTGCTACCTCCCTCTGCCTAAACTTTCCATGTATTGAAAAATAAAAAGGTGAACTCATCTTTTGATTGTCCTTTATATAACCAGTATCTCATTAGTTGCATAACTAAATTACTTTTTCATATTGTGGATTTAGAACTCTAGAATTGGTTGACTGTCTCTAAGCTCTAGCTATAACTTCAGTCATAGGAGGAAATTTTTAGATAAGTTGTAGACTCAACAAAACTGAGTAATCTTTGTAAAGAGAAGAAACATCCTTTATATCATAGTTTTTATGCTCACTGAGAATTAATAGACCTTTTACCTGTAAAGTGTTCAGTTTAAGTCATAAATGTCTTGCCTCTTGAAAGCCTTAGCCTTTTATAGGTGTTGGTTGGAGATTTCGTGCAATTCGGTGATGAAGTTGTGATTGATATTGTTTTTATACTTATATCATGATTTATATAAGAGAAACTGGTAGGAATTAAACTTGCTTTACAAGGGAAAAAGAAGGGGCAACCTATAAAGTGTAAACTGCAATAGTTGTTTGATTGGGTAATACTGACTAGTTAGTCATATTCTTTTTGGAATTCACTTAAGTTCTTTGGCGTTATAATTTTTCACAGCTGTAGTTGGTAGTGCTAATTGCACTATAATGGTAATTTATTTTGGTTTCTGGGCTCTATTTTTTTACTAGCCCTGTTATATAGGGATTTTGGCTTTTTTTTACCTTTCTTTTAATCCAGCTCTTTTGGACTTGTGTAGCTTGTTTTTTTTTTTTGCCTTTTCTTTTAATTGATTGTGAGTAGGTTGTCACTGTATTTTATATTAGTTTATTTTAAGGAAATAACCCTTTTATTTTCATAGCTTCTTGAGAGAGTTTTTGAAAAAGAAAAAAAAGCAATTATTTTCCTGAAAGAAAATCTTAACCCATCATGCCATTGCTACCAGTGTCATTGTTTTTTTGCTTACTGCTTGTGCTTGAAAATCTTTTTGGTCTTATTGTTGGAGAATGGATAGTTTCAATTACTAGAGATTAGAGAAATTGGAGCCTCCAAAAGGATGATGTGATTCTTATTCTTGTATGTTGTGATTACAAGAAACCAGTTGTGATTCTTATTCTTGTTTATTTTTTATGCTGCCATATTATTATAAACCCTAAACTGAAACCACTTACGCTACTTTAATTCTATATCTTAGATTCAAGATGGTTAGTTAGTACAATATTAAATATTAATACATATATCCATCAAGTATTTTATTTGCATATTGTGTGCTATATCTAAATACATTTCCTTTTGAGCCAATTTTCGCTCTCTTTTTGAGAAAAGAATGGGTAAGAATTTTTCTTTGATATAAAAAATTATAGAACTTGCTAGACTATTTTATACTGCGTTTAGCAGATTTATCTGTAATTTGGTACAAACCAATATTGGTATATCAAGAAGCTTAGAAATCTAATTCTAGGTCCTGTTTGGAATAACTTTTCCATAAGCACTTGTAGGAGAAGAAAATAAGAAGGTAAAATGTATTGAGCTTGATAGAACACCAATTGATAGAAGTTATAAAATATAAATGTTGAACACTGAAATCACATTACATACAGCAATACACTTGCTATCCCAGAGACGGAAGTCTCCTATTACTCAAATACAACAATACAATTGATGTCCCAGAGACAAATGTCTCCTACAGAGAGTTTTCTCTGTCCACAAATTACAAATAACTTCACACTACTAATTACACAACATACTATCAGATATATACTCCTAATACATAACTACCGACAGTTATTTTCTACACATAACTACCACTCTGCAATTTCTAATGCAAAACTGTTTTATAAAGCAGTTATCTGAGTTTCTAATATAGAACTGATTTCTAAGCAGTTATTTGTACACATAACTGCCATAACTTCCCATCTGCCCCTAACTCTCAGTTTCCATTAGAGCTTTTCCCATAAGCTAAAATCAACTTACGCATCTTAGCTTTTGGAGAAATTAGATGAGCAGAGCTTCGATAAAACTTAAGTGCATAAGTTGAGTTTATCTTATGGGAAAGCTCAATTCATTTTATCTTGTTATTTTCTTCTCCTATAAATGCTTAAGGATAAGTTTATCTAAATAGGGCCTAGGGCTGATTGGTACAATCAGTATATTGAATACATCACTAACAATTCAGGATATGGGAAGGCAATTCAGGATATTCTATGTTTGAAGGATTATTTTTACTGTTCCTGCCAAAGTCTATGAAGAGCTCAGAACACAACCATTTTTTCTATGAAGACAGAATGTTACCTTCGTAAACATTACTACTTTACAATTTTTCAGTTGAAGCATATCTGATAGTATTAGTAGTATTGATTTTAATTTTATCTATTGTTCAAATGTGGTATGCTCTTTGTATATTATTCACTTTGTTTCCTTCTTTTTCAATTGTGATAATCTCGAAATGATTTATAGTTTGTTTTTCCACTTGATGTCGGCCATCTTAGGTTTGGTACATGGTTGTGAATTGCAGTCCATGGGATGATGCTCTATATAAGGATGCTGCTGAGAGAACTGACATGGGTTACATATCTCTTAATGGATTCCTGGCGCAGGTGGGGTTAACTTATGCTGTTTTTTATTCTTCAGAATGAGTTATTGATATATCTCTTAAATCGTATGATGCAGTGGGCCCTTATGACATTACTTGATCCACCATGTAGTCTGGCTAATTTGATTTACATTGGATATAGTGGTAATCCTGCTGCTGCTCTTCGTGTTACTCGTAGAAGAGCAGTAGATCGCAAGAAGCAAGCAACAGAAAGGAATGTGTTCCAATGCTATGTCTTTGGTTCTAAAAATGCTGGGAAGTCTGCTCTGTTGGATTCATTATTGGGAAGGTGTGCTTCTGAACCAATCACCATAGTCTGTCTTTAAATGTATTTTGATATATCAGTAAGTGAATTTCATCCTCTCCTACTGTTTATATCTGTTTGGCTTCAAAGAAACAATTAACTCCTCCATTTTTCACAGGCCTTTCTCAAACAATTATACTCCAACAACAGTTGAGAGGTTTGCAGCAAATTCCATTGAATTAATAGGGGTGAGTATCATGATTGGAAAACATTACTGTTATTTAAATAATTTTGAAAAATGATAGTCTTTCTGTCATGCTTTGCCTCAATTTAATATGCTCTATTGCTAGTAAATATAGGAATCACATAGATGTTGTCGAGGAAATTGGGTACAATATGCAGTCTTTATACTCACGATGCTGGTGCTTGCTGATACTATATAGGGAACCAGAAAAACTCTCGTGTTGCAGGAAATACCAGAGAGTGAAGTATCCAATGTTTTGTCAAATAAGGATTATTTGGCAGCATGTGATGTAGCTGTTTTTGTCTATGACAGGTATGGTGCAAAATGTTTTACGATAATGCTTTGCTACATTTAAACTGTTGGAATGGCGTTTTGCATTCTTGCTTTGCTGTAACCAGCATATTTATGGGTAGTCAATATAAATAATGAATTGAAGAGATGTTTGTATCCTGTGTATTTATCTATAAACTAACTGCCTAAATAAAGTATTTTGTTCCATATTGCCTGCAATGACATAAGATCTCCTGCTGTTTAGGATCCCTTGAAATACCTGCCTTTCATATTATGTTTCCCTTTTAGTCATCGATATGGATGTTATTTGCCAATTAGAAACATATGGTAAATACTCAAAACCTTAATCCTTGATTAACGATTTTAATGTATTGAAAATTAATCTGAATTTGGCTTGCATTTTTATGGTTCTCAACTTTCTGAAAGAATGAGCATATCAAGTTAAAGGAATGGTTATTATGAGGGGAGCTAATAAAGTAATAATAGCCATTCAATCAAAAAGAATGGTTGACATAAAATCTTTCACTAAAATCCCGCATGACCCTTTTTTTCCCTCACTCTCAGGGCTTGCATTGTCTTTCTCTCTTCCACTCTCCCAATCAGCTTCTCTTCATGATTTCCAACATTTTACCCTGTCTGCAGCTTTCAAGTATTGTTCTTATTTGTCCATATAATTTTATTCTTTTGTCTGTGCTCATATGCTAGGCTTAACTTTTATGAAACACCCAAAAGATTTCATATTGATTTGAACACTTGACGTATAATGATGCCACAGTTTAAATTCCCATCAATGCTCTCCAACAATGTGAAAATCAATATATATATATATATATATGTATATATATGTATGTATGTATGTATGTATGTATGTATATGTCAACCTAACAAATTTACAACATAAACTTGACATGTTCTTTATAGCCATTCTGATGCATATGCTTGGAGGGAATCAAGAAGGTAACACCAGCTTTCTGGACGGAAAAGTAACAGAATTTTCTGAGAGTTGATCAGTATGCTGGGATCATGGAGAATGGAATAAAGAGATGATGAGTGGGATAGTTGAAGAGGGAAAAGGGAGGCGCATGAGTGAGACCAAGATGACTTGTTTTATATTTCATCTTAAAATCAATTAGCATTAAGTGAAATTGTCCAACAGATATATAAGTTGCACATTGAGAATTGAGGTGGGCGATGTGGGACTTCCCAACAATATGGGCATGGCTTTAATTGAAAATTTTAATCTGAGGCGATTTATTCATATGCTATATTTAAAGCAGGAACCAAAAGCTCTCACATCATTGTATGTACTTGTTTTTAGGCAAGGCTGTGGTCTCCTGTCAAATTCATGTTATATTATAAAAAAGTGATTCTTAGATACTTGTATTAGTATCACCATACCAGATTTTGAGGCTCTACTACATGTCCAGACTTTCAAGACCTTGTGTGGAATAACTTTTGCTTAATTGAACTAAATATAGTTTAATTCATAGTTACATATTTGGTTATTTATTTTTGGCATTTTGCTCCTGTAACTTAGTTTTGCTTTTTCTCTTTGTTTTCCAGCTCAGATGAACATTCATGGAAGAAATCCAGAGATTTGCTTGAGAAGGTTGCTAGACAAGGAGATCTAACTGGTTATAGAGTTCCTTGTCTCCTTATTGCCGCAAAGGATGATTTAACTCCATATCCAAGGGCAGTACAAGATTCAGTTAAGGTATTGCATATCAACTCAGTGTCATGACATCATTGAACATATTTTATTGTTATGCATAATTTCATAGTTAAACCTGCTATTTAATTTTGTTATAGGTTACTGAGGAATTGGGAATAGAGGCACCTATTCATGTAAGTATGAAATTAGGCGATTCAAGTAACGTGTACCATAAGATTGTCAATGCTGCAGAGCACCCTCATTTAAGCATTCCAGAAACTGAGATTGGGAGGAAAAGAAAGCAATACCATCGGCTTCTTCAGCACTCTCTTGTTTTTGCCTCAGGTGAGTTTCTCTTGGCTACCTCTCACCGGAATCCTTTTTTGTCTTGTTCAAGTGTTGATTTTGAAATAGCTGTCTATTTTGAATTTACAGTTGGGACTGCTATGGCAGTTGTTGGTTTGGCAGCATGTCGTGCATATGCAGTTAAAAAGAATTCCTCTGGTTAGTCATCAAGAAACTTTATAATGACAGAGCTGACTTAAATTAACTGTTGAATTCGTGTTCAGTATTGGGCACACTCATCTTGGTAACTTTAAGTTAGAATATATTTTTTGTACAGTGTTACTAATTTCATTTATTTTTATTGCTATAACGGCTTCATATATAGCTGCCAAACTATGATTGTAGTCCGTGTCTGTTTTCAAATTGATTTTCATTGTGTATATTTCAAGGTTAAGTTACATTGACTCGATGTAATTATACTGATGTCTTTTATGGAGTTTGTTTGGAATTAAATATTTCAGGTACTTATTTGATTTGTAAAATATGAAATAATTTAATCTTGAAACCTTTTCAGTCAAGTACAGATGAAATTCGGTAAAAAATTGTACTCATAATATTTTATTTAATTTTAGTTGTTTGGGTTGGCATTTTTGCTTTTATTAATTGTCATTTAACCTATTTTTAATAAAAGTAATAAATTAATAATTAATAATATAAAATTTTAATTCATTTTAATGTATTTCACATGTATGATCTTTGTAAATATGGGACCATGGGAGCCTTTTGATCAACCTAATTCCTAAATGAAAAGGGTGATGAGGTGTTTGATTATCTGATAAGGAGATGATAACTTCTTATGGTAGTTAAGGGATTATCTTTTTGTGGGCCACATATTGCATATGGGGGAATTCGGCCTGATGGGCTGATTCGGATATAGTCTGGACTGAAGGCAGGAACAAATTCAAATTTCATTTTTTTTTATGATGAAAGAGTTAATTTGAATATTAAAATAAATTAACTTATTTTTTATTATTTCAAACACAATCTCAATTTAGGAAATTATAGTAACTTCCTTTTACGTGTACTTTTCACTTGTACGAAGCTAATCAGGAAATGTATGCGCAGTAGTTTTTATGTGTTTGTAAAATAAATAAAAAGGAATATTTTTAATTCAAAGAAAGGGATATTATTGTCAATTTAAAACTGGAAAATGTTAAGTTTTCATCAAATTTAACGCGGTCAAATTGATTAAATTTGAGTTAGTTTAGAATCACATTTTATCATATGATATCAATTATATGATTTTTAAGGGACTTTAATCTTGTTTATATCCAGATATAAGTTTTTACCCGAGCCTTGTTATTTCTTTATTTTGCATCCTCCTCACAACCGCCTCTGGAAACTATGAAATCGTTGTTTGAATGAAGGAGATGAACATGAAAGACGGTTACCAGCAAATAGGCAATTCTTTTTAACGTTTTTTTCCCTCTCACTAATATATGAAATGTGTTCTTATAAAGAGTCTGCCTTTTTTTTATCTTCCTAAATGAACGAATGTATTCCTTTAGAGTGCAAATTCGTCTTACAAGCCTCGAAATAGCTAGGTTTTGCATCTCATAAACGTAGAACTTCCATGCTGTGCTTAATCTTTCTCATGAATTGTTTCTTATGAATAGGGTGCAACAAAAAAGAATTTTTCATATGTTCTTCCAAAGTAAAGAAGCTTTCACCATAATGGTGAACCGCATTTAAGATTGATGATTGTTCTCATAAATCAGCACAAGATATTTTAGCATGTTATCATTTTTCACATAAAGTTATCAAAGAGTCACTCAACCTAAAATTATTCTAGGTAAAATATGCTTAATTATGAAATTCTTAAATAATAAACTATTAAAAAATAATACAATCTTATATATACTTGCACATACTTTGGATTAACGATTGTTCCAATATATATTTAATTTATTTATTTGTCATTTTGTGGGAAGACAACTAGAAATTGCTCATTTTGTGTGCCTTATCTATTTTGTATTAATGGTTAGTTCGTATCTTCATTAGAACCTCAGATGTCACACGTCCTCCAACTTTTGCTACATTATATACCTATACAACTTTTGGATCTCTCTAATTATTGTGTAGATGATTCATTCATGTGTTCTTCCCACTAAAAGTTTGTCAAAAATTCTCTCTATTTGTGTTTTTTCTCTTTTGCATCAAGGACCATCGCTCACCCTCATTAGCAACTAGCATGTCACAACTCACTCATGCTCTCACCCTTTCTTTCCTAGCTCCTACCCCGGCTAACAACCAAACCCACATTTGTACTATCTTCAAAAGAACCATATACAATTCTATTTAATTATTTAGACTACAAATCATATTTCACATCGCTAATAGAGATTATACCTCTACCATATATCACCAAAAAAATTATCTAACTTCTGTAAGGAACATAACAAAATAATAGGTTGGTCTTCATCATCAATTGTTAACTCCACACCTTGTAAATCTAAGATGATTTGGTTAAAATTATCAAAATGATTACTTGCATGCTCATACTTGCAAGGTATATAAACGTTGCTTCTAATACAAGTGATTAGTTAGGAATTTATTTTGAATTTTTCTCTCCATCTTCTATAATATCATAGCAATGTTTAAAATCTTTTTCTTCTCCTCCTTCATACTCGTAGGCGGTTTATCTTCTCCGTCTATTATTGTTGCACATCCTTGATGAATAGAACCACCCTCATCTTAAATTTCTATAGAGTGAAATCATTCAATTGATTGAATTTCTCCATATACAAAGGCACCATGAGCAACAACGAAATCGACCTTAATAACCCAGAGCTCTTATGCTATTTATTGGTGAAAATGAAAAATAAAAGCAGAGAGAGGAAACACAAAGAAATTACGTGGTTTGGTCAATGTGACCTAAGTCCTTAGAAAATACAAAGATTCTACTATTTTTGTATAAACAACAAATACAAAATCATATATTTTTTATATAATAAATCAACCTCTTCGTCTTTTCCTAATTTATAACACTATATCTGACCTAATTACAAGACAACATTTTGCTTCTAACTTAGAGCTCTAAAATGTCGAATAGAGTCATGATTTGGTTAGGCTCATTAAACATAAAACTCAAGTAAATTTAACATTATGTAATAAAAGAGATTATTATATAGTTTAGAACCAACGTGCGATTGTGATTCTAATCCATCTCTACATGACGCGTAACTAAGTTTTTCATTTTGTGAGAAAGAGTCCTTAAAACTCGATTACATAAAAATTAACTAAAATCACAATAATATGAAATAATGTAATAATTTCTCGTTGACCAATTGGTAACATGACTCACCAAGCAATCCTAAAAATAAAAATCATCAAGACTCATACTCCAAGCACAATAAATTACCAGGGGTGTGCATTCTATCAATATTAGTAACATAACTCATCATGTAGTCCTCTAGTTGGGATTTGATTTTTTATAACTTGTTTACAATGCAATATTTGGACTTTGATATCAGAACTTGTTAGAATAAATAATTTAGCAAAATATTTGTTCAATACATATATATAGTCTAAAAGTTTATTAAAAAAATAAACTAAAAAAATGAGTGCAACTTTTTCCTTTCAAGTTCACCGGCAAGTTTCACGTGTGATTGGACATTGTCCTATGGCAGCACACATGCTATATATCACCAAACCAACACAATTACACTGCCAAAAGTGAAATATGAATGATCAATGTGAAGAAAATTGTAAAAGATGGGGAGAGAACTGGACGGGTGTAAGTGTTATGTGAAAAGTTAGTGTGAGGAGATTTAAAATGGGCAAAAGTAACACAAAAGGGGGTAAAAAAGTTTTAATTTATCATTTGCGGGTAAAATTCAAAATAATACTTTGATAGGAATAAACCGATGATACGATTTCTATTTTTTAAATTGAAGTTGTAAAATATTTTATGATTTCTATTTTCTTTAAATTAAGATTTTAAAGTTATAAAAGTATTTTTTCCAACTTTAAAATGGTAAGAGTTTTTTTTTTCATTTTACAATTTTAAAATCGTAAAGTACAATTTTATTCGTATATTTTTTTAAAAAAGTGTAATTTTTAGTTTAATTATTTAATAAATGAATATATTTTTAATTTTTCACTTTTATTTAATATAATTTCTATATTTTTATATGATTTTATATAATATTTTCTTAATTTTTGATATATTTTTATATTTAATATCTTCTATATTTTTTATATGATTATTTATTTTTTGGTATATATTTTTATTTATTATATTTAATATTTTTATATTTTTATTAATGTTAAGAAATATTATTTATTTTGTAAATTAAAAAATAATATAAAAGACTTAAATTAAAATATAAAAAAATATTATTTTTTAATATTTGTCGTCAATTAGTAACTATAATTATATCTTCAATTTTATATAATGAACATTATTTGATATTATTTTTGGGGAGAATAATAATGCATTGCTATATAGTATATACATTTACCCCATCAATTATTTAACAAATTGCAACTTGCTAGTAACTTCAATCATTACATACTTTTAACATATTAGATATGACATGATGGACACAGTGTGGTTGGCAGCAAGGACTATAGCTAGCTCCCTTGCCTATTTTGTTAATTAAGGTGCAAGAGAAAGACAACATAAACTCAAAATTTAGCAACAAGATGACCTGGAAATCTTCACAAGCCATGCAGGGTTTCGACACGTAACTTATCCTAGAAGTACTAGTATGTACCAGCACCCTGATCGATTTGAATGAGGTTTTTGTGCACCATGTTCTCTATTGCGTTATAGTACTTTTTTTTCCAAAATGTATGGACCCCAATCCAATAATATTCCTCTGGGATTCAAAGCTTATTATCACTTTCCTTCAAAGGGCACTCTTCTAGGGCCAAAAGAGAACCAATCGGAAGATTGACGTGCATTTTAAGAGTAGGGTACCCTGTTGGCTAGCTCAGGTGAACAGTATTCAACCATTCTTTTGTGTCATACTTTCGAAAACCAAAAAGTGTAGTACTTTGTTTTTTTAAAATTAAAATTGAAATTTCACTTTAATTATCATTGATGACCAGTAACATTGATGTTTATAAATTATAATGTGAGTTGTTGAATTCAAATTTCAATTTTGATTGAAAAAATATATGATCACACTCAAAGTACGACAGCAAAATTTTGTTCTGTATTTTGAAATGTTTAAATGGAATATTAAAGTAGCCAAGTGCCTGAGGACGTCAATTCGTTGTGCTAAGCCCATCACTCTCAGGCTTGAATGATGAATCAAAAACCAAATTTTTTTTTTTAAAAAAATTAAGAGACCAAGGTATTTTAGGCCATTTCCAATGCGTATCTTAGGATGAGTTCCTTAGCTGACCTGAAATCATTTCTTGACATCCTTTCTTATTTTTTCTCTCTTCTGGAGTGCTTAAATTTAAATTGGGTATCTTATATAAACAATTCTATTTTAAAGAAGACCCACCTAAAAAACCCATATAAACACCTGCAATGGAGGCATCCTTAATTGTTGGTGCAAATTCCGTACATGTCCAACCACACTCTGCAAAGATTGTGGAAGACAACTATATGTTAAGTCCTAGTTTGGATTTGCGGTGCACTTGTGGCCGCAAGAAGTTAAAGACTGCTTTATTACAAAAGTATAGATGGTCTTGTTTCTTGAAATGTAGTTTCCAACAATCGTTATGGCAATCCAAACATTCTATAAATTGATAACTTTGGCAAATTTAATTTCCAAATTCACATGGACGAGCGCTAAAAAATGGATTAGTAATAAGAGATTAAGAGTGATGAAGTTGCATTATATTTGTATTGCATTACTTTGTTATCTGTCAATGATCTAATTTAATTGATTAAATAATGTATGAGTTATTATAAATTTCTTTTATATAATATTTGATTTTTATAAATAAAAAATACTTTAATATTTATTTACTCCTGCAGTATAATATATATATATATCCAACTTTATCTCATTAGAAGAGTCAACTCACACTTAAGTGTCTAAGGCTCTACATTTAGCGACCTCATTGATCATGTAGCTAAACCCATGGAAGCTCATCACCCCAATAGGATGTCTCACTAATTTAATCGAAAGAGTTTCATACCCAAGTATATTGGGATTGTACTATCAAGAACAAATTTAATATCATTGGAATGTGACAACAATACCATGCGACACACCACATCTCTACATATCAGAGACACACAACACACTTGTACCTCGTACTAAGCTAACAAGATTGAATGCACACATATGCGTGACATACAAGACTCAATAAGAGAAAGACACATGCACCAAGCTCTTAGAGAATGTAATACCGCTATCAAATCACAACAGAATGAAAAGGATCCAAAGATTATATAGGTATGTGACTTTACAATTGAATATGACTTAAATGAATTAATTGATACTACTTATACTACAAGATGCATATACTTTTTGGTAGTTTATTATTTACGGACTTCACAATTAAACTTGCTTAGTTTGGAGTAGTTATGGGATAAGTGATTTTTTGTGAAATTTCTCAAAAAACATGTGAGTAAGGACAAAGCATACTAAAACATCTCATATTGTTTTCTGAGAACAATCATTGATTGAGGTCTCAAAAATGATTATTTACAAAGAATTCTGACCAAGAAAATTAAGTGAAGTGTCATAACGTATGAGCCATCGAAAAATCAACAATCAAAAACATTACAGGGAATGCCACATATAAATAGATGAGAATCACATGGGTACTCCTCAAATTCATGGTTAGACACAATTACGGGACACCAACAAAGGTTTGAGTTTAAGACACTGTAGTGTGTCTTTTTGGTATTATTTGATGTGAACACTACTTTTATTGAAATTTATTGAAAATAAAAAAAATTTGGATCTCACTTGACTTTTTTATAATTTTATAAATTTTGAATAAATTTTAATCAATAATAGAATGAGTTATTAATGTTTCTCTAAAAAATGCAGCGTAACCAGTAACCAGTAAAAGCAG
Organism: Glycine latifolia; assembly: GCA_013407115.1. Taxonomy (NCBI): domain Eukaryota; kingdom Viridiplantae; phylum Streptophyta; class Magnoliopsida; order Fabales; family Fabaceae; genus Glycine; species Glycine latifolia. Next base: position 14,899,517 of record CM023945.1, on the reverse strand, counting down.
TTGAAGTATATTTATTACTAATATTTATATATCATCTAATAAAATATTTTTAATAGTCAAAGTTTATTTTTTCTTTTCAAACAGTAGGGAATTCATTTTCATAAAAAGAAAAATGTCTTTTCGAATAGAGAGAGACAATGATATCAAGAGCCAAGTATTTGATGGAGGTGGGGTCCCAAAGGATACTCTTGGATTCCCTAGACAGCATCGACTTATTGGCATCAGTGAAAGACAAATTAAAAAAGAGAATCTGGGTTTGGGGAGACCACCTTATGAACCATTTTCGTCGATGCCAAAATAAGATAAGAAAAGAAATAAAAAAAGCGACAAATCTACCAAAGCCAGCAAATAAAGCGAACTCCTCGTTTTGTTCTTACCCAATACAATATTCATTTGCAGCTCCATCAACCTTTTAGACTTGGGATGACCTTTGGGCAGGTATTAGAGTTGTCAAAATATGTGGAGCATGATGAGCCTTTCTTATTAAGGGTTAGGTCTGGGTTACAAAAATTCAAGGAGAAGTTTCGTATAATTATTATTTTTATATTTCAGAATTATGGATCTTAAAATTTATGAATTTTAGGGATGATTATAATTTATTTAGTTGATTATAAATATTTCTAAAAATATTTATACAAGCTTTTCGAAAATCAAAGAGTAACACATGTAGTAGTATTTTTTTACTTAAAACTTTAATTATTTATCATATTAAATAATGTGATATTTTTATTGTTATAATTTATTTTATTTTTTAAAGCTTGAGAAAGTTAGACTTTCTACCTTACCTATGTGATTGCTTTTTAAAACTTTAGAAAAATAGATTTTCACGTTACCTTTGGAAACAGTTTTGTGAAAAAACACAGCACAAACAAAACATTATTTCTTAGAAATGTTATTTTTTCCACAAAAAAAACAAAACATGAATTATAATTTCTCTTAAATTTTTTAATCAAATCAGGAGACAATATACGACAAAACATACCTAACTTTAAATTCTTAAGAATCTAAATTTGTTCATGAATTTGAGCATATTTTGGTTCGAATATACTGGCCTAAACGTTCTCCAAATTTGTTAATATTTATTTTAATATATTCTATGTACATGTCATTTTTAATTTATATTACTTGTTTATTATTACAATTGAGATACTTTATTTTATTTTTATTATTATATATTATATTTTGTGATTTTATAGTACAAATGCCAATCCATATTTTTTTTTATATAAAAATTTAATTTGTTTTAACAATTTCTTACTTTTTTATATGTTAAAAATAAGTCTACAATAGAAAAAAAAATGGTGCATGAGTCCAGTTTAGTCAGCTTCCCGCGAAGGATTAGGCTAGCAAAATTTCAATCCACCGTTAAATTGGCTCGATCTAACTCGAGCAAATTGCATTTGCTCTTGTTGATGACAATTCTACATGGTACTACACAACCTATTTTATTATACATATATTTTTTAAAAAAATCTTGAACTTGTACACCTATACAGATAATAATTTTACAAATTTAATGAGTTTAATTTAGTTGATAACACACATTAAGTTGAATTTGTAAAAGATGATAAGATAACAAAACTTTAAGTATACTAAATCTTGAAAAGAACATGAAATTTTAAGTATGACTAAGCTTCAATTGAGAATTAATAGTCAATTTAAAAGACTAAAATTAAATATATATCTTGACATACCACTGTAAAGCCTAAAACCTTAACTATGGTGACAAAATAATAATATTAACTTTAGAGTTCATCCCCATGTTTTATAAATAATTAAATATTTATATTCGAAGTCATTGATTAAATGCATTAGATTTACATATCTTAAGATAGATTAAATTTATCATATATGTAAAATATATACCTATACATATATTTTATGACTGGTGCCGGAATGCACACATATTAGTAAAAGTGTTTGTGATATGGTTTGATTCAATTTCTAAATAAAAAATCATTTGAATTATACATAAAATAAAGATATGATTTAGTTTAAATATAACATTAAATCTGAATCAAATCAAACTAATTTTTTATGATTTGATTCAGTTTGATTTCACTTTTTCTTAAAAAAAATTTAATCTATTATCATAATTAAAATATTTCAACTAAACTTACATATGTTATATAAATTTAAAAATGAATTTTATTTTTATTAATTTTTTTAACATATTTTAGTTAAATATTATTATCTTCACTTCTATTTAACATTAATATAAAATAATACTACCAACTATTTTTGTAACATAATAATAATTTGTGAATCACTTGATATTTGTCATTATTTTTTAACAATATTAGTAAATTCTTTTTAATATGAAAGTAAAATATACATCTTGATTATAAATTAAATAAAAAGTAATAAATTTTTTAATAACTATTATTAATTATCACAATAAAAATTAATATAATTATAATATGTGATTTGTTCAATTTGATTTGATTTTTTATAACAAGATTTCAAAACCGAGACAAACCACAAAAATATGTGATTTTTTAGATTTTTAAGTTTTATGATTTTCAATTTTCAATCTTTTTGGATGGAATTAGTGATTTATATATAAATGATTTGGTTTGATTTTTAACACCCTCCATATTAGACAACAATAGACTCTCAGTTTTCAGATGAAAAAAATTAAAAATGATTTTGAATTATGATGATAAAGGCTATCCATGTAATATTAGTCTTTTTATTTTAAATTTCATACATATACGTATGGAGCATGTTGGACAGACCTACACCTACTCCAATAATTTTTGTAGGTATATATTCATATACATATCTAAATGTAGTATTTGTTGCAAGCATCTACTGACTGAAATTTAGATCATTGCAAAACACTCCCAACTAGCTAAGGCATCATATGCATCTTTTCACCGTCTCCCACCACACCTCCCTTAAGAACAATGAATAAAGATCATTTAATCATATTTAATTTTAAATAATCAAAATTAAAAAATAAATATACATAACCTTTTTTAAATAATCATATAATTACTAACTAACTTTTAATATTGATCATCTATGTAATGATACTTGTATGGTCTAGATTTATAATTTTTATATTTTTAAAAAGAGATTTTTTTTCACCATCCGTATGCAATTTTTTCTTATGAGAACATATTCTCACCTAATACCCTAGATATGTATGTGCTTATGTCTATTTTAGAATACAAGTTGATGTTATTGATAGCCATTATGAACTTGACACCTTAGTTCCTTGCATGGGAGCTGGTCCAGGCGGGGAGGAATAAACATAGTGATCCATGTAACAGTTACATATCATCTTGGTTTAATTATTTATTTGACTTTTATAGTTTTACAAATTTTATTTTTTAATCCTTATACTTAAAATTCATTTATTCTTTTAATTTCTATGTTTAGACGATAGAAAAGATATTAAAAATGTTATGCATAAGAATTAAAAAAATGAAATTGATATGTTTAAGGATTAAAATGAATGATTTTTAATTAAAGATTGAAAAGTAAAATTTGTATAACTAGACTAAATGAATAATTTAAACATTTTGTATCCAAAATTGTAATGAAAATTATATATGTTGGAAATTTGTGGGTATCCTATGTTGGGTAAAATAGAGGATGAATCATGGATTAGAAACATGTATAGACCGAGTTCCAATACCTAGGTATTGTGCTAAGGTTAAAATCCAAGTTAATTTATGAGTCCATATATGTAGCATGTCACTTTCTTTAAGTCTAATGCCAAAATTCCAATGAACTTTGGGAACATAAATCTCAATCACAAATTAATTTGTCAAGAATGATAGAGCCCCATGAAGTTATATTGGTTGGCATCTTGTGCCATGGGCCATGTCCTTGCTTTGTACATATGGTTGTCTTTTTATTATTTCTGTTTCTTTTTATCTATCTTTTAATGTTATTATATAAAAATTAAGAAATATAATAGTTTTTTTATTCTAATAAAATAATTATTAAATTTTCTATTTTATCCTATTTTTTCTACTCCATAATAAATGTATATGTAAATTAATTAAAAATTAAGAAAGAAATAAGGATATAATTGATAAAAGAGTAATTAATATGATCTTGAACTTTGTAAATGACAAATAAATAAAAATAAAATTCGGACAATTAGAAAGGAACGAACGGAGTATTTATTAATCACTTATATTGTGATATTATAGGTATTATATAATCATATGTAGGGTCGGTTCAATGATGAGTGAGACTTAAAATAAATTTTAAGAGATTTTTTATTTATTTTAAATGAGTTATATATTAGGTATTTTTTGTTAAAATATTTAATTTTTTTGTTTATAAAATTAATAATTTTTTTTATTGATAGACTTAAAACTTAAGCTTTAGTTATTTTATTTTTTGACAATCTATTACACAACTTGCACATGCAAATTGTCCCTATTAACTTTCCGTGAAGGCATGGGCCATGCATTTAGCTCAATTAACCAACTAGGCAGCTACTTGGGGATATGTCTCAAATATGGTTAGTGTAATGGATTTGATCTAGTTAAATTGCAAACCCAAAACGAATTCAATCCTTACCTCTAGGGCACTTGAAGCTTTTGAAGACATTACATGACCGAATGGAATGTGGATTAGGCCTTCGATGACATGGATCCAACATTAGAATTGATATAAAGGGAGTAAAAGGACTAGATGGTATTAAAAGTTCGGACCATGAGGCAAACAAAAGAGTTGAGCAGAGTAAGAGCTATGAAATATAGTGTTACGTACGAGTGGAAGACCACACACACACACACACGTACGTACATATATATATATATGCTGGTGGGGGATACCATAAATACAACTTTTTGCGTTTGGAATTAGGGAGACTAAAAAAAAATAAAAAAGACTCTTATTTTCTCAACGTGTGCATAAAAGTTGATGTTTATGTGTGTTTTTGTCATAGTTATGTGTGTTCTGTCATCCACACATGGAAAACAAAGAAAAGTCCATTTTATATAGCTGCTATCCATTATCTATGGTAGTTGTAGACACGGATCTTGCACGAGGGGATGCAGTTTTAGCTAGGGTTGTCAAATTAATGATGGATAGGATCATAAAGCTTTTAGCAACCAGAACATATGGATGATTCAGCTTAATTAATGACTCGATGAGGAAATGCTTCATTCTTGTTTTCTTTATATTTCTTTTTGGCCAAAGAAAGTGTCAATTGTATTTCTTGAGCTGTCTCCTGTTTGGGTTACGGTTTTATTTCTATCCAAGTTTTTGGGTGTATCCGATGGAGGGAAGTGTAGGATGTTTGGAGTTTTATACATTGAATTGAAATGATAAATCCATTTAAATATTATAAATAACACAGAAGTTTAAATGTTAATTAAAATGGTCAAATATCATGCTTAAACTTAAATGTTACTGTAATTTTGAAAAAATAAAATTATAAAATAATTCAATTACTTTACAATGTTACTCCAAACAAAAATAGATTGTTATTTTCACAATATTTTAAGTTTATAAACAGTACTTTAAATAATTTAAAATATACAAATAATTAAATAAAAGAAAACTATTCAAATCAAATATTCATTAAAAGTATTGTTTTAATTAAAATATCACTTTCATTTTTCCAAGTAATTGAGTTAAATTATACATTTATACGTAAAATTAACTTAAAGTAACTCATACAATGTATAGAATAAAACGTAGATAATGTCCCGACAGAAAATTAGACTTGTGAAGGATTCCAACATTAATGTTACATTTGAATATTAAGTAAGTTACAAGTTTGTTAATTACGTTAAATTATTCACTAAAATAAGTTATTAATTAATGTATTATTGCCGTGAGGGATGCAAATGTTAGTTCACTTTATTTGAGTGGTTTTACTATGAGAGTTTTCTTTTCCTTTTTCTTTTTGATAAACTACTGCGGGAGATGCGTTGTTAGAATTATCTGGCAAGGGATTAGCGTTAAAAAAAAATATAAATACTTAATGCATGCGTTGAAAGAAAAAACTTTATTAAAAAAATGCTAATTTTTCCATTCGCCCCAAAGAGAGAAAGAGTGCTAACGGCACAAGTAGCTCAACAATATTTCTTTTTTGGACAATGATATTCTTGACTATATGTTTATGTTGTACACTACAAGTTTGATTAATATTCTTTTTGTGCAGAACGAATCAGCATGTTTAAGTACTTCAACTATATAAATACGTGATCACACAAACGAGTTGTCAGATCCTGTTACCTACCTACTGGATGAAAATCATCAAACGATAGACAAAACAAAACCACATATTCAGAAACATGAAAATCATCAAACGATAGACAAAACAAAACCACATATTAAGAAACGTTACTTATATATGTAGTCCTATTTATGAGATAATGAAAACTATAGTTAGATGAAAATGATTTATCCCAGCACAAAATCTGTTGGTCCTATCACGTGGAGAGCCTACAAATGTAATTTATCTAATGAATTATATTGTGTGTATGATAATGTCAGATGAGTCCAATCAAGTATATATGTCATACCCATTACAATGCTATTACAGAGTCTTTTTTGCCATCTTGTAAGGAACATTTGTTATCTAGAATCTGAAATCCTGTATTTTTTATGTCTAAAAGCTTCCGGGTTCTTTTATTCGACATCCAAGATAAAAATCTAAAATTTGTATGAGTGTATGATATGATGTGTTGCCAAAATATGCTATGGAATTAATGCTCAAGCAATAATGAAAATTCTATCATTTGCTCTAAATTGAATGTCAAACGATAACCGAAATTCTATTATTTGCTTTTTTAATTGAATGTTCAATAACAGAAAATTCTGTCACTCTTCTCATTTATTAGAAACAGAATATTGTGGTAATACTTTTTCTATTGGTGAATATTATCTTTTATGTATCCAAATGTATTCAGTCTCCAGATAAAAAAGATGTATACCAAATCTGCCAACATTGGCATGTAACTTAGTGAATAAATCACATCTATATTCTAAGTCTAAAACCCAATGGTATTTTTCAAAACAAATAAATATATGCATAAAATCGTATGAGAAAGCATCAAATTGAATAAGAGTTTTATTGAAGAAAAAAACTACATATCTCATTATTTGAAAGTTTCTTGTTTCTGAATTCAAACTTATGATAAACAAATCACAAAGATAAAGATATAATTTTATTACTGTGTTAGGATTCGTCCTCTAATAAAAGTTTATTAACAATAAATAAATAAATATAAATACAATCATATCATAGAATGAAGGTCTCGTTTGTACTATATAATATATAATGCTTAAAATTCTTTAATTACATGTCCTTAGTTAAAAACATAAAACATCCATCTGCAACCGTGAGGTGCCATAAATATCTGTCCACCGAAAATATATAACAATACAACTAAGCCTACAAGAAGTACCGACCTTGATCTTCTCAAGTATAACATGCTCATAACTCAAACTCATAACAAAGAATGTAAGAGTATAGTTAATTTGCAGAACTACCTGTAAATTTCATTCTGTAAAAGCTGAAACGACATCGTGCAATAAGAAATGGCCAATACCAGACCAAAAGGAATTTCCTATGAAAAATGCCATTTATTTATCAGACAAAGTCTATCAATCACTTATTAGTATAATCTGTAAGTATAATAAGGGGAAATTCAACTATATATTAGTATAAACATTATACATATCTACTCTTTGATATGATGTATTAATAATATACATGAATATTATATACTAACAGAAATGTTTTTCTTTTCTGGTATGATGCAGCATATTATTAGTACAGACTAACAATGTCCAAATTAATAATTTAATCTTGATTAGACAAAAACCATACTAATAAAGGCCAATTCAGTTCTAATTAACAGTCAGTATGTGACATTTTGAGTTCATAATGATAATACAATGCCTACGTAGTGTGCTACATTTCTTTTATTTTGGTACACCCGTAGGTGTGAAACCACAGAGGCAGCATTCTCGTATGTTCCACGTTATGTGTAAGTAATGGGAAGGATATTGTACACAGTCTTATCCTTGCATATACAAAAAGACTGTTTCCAGATTCAAACTCATGACTAGCAAGTCACTAAGACGCAACTTTACTGTTGTGTCAGGGTTCGCCCTTAAATCCAGAAGATAAAAGAGAAAAAGAAAAAAAGAAAAACAACCTTTCTCCTTTAAACCATCTTTTGCATATATTAGCCTTAATACCTTTATGTCATCATGAGACATAAAAACTAGAGTAATTTTTCATTCTTTCACACCTAAGAATGTTACATTCGGATATGAGTCATGCATGGAATGTAGTGTTGGGGATAAATGTATATGCCCAAGATTCAATCTATCATATTATCAAGTTTAGTAGTAAAAAATTGTTCTTTATTTTATTATCATATTTATTATTTTATTAAATTATTAATTTGACAAATCCTTGATTAAAATTAGACTTGTTATCATGATAGAGATTATAATAATGAGAAACAAGTCTTTTTTAATTTTAATCTAAATTATTCTTGATAGTAGGATTATTATAAATAAGACATCAATAATATGTATAGATCAGTATATATGTAATGATCTTTATTGAATAAAGAATAATAAATCTCATTCATTAAATTGTATATATAGATTATATATATATGTATGTCATCATTGAATTAACTCAATTGAGAATTTCTAAAAGTTAATATTACATTGATATGTCAATAATGTCAATTCTCAAGAAGAAATATAATAATTTCTTTGATTTGAAATTATCATAATAATTAACAAGTTATTTATTATGTTTTAATTTTGGACACCTGATGCCTTAGAACACTAGTTGATTGAATATTGGATATGATTAAATACTTGTAGAATTAATGATTAATTAAGAAAGAATCCATCAACTCTAGATAATGAGTTTGAACTCTATGATACAATTAAGACATTGACTAGGACAATTGAATGAAAGAAGAAAAAAGTTTCTTGAGTCATTCATTGATTAAATATAATGTGTTAATTTATTAGAGTTTGATAATATATAATATTATATTCTAGAGTTAATCTTGAAATGATAGAAGAAAATATTACATTAATCTTCTATTGGTTTTTTGAACGTAAAAAATGTTACTTTATACTATTCAGACGTTAAGGAATATTGCTAGATGCCTAAGTTGATTAGCAAATTAATTATGATTAATTTAATACCGGTTTAGTATTGAACCTATGGGGTCACATACAAGCGAGTGTTCCAAACTTTGTAAAAGAAAATAATTTATTTGATAATTAAATTAGAGAATTTAATTTAATCAAATAAATATTATAGTGGAATATTATTATATTTTTTTGCTAGCACCAAGAATATAATTAATATAAACAAAGAGTATTATTTTATAAATGTAAAAGTTGTCTATAAAATAAGAATAACATTTTATTGTTATGTATCAAGATTAGATCATGTGATTAATTGTGAATTATCTTTGTCTTTTATCAATAAGTTTTTTTAAAAATAAAAAATAGATATTTTTTATTTTTATAAAAATAAAGATATATGATTAAATAAAATATTTCCTTTTTTCTTTTTAAAAAAAGACTCAAATTTATACTTCTTTAACATTATAAATAAAAACATATAACTGAGACAAAGTGTACTAGTCACCAACTAGAAAATTTTAAGCCTAATTTTAAACCTAAAAAATAGAAAGAGAATTTACTCTTTAGAATTTCACTCATCAAAAAGAGTTAATAATATATATTGATCTTTGTTGTGTGAATACATATAAAGTCTCCGTACTATTGAAAAAAAATTATTACTTCAAAACAAACATCTAAATACAAAAACTTATTTTTCTCCGTTTATTATTATTATATATTTTTAAATGTAAGATAAATCATAATTTTCCACTACAAATATTACAAACCCTTCTATATAATTATCATGCACTGTAAAAAGAAACGGCAGGGACAAATGGGGTGGAAAGGGAGAGTGTGAAAAAACTGTCCGGACCAATAATTTTAAGGGACATGGTAGCTAGCTAGTTGCCCCAAAGATTTTTGCTAGGGTGACATGACATGAATATATATGTCCTAAAAGGACCTCTATATATATACCTTACAAATAAGGTTCCTAATGCACATGATATTAGGGACCAAATGATGCATGTGATGGTTGAAAGTTTCGTTCCACTATCATCCAAACCCTCAACAAAAACAAGTTAACGTATGGATGGCGAGAGTCCACGATTAGGCTCTGCCCTCCCCCGTTAAAAAATGTCACACACGCACACCCAACTTCATCTCTAATTCTTGACCAAGCTGGTCACATCAACTCACGCAATGCAACTAGCAAGAGGGGTATCATACTTTGATCGATGACATAAGAATTCTTTAATAAAGGAACCCAAAGTAGGGCCATGTTTTCCAATTTACAATGTGTTGATAACATGATGGTCTGAGAGGAGTGGCAAGGCCATCACATGGGTGATACTACGTGATGAAGTCAGTCCACGTTACTGTTTTGGGGTCCCTCCCTCCTTTTTGATAGTTACCGGGCATTGGTACTAAGGCCGTACACCCACAACTTGTTTTAGGTTTTCTCTTGAACGAGGAGGTACGTGCACCAATTCTTTTCGTTTGCCTCTTTGATTTATTACCATATTAGGAAGCCATGCACTTTTATCCATCCCTCGTTTAGTATCGTGTGTGTGAATCAATTGACATAAAATTATTTCATCAACTTCACCAGGGTCTCAAGTTTAAGTCCTGACATGCAACTGCTTTGTTACTATGATCACATACTATTGAAGAGTTTTGATTTTCACCGTAGTACTGTGCAAAATTGTCTCCCATAAATGATTCATGTAGTTCATACAAAAAAAAAAGGGATATCCCTCACTCATTGTAAATCTCAACAGTTACACGAGCAAGTTCCTAGCCCAACCATGTTGCTCTAACTGACACTGTTGTAGGGAATACATCATCCCTTGCTCAATTATGATCACCAATAGTTTTCAGCATTAAACAAATTATTAGCTGTGTGACATAGGTAATATGCATGCCTTTGATGTTGGATGACAACACACGGTTCAAGAGTTAAGAGGACACATCGATTGTTGAGGAGGACTGAGATTTTCTACCCGATTTTCCAATTGCAAACAAACATGGTAGTAAGTGTTATTGGATAGGTATTTACCTGTAATAGCCACTATCATTAGACTAGAGACTCACGTGAGACTTTTAATATGCTCGATTTGTAACAGGGTTTTATTACCATAAGCATTGTCAATACAACATCGCCTTATTTATGAGAAAGAAAAGGACTACCTCACTTCTTCGATCGACTTCCACGGGAGAAAAGAAAAATCAGACAAGAACCGTGACAAAATAGGTAACCAATGTACACAAATGTTTCTGTATTATCTCCCTCTTAATTGTTGCTAGAGGATTTTTCTCTTTTTTTTAGAAACCACATATTTTTTGAGCTAAGTAAAATTATTCCAGACAAACAAAAATTCTTTCAAAACTAAAAGCTTTTGACATAAGTACACTTGTGTTCTTTAATTAAGTTCTGGGGTTTGATCTTTGCCTTAAACATGAAGTCACAATACATAATTGACATCACTTTACCTTAAAATGGACAATAGGAGAAGAATTAGTTGAATGTCAAATAAAAAGCTTCAATATCTCATAATTAGATCAAAAAAATATTTAATGTTCAAATCAAGAAAATTGGATGTGGAGTTTTTTTTTATCTTAATTATCTAGTTCAAAAAACGAAACCTAACTAATTCAAAGGATCCAAAAAAAAAAAGTAAAATCTTGATAAAAATTCGCCAATCATTTATTCCCATGCTCGATGGTTTCGAGAATATATATACATAAAAAAAATTACACATGAAATTCAATATGGTGTGAATGATTTGAACTGATTATGTATTGATTGGGGTCCACTGTTTCGGTTGTAAATTATACCCCATGCCTTGTTTTTCCTTCCATTTTCTTTTTCTAGCGTCTGTTAAGATAATCATAGTTTGTAATTTTGCGGTCAACGAATAATATACTTTAGGGGCATTCTAGGAACATGAAAAGGTTAAATAAGAAAAAAACAGAAATACTCAACCAAAAATATATAGTTTTTTTTATAATAAAAAAAGAGACAAGCACCGCAAAGATTGGAGCACACAAGGACGATGTCCAACATAACTAATAACTATAATAACTAACTAAAATTAGGACATGCATTCAGAAATTTGATGCACCAGTCTTCCAATCATAAGGGTCGAAATCCTAAAAAGATAAAATGAAAGAGAAGAGTGAGGGATAATAGTAGTAAACGAAATTCTATTCAGAGACAGAGAGAAAACGAGGGAAGCTCAAATTAGCCAAGGCATCACCAAAAATATCTCTTTTCCCACTTTCCTTGCACCTGCTGGGTCTCGCCAACTTTTTCACTCCCATCTCATCCTCCACGTTCTCAACACGCTCTTCCAACTCCTCCTCTACCCCAGTAATAATATCCTCTTCACCACACTCCTCCTCCTCCTCCTCCTCCTCTTCTTCTTCTTCTTCTCTGTTTTTCTCACTTTCATTTTCTTCTTGTTCATCAACACCTTCCTCAGCATCACAAACTACATCATCACTATCCGAGGCCGAAAAGCTCTCAAGCAAACACAGCCTAAGCCTTCCATCACCGCGCTCTATGTTAAAATATGGACGAGGGGAAGGAGAAGCTACAGCTTCCAATATTAGTCTTCCACCTTCGCGATGAGGCCGAACATGAACACCGCCAAAATCAGTGATTGTGGTCAGTGGTGGTGGCAAGTTGCAAGTGCGGTTCACTCTTTTAGACTCATAACTTGCATGAGTAGCAGTAGTGGTAGTGTTATGTTCGGTGGAACGAGTGTTGGTGTCAAAGGAAATTAAGGACATGTCATCACCACTTTCACTGGCATTGCTACCGGTCTCGCTGCCGAGGCTTTCGGTGCACATTTCTAAGCTTTTTTCACTGAGAATTGAGGAGGAACGTTTAACTGTGGGGTGGACGTAGACTTGGTCCTCTGTTTTGTTGTGTGAGAGAGTTTGAAGGAAACTCCAGCCACTAGCCACGTCGGGTTTTGTGTCGTTTTTGTGACATTCGTGGTTGGTGGGTGGGTTTTCTTCGGAGTGGGGTGAAAGTGAAAATGTGTTGGTAGTGGGAGAGGGAGAGGGAGAGGGTTGAGGAAAATTGGAACCTTGTTGTAGGGCGAGTTTGAGCCTGAGTACACGTGGCTCCATCAAGCGGGGTTCGAGACAAGATTGCAACCCTTGGCCGACACTTGATGAGGACATTGTGAGTGTGTCCACACTCAACAACAGTGAAAATGTGAAAAAGCAGGGGAAGGGAAACAGGGGACTCTGGAGTTGGTTAAAAAATGGTGGGGTGACCGGGGATTTTAGAAGTTGGGAGGTGTGGTGAGAAGAATGGATGTTAGGGAAAAGGCCATAGTTTGGTTACTGGGTTTTGGCTGAATTTGTTTGAAGATAGGTTCCTTGGGAAAGAGAGAAGAGAGGAATGGACATGAACGAGTGAAAAGGGTGGGTCTGAATATATAGTTAGCAACGGTAAAGCTACCTTCGTAACTTTTTATTGAGTTAGTTAGACCATCTTTATTAGTAAGATTTTAAATTAGGATTTTAGACTATTTTTTTATGAATGCTATAATATTATATAGGATTGAAGATTTTTCAAGATTTCTTTAATTTTTTTTCTTTAATAGTATATCTTATTTTGAAATCTTAATAAGAGAGAAAGAGGGAAAAAAATTATTCTATTTTGAACAATGTGTAGATCTTGATGGTTCTTTCATAAGAACTTATTTTTCATGTTAGAGATTTTTTCACCTCATTTATTGGTAGATCTAATGAAGATCAAATCTTGAACTCAAGATCTAGCACTAAAGATTCTCTTAGTGCGAATAGGGTCTTATTCCCTAACAATACGAAAGTGATGGACATCAATGGTAAAAAAACTCATTTTTTCTCAAAGAATATTAATATTTATGTTGAAAAATTCCATTTTCATGTTCCTTGACATTTCAAAAAATTTAGTTTATGTCCCTAACTTAATAAGATTCATTAACTATTAATGTGTCCATGAGTTTGACACATAAGTTGTCTGTATTGTGACATATCGAATGACATGGCTACTAATCTAACATTTAAGTGGTGATGTGTCTAATAACATGATTGTCAATAATTAATAAATTAAAATATATATAAAAAAGAAGAAATTCTTTCTCTCTCTCACTTATCCATTCTTTCTTGTTCTCTCAATTCATTGTTATATCTTTTTCCTTCATGAACACTTAATCAACAAATCACCAACACCCACCTCCATGGACATTGAAACCACAAACTCACTACAAACCATGCCACCCTCTACCAACAATGCATGCCCTCACTACCAAATACTTCTTCTCACACGCAAACCAGGGACCTTACACCCTTGGGCCATTAACGATGTTGGTGCGACCCCTATGAGCACCATCACGCTCAGTCTACACCCAACACTAACGTCGTCGTTCCACCTACACCACCTCAGCACCATTGTGCCCAACCCACCTCCAAGTCATCATCTTCACTCATATATGAACCAAACACCACAACCATCATCGGATCTGAACCAAACATCACACTACGCCACAAAAATCACACTTTGCAATCAACAAAACAAAACACGTGGATTATTGCCACCTAGTCATTTCTCATTCTCATGCAATGCGCAAGCAAGCAAAGCAAAAGTCTTAAAAATTGGAGACAATCTCCATCAAACTCTTAACCATCTTCCATGACAACACCCGGAATCGTCGTCGACAACACCTTGCCATCGCCATCATTGTGGCTCATGGAGGAAAGATGAGGCTAAGATGAGAGAGCGAGAAAGAAGGGATCAATGAGTTGGAGAGAGAAAGAATATATTTTTTAATTTTAATTTTTTTATCTTTTAATTTATTAATTATTGTCAGCTATGTCATTGGACACATCATCACTTACATGTCACATTTAATCTAATGTGACATAACATGTAGACAACCGATATGTCAAACTAACGCACACATCAGCAACTAACGGACTTGGCAAACGATAGGGACATAAACCAAAAAATTTGAAATATTAGGAAATATAAATAATTTTTTTTATAAAGGATCAAAAATAAAATTCAAATATATATAAGAAATTATTAACATATTTTAGCCTTTAAATTAAACTAAAGTGTAAAAGTATAAACATCTGTTTATTTCACTTCTTTTTAACTTCTTTTCACGGCAAACAAATTGGATTTAGTGTGTGAATGAAATAAAGAAGAGAAAGATTGAAAAGAAATAGTTAAATAAATAAAGAATGAATTTAACAAATAATGTAATTGTAAAGGAAAAAGAGTAACATACACTTAAAATTTTTACACTAAGCATTTACCTGGTATATGCGATTAACGAAATGTATAAATATAGTTACTTGTGTCAAAAAGTAGCGAAGTGTAAGAACAATATACAAATTGATATGTAATTAACATGGTCATAAGTTTATTAAAATGCTTATTGATCATTAACTTTGACTAACAAGTGATTAATACTAATAACTGATTGTCATACATGTTTAATTCCATATGTTAATATAATTAACTTTATCTGACAAATAATTAATAATCATACGATTATTGAAATATTTAATAATAAATAATTGTGCCTCAAAAGTGGTTAATATTGATCACATAATGATGATTATACAATTAAATTCATTTTTCTTAACCACTTGTGAAATAAAAATTTGGTTTAATTACTTTATGGGTTCTTAAATTTTTACCAAATTTTTAATTAGGTTTGTGAATTTTTTTTCTTTTAGTTGGGTTCTTGAACTTTTATTTCTTTCTTAATTAGGTCCAACAATAACCTAATTAAACTCAACTAAAAAAATAATTCAAGAATATTTTTAAAAATGACAAATAATTTAAGGAATAAATTAAATAAGTACCAACTTCTACAGGTTAGTATTCTCACATATACAAGCTAGTACCTTGCTTCTGCAAGTTCTCAACTTAGTATTCTTAAGTTTTTCTACCAATTTAAAATCTACAGGGGTAAAAATACTGGCCTACAAAGACTCCTATTTTTTAATTAGATTCCTAAACTATATGTCATTTTAAAATAGGTCCTTGAATTTTTTTATTCTTTCAATTGGATCTCTTAATTTGTCTTTGTTTTTTTAAATTAAATCAGACTAAGACCTAATTAAAAATAAATACATTTTTTTTATTTTAATTAGGTTCATGAACTTGTATTTGATTTTTAATTAGGTTTGACATAAACGTAATTAAAAATTAAATATAAGTTTATGAGCCTAATTAACAAAAATCAGAGACTTAATTTGGTAAAGTTCAGGTACACACAGAATAATTAAACCTAAAATTAATCATATTTATAAATATGCTAAACCATGTGTCCAGATGTATAATGGATGGACATGTTCAGTAGAATGTTAATCATTACTCATTTGAAAATAAAGAAAAATGATGATAAAAAAAAGGTAGAAATGAGATAAACGTGAAATTAAATGTATAATAATAATAATAACAATAATAATAATTCATTTTGTTTTCTATTAAATCTCGATTACTTTGAATAAAATTGAATACCAGTACTTATTTTAAGAATTTAATTTTTATATACTATCATTATAAAAAAAATTACATTGTATATTAACCTATTTAAAATCACACTAAATTGTAAGTCTTAAAAAATTATTAAAAAAAAAGTCAGCAATTTAAAAGAATGATCCGAGGCAAGTAGACAACGATGTTGTAAATGTCAACATGTTCCACATAAATTCTTTATTAAAAGGAAATCGATTCTTCACAACGCTTTTTATTATTTATTTATAAGGGTTTATGGAAGAAATTTCATATTGTATCTTACTTTCCTATCTTGAATTTAAGCAATAATTTTTTTTTAAATATAAGTAAATCTGAATTAAATAGACCTTATTTAATGAGACTCTCTTTAAAATAATCTTCATTTAATAAAGTTGAACATTTTTTTATGCATGATTTCAGATTCTAATGAAAGATAGTTTTAAAAAATATATTTTTTAATTAAGAATAACACAATTTAATAAAGTTGACTGACTTTATTAATAAATTTGAATTTTTTTAATAATAAAAACAGGAGGAAGTATATCTTTATTCTTGGGATCATTAAATATATCAACAATAATATGTTTTTTTCGTAATTTGTTATAATCGTTAGTGTTGGGAAATCGAAGGATAAAATATTGGAGGAGATCCTTACTAATCAACTTGTTCATTTCACCTTCATATTTATACTCTCAACTTTCTTAGTTGCTATTTTTTTTTTCTACTCAAAACTTTCTTAGTTGCTATAAATGTATAGGACAAGGATTTAAATTTTTCTAATTACCGTAGGTACCATGAATAATGATTTAGGATTTTCTGACAAAAAAAAAAAGTCATTTACATAGCCCATGTACGTGTCCACTGCACACAACAACCCAGAGGGAGGCTTATTATAATTATGATAAGAGAAATACTAGCAATAGATTAACTTACACACTTATGTCAGAGGGAGTGTTGTAATACTCATCTTAAGATAATTATTTATCTTTTCGTAATTATCCTTATTTATTATAGTTTTATCAGGTTTTACTTGTACAAAAATGAGATATATAACATGTGAATATCAGTGTAAAACAAACCATTTCTTCCGCATACGTAATATCTCTTATTGTTTAATGTTTATAATAACTTCTTTTTATTGAAAGTGTTTATGTAATATTTTCAAACAACATCAAAAGAGATTAATATAGGAAAATAAACAGAATATTATTATTGTGTGTAATTCAACAAAGCTCAGTGGTTCAAGTGTAACCTTTTCAATATATAAAAATATAAGGACTTGATTGTATAATAAAACAATAATAAACTTATGATTTAAGCCCATGTCTTATACTATGGAGAGAAGAGAGATTATATATACAAGATAGCTAACTTCTAACATACTCTTGACAGAATTATGAACTGACTTTTAACATAAATAAACTAACTTATATGTTAATTCCATGTTTCAATCAACATTTGAAAACCATTTCAATTGACCCCCTGATTTTTGTGTTACTGCTATTCTGGTCCTTAGAATAATATACTTTTAAATTAAATGCTGAAGTAAAAAATTGGTTGAGAAGATATTAACCGTTAGATTATTATAAACGGCACAAGATGCAGCTATTTTTCAACTCTAGAGAATCTATATTCGCTTGATTATAGTTATAGTTTAATTAGTAACAATTTGAATTATCAAAGTCCAATTAAGGTAGTGTTTTCAATTTAAAGCATAAAAGAATTTGTACGATGCAAAACTTTAGCTTGAATTGATCCCTATATATAATAATTTAGAGATTTTTTGGGACGTAAAATTTTAGTAAAGAATTATTCAAAAATTATAATTCTAAAAGATAAAAATATGTTTTGAGAATAATAATAATTCATGGTTATTAAATATTTTCAACTTAAGATAGTTTTAATTTATTTGATAGTGAAACATGTAAATGGCTTGTGCTGAAACTGAACTTTTTTAATGCACAGTAAAAGAAAAAAAAATATAAGAAGATAAAATCGATTGAATTTCTTCTATAAGTTAAAATCAGCTAATGCACTTAACTTTCATAAAAAAAAAAAAATCTCATTTAACTTCTTTAAAAATTGTGGTGCATGGTTGATTTTAACTTTTAAAAAATTATTTTATCCTTTTTCTTTCATTTTCCGTGTTTATGAAACTTTTTTATTCAAAAACGGCCTAAGTGTGAAATGATCAAATTCTAAACTATTTGGCTGAGACAATTTCATGAACATACTATTACAAAAATTTAATCTGTTACGTAAAACTACATATTTATATTTTACATCTAACTGGACCAAGTGTAAACACGAGTCTCTAACTAGTAGTGCGTAGAAGCCTGAAGTTAATAGATACAGTTTTGATTGAAATAAGGTGTCAAATTAGTTTTAAATAAGGGGGGTTGTTGTAGTTGTGATCGTGTTATAATGAGAACAAAACTTTTATATTATGGGTAATTGTGAAAAAATATGTATTTACGATCATGATACAAATGTGGAGTGTCAAAATACCTTGATGTTGGGGTCACAATTGTGATTGGATCACAATTTAAAACCATGGGTATAAATATAATATGCAAGAATGAATTATTTGGTGAAGGATGCATAAAGGCAGTGTATGTTTGATTTTCTGTTAAGTTGGTCATGAAATAATTAATTTTGCCAACGGATCTAGATATATGTTTTTATGTTTATTTTACTTTCATTTATTGGATTTATATTGAAATGGGCATCATAACATCTATAAGTGCAAACCAACATTGCCTTAATGGTGGTCTATTGCAGTGCTAAGAATGGTTTGTCTTCATAAACTAGTCAAACCAATTTGTTGTTACAGAAAATAGAAGGCCAGACAGACTCACATATATAGTATTCCCTCTGTTTGTCAACTGAAATTTCCTGTTTACCTTCTGATTATTCATTATTAATGTGACCATAGCTAGGTGTGTGGCAATGCCATTACCATCTATATCTATGTAGAGAACAAAATATTTATATAAAAGAGCAAGCGACTGCTATTACTATATGTAATACAATCACACTGGGAGTAGCTAGTACCATCCAAGCAACCTATAATCCATCATTGGCTCTTCAATAGTTCAATTATTATTATTTTATTAAAAAAGATACCTTATAATTTTTCTATGCATATACATATTATAACACTAATATATGTTGGTGTTATTGATTGCCATTAAATTTTTTAATTTGGACACTGATGATAAACAATCGTTGACTTTTTTAGTGAAGGAATTATGGGTGTTGCGTGTTGTATATATCCTCTGATATTTTGAGAGGGCACACAGCTCTTCATTTAATATAAGCCAATAAATCAACCGACCTAGCAAGACTGATCGAAGGAATGGATACTAAAGCAATTAAAGTTTGAATAATCTCCACTTTGATGTCTTCTAATTAAGCTAAGAGGTCTCTCTCAACTTTTCTTGACTTTTGCACTAAATTCATGAAGTTTACAACACACTCTTCAAAGCTAATATATATGGCTATTATATATTTCTGGTCAGAGGACATGCAGCATCATTTATTCACTTTTCCCTAGTCCAATGCCTTTATAGTGGCCAAATCTCTAATAATTGCCAAGACCGTACGGGAAATGGTTATATTATTTGCTTTACAACATTGGAGATTCCTTAAACTATTATGCAAAAGTATGGTCTTCAAGTGTCTCGGCTCTACATCATAATTTCTTTTGATTCGAGTGAAACTCCGTATATAAAAAAAAATAATAGATTATAATGCTAGTTGCTAAATATGATTAATTAAATTTTTAATCAAAATTAATAATCAACAAAAATAATAAATATTTCACACATATATACAAAGCTAGGCACAAATAGTAAGATCCCAACTGTACTCAGTGCAACGTTTATCACTGCGGGCCAGTTTGAGATATTTATAATGCGCACAAAGAACGTATACAAAGTAAGTGCAAAGTTTTGGTTCTGAAATATCTGAAGTGGCTGTTCATCACGTTTTCTACTTTCCTCTTTACATAGTAAGCTAGACAAGAGTATGAATCTGTGGATCCAGAAAACTGCCGCAAATTAAGTGGAAATCATTTCTTGAGTCTAGGTCTTTATGTGGTGAATAATAATAATGCTGGAACGTATCCACAGTTATTATTACAAAAAACATTTTTAAATTTTTTAATCCATCTTCGTGTAGAATCAACACTAGACGATTTTTAAACAGTGTTAGAATGCTAATTTTTTTAGAAACTATTTTAGAATTTTAAACTTTTTTGTTTAAATAATGTTACAAAATATTAACGTCAGTATTTAAATACAATTCTTTAGAAAATTGTATTAAAATGTCAATTTTTTTTAAGACGGTGACTATTTTTCTGAAAAAACATCTTAATTCCAAGACGTTTTTTTCTAAAATTATCTTAAAAAATAGATACTTTTAAAAATGATTTTCTAGAAACTAATGTCTTTTAATGTTTATTTTGTTTTAAAACTAAAACTTTGACATTTTTCCTTTCTAGTGCACACCATTCGAGTTGAATACTAATCTGTTGTCTTAAACATGTGAACAAGAAATTCAACATTACAAAATTCCAAAAACATAAGTAGATACTTGGCGAAAAATAGCGAAAAATATAACTAATGAGAAATAACTTTCATAACAAAATAAAATTCTAAAATAATGACGGAAGATCGATTTTAATATAACTGATAACATGTTTACACTTTACATACATTTCTTAAAAAGTAATTTGATATAAACACAAAAATATACAAATTTTATTTGGTTGTAGTCCCAAAAATTAGCATTTGTGATTTGTGAATGCCATATAAGCAATGTCTAAGAAAAATGAAAGATAAACAGTTGAAATGACTCAAGTTACCTTCTAGAACTTAGCTTGGGTCCTCCCCACATGAGAAACATACCTTCAAAAACGAGGACACCACAGAACCATGTGTTACAAATAAAAAAATTCTTTGGTTGAAATTTTAAAGCATTTCATTTTGATATTAATTTCACAGTAATGAAAAGAAACTTCCAAAATCTCATCATCGCTTGACTGGTTGGCGGGCAGTAACTTGGGATTGTCCTCCCCACTCACTATTAGGAAGTTCTTCTGAGTTGTATAATTCACAGTTGGGCAATGTCCCTTCATTTGCATCGGCAATAGAAGCCTGGGTTACAGATGCAGGAAGTACTTCTGCTTTGGAACTAGAGAGATCCTTATTAGGCTGAGACTCAGAATTTTCCACATTATGGTCAGACTAATATTCCAAATTAGCCAGATCATTGCTAGGTTTAAAATCAGTACTGTCTGGAGCATTGTGCACATCAGGCGTCGCAACCACTTTATCTTCTTCAATAGTAACCATCTTGATTTTGATGTATATCTTCCTCCTTCACCTACAAATAAAATTTGTTAGTTAAAGGTGAATTTCAACCAGGAAATGTTTTCCACACAGGTACATTAATACGATACTACAAATATTCAGCAAACATGCGATCACTAGCCTATCACATATCAAAACTCCCATGCAAACTATAAAGGATTTAAACTAACACAATGAACAAAACTCGTCAGCGGAAGTTGTTCACAGTAGATTCTCAATGAACCACTATTCTAAGAATCCACATAAAACATGGACATGGTCAAACTCAAAAGTGAAAACTGGAACCTCAAATCTTCACTGGTCTACCACTGCAAAAACAGTTAAAAATAGTACTACTACCAAACAAACAAAAAGCGCATTCCAGATCAAGCATTTTATCACATGAATAACCAAATCCAATGACAGGAAACAAAGGATATCAACAAAGTGTACCATAATTCTATTTAATGGATTTCCATGCAGGGAGTGTCTGTAGCCTATAAGGTGTCTATAGAGTGTATGTTAAGTAGCATGATTTTGGGGAATTTCATTGAAAATCTCATCATTATATTTTACTTACACTAATTAAAAAGTTAAGAAATGCTAATATTTAATATTCCAAGATCATAATTGATTCACACCCAGAAAGAAACCAAATAAGAGAGACAGAAAGATTACTATCAGAAAACTAACAAATTAAGCATGGAAGAATACGATTATAGAATATGAAATACTGAAATGGTCATATGATTTCCCTTCCATACTAATTAATTTAAAATACTGCAATGGTCATATTATTTCCCTTCCATACTAATTTTGCTCAATTTATAAAATGTTGCTTTCGGTATATAATTAATTTTCTCACTGTATGTACATACATATCTTTCATGCACGCATGTATGGTTAATTATCCTACATGGCTAGCTTTTAACACGTGATAACGTGCTTTTGACATCTTATTGTAACCAGTACCAAATTACTATAGTTACCATAGCGCATGTAACAACAATTCAGTGCCAAAATCACGTACCTAACCAGTAGTTAGGTGACACATCAGTTTACAGTAAATGATGGCAAATTAAAACTGGAAAACTTTTGTTTAAAATCACTTTTGTCACATACGTCCAACATCAACAACAAAGATTAGTTTGATCGGTTATCTATACGTGGTCCCCTTTAACGTTGCTAAAACTACTAACATTAGTTACTATCAGACAATGATGACGTATAACAACAATTATACGGTACCAATCTTAGCTTTGAGATAAATAAAAGGCACTCTCTACAAAGAATCTCATCCCAATAACGGAGGAATATATGTATATATATGCGCCTTATTGCACACTTTGAAAAGCTAGGTCAATGGCCTAACCGCGAATGCGCTTGGATAATCCACTTTGTATTCCTTTGCGGTTGTTCTAAATTGGCCAATCAAAGGGAAACCTTTATAAAATTACCAATTAATGTGTATTTCTTTAAAGTGTAGAATGTGAAACCTTAAATGCTAGCTAGCTAGCTAGATCTCATTATGCTCGTTGTATGTTTATGGATCGTTTACTTAAGCATGGATTTATAATTATTAAGCTTTTTAAGGAAGAAAGGCAATGGATTCTCTTGTATGAGTGTCAAACTAATTGTTCAGCAAAGGTTGAGTTTTGGGTTTTGACCATGCTAGTGCTATATTTTTTTGATATTCCTTTGGCTTTGCGCGCTCCACCAATGGAAATGAAAGTGTGCATGAACAGGACTAACACATAGACCATGCAATATATAGGTCTGTCCTGAAATTAAATATTATGGCTATTTACTTAGGGTTTTGTTAACATGACACGTATTACAAAATATAGTATTATTCATCTTAATTACTTAAAAAATATTAATCTTTTTTATATTTTAAAAATATCAAATGCTTTTATTTTAATAATGTTTGTTTTAATTTTTTTAACATGTGCCATAAGAGACACGTATTATCCTAAAGTTAATTTCAAAGCATGCACAGACCAAAAAGGAAACTAAAGATGCATTGATTCCATTTATGCATTACTACTTAACTATGGATGGTGGAGATATAATTTCCGAAGCTAGCTTGACTTTAATTAAGCTAATTTTAACCCTCTTAAAGCAGCACTGCGCGCTAGCTTAGATTCCAAGATAAGAAACATCATCATTAATAACTAACTTCTAACATGGGAAATATGAGGGAGATTGCAGATTGGAATATCTGTTTGTGGCATCCTGACATGCAAAACCCACGCTTTTTAAATCTTAGATTGATGTCTACGTAATGCGACAGTTTTTGCCTCCATTTAATCCAATGAAAGTGCACCTTTAAGCTTTAAGCGTACCTTATGGCTGCTTACATTATGGGCCCATTTGGATGCACTTCAAAAGATCTTCTAATATCTTATTTATTACAAAAAGATCTTTTTATTTTTTAAGAGTGTTTGGTTATTAAGTTTTTTTTTAGCTTTTATAAAAGTAAAAGTTGTTAGTAGATCTTTTCTAAAAGTTCAAATTTTCAACTTATGAAATATTACTTTTTGAAAATCTGTTTCCTAAATTATATTTGGACAAAAATATCCTCAAACAATTTCAAAATAACAAAAATACCTTCAACATTTCTGCAAATGATTGCTCTCTCTTGCTTTGAAATTGGCTCCGACGGAGACGGTCTTGGCGACGGCACCGACGATGGCTCCAACGGAGAAGAGGGTGACGTCTTGGGGCACCATGGCGAGGGCGGCGAAGGTCCATGCGATTCTGTGTCTCGGTTCGGCGAGGGGCACCATGGCAAAGGAGCTTCATGTTGTCGAGCGGCGCGATGACGGTCTTGACGACAGCGTCGACGATGGCTCCAGTGCAGAAGAGGGCGACGTCGCCGGGCACCATGATGAAGGCGGCGAGGGTCCACGCAGTTCTGCGTCTCGGTTCGACGAGGGGCACCATGGCAAAGGAGCTTCATGTTGTCGAGCTACGGGATGACGGTCTTGACAGCAGTGTCGACGATGGCTCCAGTGGAGAAGAGGGCGGCGTCGCGGGGCACCATGACAAAGGTGACGAGGGTCCACGCGATTCTGCATCTCGATTCGGCAAGGGGCACCATAGCGAAGGAGCTTGATGCTGTCGAGTGATGCAGTGATGGTCTTGGCGGCGTCGTCGACGACGGCTCCTGCAGAGAAGAGGGCGGCACCATGGCTAGGGAGGCTAAGGAGGCGCTGGGATTCTTGAGGAGAAGAGGGGATTCTTGGTGTAGATAAATAATTTGGTAATTTTAATTATGTAAAAGATCTTTTACAATTTCATCCAAACATCATATTATTTCAAATAAGCACTTAACAATTTATTATCCAAACATCAAATTAGCCTATATAAAAGTAACTTTTTAGATAAGAGCTTCTTGAATAAGTTCTTTTTTTATAAGATCTTTTACACTAGTGCATCCAAACAGGCCCATAATCAACTTTTGGGCTTTTAGACTTATGACACCTAGCATCCCTCCGTTTTAGAATTAGAATCATTACTTTTAACCTCCTCTCTCAAACATTGTTAATGTTCCGTTGGTTATTTTAAAAAATTGATAAGTTCCAATTAAAATAAACTGAGATCATAACTAAATGAGCGGGAAAAAAAATCTAAAGATAATAACTTGAACTAGCAATAGCGAATAAATACAGCTATCTCTCTCTTGCTCGGTCTCGTTTAGTCTCACGCTAAGTAAATTTGTTTCTGTTTATTTTTATTTTTAGCATGTTTTAATTAAATTGCATTCATATGTAGAATACAATGAGAAGTTATTTTAATTTCACTGAAAGTTTTTACATACTGAATATGAATAAGAATAAAAAAGTATAAAATTTTACATTTATCTATTTTTGACATATTTTAATTGGATTAGATTGATATTATATTTGTAATGTTAATATGCTTTGATGCTAAATAATATATATTTTTAATTAATTGCATAATACAATGTTGGCAATAAGTGGTATCTTCTATAGTTAGTTCCTTGTAATGGTTTCTTTGTAAATTATATTGAATATGTTTCCATATTAAATCCATCGAAGTAAACACTCAATGTTGGATTTAGTTTCTATGCACATTTGGATATCTTGTTTATTTGAATAGAATATATAGTTACTCATTGTTATTACCTTTGACGGCTGGTTGTTTTGATGATATCTTATATAGTTGCAAATTTTACCCAAACATTCCTAGTTGACTTTGGTTTATCTATTAGGACAGACTCTCAATATTTGGTTTAGTTTCTATGAACCTTGAATATACCATAATTTAATTCAGTTCGACTCTTTTGGTCAGATCTCAATTTAACATATATTTGAAAAACCATTCTTACTTAACTCAATGATATGGATTTCAATATTTGGTTTAGTTTCTATATACCTTTTAATATGTCATGATTCAATTCTATTATATTCTTTGGATCAACCCTATATTAAACGTGTGTTTCAAAAACCATTCTCTCTCGATCAACTCAACCATGTGAATGACTTGCTTCATTGTTTTTTCCATCACAGATTCATCACAATCCACCAAAACATTTATATAGGAAATGTTTGTATTTACAACAAATGAGTACAAATATCCTAATATTTATAACTTTAGAGCTAGTAGTTATAACAAGAGTGAAGTATGATTATAGTATGTAGGAAATTTTTATAACATACAATGGAAAAAGAGGCCAAAAGTTCATATACAAATATATTTTAGATTATATATTTAACAAAGCGACTAAATGTGTAACAAAATATAAAAATGTTATAACTCAAAACTTAAGTGAACTAAAATTATAGCATATGCTTAGTATATATTACTTTGAATTAGAATTTAATTATATATCAATTTTGATTTTCAAATTATGAAAATTATAATTTGAGTTTTAGTAATTTTTTAAAAGAAATAACTTGATATTACATTTATACATCTTTAGTCAAATAGTTTATAAAAAAAAACATTGAGTAAATTACACGTTTTTCCTGTGCTTTAAAAAAACTATACATGTTTTATCTTCTTTTTTAAAACTTATACATGTTTTTCTTAAGATTTAAGAAAATTATACATATATTTCTTCTATTTTTAAAATCTATACAAATCATCTAAATATTTGTCTAAACATTTGGTAGTAATAAGTCATGTGTGTTAATAATTTTGATTTAAAAAGTTTAAAATATATTTTTCATCCTCATAAATATGAAAATGTTTAAAATTCATCATTAAAAAAATTTATCTATTTTTCATATTCATAAAATTCAAATTTGTTATTTTTTGTCAGTTAGGCTTTGATAAATTTGAACTTATATATGTTGTTATAAAAAATGTTAGATTCTTCAAATTTTTTACATTGCTTTTTTAGCCCTTTTTTTTTATCAAAATTGTCTTTACACATGACTTATTACTATTAAATGTTTAGACAAGATTTATGTAGATTTTAAAAATAAAATAAAAACATGTATAATTTCCTCAAACATGAAATTTTCTTAAATTCCAGAGAAAATATATATATTTGTTTCAAAAGGAGGAGAAATATGTGTAATTTACTAAAAAAATTATTTTTAAGTACATATAATATAATAATTTCATAAATACTTAAAAATATAAAATATAAATATAAATAACATGGTATATCTGTTAATTAACATAATTAGACATGATTAACAAATAATCTTGAAATTAATCTTTCAGCCAAGGATGCCACGAGTTAAAAAAAAGCATAATTTATTTGCAAGAAAAAAACGTGTATAAGTTCAATTCAGATTAAATTAGATCAATTTTTAAAATAAAATCCCAATCAGATTAAATTTAATAAAAAAATCAGTTTTAGATTTATTTGATTTTAAATTTTTATTTTTTAAAATTTTTTATTAGATTAGATTATTGTACATACTATCACATAAAAAAGGGGAATAAAAAATCATGGTACTTTCATTTTCTTTCTCCTTCCTGCCCATTCCTTCTTTGTTTGGCTTTTGAAGTTTGAACAGTATTTGCCTATTTGGTTTGCCGCTCCAAATCCCAATACACTCACTGCTGGTGACTCATAAAGGCACCGTCTTTGGATTCTCTTCCACTTCGTCTCTGCGACACAAAAATGGGTCGAAAACGTGCTTCCAAAAACAGCGACAGGGTTCAAGCGTTGGTACGTGGAGGCTACGATCATGTCTCTGGACTATTCTTATGCTTCTCTATTCATCACGCTTTTCTCTAATGATCATTGATTTTCTGTTTTCCATTTGTTGTAACGTTTCGAAAGTTTCTCTGTATCTGTGTCATGCTTGTTTGCTTGCTTGGTTTCACTCTGTTCCTATTATCGCTGTATTTTTATGGGAATTTTTTTATTTTATTTTATTTTTATAGCCTTTTGGTGTTGGCTGCATGCATAGACTTAAGGCTTTAGTTGGGTAAGGGTTTTATATTTTTGAATAGATGGATGGATATTGGTGAAATCGTGTGATTAGGAGGAAAAATGTAAGCTTGCAACATGTGCTTGATTGCATTTGTGGGGGTGATATGCCAAGTTTATCACTTTTTGTACTTTCTACGGTGAAAAGTTGATTTTTTTTTTTCTCTTTACCTTTTCGAGAAAAAATATTTTATGGTCTAATATCACCATGGGTTCATGGTTCTGGTCAACTTCACATGTCTTTAGAAAAATAGTTAATAAAATTTGTTAGGGTGTCACTGTGATCACGAACAGATGATGGTGGTCACACAATAATTTCTCCCTTTTGTATGCTGTTTCTAAAGAATTGTTTTCAACTTCAGGGTGTTCTTTTAGGTGCATGTGTGTCAAGACTAGTGTTTGATGTTATTTTAACTTTCATCACTGAATTTTTTATTTTTGTTGAAGCCTACTGTTGTGGAACCACAGCCTTCCAATGGAAACATACAACTGCCAAGGGCATTAGAATCTCAGCTTGAAATTCCCCTCCCTGGGCTTACCTCACCGAAGCATCCAAATTTGTTGGTGGGTAGAGCGGAAATGTGTCATGCAAAAAGCCCGGCGCAGGAGCAAGTGAACCAAGATCTTGGGCATCAAAAGAAGCCTCCTACACCCGCTAAGAAAAAAATCAAATTCTGTGGTGCATCTGTGAGGCGATCAGAACGCATTAAAAGTTCAGTTGTTAATCACCCTAACTCCAATTGTTACATTGAAGTCGTTGAGGATTTAACTGTTAGTGATGGTGACAAAGATGAAGCAGATACTCAACTGGAGCAAGTATTGTTGGCAGAGCCAGAGATGGAGTTGGAGCTGCCGCTGGAGCACGAGTCCGAGCCAGAGCTGGCAGATAATTTGGGAGAGAAGAAGAGTTGGAAAGAAAAAGTTGACTGTGCCTTGCAAAGAATAGCAGCTCTTGAGAAGACAGTAGAATTGTTGAAATCCAAGGTATTTTACAAGTTTGTATTCAAGACTCCGTGTGATTGTTATTTTTCCTTTGATTTGTTGCTTCTCTAATTAATTTACATGCTGAACATGCAACAGGTAGATGAGAATATTGCCTTTTGTGAAGCCCCATCTATGACATCTATAAGTTACAAGAGCATGTATATTGACTCACAGAAGAAGGTTTTATTTTTTTCCCATTTAATTTTCTGATACATCCTTTAAGCTTTATCCTCTTTGTTTTTGGTATGATATTCATCTATATTTTTTTATGTTGTTTATTGCCTCACATATATATGCAGATTGAAGCTTTAACAGTTGAAAATCAACGACTAAATGGAAAGCTGGAAAATGCTCTTGGCAAAATTGAAGCGGTATGTTTCAACATTAATATTCCTCCTCCATTTTGATTCTTATTATGGCATAAGGTCTTTTTATTCGATATCATAATCTCTGGCAAAACTTTTGTTTTTCCTCTTCTTTGCCCCCATCATTGGTTATCATTATCGTTGATCATTTGAAGAAATATCTTTTTCCACGAAAGATTATTTTGTGTTTCTTTCATTAATCTGTTGTGACAACAATACTATGATTTCTTTTTGTCCTGTATGTACTGATGTACTATCTGAACTGGTGAGTATCAAAAGTATTTGTTAATTAACTGAGCTTTAGTTAACTTAATGTACCTCTGACTAACTATCCTTGATGACTCTACATTGTAGTACGAAAAAGAGATTCATGTTTTAGTGGATGTATTGGATAAAACGAAGGATGCTGTTAAGGATACTATGATTTCAAATGTGGCAAAAACTATAGAAGCAGCTGTTAATGTATCAACTCAAGCAATGCAAATCCACAATGCGTGCTCTGCTTCTGCAGTTAAGAGAAAGAGAAATGAAAACTGAAGTAGGAAGCTAACGCTGCACAACTTTTTCTTATGTATTGTAAAAAGTAAATTAGAAACTTGACACCTAATGTGCTTGACCAGCTGACCTTAAGCCTGTGGTGCTTTTTAACCTTTTTTGCATGGATTTCTGCTTGTTAATGTGGTCATTTTAAATTCGCTGATTTTCATGTCTCTCTAGTTTTACCTGATGGGTGCATGCCTTTCAACTCATCAAATTCATACATTCTTTTTTTTGCGTTTTGTTTTTGTAGTATTGTTAATTATTAATAGGAGAAAGAAATAGTTAGGCTTTAATGTTTTAAATCCTTAGATATGTTATGATAAACGGTTGTTCTGTCATCGTCCTATGTCACCACTAGATCCCTCATGCTTTTCTTGACGTAAGGTTATTTGCTAAATCTGAACCACCTCCATCTTTTTTATATCTCAATGATGATCTAGCCGGGGTGGTGTAAAATGTAAATGTGCCAAAATTAGTCGAGTTCTTTGGGCTCAACTTTACCCAAGTATGGATATCGAAATAGAAGGTGAAAAAAATGGCAGTATGTATGGAGCACATGTCGCTGCTGAGCATATCTGTTCACCATGGGGTAATTACGAGTGCCCGAAGAAGTGCGTTTTTGGTTCAATATGTTTGCGTGGAATAATTATTTAAGAGTTCAATATCTGTATATTGATTTTATTGAGTTTTATATCTTGATTCAATCATAAATTACTGATTGAATTATTTTAAAAGAAAATAAATTTATCGCATATCATAAGTTATGATTGAATGATTGTGAAAAAAAAATTTATTTAATTATCCATTTTTAATTCTTTTAAAGTAATATCTTTTGAATTCGAGCAATAGGAAACTTTTATTAAAATCAAGGTGAGGATGCATCGGTAACATTAAATGCTATTTTTTATATAAAAAAAAAAGAAAGAAAAATCACTCTTGATTCCTTGACCTTTATCTTAATGGATAACTAAAACTATTTTGGAAAACAGTAAAAATAGAAAGCCATCAATTTAATTCCTAAAATTAGCATTGCCAATCAATTTAGTATTTAATGTATTCAAAAACTAAAAGTGTCCTTTTTTTAATAGAATAAGCAGCTTTGTTTTACTTTTCTAATTTATTTGTATATAACAAATAAAAAATTAGACAATGGCATGAGTGTGTTGCAACAATTTAAAATGCCAAATTTTATGTTACCTTTACCTTCTTTCTGCAGCAATCTTTTCCTCTTCACCTTCTTCAATGAAATCAATGCTCTCTTCATCCACAAGAGAATTGAAGAACTTTTATACCATATCAGAAATTTGAGAGGTAAAGCAAATGATATAGGCTTAAAGTGGCCACACATAATAGAGTCCAAAGTAGAGCGCCATCGTGAATGAAAAATAAATAAAATGAGTACTACAACATGTATTCATATGGTAAACCAATACCAAAGCATGTAGGGCCTATACACATGTTTATCCTATCGATCGGTTTATATACCAATCCTGAAACAACCATTTGGTGCCTAACTAACAGTTCCAATTGTTTCTTGCTGTCAAGTGACTACTCAGGTATTTACAATTCACAAACCACTTATGATTATGTGATGATTCATTTGCCATCACTTTTAAATAAAGAACCCCATATGCCAAACTCGAAAACAAAAAAAAGAGAGCATATTATGTCAATAGTTATATTTATTAGCTAGAGTTGGGCTGTTGGATTCATAATTCTTAATTTCAATTATTACATTATTACGAGCATAAATGTATTATTTATGAACAGTGATGGACACTATATTATATTAGATCAGAAAATAATTTATTTTTGGCGGAAATAGGAGGAATTTTAGCAGCATCATTACAAGGGGTGTTATGATGGTGCCTAATATCATGGTTTACTCCTCTCCATCAAGTGAAACACAAAACTTGTAGATATCGTTCATGGGTGTTTTTGGTTCTCCATTTTTACTTTACTCTTCTCCATCATCAATCGTAGCAGAAAACTTGCAGATATGGTTCCTGCGTGTGTGTGTTGGTTCTCCATTTTCGTCATCGTCCCCATCTTCATCCCTTGTCTCTTCTGGAATTGTGGGTGGCGGAGACGAGAAGTCTAAGTACATTCCCTGAAGAGCATGCTCATATGACTCATCAGAGAGATCTTGAGAGGCAAGTTGGTGGTACTCCACAAGCTGATGAAGACATTGATTTTCTCTGACCAGATTTGCATTTTCATTGGCCAGTCTGGACTTCTCAGCAAGAAGTGCTTCCAGCTGAAGCCTCACCTGCAGCCACCAAAGTCCCCACAAAGATTAGTTTGTGTTATATGTCACACACTCTTAACACATTCTCTAATATTAGTTAAATTTATTGAAAACTACAAAATCACAAAAGTGACGTTCGTTA
The DNA here is from genome assembly GCA_013407115.1 of Glycine latifolia. Classification (NCBI taxonomy): domain Eukaryota; kingdom Viridiplantae; phylum Streptophyta; class Magnoliopsida; order Fabales; family Fabaceae; genus Glycine; species Glycine latifolia. The sequence goes on along the minus strand of CM023945.1, from coordinate 14,866,842 downwards.
AATAAGAAGTAAGAACCATAATCCAATAAATTTCAACCAAACAAAGAGTGTGTTTTAGAATGTGTTGCCTAATTAATCATAGCAATGGCATGGTTTATAAGATAATTCCCTTACCAGATCATCTTCTTCGGGTCTAACTCCTTTTGCAAATCCATCACGCAGTCTCCTGTTATCCTCTTCAAGCAAACCACACCTTTCTTGCATAAAACAGAGATCTGATTTAATGGACTTCAATTCTCTTGCTAGCGAGGCCGCTTTCGTTGCCATTGAAACTGCAAGCTGGAATGTGCAAATAAATAACAATTAGCATGAAACTTCATCAAACCAACTCACTTATAGTTAGTAGAAAGAAACACCTACATTTTTAGCTTTCTTGATGTTCCTATCCGTCTTTTTTTCCCCATTCTCCTCCTTTTGTGAATCAACAGCATTCTCTTCAGAGACATCATTAGGGTCAAATTTCCTTTTCATTCCTTGCTTTGACTCCTCCTCCTCTTTCTGTTTCTCTCCCGAATCCTCTTTGTTTTCCACCTTATTAGATTTGCAGTGGAATATGTCAGTTAATGTGGGTGGATTCGCCAATTCTCTAGCACCCTGAGAAAAAAAAAAACAGCTAGAATTTTAATAACAAGGGGTCTTCATTTAATTGTAGTAATGTTTAAAACCTACAGTAACAACAAATCATCAATTGTCACCTCTATTAAATTCAAAATTCGATTTAACTGGGCAAGTTCTTGTCTAGCAAACTCTAAAATCCAATCAACATTAAGTTAGTCAAAACCAATGAAATTAGAGTAAGATATTTTTAAATAAGATCTCATATTTAAGTAGTCGTTGACAAAACAAATGAATACTTTGCATATATAACATGGTAATCAAAAGAAACTGTATTTGTCCAAAATAGTAGTTGTAGACGTACTTGTAGGGCATTGTCCAAATTATTGGACAACAGAGAGAGTGTGTGGGCAACTGAGTCAAACCCTCTCATCAGCAACATAGAATCTTCCTTCAACGGGTTGTTGCCTTGTTCATTCTATACATATAAAAAAGAAACAAAACAAATTAGACTAAGTAATTAATCTAAAATCTTGGCGAATCAATTCAAAATTGAAAAGAAAAAAAAAATTGATTGTACAAGGTAGTAGCGGAGGACACTAACCGTAGGAGAGTGAGTTGAGGTTTCGGATTGACGAGCATCGAGGAGCGTGTCGATCCTGCTCTTGAGATTGCTCCAGAAACGTTTATCAGAGGAAGGGCTGAACAGAGGAGAAGAAAAAGAACCCATCACGCGCGTGCCCTCCTGTCACCACAAAAAAAAAAAAAAACACTTCAGATAATATATATATAAAAAAAAAAGACAATTAGCCACGTTTAAGGTTAAGAGAGGCAAGAAACCTGGCTGTTGTTGTCGAGGTCGAGAGGAGAAGGCGGTGTCTCCAACGAGGTTGTCATTCGATCGCGTTATGGCAGTGCTTGGAAGGGAAGAGAAAGAAAGGTAAGGAAGCTTAGCTTAGGTTAACGGCTAGTTTGAAAAAGGTTCTTTGAAAAGGGTAATACGAGGATTTTATTCAAATGGATAGATGGGTCTATAGTTCACGTTAACGTTCGGAAATGTTAGCTTGTTTGGAGTTTTTTATGCGAAGGTTAAAACTTAAAAGCGTGACAGCTTTCAACGCGCGGGGCCTATGTTTTTTACTTCCCCACACATGTTTATTAGATTGGCTTTAGATTGGTAAGTAATTAATGATTTAATTTAAAAGTATAGATTAGTTTACTTCCCATTTTTGGGAGTATGTAAAGAACAGAGAATTAATAAATAATGTACTAAGCTTCTTTTTTTATGATCGATAATGTGATCAGCTTAATGTAATAGAAAAAGAAAGAAACATTTAAAAAGGAAAAAACTGAAAAAAGAAAGTGCAAGAAATGTATATGATGATAATTATTTTTTAACAAATTATTGTTAATCCTTTTTGACAGAATTGTTATTAGTTATTTAAATTTATAAATGCTGTAAAAAAATTAAAGTCATAAATATAATTTGATCTTTAATTATACTACTTCTTTTCTTTCTTTTTATGTATCTATTTTGAAAGATAATAAATAAATTAATAAATGTAATGAATGTTTTTTATATTAAAACATTTTAATTTCCTGATGTTATATTAATTATTTTTCTTATTTATAATAAATGTATACGTTTTTAAAAATTAAATTTAAATAATAACATAATTTAATTTTTTTTCACATTGCATCATTAAAAAACCGTTTCAAAGGGATGGATAATAAATGCTTCATAACCATTTTTTAACATGCGGTTTGATTTGATCTGAGTTGATTTGAATATAATATCAATTTCAAACTAAATCAAATTGATCTTTTTGCATATTGATTTGGTTTAATTTAGTGAATTTTTTCAAATTTTATTTAATTTTATATGGCTTTCAAATTTATTTTCAATTTGAAAATAATTAATCTAATAATTAATTGAGTCATAGTCAATCCATAAAATGACATTTAAAAAGCCATAGTAACAAAGATATAAAGGCCACGGTTGTGATAATAATTATATTACAAATCTCTCGTTAAAAAAAAGGACAATAAAAATATCCAGTCAATTAAGAATATATTGAATGTCATAAATTCATAATTTAATATAACTAAAATACTCAAGACATATAAGTATATTAAAATTTTAAAACTAAAATCTGGTTGGTGTTTTTAAAGTTTTCGAAACTTAACTAAAAATCACCCTAAACAAGCCTTAAATAATCAAATTTAATTTTAAGTTGTTGGCATAAAAGTATTGTCACATATACTGAACACATTTTTATCGTTTTAGGCATATCTTAGTCATGTTTAACCTCACATATGAACACTCCTAGAAAAGCTTATTTTGTGAGTTATCTTTTGGGCTTGACTTAAATTAACAATATTGAGAGAGAGAGAAAAAACAGCAATGTAAAAAAGGTAATTCATTGTTGATGGTAGCTTGTCTATCGCTTTTATCAATAATAATTGAATTAATTATTATACTAGATTGTATCATAATTATTTTTATTACAATTAAAAGGGGTAGCTTGTGTATAAACATTACTTCAAATTTCAATTAACAGGTAAATTATATTACAATTAATCCTATTGCATCAAAAAAACATATGTGTCATCATTAAAATAATTTGTATCATAATTAAAAAGGTAAATTATATTACAATTAATTATATTACTATTGAAATAACTTATATAGAAATTAAATAATTAAAAGAAAAAAGAAAATTATACATAATAAAATCATAATTTTGTTGAGTATAAATACACAACAAAATCGTAATTCCATTAAATCTAAAAAAAGGTGTGAAGGTAAAACCTGAAAAGAAGAAAATAAGGGGAGATGGTGATGCAAGGGGAAAGTGAGGAGGAAGAGGAGTGGATGTGGGGAAATGAGAGAGGGCAATGAGGTATTTTCCTTGTTTTTAATAAAGCAAAGAGTGGGAAGAGCAAAAAACAGTGTGAGAATAGCAATATCCAAAATAGAGCCATCTTCGAAAACCGCTCAACTTTTATTAGTGACTTCATGAATTTAGCTTGGGCTCGCATAGAAGATACTATAAGAACTACTCTCCCCTCCCCATGGGAGCAACTTCTTGCATCTCACAAAACTCTTTATAACACCTTTTTATATTTTGTAAAGACTGTCAAATTACATTTCATATTAGCCTTTCCAAAATGTAAAGGAAGAGAAGTAGGAGTTTTGGAAAGTGTAAGAAGAAACACCCTCTTCCCAATATTTGGGGTCCTTCTGATAAGTGGATTAAACGTTTATCTCTTTGCTAATATTATATTTGTTTGAGTGAAAACAAGAATGTTTTAAGTAAAGTCTTGAGTTCAATAATTTTGTTGATTAAAAAGAAATATTTGAGAAAATAGAATTTATTAAAAATATTTGACTAAAAATAGTTATTCAAATTTTTCGATAGAAATTAATCTTTGAAACCAATTAATACTTTCCTCTTATAACATATTGTAAAAATATGATTATCTACCTCTTATTATTTGGATTAAGATCAACACAAATGGATTATTTTCTCTACCTACTAAGATAGGCTTAAATTTTGGCAGAGGTCTAAAGAAACTTTCTTCTATTACTACTTATGAGTTTTATTTTGAGGTTATGCTTCAGTTTTCCTCTTTTTACTCCTAGATTTTTCAAAAAGTAAAAGAAGATCTCATTGCCTTTTTGCAATTTCCTTATTTCCCTTTTTCCCCTTCCCCTTCTCTCCTCACATTTTCCCCCTATTTTTATTTCCACTAACACCCATTCTCACTTTTCATTTTTTATTCTTTTGCTTCCATATTTTTTTCTTAGAAATCGTGATTTTATTGTGTACTCATTATATATAATGGAATTGCGATTGTTACATGGCAACAAAGATACAATTTTATTATATACCTTATACAACGAAAATATATATTTTTTAAAAGAGTATGTTGGAAATAAATTTCTTTTAAAGCATATGAGGCGTGAAAAGAAAAAAGTGGTGAGAATAACAACCCCTTTAAAGCCTATTTGTTAAAAGTAAGTTGTCTTTTAAATATTTTCTCAACTACTATACTACAAAAAATTTCAATAGAATTTAAAATCTTACTTATTAGTTTAGCTCCATTCATTTGAGTTGAATGAAAGCGAAAAAGAAAAAAGAAAAAATAAAATAAGATGAGGGTTAACTTTGGCCTATCTCGATTAAGGTTATTTTTTATTGACCTTGACCTAGGTTATTTTCGACCAACCTCAATTAAGGTTAATTTTGGTAAAAGTTATTTTCGGTCAACCTTAACTACGGTTAATTTAGACTGATTTTGGTAAACCTCTTTTATACAAAAATAAAGAAGTATTATATTAAAATAGATATTTGAATTATGGAAATTGAAAAAAAAATCTAATTTTTATGGCCCATGGGCCGATTCTAGCCCACAAGGTTTTGTGAATTTTTTGGTCCTGTGGGCCATTGTGGCCCTAACATGCATGGACCAAGACCAAATGGATTGGAACTGGCCCATTTGACAGCTCTATCCACCGTCACCGTCCACCGACAATCTGTTATTCATACCTTTTGTCCGTGACTGAATTATGATGATTATAACATAATAATAAAAATTACTACCTAAAAAATATTCAGAATTAAAAAAATCCAAGTATTTTATCCGCATAGCACACAACCACTGAAACTAAAATGTCAAACAAAAAAATATATAAGAATAAAAAATTCTTTCGAATATTTTATCCGCATAGCACACAACCACTGAAACTACCTTTGTGTTTGCTGTTTCTGCACCGACACGTTGCCAGCTAAAGGGCATGCTTCTTCTGTCTCCGTTGCTTGTCTGTTTTATGCATCAACACCATATACACATTATGAAAAGCAAAGAGTTTTGGATAACAATTAATCATAGTGCCCAGCTTAATTTGATTCCAATCCTAGTCGTTTTCGTACGCACTTTATTAATATATAATTTTGTTATAATTTCTTCTTAAAATCAATAATTTATCTTGACAGTAAAATTGAGAAAATTTTCTAAAAGTATGTACGTGCTAGCAATTATAAGAAAATCAACACATGAATAAAAATGTCTGTAAGCAATAGGAACTAGGGCTGGTTGGACCAGGAGAGCTAAAGCCTAAAGGAAACGGATTTGGTGCAGTCTATTAAATTTACGTGAGAATCACTGAATCAGAATTATTAAATAAAGATTGAATGGTTCAAATTTTAATATATGTTTTAAATATGAAATTGAAATTTGAGTTCTACAACCTTTATTTTTCGATTTCAATATATTAGTTAGAAACGTGTGAATGTAATTGGTTACAGCTAACAATTCGAAAATGAAATTAATATATATATATATATATATATATATATATATATATATTATCAGGATATGAAATTATATATACCTTCACTCAAACGTGCATGAAAAAATTATTAGGAGAGGAGGCTAGGTTCATAAGTTAAGGAAATTCCGAAAAAATATATTTTGTCCTTGTCTGTTAGCATTTGATGAAAAATTGTTGTAACTAAATTTATCTCCTCCTTAGTTCAACCAACCCATTTTTCTAAAACATAAATGTATGCAAGTAATATCATTGATGATAATATGTCTTAAAATGAAATGGAAAAAATTTATAAGTTATATGGAGGGTTAAATTTATTAATATTTTTATGGTCTAATCGTTCCTTTTTTTTTTAGTTTTTTTATTTTCCATTTTTTTTTCTCTTTCTTTCACCCCTATTTTATTTTAACTTATTTTTTCTCTTTTTTATCTTAATTTTACTTTTTCTTCTTCTTTCATTTTTTCTTTCTTTATCTTATTTCTGATTTATCATTGAGTTCATTTATCACTGATCCCAATTAACTTGGATTAAAGGTAATGTTGATATATGATACATGTGATCTATAGAAAAAATCTAATTAAAAATCAATGCCATTAAGTCAATGGAATTACCATGTTATAGCAAAAACAGCTTCTAGTTATTCTAGTCTCCAAATTTTTTAACTTTGTTCCATCTTGTATTGCTCAGTTGATTATGAATGGAAAACATAATTCAATTTCTGTATAAAAAAATCAATGTCGTCGATTCAACAAAAAAAATCTCGGCAAGTTTTCAATTTTAACATTACTCCATATAATATATCTCGATAGAGTCAAGTTCATCATATATGTTACCTTAAAATAAATCTCACTAGCTTTGGTTAATTAACCGTTGTTAGAGCTTAGCGTGAGGGGTTCTACTCTCATCTTTAATATATATTTTGACATTTTTTTTAATATTTTCACATACAACATCATTACACTGTGTCACCAACACATCAATATATTGGTACCCGTGGTGAAGCCAAGATTTATTTTTAGATAATACCAAATTTTAAGTAGTGTTAAATTTTATTTTTAATCTTAATTAATTATATAAATATATATAGTTATAAAAAAATTAAAAATTAAAAAAAATATATATTTTTAGATAGTACCATGGTCATTGCTAATCTAGCCATGGCTCCGCCACTTATGGGTACCATATGCAGCATTAATCGTGTAAGATTTTATTATGGTCTAATCATTCTATTAACCCTTATGTGAATTCTTCTGTCCTAAATTATTAAACTTAAAAAATTAATAACCCATAAGGTTTGCATAAATTTGATATGGGAAAACAATATATTTATTGATAGAATTTGTATTTAATTCTTTTTTTTTTCCAAAATTTTATTGGATCATTAACAGGATTAAGAATTTAATATCTGATATTTGGAAGACACTTGTGATATCTAATCTAGGAAAAAAAATTTAAAAACTTAATTTGTTGAGATTCAAGTCTTATGTAAAGAAAAAAAATTATTACGACTATTTTATTTAATTGTTACAAATGTTTTTGACTCAAACATATTAACTTTCTTACAATTGTGGTGTGAAAAAAAATGTATATTTGTGGGGCAGAAAAAAAAAGTATAATTCATTGCTGATTTCTCAGCTATGTTGTTTGCTCGGCTGCTTACAATTATCCTTTTAGTCTGTGTACTTCACCCATCCATTCCAACCAAAGAGTACTACCTCATTAGAATTTTCTAAATGATTAGATTTTCTTAAGGTTTTGAGGGGAAGAACGAGATGGATATTAATTGTTGAAGGATAATGTTGCGCTATATATCAACGGTGTCGACCTATTTAAAATTAATAAGGAGTTACCTGTCTAGTTGTGTTTGATGTTTCTGTTGCACCAACAATTGCCGCCAGATTCACATGACGCAGACATATGATCATGTGAGAAAGTTCACATGTCGATAGCTATAACTATGAAACGAATTCAACAAGCCACGTTATATATCCTGAATCAACAGTAAAATGAGGTGGTCCGGGAGGGGGGAGGACATCTGAAATTCAATTTTATATATATATAAAGAGATAGATAGATTTTTATTCACTAAAAAAAACTTAAAAATATTTTGATTTTTACTTTAAAATTTTGAAAAATATATTTAATTTTGAAAGTAGTTTCTAAAAGTTACTCTTATAATATAATTTTTTTTTCAAAAACAATTTTTTTAAGAATAGGAATTAACTAAACTCTAATTCAATTCTCACATCACCTATTAGTAGAAATAGTGTTCACATGTGAAAGAATAATTATTTAACTGTATAACACTTTTTTAAGTTAATCGTGATCATATATCATGAATAAAATTAGTCTCATATTTAATAGATTAAGAGACACATGTGGCCTCTAATTTAGGACAAAAATATCATCTATTAGTAATATAAAAATTAAATTTTTGTTCTCTGGTTTTAACCAAACAAAGGGATCTCGCCTTCCTTTTGGCACTCTCTTAATTCCTCTTGAACTAAACAAATCAACGATCTATTCTATTTATGGTAAAATTTTACATAAACAATCCATAAAAAATTATCAACGAGTTTTAGGAGGCACTTGCTACATGAGAAGTGTTTTTATGCTAAGAAATCATGATTCATATGAATCATAATTCCTAGAAATAACTAAAATCATGTTTAGTGATTCCTGATAATCAAAATCATTTTTACTGTAATAGAACTTGTAATTAATTTGGGAAAGTTAGATCACACCTCTCCATAAGAGTACTTTTGTGATAAATATAACTAAAAACAAAGTCTAAGAAACATTGTTTAGTGTGAAATATTTTTTTAAGTAAATCAAACATGTGGATCTAAGTTTTTTAACTCTTCAATTTTCTGAAAACTAAACATTTCTCTTGTAACAAACGTTTCCTTAATAGTGTAAAATATTATACACAATGAGTATATTATATTTTTTGTCCTCTCTCTTCCATTGAAATTTCTCCATTGCATAATTGAACTTGAAAGTGTAGTTGGCTAAATTGTATGAAACCCGTCCTTTGCATGTCTTAAAAAGTCGATATGGAAACGATCCATATAATTGTATCCAACTCCATACTGAACCTAGCCAATAGATAGAGATAGAAAATAAAAAAGATTAGACTATTTTTTTTAAAAGACGAACTGAATTTCAATGATTGAACAATTGAAAATAGTAATTAAAAATGTTTGGTTCGCCTTCTACCAAACATTTCTGTTTTATTTAATATGGTGATGATGGGCGTGGCGGTGTCCTGTCCAGATCATTAGGTGTCCTCCTCGACTGTACATGGTAGGTTTCAAGGTTCTTCTTAAAGGCAGGGGAACTATATGCTGATATGCAAATGACTAAATTGTGACACATGAATAGCTCCATGCTCATGCCACTTACAATTTTAATGGATAAAAAAAACTACATCACTTTCTTCACATGAAAACTTTTACATTTCAAAATCCTTATTGTAGTTACCTAATTAAATTGACAAAAAATGTCCCAAAGGAAAGAAGTACTTCGACGTAACACGAATTTTTTTAAAAAAATATATTGTGAAATATCAAACACAGATCAATCCATCTATTAAACTAAATACTTAAGAGCGATTGCACAACCACCCAAATGAATGCATACTCGAGACTATTTTCAGAAGTAAACCAAAAATATTAGGAGAGAGAAAAAGTAATATTTTCTGTAGTGCGGTCCAAATAAGCAGCAAAAGTGCGGCAACAAACAAAGTGAAAAATATTTTAGTGTGACTCAAAGTCTGAGTCACAAGGCATTCATCAATCATCATGGTTCGAATGACAATATATTGGGTTTACACGTCGTCTCCACCTTAAGCTTTATCGTATTCCGATTCGTTATCATTGATATTGTTAATCACGATCTGTAATGACCCACTAACGTAACTATGGCCTATCTTGCGGCGTAATTTATCATAGACTTATGGTCTTGAAGGAAAAAGGAGATAATTTTTTTTCCGATTATAGATGTTTTTTAATCTATTAAGTCAAAGATTAAATATTAATTTTTAAGATGTAAATATCTTTGATTCAAAAGAATTTTAAACATCAATTTTTTTTGTTAAATAGATTTCATTTATATATGAACCGAATTAAATCTTATATCTGTGTGAGAAAATTTATGAAAATTTTGTTAATATTTTTATTTTTTTGATAAACTAAGAAAGTTTTTCGTTAATGTATTAAGTGAAAATATTCGGTATAAAAAAATGATTTTTTTTTCAAATAAATTATTTAAAATGTATCTAATATAAATTTGGCTAGGGAAGAGAGACGAGAGAAGCACAGGTAGTCTTTATATTATTTTAGTAAATTTAATTTTGATGACGCACCATCAAATAGTCGTAATACTATTAACATATCAGAATTAAATCCTTTCTTAATTATTTATCGTAAGAGAATATTGAACCATTCATGGCTCAGGTAGATATTTATGTCTGCTTTACGTAAACATTAACACGTAGCAACTTTGTATTCAAATTATTGTTACAGCAGTTCCTAACACTTAACATCTTTGTATTCAAAATCCACTAAACAATGGGGATAATTGCATACCCATCTCAATCAAATAAAATTTGAAGAAAAAAAATCATGTGGCTATAAATGAATGTTTGCAGTGAGGACATCTTTTTTTTCTTTTTTTCTGTAAAAAGGCTCATAAAATCTAATTTAATTATCAAAAGAGATGTGATACAATCAGGGGGTAACTCAACATTGCGGGCTAGCATGGAACCGAGACACCCTAGCAAGGAAGTGAACGACTTGGTTCGCTTACCTACGAATTAAACTCACCGAGAAGTTGTTTAGAAGAGTTAGCTTATTTTTACAAGTAGCTAAAATGAGCCCTAAATCTGAAATGTTGAGTTTTGTCGAGAGGATCAGATCATGCACATGTTTACAGCCAGTCTCAAACACAATATTGTTGTATCCTTTGTCCATGGTCCAGTTGATGGCAAAGCCAGAGCCTCCGCTTCTGCTATGGATAATGCACCTGTGTGTACCGAGGTTCTAGTTGCAAGAAAATTTATGTCTGCATCTCTAATGACCGCTCCCACACCATATCCTTTTATATATGTGAAAATCTTGGCATCTATGTTGCACTTCAGATAAAATTCTGCAGGTTTGGACCATCTACAAACTGTCTCAGAAGCACCGTTGCCTCCTCCATTCTTGGCATGATTGATTTGTGCTTGTATCCACTACCATATAAAGTCTTTTGCTGCTCCAAGTGATGATTGCACTGGCCTCTCCAAGTTCTCCCATGTTTTCTCACTCCTTCTTGTCCAAAGACACCGAAGAGTGGCTATGAAGTTTAGCTTTTTGTTATCTGGTAAGTAAGACAGAATTTGGAAAACACAAGACTTGAGGTCATCTGCGTTTTCCACAATACTAGCAATATCATCCCAGCAACCAGCTTGAGAGCAGACATTGTTAACGGTTAAACACCCAAAAAAGACGTGCCATGCTGTTTTGAGATAAGTGTTGCAGTAGGGACATGTGTTTGGGCATTGGACTCCTTTGGTAATCAGGTTCATCCTAGTTGGGAGGCATTACTGCAAAAAGTCTCCAAATAAAAATTATGATTTTTTGTGGGACATGTATGGACCAAACTTGCTTCCAGTCACCAGGCACTCTTAGCGCTCATAATTATCTATGAGGGACTCCATAATATGAAAATAGGCTGACCTGATTTCTGGACCCCAGAGTCTGACGCCATCTTCATCAGCCATTTCAAAAATTTTGTCGCAGTGATCGTCATTGTAGCCTAGCAGCACACATATGTAGCAAAAAGTGCTCAACTTCTCGTATTTGAATGTGACTTCCGTCACTTCTCCTCCAAGTTTGCGAATTTTCTTGGAACGCTTGAGAGGTTGTCGGACATCAAGCATGACACGAACTCGCATATATGGCCTCCAAAAGTTTGAAGTGTTTTTCTCATCATACTCAAAAATATCCCATATAGTTTGCTATACTCTGATCCACTACCTTAGACATAAAGCCCGCACGTAGGTTACATATTTGAACCCTGAATAGTTGTATATGGCTAGGGTTTTCCGTTTTCCCCTCTTCTGATCATGCAAGCAACAAAAGGTGTCTGTCAAAGGACAAAGGGCGAAAGAATTGGAACAAAAAGATTCATGTGTCAACCTCCTTTATTGAAACACTTTTCTTTGGCTGTCAGATTTCTACCATCCTTTCCCTCATGATAAGAATCTGAATGCAAGATTTTACCATCTTTACCCTCATGATAAGAATCCAAATGGTTCTATCAATCAGGAATCTCCTTATGAGGCACAGACTCAGGTCAGGGGTATCATCCGATTGGTTCCCGTTAAGGATGACAATATCATAATCGTCGTCAATAATTGCAACTCGCTCAAAGTTTTTCAACTTCATGTTAATTGTTGGTAACGACACCACAAAACGATATGTAAACACGTCTCACAAGCAAGGGGAAGCCTAGCAAGAAGAGAGAAGCATCTCACAAACAAATGGAAACCCAGCGAGGATAGAAATTGTAGTTAATTTAAGCAATTTTCAATGAGGACATCTCTTGAAATAACTTTTCTATTTTCATTGCGGTGCTTTGACAAAGGCCATAAGCACGTATACAGTTAGTTTTTTTTTAATGTCACATCACTAGCATTTTCTTGTTCAATTCTTCACTGTAGCCACTTTATTGTGTCTGTGTGTGTATGAATCTCATTTGTTGGGGGTGATGCTATTTTGATTTTATATATATATATATATATATATATATATATATATATATATATTGTTATCATCTTTAATAAACTAATAATGTGTAAAAGTCCGTGATAAAAAAAAACGTACAATTTAATTATTATGCATAACAAACAGTATTACCTATTTCGTTTCTTAAAAATAACAAAGGAGTATTTTGCAGGAAATTTGTAGGACCCAGTGGTCAACTGTGGCATCTACTTTAGCAATGATCACGACCTGCCATTTTAACCTTGTAAGATTATAATTTTTATTTTTGGACATAATGTAATATGTGATATTGTTATTTTTATTATTAACTTTATAAAAAAGGAAATAGGTTATCAGCCATTACATATCATCATATATAATAAACATTTTTAAAATTATCAACAACAATTTCTAATGATTTGATCACATAAAAGTTTTAATAATGATAATACATTATTATTAAAATTTTATAGAAAATTATTTAACTTTTATAAAAAGGATTAGAGTAATAAAAGACTAAAAACAAGAAATTAATTTTGTTTTGTGAGAACTTTATAAAAAATAGTTAACTTCATTTTATTAAATGAGTTATTTTAGGATCATAAAATGACCTTAATAGGTATATATTTTCAGTTTTATAGTCTTTTTTTTTATAAAATTAACTAATTAGAAATTATCTTTACTATAAAACTTTTAAAAATAATTATAAAAGTTAACAATATTAGGGGTGTTCATGGTTTTCATCAAAAGTCATATGGTTAGGTTCAATTTTTATTTAAAATAAAATTTGAATCACATCAAATCAATATTTTGTAGTTTTATTTTTTTTTGTTTTTACCAAAATATTATTTTATTACAATTTTATATTCTTTCTTTTTAATTGTTAAATTAACTTACATTAAAAAATTATTAATAACAATCTACAAAATTTACTAATATATTACACTTTCTACGAAAAAAATCTAACAAAATTCTTCAATTTTAAACCAAAAATATATTTTAAAAGCCGTCTAAAAAAGTGGTGTATACATTGTATATTATATACATAATTAATAATACTACAAAACATTGTGAAATTCAATTATTACACATAAAATATATAACACTAAAATAATATAAGAATTAGAATAAGTGTTATGATTTGATTCGATTTAAAAAATATAAACCGCAAAACAAACCAAACAGATTGATTTGAGAAAAAAATTATCTAAACAAATACAAAATAATTAGTTTGGTTTATTTTCAAATGTGAGCTGTTGGGTTACATTTAAACACCCCTATACAATATTAACGATGATTTGTAATGAAATAAAAATATAAAAATTCTTTACGTCATTAATACATATATGATTTATTTCAAATAAATAGAATTTAATATTTAATAACATGCATTATCAATATCAGTATTTTAAAAAAAATATCAAGCAATTAAAAATTATATTTAACATAAGTATCAAGATATTCATTATAAGTATAAATATTAACTATGTGACAAGTGTAATTAAATCAAATAATATTGTAGAAAAAAGCTTTGTAATAAAAAAGTATTTTATCCTACTATAAAATAAGGAGTTAAAAAGGTAATAATTTATTAATTTAAAGGAGTACAGAGAGTTTCCTGGAACATGAGTGGCTTTGTCATGATATGACAGTGGTGTGTATGCTATCTATTTCTGTTGAAAGAGGAAGGAAGAAGAAATCGTTTTATGTGGGAGTAGCAGAACAACACATCATAGACAGACACCACATTGGTATCTTTCATCTGTTGTTCTGCCTCTGCACACAGAGAATGGTGTGGGTGGGGAAACAGACATTATCTATCTGTGTTCACTACACCACTGTTTCCCTGCCTCACCCTTATGTACAAGAACAAGAATAGGAATAAGCACACACACCCGCCACAACGCTATAGTCATCACTTCGAAGAACTTCACAATTCTTTTTTTGTGAGTTTCTCATTTTTCTCTCTCTCTCTTTTCATCATTGCTTGCCTTGCACTTGCAGCATAGGTTGCTTTTTTTCTTTCTTTCTTACTGCTGGCTTTATATTGTGGGGATTTGTTGTTTCTGTATTTTTTTTTCCTTCTTCTGGTTGATTTTGTTGGTGAAGGTAAAGTGCTTTTCTTTCTTTCTTCTTTCGTTCTTTCTACATGTCTCTTTTGTTTTCTGGGGGAGGATTGTGTCGAGTCTTTTGAGCTGACACAACCTGAAAGTTTGTGTTTATTGCGGTTTAACTTCTGGGGTGCTGGGGTGGGAATAAAGTTTGTGACTTTGAGATCTGGGTGGGGCTGATATGCAGAAACAACGGCAATGAGCAAATTGGGTATGTAAAGAAGACATGATCCCAAGCGGATACTTGGCATGTCCCCCCTCTTCCAGGTCCATCACAAGGAAAACGAAAACCTAGTCTCTTGTTTGGTGGGACAATTGTTAAGTTTTGTTGGGAGGTTGTATGCTAGGGAGACAGAGAATTGGTTCGAGTGGAGTGGACTTCTTGATGTTGGTTCTTGGTTTGGGATAAGAGACTCGAGATCTAGGGAATATTATTGTTTATGGTTGCTCGTGTTGGATACCCAATTTGTTCAGATCTAACCAAAAGTGAAGTTATCTTGCATGACTGAGACTATAGGTTAGAAATTCTCTTGTGTGTACTTCATATCAGAAGTTTTTGCAGCACCTAGGATTAGTTATCTTTATGCATTAGGCAAAGGGATCTTGCAGTTTCTTTTTCTTTGGGATTCTTTTCTGGCTAAGTTGATAGATAGGAATTTTTTTTATAGACTAAGCTTCAATTATGTCCCTCTTTTTTAATCACGGCACAGTGGGAAATAGCTTTTATTGAGAATTTTATTTGACTTGGTGATATTTCATTTGTTCTAATCACTTGGGTGTGTTTGGGAATTTTTTTTTTCAATCCATCAATATTGTTGCTTATCCGTTTTGTGCTTTTGTAAAGTGTTAATGGATGTATGGTGCTACTGAAACTGAAATCCAAACAGGCAAACACACACTTGCTAAATGCTATCCAACTGCCTAAGTTTATCATGTTGGTGGTTAACATGATCCTACAAAACTGCATTCAATGAGGATTATCCTATTGACTATTGTTCATTTCTTTGCAGCTTGGATATGGGGAGTCTTGCTCTTGAAACCGAGGATGTAATCTCAGATATATACCTTTCGCTGGGGCTTAAGGAATCAGACAAAGGAGTAGGAGGTCCTCGGGTTTTATCACTTCTTTCTTCACTTCTTGAGAGATCAGTTCAGAGAAACGAAACATTGTTGGAGGCAAAGCACATAAAAGATGTTGTTACAGTATTTCACGGTTTAAGAGCTCCTACTCTGAGTGTTCAAAAGTACATTGATCGTATCTTCAAGTACTCAGGTTGCAGCCCATCATGCTTTGTTGTGGCACACATATATGTGGATAGATTTATTCAGCACACAGAAATCAAATTGACTTCACTTAATGTGCACCGGCTTCTGATAACAAGCATCATGCTAGCAGCAAAGTTTATAGATGACGCGTAAGTGAAAGTTTTAAATTGAACAGAAACACACATAATATCTAACTAGATGTTGCTGTCTGTATTATGTATCTTGTGGTTGATATGTTGATGCTGTATGTAAAACTTATATAATTTGTGGACCATACATTGTGATATTTATTAAAATATTAAAATCACTGGTCTAGCCGGTTGACAATGACAATCTTAGAAGTGTTACAATATGCTGAATCAATGATATATTTGACAAAAAGAATGATTTAAAGGGAAAAAATATAGTTTCTCATACTTTCATCATTTTAAGTAGCTGTCATTGTCTATACTTGTTTCATTCAACTGAAGCTGTTAACTTAGTTTCCTTTCCTATTTGGTTTGCAGATTCTACAACAACGCTTACTATGCAAAAGTTGGAGGAGTGAGCACATCTGAATTAAACAGGTTGGAGATGAGCTTTCTATTTGGCATAGATTTTAGACTTCAGGTTGGTGTAGACACGTTTGGAAGATATTGTAGGCAATTGGAGAAGGAAGCTGCAGAAGTTGTCCAAATTGAAAGACCAATGCAGGCTTGTCGAATTAAAGAAAGTTGGTCAAACAAAGATTGAGGAGATGTATTGGAAAAAATTCAAGTCACACATTGACTAGAGATAACTTTAATATAGAGTATATAAGTGGGGGGGCAACCCTCATCCTATGAGTTAGCTTTTGGGGTTAAGTTAGGTCCAAATTCACATTCTAAGATGGTATCAGAGCCTATCCTAGATCCATTAACGAACCATCTACCATATTATTCATACACCAAGCCCAAAGTGTTGGGCCTGAGGGGGTGTATTAGAAAAAACCCAAGTCACATATTGGCCAGAGATAACTCTAATATAGAGTATATAAGTGGGGGGCAACCCTCACCCTATGAGCTAGCTTTTGGGGTTGAGTTAGGTTTAAACTCACATTCCAAGAAAGATGATCCTACTTGTGCTTCCACAATTGCAAGATGAAAATGTGCCAACACCATTGTAGTAATATTGCTTTCCCACAATTAACCGAGACAAAATGAAATTTGAAGTATTTCAAAGGAAAAAAAGAAGAGAGAATAGATTGTTCTATACTTGCCATTCGAAACTTAACCATTTTTTACGGACATTATTGTGTTTGGTTTTTGCTTCCTTCGTAGTTTTTTCTGCTTTTTGTTTTGCCCCTCGTTTGTAATTGCAAGCTTGTAGCTGGATAGAGATTGTGATGAAATTTTATCCCTTAAAATTCGTTTGAGTTTCCTCAAGTACATGCAGTGGTTATGGTCTTACCCGTAAGCACCCGGAAGCATAAAGTCTATCGACGCTATAGATAACTTCTTGATGACACAAAACTGTTAATGAGTGGCACGTTCTTGGAATATCAGAGAGTCCTTTCTCAAACTAAGTGTTATTATGCTGCAAAAAAGTGTTTTTTTATTTGTTTTTCTTTTGAGGTTTAAACAATTAAATATAACAGAATGGGTGGCTTAAAGTATCAGCTTAAGAATGAAAATGAATAATAGACTAATAGATTCCTATTGCATCAAATCCAATGACATTTCCCCGATCCATCATCTAAAACAATATTATCAGAGGCAATACATAATTTAATCCTTAAAAGAGACCAGTATTATCTTTTTGGTTCCTGAATTTTTTACAATTTGGCCACGAAAATTTGAAGTTACTGACTTTTTAATCCCTTTATTAACATCTGCTGACAGAAAGACTAGCAAATAACTTCAAATTTTCGGAGACTAAATTGTACAAACATGTATCTTAGGGCCAAAGGTAAACAACTTGCAGCATTCAAGAACAAAATTGTGGGTTATCTCTAATTAATTTAAGTATATTAATCCTAGACCCATAATCAGAACCCATGTTCAAAGGAGACGTTAGCGTTGGGGGCAAGATCAGGTAGTATATGTAACTTCTATTGAATCGTCTTACTGTCTTATTGCTTTGGCATAGTCATGTTTATCTGTTTAAACGATATGAACTGAAGACCATCCCAAAAGTGCAACATGCATCTGCCCTAATTTTAAGAAACATCTCACTATAACAATTAAGTATATACTACAACATATGTGCATGATGACTACGAACTCCCATCCCATGGCATACTGGTTCTATACAGACAGTACGACAGATGCAAGAGACCAAATTACAAGGTAATAACAAGAAGCATCCATGGCTTCAAATCCTTTGTTTCGTGTGCCCTGAGGATCCAAAGATTGTCCTATGGGACCATTCACCTTTCCTTCCATAATGTAATTCATAATCACAATATCCATATTCATCTAACACCACGTGGAGTTGTCTTCTGCGGTCAGTTCCAGGACATCTTTAGCGTAATTTTCAATTCAAGCTTCAGAGTTCTGCTTTTAAAAGCAAACATCTGCCTTCACCTAGGAGGCCTCTCCAGTGCAGTCCAAGCAAACTTACCTTTTCTAAAATCTGCTAGGACGCGGAATGCTGCTTGATGAACACCTCCATTAAATACTCAAACGGCAAGCTTCTCTATGCATCAGCAATTTAGTAAAATATAATACATCACATTAAGTTAAGAAGAAACTACTTAAAAATATGAAGAGACATTAGCACTGTCTGACATCTAAATGTAAGACACATAAATCAACGCAACAGAAATTAAAAAAAAAAAGAATCACATACATTCTACCATCTTGACAATCTACATCAATCTTGTATCTTTTACAAAGAGCATCTCTGCCTGCATTCAACAAAGACTCAGAATTATGAGTTTGATGAGAGGGAAGAAAGATCAAACAACATAATATTTGACCCCAACATTGTATCACTTTATAAATTACAGAATACTTGTTGGTAAACGTAAAGTGTCATGCAAAATACCAGTGAAACAATCGACATTGATATTGATATCCTAAACAAGGTGCCATGAGAAACCCACCCACTCTGAGATCTAGACACTGACATTTTTCTCAACTAAAATAGGATTCCACTTTGGTTGCATGCCATGTCCATACCTACTGTGGGAAGCTTTGTAAGCATCTGCACAAGAATTGCAGCAACATCAGCCGCATCGTAGGACCTCTCTCTACATATGGCAAGTTTTATAGCAGCGGACTGATCACTGATCCACATTGGGAGTATCCCCAGAGAGTCCAGCAGTTCAAGATCTTTCCCAAAACGAACCCACCTTTCACATTAAGAAGGAAATACATATTCAGTGTGTAATGAGAGATCCAGTGATCTACTACTGTTTTGTTTGAGCTTAGGCTTTTAGTTGGAACAAATTAATTGTATACTTCTGCAGGAAACTGTATTTGACACTATTAGCACTTTAGCAGAATGTACTATGTAGCCTCATTAACTTTTTCTTCTGTTGAGAGCAAAGAAAACCTGAGAAGCTATAATTTTCAACATTTGGGACAAAAATCTTTCTGATGAAATTCGGAGAGCAGGTTGCATCCATTAGATTTTATAGTCCATTCATTTTTGTCATTTTAGTTGTCGTTTTAGAATCAAGAACAAAGTACAAACTTAAAAGTACTGAAATTAGTTCATATATTAAGTTAAACAAAAGACAAATTAATTTATGAACAAATAAAAGAAACTGCTGCAAATTTTAAATACTCTCAATTTCTCAATAGAAAAATTTATTTACGGAAACAACATGAATAACCTACCTCAATTCTCTTGTGACTCCTGGCCTGGGAGCTGCTGGGCACATTCTTCGCTTTAACAAACATTGATCAAAGATGACTTTCCAACATTAGGGTATCAAACTATTCCAGCTCAAACCTATTAAATAGTAATATACATTCTTTAAATAATAATATTTTGAGAGGCATTACATGTGAACGGAAACTATTTGCAATTAATTGAAGGACAAGCTTTGCTCCATGCAGATTCATGACTTAAGATCTAGTTCGAAAATACATAATTTGCAGTAATAAACTAATAATTAATAAAAGAGCATTTGGAATAGAATTATGAACTAAAAGATAAATCTGCATGAATAATTTATGTAAGCACTGGGTATTAGGCTTAGCCATGAAAACTCATTAATATCCATTAAAGAAGGACAAGTGTGTACAACTAATAGATAACCCGATAAGGCACCCTTTTTTTTTTGTAAAATAAGCAATACAAGATGAATGATAGGGAAAGATTGTACAAAGCAATCAGCTAAATTTTTTGTTATACCATTTACTGAACCACTGTTTCACTATATTAAATTTACTGAAAAGAAACAGCAAAAGTTTGATTTATTATACAATTTTCTGAACAAATTAGAGAACAAAGGAGCTGCGAGAAAAAAGAGTGTTGTGACTTGTGAAAACAAGGTACTCGGCTCTTTCTTTCTCTAACAAAACATGTTTTTCATTAATTTTTTAGATGGAAAAGTAGTCCTTTTAAGTTACAAGAGAAAGAGAGTTGCCAAAACTAGTATGCACACAGTAATTACTTTCTCCAATAACAGGTATGCTTTCTTATTCTGAGATAGGAAAGTAGGTCTTTTACCAGAGAATTAGCATAAGAAAATGAACAGAGAACCGAAAACAGGTTTGCAATTGCTAGGAGTAACCTACCGCACGAGGAAGTAGCCCTTTGGATCTATGCTTAACATTTACATCAGCTGCTAATTCCTTTGCTAACCAGCCAAGCTTCATTGTTCCTTGTACTCACAACATATGATCAGGCATCCTATACATGAAACTTCGGAGCATGGAGAGCCATGGGAGAAAAAAAGATCTTGTTTCAATATCATTCCAAGCTGCCCATTGGAGAAGACAACCTTTGTGCCATTCCTAGTAAAATAATCTGCCCAAGCATTGCGGTCTGCAGTTGATATCATGTCTTCTCTATTTAAAACTAAAATTCTCTTTCTATTTCCAAGCCATAGATCCATCTACAAAAGAAAAAGTAACAGTAAGATGAAGACTAGGAACGTATCGTCCTAGAACCTAAGGCCTTAATATTGTACTGGGATGTATGGTCTTACACTCTTGCTAATACTTCATGTGCCAATATGAACCATTATGTGACATTAAAAAAAATAGCATTGGTGCAACATATAAATTATGATTCATAAAACAAAGAAACCATGTAAAATGACTGTAACACTTTGTAATAAAAATTACATATCAAATAAAGAAGCTAAAACCAACAATAGAGAACTGCAAGAAACAAGTATATATTTCTTCCACAAAACCCAAGATGAAAATAGAAACCTCTTGGGCATTAAATAATAGGAAACAGAGTGAGGAAAACCAAAAAGTTCAATCAAATGTCAATCATAGCTAGTTTGGATATACATCTCAAGAGGCACTTGTAGCAGAAGAAAACAAAATGAATCAAGTTATGCACCTCAACTTTTTCCCCTCACTAACTTTCCCGTAAGTTGAAGTGTATAAGACAATAAGTTGATTTTAACTTATACAAGTAATTTAATTCATTTTACTTTCAACTTCTGAGGTTGCTGATAAGTTTATCCAAATTGCCTCTTAGTTCAAGATAACAACGGACGGGTGCAGAGGATAAAATTTAAACACAAACATCATTCATGTCAACTGTAAGTGGATACTTAACAAAGTTAATATCTTTAATTCAAAAAAAGAAACATGCCTGTGGATGACTTGTGGACATCGGAATTCGTCCATCCCGCACCTCCATCACAACATCCATTAACTTGAGCTGCTCCTTCAGTTCTTTTTCTGCTTTTGCTATATGACCAGGAAACCACTGCCCATACCCCACAACAATCAGCATCCCAAGTTTCGCAACAATGCAACAGTACACAATACAGATTAATGGGCAGACATATAAACAAACACCTTACCTGCACAGGGCGCAATGCCTTTGTCCAGTGATAAAGATCAGTGTCAAGCTCACTCCAATGATCACTCTCTCCTTGGCACCTATCAAACAAGTTGTTGCTGTTGGGGTTTCCACATCCATTTCCCCTCCAACTGGGGCCTCACACGCCAATTATCTGCACCACAAAATTTGAAATTTGTTTTAAAAAATGAAACTTAAATTACTCAAAACACCAAAACATAACATATACAAACCCCAGAGCATGTAACCTCGGGAAGTGAGAGTGTATTGAAAAAAAAGATAAGAACTTGAGTGAAAAGGGGAAAAGGGTTGCCTGAATAGTGGGGGATTGAGATGAGAGCGCTGATGCGGAGAATCTGCCACGGTTGGGAACAAAGTGTTGAGGTATTGGTGGAGAATTGGGAACCGATAAGCTTGATAGCTGAACACTCATCAATGTGCTATGCGACTAATCACTCTCTGTTCTTCATTTTTCTGTTTTCAACCACGCTGCCCACAACACTTGCTAGTTTTTCTTTCTTTGCTTTGCGATAATTCTGAACTTCTGAAGGATAACCGATGACGTCTCGATTGAAAAGTGAGTGGATATTTTTTGTCTTACGAGACAGATTGGGTTAGCTACTTTAGCCTGACAGCGTAAATACGGCTGATTTTAAATTTAATATAAATTAAATAATTATTTGAAAATTTGGTGTAAAATTGAAACTATTTAAAAATTTGTTGTACTCTTTGGGGTGTGTTTGCCTTGATGGTGACACGGGTCCTGATGCGCAGTGTTGAGCGAACTTCGGAAGGCTATAACTTTTGACTAAGATGTCCGATTGAGGCGAAATTGGTGGTCACGTGATCGTAATTGAGAGGAGAAGCCCCTGGAAAGTGCCCATAGGGAACTTGCCCAAAATTTGTTCCCAAAAGAGACCTCTAAGTGCCTCAAAATTGTGATTTAAGATTCAAACCTCCAAAAAATTTCTTCTTTTCTAATTTTTTATTTATTCAATTAGTGAATTGCATGCTATTTTTTATTTTTTTAGTTACTTCTCTTAATTTCGAGCGTTTTGACATGTCGTACGCCTCCATCGGATATTTCTATCAAAAGTTATGACTGTTTGAAGGACATATGCATAATCAAATTTAAAACCTAACAATTGCTAAATGCAGCCCCATTTTTTATAAGCTTAATCTTAAAGTTTAAAATGGCTCATTGCACTTTTTAAATTTAAAATTTAAAATGAAGTGTAATTAGCCATTTAAAAATCTTAAAATTTAAAAATCTTAGCCATTTAAAATGGAGTGTAATTAGCCATTTTAAATTTTAAGATTAAGCTTATCAAAAATGAGGGTGCACTTAGCAATTGTTAGGTTTTAAATTTGATTATGCATATGTCCTTCAAACAGTCATAACTTTTGATAGAAATGTCCGATGGAGGCGTACGATATGTCAAAATGCTTGAAATTAAGAGAAGTAACTAAAAAAATAAAAAATAGCATACAATTCACTAATTGAATAAATAAAAAATTAGAAAAAAAAGGAATTTTTTGGAGGTTTGAATCTTAAATCATAATTTTGAGGCACTTAGAGGCCTCTTTTGGGAAAAAATTTTGGGCAAATCCTCTGTGGGAACTTGCCAAGGGCTTCTCCTCTCAATTACGATCGCGTGACCACCTATTTCGCCTCAATCGGACATCCCAGTCAAAAGTTATGGCCTTCCGAAGTTCGCTCAACACTGCGCATCAGGACACGTGTCACCATCAGGGCAAACACGCCCCATCTAGGCGTGTTTAAACACGCCCCATTTGGGCATGTTTGAGTGCACCAGATTTCCAAATAGTTTCAAAACTACCCCAAAATTCCAATTAATTATTTAATTTATATTAAATTAAAAAATCAGCCGCGTAAATACTTAAACCAATACAAGAAGTAAAAAAAGGAAAAAAAAAAACGTAAATATTAATATTTTAATAATTAATTACAAATTTACCCCTCTAAAGGAAGTTGACAATGTGGAAGTGGGAACACGCCTAAAATGGGCGTGATCAATTCTGTCTTTAATTCCGTCGCTAACATATTTTATAATAATATTCAGTTGCAAAAAGTGTTAGCGACTGAAATAGAGACCAATTTTTTAAAAATTGAAATTTTTTATTTTTTTAAATTGTAAATAATTTTTTAATATAGAAAGCATTTTAAATAAAATATTATATTAAAAATTAGTTATATAAAAAATCTAAAAAATATTAAACAAAACCATATAAAAATTTAGAAATTATATTAAATAAAATAATATAAAATTAAAAAATATACTAAATAAAGGTCTAAATATACTTTAAAATTAGATAAAAATAACAATTAATAATATTAAATAACAATTTATAAAAGCAACTTTCGTTTTTGGATAATTATTATATTAATTATTTTTTCTTTAATAAATTGATTAAGTTAATCGTTAAAGAAAAAACGTTGACTGTTAAGTAAATAATTAAAAAATTAGACAAAAAGAAAATTTTTGGATGATTGAATATTAAATCTTAATTTTGAGGCACTTAGAAGCATTTTTTAAAAAAAATAGTTGATATACCGGTCAAAAGTTATGACCTTCCGAAGTTTATATACACACCGCTTCCTATATGCGTAACATGTGTCACCATCTAGTGGAAAGGAAACACACCCAAAATGGGCGTGGACGTGTTCCCTCTTCTAGATTGATAATATATTTCAAAAATAAGATAAATTCATAATTAATTATTAAAATAATAATATTTACGTTTTTTTGCCATTGACCAATGTCATCTTCATTTCAGTTAATAATAGTTTGCCTGTCATTATTACCTAGTATTTTTTATTATAATAAAAACAAATCTTGTACCTACAATTCCACGCATTGGTTAAGATGTATAATTCCATTGTTTCTTTAATGAGAATTTCAATAAAAAAAATTGTCTATTACTAATTCTTTAATTAATTAATAATGTCTTTAGACATTAGTTAGCAAGATCTAAAGAATAAAGATGTTGTCTAATTTTTATAAACTAACAATGTTGAGACAATAAATTTATTAATTTAGAAAGATAGCAATTGATAAATTGATGATTTATCAATTTAAAGAGAGCTTTTCAATTTAACGAATATAAATTTATCATAAGATATTAAAAGATTATAAGTTGGATTATCTAGTTTAAGAAAAGATTAATGTTTTACAAAAAAAAATAAAAAATAAAATAAAATTATTTTCAGTGTTTCGTGTATAAATATTTGAAAACAATAAACAACAAGAGAATAAAGGGACAATTTTTAATTAAAAATGAAAATAAAAATATTTGAAAACAATAAACAACCAGAGAATAAAGACACAATTTTTAATTAAATTGAAAATAGGTTTAAATATATTTTATCTTTATAATTTAATTTTTTTTGTTTTTAGTTTTTGTAAATTAAGTTTATTTTGTTTTTAGTCCTTAAATTAGAAGACGCTTTGAGCGTGAACGAAAAACATAACAAAAATAATTTACAAGAATTAAAAACAAAAAAGAATTGAAATGATTAAAAGTAAAAAAATTGTTAAATTATAAGAATCAAAATATATTTAAGCCATGAAAATATACGTAGACGGACAGTAGAGATTGTGATGTGCGGGCGAGAAAGTGAAAAAGAAACTGATTTGGGGTGTTGTGATGTGCGAGTGAGAGGAGTTAAAAATAGAAAGATTGAATAAATAAGGCAATGCATGGCTATAACTTATTAAATTACATTTTTCCCCCCATTCTATACCTGTTTCTTATACTAGAATTGCAAATACGGCTGCTAGTAAAAATGGACAGTAGAGTAATTGTCATAAAGTTCATTTTGGCTAGTCCTTGCTGATAGAAATGCAAATGGGAATGACGCCACGAGATACGATTCAAGGCATTTACAATACTGTTTTAAGTTACATTTCTTCCTTGTATAATGAATCAATATTTCAAAATTTGTCAACGTCCTGTATCTCTCCAACCATAACATGAAAACTGCAGAAATTTGAGATGCCTAAGCTAAATCAGTAACTCAATCATTAGTTCTGATCCCTTTAGAAACTGTACATTTCAAAAACACTAGAAAAAAAAGCCCAAACCTCTTAAACCCAGTAACCATCGTTCCAATTGTGCTTGGAAGAAGGTCCTCCATGCTCACTCCGACTTCCTGTAAATCTATGTAAGGACAGCTTGTTTCGGACTGTTCTTAAGGGGCCTGATCTATTCCCATGCCTAATCGGTAAAGATATTTCATCGCCAATCAGGCTTGAAGTTGAAAACAGTCTGTTCTCCATTTCTTCAAGTGGACCGGAACTGTATTCCATAGTGATGAAGGAAGATGCTTGCCCGTAAGTTAATCGAGGGGTTAGCCCTCCTGCATTCCACCAACTGCTATCAGAAGGGGCAAGGTCACCTCTAAAATCAGATTCCTGAGCAGAGGAATCCTTCTGACTACAATAATCTCCACAAGTCTCCTCTGTATCGTTGTATATTAACTTAAGAGCCTGCACAACTTCACCCATAAAAGGTCTCTGTGTAACCTCTGAGTGAACGCACATTGAAGCGATAGCAGCAACCTTTGCCATGTCATCAAAGTTGTAACTTCCAGCCAAAGATGGATCCACCAGCTGTTCTACACCTTCTCTACTTGTCAACATTGGCCGTGCCCAAGTTACAAGATTCTCCTGTCCCTGAGGTTGAGACATATCCACTGGCTTTCTGCCTGTGAGAAGTTCAAGCAGCACAACACCATAACTATAAACATCACTTTTGACGAGTAAATGGCCTGTCATTGCATATTCTGGGGCAACATACCTGCAAAATTGAAGATCAGATAGAAAAGGCATCAAATTAAAACCTGGAATTTGTAACGCACGAAAAACAGAATGCACCTCCCACAGTCCCACCATTTCTTAGACGTATGAATTACAGCTCATAAAGCTAAATTATTTAGTAGAGAGGAGATAAATCTCAAAATGGTTAACAAGTAGTAAATACAATTTAACATTTAGAATCTTTCACAAATTAACTAAACTAAGTTTATATGTAAGTTAAATAAAGAGAGTCAAGAATTGAAATACTATCCAAAACTTTAAAATAGTATATACATTGGGAGTCATTGAAGAACTTTACAATTTTGCACTAGAAATGTTTGCTTAATCAAGTTGCTGTAGATAAAGTCTGTTTATACACTTACCCAAAAGTTCCCATTACCCGCGTTGAAATATGATTACTTCCTTCAGTTGCCTCTCTTGCCAAGCCAAAATCAGAAACTTTGGGAGTAAAGTCATCTTCTAATAACACATTGCTAGCTTTAAAGTCTCGGTGAATAACACGGGGATTGGAATCCTCGTGAAGATAGGCCAATCCTCTTGCAGCTCCTAGGGCAATTTTCATCCTTGCTTCCCAATCTAGCATTCCCTTTATCTTGTCGTCACCTGTAATATCATTAACAAGCATTTAAATGATTTAAAAGATAACGAAGAAACATGTACATGGGCTGCACGTCTTGAGCTGATGAAAATATGTTACCATGCAGATGGGACTCAACACTGCCATTGGGAACAAGCTCATACACCAAGCAACGCCTGCGCCCTTCGATGCATATACCAATCAGTTTCACTAGGTTACGGTGATGCAAACGGCTTAGCATTTCAACCTCTGCAATAAATTCACGGTCTCCATTCTGATGATTATCCCTTGTTAGCATCTTAACTGCAACTTCAGCCCCATCTTCCAATGTCCCACTATAAACACGTCCAAATCCTCCTTCACCTAGTACTCTCTTTGAACTAAACTTATCTGTTGCTTTCTCAAGCTCAGAAAGTGAAAATGTTTTAACAGAGAGAAGGGAAGTAGCCATTGTGGACATAAGTGAAATTGATGTTGAGCTTGTAATACTACTTGACAACATAGACCCCAAGCCTGCAATGCAAGCATAGATCCATTTACATTTACTTCAACTATTATATAATAAAGATAACCAAGAAAACAATAGAATTACTATAAAAAAATACACAAGGACATGTAAATACCAGACTTGCACCTCATAAATGCAAGTTTACATACTAAAGAGAAATTGCAAACATAAAATAAAAATGTTTCCATTCCTACGCTACTATATTTGAGCTCACTGCAGGTGTATATAAATCAATAACCACCAAAGGCAGAGGGCATCTCATTAATAGAATTGGTTCTGTAGATGACAATAATAGTATGTATTTGGTATAACAAGTCTAATTTACAGCTGTCCATTTTTTATATAAAAAATTAAAACAACCGCACACACTAAAAACTAACACATGTGAGTCGAGAAAACCTAATTGAAGTGTGGTACAAAAATAACATCAATGAGTAATGACAGTAGAAAAATCTTCATAGTCAAACAGATCAACACACTGCAAACAATGTATAAACATCATGTAAATTCACTTTGCCAAAATAGATCTTAACAAATACAATAGTCTTTTTCACATAACAAGAATATCATAGAAACTAAAAAGGGAAACACAATCAACCCGAGGAAAAATTAATTTTAGGCAATAGCCATAGTTGAGTAGACAATAAATGTTTATTTAGTAATCAAACCAAAAATCCTGCCAACTTAAAAGAAAAATTAAATGTCAAAAGAACTTCAAAACTGTACCTGATCTCTTGTTTAGAGATGATGTGAATGCAGGGCCAACAGCACTTGATGGTCTCCCAGTCTTCCTCCATTTCAAAATAATTGAAAATGCTCCCACCAAAACCAGCAAGAGTACAAAGGAAGATAAAGCAATGATGATTATGGTCCTGAGATTCATTTTCTGGTTCTTGCTGACAAAGTTGGCACTGACTGGCAGAATACCATCAACACTTTGACTAGGACTGCTCCCAGTTGAAAATCCATATGGTGGCGATGATTGCATTCCTGATGATACAAACAGCCTTAGTCTCAGATAGTAACTTGATACTGTTAAAGTAAAATGTTATTAGGAGAAACTCAGAAACACAACTACCTGGATAAGTAATGTACACAACAGCATAATCGCCAAAAAGACTCTTATTTAGAGGAACTTTCTTGTGCCAAAACCTCTCATATGTAAGAGCTGCAGTTGTATTGTCAAATTTCTCTCCCAGCGGAACCAAGTTAATATCAACAATAGTTCTTCCCTGATTTTGGCTGTCAGCAGTGGCACCCATTATCTTCACCTGACTCTGCTCTAAATATGTGCCTAACGCAATTTCATTCTCTAACTCAGTCATTACCGGAAAAACAGCATAAGGAGCTACATCCAGTGTAAGTCTGATTTTCATGGGAAATACACAACCACAAGGTGAACCAAAGGGACTTGATGTAAGTGGATCAGTACAGGTTTGGTCACAAGCTGCCAGAAATTCAGTATAAATGAGTATACAGTATGAGATACTAACTGGGAGGGCCAAAAAAAAAAAAGCAAATGTTAAGTTCAGAAATCCAATCAATCAGCGAAAGGCTTTATTTAACAGAAATCATTAATTTGAGTTTGTTTGAAAAATGAATATTTAGGCCTACGGTATTAATTAAATCATTAAACCGTTCCATAACTTTGAGAACTAGGGCATAGTTTTCACATTGCATGTGCTGCTGAACACCCAAAAGCAAATATAGCATAAAATCATTTTTACCATAAATATGGAGTGAGCAATCATTATCGGATAGTTTGAAAGAACATCAACAAGTAAATATTGTTTAAAATAAATAAAGTTCCCTCACATAAAATGTGTTTAATCTAAGGAAGAAAATTTATTCATTATGAATTTTCTTCCAAATATTATTTTTTAGACATCATTTCTATTTATGTGTCTTACCATGATTAACAACACAACGTACAGTAAAAGACTAAGAAGGCAACATAATTATAAAACTTAGATTACTAGGTTATGAAGAATTCAGATGACACCTTTGATCATCTTACTTGGCCAAATAGAGAGAGTTCAGAAAAACATATAAAGATAAAAATATATATAATAACTAAAAAATGGAAAGACCAATAGTTGTTGAGATATTATAATTTAGATTGCATTTGGCCAAGCCTTTTTTTTTTTATTTTTCTCTTCAATTCTTAAAAGTAAAAGTTCCTCTAATCTTTGTTTGCTTTTGGCTCTTTGTTCATTAAAAAAAATACTATTTTTTAGAGCTTCTCTAAAATTCTGTTTGGCCCTTGACCAACTTATCTCTTTAAGGAGATGAGGGGGAGGAGGGTGTTGAGTACAAGTGTGGTAAAGTCCCACATTGGATAGAAATGGAAAAGTGGAGCACCATATAAGTGAGGAAAAGACCCATAAACCTGAGCCTTAAGGTTTTGGGTTAAGGTGTGGTGTCTAATTCACTTATATGGTTACTCAGGTGTAAATCTCCCCGATATTTACCCCCCTCGATTTTCCAACAATTGGTATCAGAGCCGAAGATTCGACTTGGTGACAAGCTCGGACAAGTAAGAAGGCGTTTGTGGATCACTGGACATGGAGATCCATTGTATCGAAAGTCTTCCTGGCAAGTGAGTCCATGCATGGAGGCCAGGCAGCGAGTCCCGCAAGTGTTGCGGTGGTACAAGGTACTAGAACATAAGCTCTAAGGGCCACTACTTGTGATTGACTTCCGCTCGAGGGGGAGACTACCGTGTGGAAGAGACTCACACTTGAGGGGCAGATTGTTGAGTACAAGTGTGAGGTAAAGTCCCACATTTGATAGAAATGGAAAAGTTGAGCACCATATAAGTGAGGAAAAGACTCATACCTTATAACTATGTCTTCCCTCAAAAAGAGTAGGAGGGAAAGATTGTTTATTCCAAAAAATTACCTTGATCTTTTGAAGGGCGTGGAGCTGCTACATAAGGCCTCGTGCTGTGATGGTGACGGTGATGATAATGATGTCTTGGTCTTGGAGTCACATGAGGACCTAAAATAAGAGAAGATTAGCCCTCCTTATATGCAAAAGCTAAGTTTAAG
The DNA here is from genome assembly GCA_013407115.1 of Glycine latifolia. Taxonomy (NCBI): domain Eukaryota; kingdom Viridiplantae; phylum Streptophyta; class Magnoliopsida; order Fabales; family Fabaceae; genus Glycine; species Glycine latifolia. The sequence continues at coordinate 14,835,891 of CM023945.1, read as the reverse complement.
TTTAACAGCGAGCTATTGAAATATATAATATACCATGATAAGATGGAGATGGCACGGGTGCAGAAGATGGTCCAGAAGAAGGTTTCACAAGCCACATTTTAGCCTGTTCTGATGAAGCAAATGACACACTCAGAGAAATCGACTTCACTGCATGCAAAGAACCTATTATGTCATAACAGTAGCATCCACAAAGAGGATCTCAAAAGGAATCTCTTGAAAATAAAATAAAATATCAACAGATAATCTTTTTCATTAATAGCAACAAGTGTGATAGTAAGTTTGAAGCATGTTTTCCAGGAAAGCAATCAGTTTGTGGATTTTCTTGCTAAATGTGGTGCACAACATGATGAGTCTCGGACAATCTGGCAGGCTGTTAGAGAATCAAGTAAAACATGTTTCTTGATTATTCAATTCAATGCTTGGTTTAGTAGCTGAAGCAGATAACATTGAGAAGAGAGACAAAATGTGAAAATATCGTATATAGATCAAATTGTCATAGTTTTGCTTTATTGGAAAGGAGTCATTGGATTAAAATGCTAAAGAGAGTGTGCACCTATGGCAATCCAATGGTAGAAAATATATATTCAGAAACCAAATAAATAATTAGGTCTGGCAAGGTTTGTCCATCGCAACATTAAGGGGAAACAATGATGTGCCACATGTACTGGATAGCAGACAACTACTTAGTGGAAAAAGAAAAAAAAACATCAGAAAGGCTGTTCTAGACACAATTAAAATTATAAATACTTTAGCAAAAAGAATAATAACATTATTGACAACCCACCAACTAAAATTCAAACAACACAGCACAAATAAAAAACTATAACATTGAAGAATTCAGTTGCTACCAAGCTACAGAACTAGCAGACAAGTACAAACCCAGTCTCAAACTCTCAGGTCAGGGACCTTGAACCTGGTAAGTAACTGCTACATATTAATTACCAGTCAGGGATTCACGTGTAGCGTACACTTCTCAGAGAAATCGTTAAAATCTACTTCATACATATTCCAGCGACGAAGAAGAAGAAGAAAAGAGCGAAAGAAGAGGGAAGTGAAAGTGAAAGTACCTTGGCAAGAGAAAAGCAAGTTGAGAAGAGCAAGGAGGAAGACGACGGACACCGGCATTCTCTCTCGCCGAAAACGACACCCGCGAAGAGCATCGTCAGGAGAGAGAAGAGACTTTAAGGAGTGACCAGCAGGTGGCGAAATTCCGGCAGAGAAGCCGCCGGCGGTCATGGTGGAGACGGCAGCAGAGCGAGCCGTTAGAGAGAGAACGCATAGCTCAAAAGCGCGAAGCAGAAGAAGGAATCAGAAAACCCTAGGAGAGAGAAGACAATGCAGGAAGCTCGGTTCCTGGATCCATGAAATGCGGTGGAAGATCTAGGCAACGCAACGGGCGTGCATGCGAAAAAAGCTAGAGAGAGAAAGTTAGAGCGAGAAAGCGAGAGAGATCTCGAAAGAGAGAAAGTGGTTTTGAAACGGAAGAGAAGAGTGTGAGTGAGTGGGTGGAGAAGGGGAAGAAAGGAAGAAGGGAAGGGGAAGGGGGAAGGGGGAAGTTGAGAGCCTTTAATGCTGGTGGGAGTGTTGTTGACGGTGATACAGTGAGTCATTCTTCAACACAATACAATACACACACTCTCCCTTCATGCTCGCGCACGCTACGTGTGGGAGCGTGAGCGAAAAGGGTTCAACGAAACGACACTGTCCAAGCCGTTTCGTTGCCTTTCTCAAACGCCAATCTCATCTCGTCAAAACGCGCCATCGGGGGACATCGCTTCGTGGTGGGGCTATCCCCTGTCAATATATTGTTTTTATTTTTATTTTTATAAATAGTCAAATTCTTCCGGAAAAAGTATGATGCCATGAGAAATTAATTTTTAATTGTATTTTTTAGAATAATTTTATAAAATTTGGATATCAATTTTTCATTAAAAGAAATGAAATCAGGTGGGGATTATAAAATGTTGTCTTATTAACTTTGCGATGGTAATGATGGTAAAGCAAAACAAAATTATTAATCAATTCTACTGTTTGAGAATGAATTGATGAAAGAAAAAAGATTGATTAGGTCTTAGCAGGTCTTCTTTGTTTTTTTCTCATTTGATTTGGTGCGGAACACCTTGCTAACGAATTGTCTGCATATGTTTTCTGTTTCTTTTTTTAAAAAAAATATTGCTCACACGTGTGTTCTTTGTGAATCCACCAAAGCAATTCCTGTGTCTCAAAATCCAGAACTTATTGTAATTTATTAGGATTTTTTCTTTTTTATTATATATTGGTGGCTGAGCTACATTAGCTTGCTTGTCTCACTAGTTATTAGGAGTTGTTTTCTTCGCACAAAATTATAAATATCTTTTGTGAAAGATAATTTTGTTTAAATTAAATAAAACTATTGAGAATAACAAAAATTTACTGTTTAACATAATTGTATCGAGTTAACATAACTTCATATCAGTCGATTTATTATGATGGGTTTTAAGAATTGTTTAACGGTGATAGATGGTATTTAGTACAAACATCACTTGTTGTTATTGAATTGCTGAAAATATATTAAGTAAGTGGGAGGGAACAAAAAAAATTTACAAAAATGTTTTTAGGGAAAAAACCAATAAATAGAAATTGTTTTCGAGGAATATAAATTGAAAATGCTTCTTGAAACTGAAATGTTTTCCCACTTATAATATTCAAAACTTAAGAGGAAAGAAATGTGATAATAAAACAAGGGAGACTATATTAACTTTTTTAATGAAAACAAATACGAAATAATTAATGTAAATTTGACTTTAGAAACAGCAATAATAAGCTTACGACAAGACCAACTGTTATTATAATCATGAGTATTTCCCTTTCTAAATATCAACTTTAACAATGTATTTATTTAATGTTTCTGATCTCGAATTTATAATACTGCTGTAACCGTTACTTTTACAAGTAATTGAAATTTTGAGTTTCATATATTTTTCTTTACACAACAGTTAGTGAAAGAAACAAAAAACAGTGTGGCAATTAAACATGCTCTAAGGATTTTTATTTTTTTATATGGAACATGCTGTAAGAATTATGCAATGTTGTATCGATTCACTCTCATATTTTCATTCATGGTACGAGGGAAAACGTTAATCAATTCAACAGATAATTTTGAAAAAAATTAGGAATGACGACGGACGTTGTAATTTCTTAAAAAAATTATTAAATCACATAACTTAAATATAAAGATAAGCTATTTTTAGTGCAATAAGATTGTACAACATATTTTACAATTATGGAAAAAAATATGATAACGTTATATTCTCTCCAATCTTTTATACGTAAGAAACAAATAATTAATTCATTAAGATTAATAAAAGTAAGTTAATTAATTTTAATTAGCGGTATAAAAAGTTTAAATTTTATTTCAAAAAATATTCATCATATCTTAAGTAATGATAATATTTAATAACATTATCTATAATTTGAATTTAGAGGTCAAAATAGTTATTTATCCTATTATTAATAAATAAATAAATACATTTACTTGAATAGAAATGAGTGAACATCAACTTTGCAGTGACTTTTTACAAAAGGAGGGAGTAATAAAGTTACCGTCTAACCCCTTAGTCGTTTTCTTGTTTAGATAATTGTTAGATAGAGAAGGTCTTTTATCAGTTGAACCAAATCATGTTATTTGATGTATCTTTTATTTCTCATCAATAATACTTAACTTTAATATAAAAAGAGTTTTTAAATAATCAATATATTTGAAAGTGTGTCAGTTTTCCTTAATATTAGGAAAAAGTGGACTTATTTAATTTTTATACAACGGATGAAATAAATATTTTTTAACAATTTTTCTTACACATCCTCTTATTGTTTTGTAATATAAATAAAAAAAGTCTTCAAAATATAAATTATGTTCAATATGTATCATTTTAAAAAGGTAAGTGAACTAATAAGAATATATTATTGATGTTTATCTCAACATACCTACATTAGTTAGTTAGTTAAACTTAGTTAGTTGCATTGATTAGATTAGAGTCAGTTAGTTACAAATAGTGAGTCGTTAGAGGTAGTTAGATTAAAAGTTATCTCAGCTTATTGTATATAAACTTGTATTATCATCTTCTTGATTCAATTGAGGAGAATACCAATATTCATCACCTCTTATCTTTTGTTTATTCTACATGCTATCTTTTCTCTTTTGTGTCATTCATAGCTTCTCTCAAGTTCATGTTGGTATCAAAGCTATTCAATTGAATAGCTCTACTACGTGACTCACTTTTTCTTTCTTTCTTTCTTTCTTGTTTCGATTCGGTTTCTTCATCTTCTCTTCATGGGTTCAGATCAAGATTAATCCCTAAATGTCCATAGCCTCTATTATCTTCATCCTGGTGAGAGTCCTGCTATAGCTCTTGTTTCACTAGTTCTGGACCTAGTGAATTACAATTCATGGAGTAGATCTATGTTCACTGCATTGAGTGCAAAAAAATAAAATAGAGTTTGTTGAAGGATCAATTCAACAACCAACATTGAATCATGTTCTTCACTCAGCTTGGAAAAAATGTAATAATATGATTGTATCATGGTTGTTGCACTTTATGTGACCTTCAATTCGGTAAAGTATACTATGGATGGATGAAGCCCCTGATATTTGGAAAATTTTAAAATCACGCTATTCATAAGGGAATTTGTTGTGAGTCTCAGAGTTGCAACAAGATATGGCTTTAATCAAACAAGGTGATACTTCTATCACTTATTATTTTACCAAATTACGTATGATTTGGGATGAACTAGAGAGTAATAGGGCTGATCCTGTGTGTACATGTATGCATAAATGCTCTTGTGATGTTCTTACTAATGCAATGGAAAGAAAAATGCAAGATAAAGTTATGCAGTTTTTTGAGAGGATTGAATGAACAATATAATAATGTTAGGTCTAATATTTTGATGATGGATCCTCTGCCTCCCATTGCTAAAGTGTTATCATATTTGATTGAATAAGAAAGATAATTTGTTAGCACAAATACGCTTGGAAACACGAGTCTGATAAATGCTGCTAGTACAACTTCAAGATCTAACATTTCTTGTAGCTATTGTGGAAGAAATAACCACATTGTGGATAATTGTTTCAAGAAGAATGGATATCCTCCTTACTTCTTAGCTAATAAGGGAGGTAAAGGAGGTCATAGCTCTTATGACAGAGGTAATTTTGGATAAAAAAGTACTAAAATTTGTACTCACTGTGGAGCAACTGATCACACTGTTCAAGATTGTTATAAGAAAACATGGTTATCCTCTTGGTCACATTTTATATTAACCACAATAAACAATACTATAGCATAAGGAGATAATTCTAAAAATAAACAAATGCAGGAATGACATGAAGCTTACATCTCAACAATATTAAACCATGTTGAATTTACTTCAACAACAATCAAACCATGGAGTTTCAGCTCCAAACAACATCTCTCGTATCAACCAACTTGGTACAGTTTCATATAATGATCATTGCACTATAGGTGATGTTTTACCTTTGGTTTGTGCCTCCAACAAACATGATCAGGTCACATGGATCCTTGATTCAAGTGTCACTGATCATATAGCTTCATCTTTAAAGTTTTATACCACTTACAAGGAGATTAATCCCATTGTGGTTTGGTTGCCCAATGACCAGCAAATTGTGGCAAATTATTATTGCAAATTGACTTTCTAGGCTGATAATTGTTGATACAGGAAATAGCCAACAAAAGATGATTGGTATAGTTGATGTAGAAGATGACTTATACAAATTGAAGATACTTGGTGTCAGTTCTACGATTGTTGTTTCCAATTTAGCTCTTTCTTGTAATAATGTTTATTTTTGCAATAAAGTGCCTATATATTTATGGCATTATAGACTAGGACATCCCTCTCATGAAAGGTTGCATATCATGAAGCAACATTATCCCATTTTGCTTTCTAATAAATATTTTGTATGTGACACATGCCATAAGGCTAAGAAAAAAAATATAGCTTTTCTTATTAGCACTTCACATGCTTTAGCTTCTCTATCTTTATTACATGTAAATATTTGGGGTCCTTGCTTAGTTACATCTCTGCATGGTCAAAAATATTTCTTAACCATTGCAAATGATTATTCAATATTTGTAAGGGTTTTCCTATGGTTTCAAAAGCTGAAACACAAACTTAATTAAAAACCTTTATTGCCTTTGCCGAAGGACAATTTGAAACCAAAGTTAAAACTATAAGATCTGATAATGGAGCAACATTTATTATGCACCAATTTTATGCTATTACTGGTATAGTGCATCAAACATCTTGTGTAGAAACACCTTAACAAAATGGAATTGTAGAGAGGAAACATCAACATTTGTTGAATGTCACTCAAGCTCTTTTATTTCAGTCTCACTTACCATCCCTTTTTTGGTCATATGTTCTTATTCATTATGTCACTCTCATTAACTATTTGCCCACTCATTTCATTAACAACGTTTCACCATATCAAAAGCTATACATTGTTCCATATGATATTATTTTGTTTTGTGTTTTTGGTTGCCTATGTTACAAATCACCCTTACTTTAATAGAAAGAAACTTGATCCAAGAGCATTACCATGCGTGTTCCTTGGTTTCAAACCTTATAAAAATGCTATGTTTCTTTTAACCTTAAAACCTGAGTTATTGAAATTTTCATAAATGTCATTTTTTATGAAGATTATTTCTCTTACTTTGATGATATATCTATTACTGATAATCCTTATTTTCATTCACAGCCTTCTTTAATAATTCAAGATGACAATCCATCTTTGTCACCTACCAATCCTCTTTCTAATCTTTTTGAGTCACATTCACATGTTCCTTCTCCACATTCCTCTCCTAATATTTCTCCACTTAAGCAAGCTTTTCCTGACACACCAACTGATGCATCCACTGGTGATGCATCATTTTTTGTTGAGTAGCAGCCTCAACTTCACAGATCTGATCGCTCTAGGTATAGGCCAGGAAAGTACACTAACTTTCAGACCGAATATGCATCAATTGTGACCTCTCATCAATCAAGTATTTGTTATCCTTTATCCTCAGTCTTATCATATGATAGATTATCCCCTTCAAACCATAGTTTTTTTTTTTTATGTCCATATCATCTCAAACCAAACTAAAATCCTACACTTAAGTATCTAAACACGGCCATAGGATTCGAGCAATGAATGAATACATTAATGCTTTGGAGATAAACAACACATGGTCTCTTATAGATTTACCTCCCTATAAGATTGTAATAGGTTGTAGGTGGATCTATAAGATCAAACACCATGTTGATGGTAGTATTGAAAGATATAAGGCACCCTTTGTTGCCCAAGGTTATACTTAAGTTTATGGTCAATATTATTTGGATACCTTCTCTCAACACCAACATCAACAACACCTTTAACCAAAGTCAATTGGTGTCAGTGATAGATGAATCTAATGATAGATGCGAGGAGGTTGAAAAAAAAACGTAAAAGCAAAGAAGAGGGAAGAAGAATGAGGGAGATGAAGAGGAAAAAGACTAAAAATGAGCTATCTGTTACATAGAGATAAGATAACAACGGGTCTAATCCTTCAGCAAGCTTATAACTTTTCTCCATTTTGTCCTAATATACACCGTCCGCCAATCTAGGTCTCACTCCATTAAGTCTTGTTTAACTACCTTTTCTCAAGTAAGTTTTGGTTTACCTCTCTTTGTATCGAGCTCTTAGTAACAAACTTTAGTTCTTACGGGAGCATCCAATGACCGTCTCATTATGTGTCCAAACCACCTCAATCTATGTTCCCTTATGTTTTCACTCATTTGTACTATTGCTACTGGATACCTTCTCTTCAATTGCAAAAATAACTACTGCCAAATTGCTTTTAGCACTTGTTGCCATCAACAATTGGCATATTAAATAACTTGATGTCAACAATGCATTTCTGCATGGTGATTTTAATGAGGAAGTTTACATGGTTCTTCCTCCAAGCATGAATTCCTCTAAACCTGGCCTATTATGTAGATTCAGAGATCTCTTTATGGTCTCAAACATACAAGTGGGTAGTGGTGTGCTAGATTATCTATTTTTCTCCTCTCACATGGATATCAACAATCTATTTTTGATTACCTATTGTTTACCAAGATTTGAGAACAAAGACTAAAAATGGAAAGTTTTGAGATTTGCAACATCAACATAAACAACATCTTTAACTTAAGTTAATTGGGGTCGATGGTAGATGAACACAATGATAGATACGAAAAAGTTATAAATAAAAAAAAAAAATAAGACACAAGAAAATAAAAATAAGATAAAAGAAAAGAAGGCTGAAAGAAGGAAGAGAAAAATGAAGATGAAATGAACTAAAAATGGACAAATCTAAAACATATAGATAATAACTGATCTAACCATTCATCAAACTTATAATTTTTCTCCATTTTGTCCTAAGACACACCTTCCGACAATTTATATCACACTTCATTAAGTATTGTTTAATTACCTTTTTTTCAGGTAAGTTTCGGTCTACCTCTACCTCTCTTTGTGATGAACTCTTGGTAACAAACCCTTATTCTTACCGAAGCATCAAGAAACCGTCTCATTATGTGCAAAAATCACCTCAATTTATGCTCATTCATTTTTTCACTCACCGGTACTGCTATCTTTCGTCGAATATCTTCATTTCTTATCTTATCCATCTTCATATAACCACACATTCACCTTAACATCCTCATTTATGTTACCCCTATTTTATGCTCATATTGCCTACGTACTGGCCAACACTCAGCTCTATATAACATTGTAGGTCTTACAACTGTTCTGTAGAATTTTCCTTTTCGGTTAAGGGAAATTTTGTGATCCCACAAAAATCCAGATGCACTCCACCATTTCATTTACCCTACTCTGATTCACATCCTCATCAATCTCTCTGCCTTTTTACAAAATTGATCCCAAGTATCTAAAAATATCTTTCTTAGGTACCTCTTGACCAAGTATATGTACAGGGTCTTGATCATCATTTTTTTTCAGCGATAACTCACACTTCATATACTCAGTCTTGCTTTGACTTATCGTGAATTATTTAAACTCCAAAGTATTTATTCACAATTTAAGTTTCTTATTAACATTATATTTGATCTCATCAATAAGCACAATATCATTTGTAAAAAATATACACCATGATATTTTCTCTTGAATATATTTTGATAGTTAATTCATTATTAAGACAAAGAGATAGGGACTAAGAGCTCAACTTTGATCTACATCTATCCGGATTAATTAATTCATAAATAAACAAAAAGGGTGGGAGGCTGATGATGACGTCATGCTTATCGTTCCTAATAGTGGATATGAGCCATGTGTAAGCCTTAGCGTACATCACTTTCGGATAAGAACGACCCGACCCGGATTAAGAAAACCACGTGCCGTTAACCTTTTTTTTTTCAAAAAAAAAAAGTGCTACACTCGCGAAACCATTTCCGTTTTCAATCTCGCTTCTGAGTTCTGCACTTGATCCTCAGTCCTGGATCTTTACGCTTTTCGGTATCTTCTAGAAAGTTCCAGTTACACCCTTCGATGTTGTTCAGTTTCAGTTAGTGATACTTCTAATTTCAAACCGTTGTGATCCCTTGGAATTTTTTTTTACTCTCTTAGCATCTAGGGTTTACTCTATCATTTTTGCGCTTCAAGATTTTCTGAATTTCTTTTACCAATTCTGTTCGCGTTTTAAGGTCAATATTCATGCATCTTATTCGTGCATGGAGAATCCCTGTGAGGTGCTCGGTTCCAAAGGGTTAATTAGAAGGCATGAATTTGTGAGGATCATAATCCAGTGTCTATATTCATTAGGGTACAGTAGCTCTGCATCGTGTTTGGAATCGGAATCTGGTATTTCGTACAAGTCTAATGAGGTTAAGTTGCTTGAATCACTTGTTTTGAACGGTAATTGGGACGAAAGCATTGATTATCTCAATTCCATAAAGGATGAGTTGGGTGAAACCAGGGAATCTGCCCTGTTTCTTGTGTTCAGACAGTGTGTTATGGAGTATTTGAATTGCGGCGAGGATGCCTTAGCTTTAGGGGTGTTAAGGAAACAAGTTTCTGCCTTGGATGTGGGCAAGTGCAAAGTTCACAGCTTGGCTAAGTGCTTGCTTTCGTTTAAGGATAGGGAGTTAGGTGCAGTTGATGGTGGCGATGTTGTTGTGCATGACTTGCGAAAGAAGTTGTTAGCAGATTTGGAAAAGTTGTTTCCTCCTCCGATTTCGGTGCCTGAAGGAAGGCTGGAGCATTTGGTAGAAAGTGCTGTTATTTCTTGGGTTGATTCGTGTATGTATCATAGTTCGTCGAATCCAATTTCGCTTTATGAGGATCATCGTTGCAGCAGGGATCAGATTCCTACTGCAACGACTCAGGTGCGTTGGCAGGGTATTGAGTTTCATGTTTAGATCCATTTGCAAGTCATATCCAATTGTTTATCAGTGACTGTTGTAATATTTATGGCCGCTAGAAACTATATTAGCAAGTCATGAGACTGGTAACAGTTTTGTGATATATCAAGGATTGAAATGATATGACATTGTTTTCCTGATCAAATGATCCCTAATTTATGTCTAGAGATTGACTATGGGGATAGCTTCTGTGTGGCAAAAACAAGATGGATCATATTTGGAATCATGGACATAAATTCCAAATTAATCTTTTTCTAACATGTGATATTGCATGCTTTAGATATTAATATTAAATAACATTTTTCTCTTTCCATCACTGCAGATATTGACTGGACATAAAAATGAAGTTTGGTTTGTTCAATTTTCTAATAATGGAGAGTACCTGGCCTCTTCATCCAATGATTGCACTGCCATCATATGGAAGGTATTATGCAGTTGTCATTATTTTAGCTTTAGATGATTCATCCTATATTAATGGCTTTTTTCTTAAATGTCAATTTGTGTTTAAGCTACCAATATGTATGAGAAAAAAGTTTTATAGCTATTACTATTCTATATGAGATCTCTGATCAATATACATTTCCTATCCTATCCGACAAACTACTAAATTTTTTATGCCTGTGTTCTGTGTCCTAAATTCCAGACACCTATTTTAAGATCAGAGTAATACCTATACAATATCTGTATTCTGACACTGGTGTCCTATCTGATATCCATGGATATATGGATGGCTACTCAAAATATCCACCCAAATTACCATCGAGAGAACCTATTGAGTTTAGACTGATGGGTTTATCTTTTGAGGTAAGGTTCCATGCTAGTATTGGTCTTACTAGTTACTAGATAGAAAGATAGAAATGATCAATGCTTCTAGGTCACTTGCTAAGCCACTTCAATAGCCAACCCACAGAAATCCTATCTCATAATTTCCTGATTGGATACCATCCAAATGGAGTTTGGAGCACTTTCTGAGGCTGGAATTCCTAATAAAAAAATATTTTGCTGTCAAGGAAACAAAGTTTGGAGCATAATACTAACAAACTCTAAGTCTACTGTTATAAATCTGTTGTCTTTCTCTTTAGCTGTCCAAGGGATATTATGATATTCCGTTTGTTGGAGATCAAGTAAAGTACTCAATGGGGGCAGATGGTAATTTTATGATGCTGATAAAGACTGAAAATAAGCTTGTAAATTGTGATATGAAAGAGAAGTTTCTTCATTCTATTTTTTCAGTTATGAGGCAGAGGAAGTGTTAGTTAACATGTTAAATTATGCAAGTGGGGTCATTCTGCCCTCTAAATTTTCCTGTTTCCACTTCATTCAAGACATTTTCACTATGAATACAGTTGACCCATGGATCATAAAAGTAGGATGTAAAACACACTATGTTCATTCTCTTGGCCCTGAATAATTATGGGATACCCTTATGGTTATACAGAATCTAGGTTTATCTCACTAAAAGGAATGCAGATTGCCTAGCCATGACTGGTTCATTGATAATAGAGCTGTGTAGTTTCTTGTTAAAATATTAACATTTATATTAATCAATCACTGATTATGAAGCTAGAAGTTATTTTTTTGTCAACTGTGATTACTCTGTCTGTAAATCTATCAATAAATATTGGAAAATGTGAGTGCTCCACAGCTCATAAAAATAATAATTCAACACAACTCTCACCCTTTCAAACATTTCTAATGTTCTGAAATACTTCTGTCAGGTGCTGGAGGATGGGAAATTGACATTGAAGCACACACTTTGTGGTCACCAACATGCTGTATCTTTTGTAGCATGGAGTCCTGATGACACCAAGTTGCTTACATGTGGGAACACAGAAGTTTTGAAGCTGTGGGATGTTGAAACAGGTACATGCAAGCACACATTTGGGAATCAAGGCTTTGTTGTCAGCTCTTGTGCCTGGTTTCCCAACTCAAAACAGTTCGCGTGTGGCAGTTCTGACCCTGAAAAGGGTGTTTGCATGTGGGATTGTGATGGAAATGTGATAAAATCATGGAGAGGAATGAGGATGCCCAAGGTCGTAGATCTTGCTGTTACTCCAGATGGTGAGTATCTTATCAGCATATTCATGGATAAAGAAATTCGGATTCTGCACATGGGAACCAATGCTGAGCGAGTCATTTCAGAGGAGCACCCAATCACATCCCTTTCAGTTTCAGGAGATAGCAAGCTCTTCATTGTCAATCTAAACAGCCAGGAGATTCATATGTGGGATGTGGCTGGGAAATGGGATAAGCCATTGAGGTTTATGGGCCACAAGCAACACAAATATGTGATAAGGTCATGCTTTGGTGGATTGAATAACACGTTTATCGCCAGTGGTAGTGAGAATTCACAGGTACTCCCCTTTTCTTGGTGTTCATATAGAGACATTCCCTATAACCTAGTCACCTGTTTTAAAGGCATTGTTAGTGTTAGTAAACATCTTAGTACTAGTTAAATCACCTCCAAATTTTGTTTAATACAGGTATACATTTGGAACTGCCGGAACCCCAGGCCTATAGAAGTTCTATCTGGGCACTCCATGACTGTGAACTGTGTGAGCTGGAACCCCAAAATACCACAAATGTTGGCATCTGCAAGTGATGATTATACCATTCGTATATGGGGACCCAGCTTACAAAAAAAAAGAAGGCCAACTTGAGTAGATTAGACACGTTGCATATCAAAATTTCAAGCTTAGTGTATATAGCTTATACACGTTTTAGTATATTCTTTTCCCCCCTGCGCAAGGTCTGTTCAGGTCACAGCTTGAGTTTGTAAAGTCCTAGCTTACCCATGGAAGAATTTTGGAATTTTGGGCTACATTTCACATCTGTACTCTGTACATCTCCTTTCCTTCGTTTATTAACCCTTAATTTGTCACAATTTGTGCAGAAACTAATACGTTGAAGTCGGGATTTACTCTTTCATCTATGTGATTTGAAATGGTAGCAGTATAATCCTTTTCTTCCCCAAGAATATGTTTACTAGTCAGTTGGATAGATCCATGGGCAGCATGTGCTGTAGGTCCCCTGTTGGCAGAGACAGGCATAATCATCACATCTGCACTCAGCACTTTGCGGCTTCCTAACCGGGTGCTTGCAAGATAATACTTATACTTTAGGAAGTAATTATTTCTTAAAGTTTTTTAAGATGATAAAATAATAAATATTTTTTAAATAAATTCAATTAAACACGTTCTGAGTTTATAGGCAATTTAGTGCATGTTTGTGGGTAGTTTCTTTTCAGTTCGAATATGATGGGTCAAGACTTGCAAGCTTTAGTAGAGTTATGTGGTTCAATCAGTAATTTACGGGTTTCCTGTTCTATTTTTTCATCTCCACACTCCTTCCTCACTTAAAACCTCTCTTTTGACGCTTTCTAGTATGCATGAGTGCATCATGTCCCGCACTGTGCGTAACGAATTTTTTCACCATCAAATTGTCACTGCTCTAATCCAATAGTTATGATTTGATCACTTAATTTTATGTTAGCACACCAGAGTATAGGACCGCAACTCCTCGGGTCGTGTAACCTGCTGAGGCGGCGGAGCCAAGCGTAACACACTGACAATCTCAAAACAAAAGATAGCTTCCTCGGTGTTGAGAGGGTCAAGTAGGATCCTACTCGTTCCTCCGCCACCATTCCACCAATGCTGTGTCGCTACTGGAGCTGCCTTGCCTAGGCTCTTCCACTTGATCATGAAGCTTTGGAGCCATCGCGTGATATCCCAGTGAGCTAAAAGCTGGAAGCGGGTGGCGCTAGGAGTACTAGAGCTCGGGGAAGCCATGGAAGAACAATACCATTCTTGAATCGCAATCTGAATCAGTTTCTTGGTTTGAGTTATTGCAAAATCGAAAATGATCATTATATTAGAAAAATCATTTGACTCACTTTTATAAAAACATAAATTAAGTATTTTTAAAGATAACAAATTAAGTTGAATATAATAAAAATATATTTTAACCTTATTTTTCAATTTTTTTTATTAACTATATTGTTTAAGAGATTTTAAATGACTTCAAAACTAAATTTTGAATACTGCTTTACATGTTTGATAACATAAATATTTTTATTTATTTATTTACTTTTATTCTCTTAATTAGTACTAATGTACCTAAGTTTAATATTTATTTTATAATTTTCAACTACAGTGATGGTCAAATATGGAGCATACTAGTATTTTAATCTTTGTATTATATAAATTATTTTATATAATTATTAAAATATTAAATATATTAAAAATGATAAATTAAAAGCTATACTGGGCGTTTGTTTCATAAATAAATCTTTAATGTGGGAATGTTATTTCCTGGTATTGTTAAAAATTAAGTTTTGTTGACTATTAAAATTTATTGGGATTGATCTTTATATTCCAATGAATTATCAAAACATGTGCTTAACTGAGTTATTTTTTCATGAAATATATTATAATTACTAAAATATCATTATTACAAAAACTCTTGTTACACCCGTTGTCTCCCATGTGTTCAGTGATTATGATAATTGTAAAATGAGTAAGAATTGGCTATTGAAAAAGGAGCATTGGAGGAAAATAAAAAATTATCTTAAAATGTAGGAATGAAATTGACAATAAATCAAATTATAAGAACATTAATTGGGAGGAATTCTCAGGATAGAAAAAATTTAAGCACGTGTCATGAAGAAACAGTGAGATTAGTGATGCAGTGGTTAGTAAGAGATTATATATGAATTTTTATTCATAAATAGGTATTCTTATCCTATGTTAATGAGAATAATTTTTTTCGTCTCTTCTATCTATCGGAACTAAATATTAGTAAAACATAAGATTATGTCTTTATCAAGAATAATACATACTAATGATTATCTATTTATGACCTTATAATAAACATTGAATAATTTTTTCCGATTCTATATTCTCATAAATAACTAAATCAAGCTTGTGAAACAAACACTACCTAAGTGATTAAGAAAAACCTTTTAAAACACTGTTTTTTAAAGAAAAAATTTCTAAAAATATATTGGTTAAAGAATGACACTAAGAGTATTTTTTGTTCAATATAGCTCTTTTAATTTATTATCCATATAGTGAGAAGATTATTTAGGTAGCTACTGACTTTATTATTTATTTTTTGAATAGATAACTACTAGTAACTAATCAGTTATTCCCATACGCATCTCATTTTCCAACCAAAACAAACTAATATTAAATTATTTATAGTATTATTCAATGTTCATCTTTCATTCCTTTGATAATATTTTTTTTTCATTTTCTTTCCTTTCCCTTGCTCTCACGCGTCTCCGTTTAGGTCCTAAACCTAGGTTAGTTTTCACAAATCCCTAGACCTCTCCAATCAAACGGCGTACGCGGAAAGATCAGATCGCAATTCGCATCAAAGGAGACACAAATCAACACCCATTAAATTCCAGTTTCCTCCCCAAAAACTCTCCGAAATTATACTGGGTACCCCAAAGCATGCGAGAATTCCTTTTAGCGTCGTCTCGCTAGGTCTGTCTTGGAAATCAAAGACGGAGGCTCTGAAATAATAAAGCCACGCACGCATCGAAAGAAAGAGAGAGAAGAAGAAGAAGAAGAAGAAAAGAGGGGTCTTCGAAGAAACCATGAGTCTTCTCTCCCTTTAAACTCTCTCAGATTCGATCCTCTCTTCTGTTATTTCAATTCCGCTTCCCTCGCACAAAATGACAGGGTTTCCTCGCCCTCGTCGCAATCACGCTTCTTCTTCCTCCTCCTCCTCGCACAATTCGAACAGCAGGTCGCGCGATTGCTTTCGCTTTCTTTTTTTCTTTCTCTTTTCGGAACCAAAATTGATTTTAATAATCCTTTTGCCTTTTGTCAATCTTGGTTTCAATTTCTCGTTTCGCGAGACGGACGTGAATTTTGGATTGTTTGTTGTGTGATTTCGGGGCGATTTTCAAATTCGCCTGATTCGGTTTTTGTTTGTTTCTTCTATGGTGGTTTATGTGTTTGGATCGCTTTTTGATTAGGATAGTGGAATGATAATGATATTGTTGTCTTTTGAAGGAGCTGAAATTGAGCTTGATGCATGTGTTTACTATTTCCGAGGGTCGTTTTTTCCGGGATGCATGGTTTTTAGGTTGGATCCTGTTTGTTGTGCAAGTGATTTTTGATGTCGATGAACATCAATTTGCGGTTGCTGGATTGAAAATTGACAGTAGTTTTGTCATGAGGTCTGTTTGAGGCGTGTGAAGTTAGCTAGGCGCTGAGATGAGATCATGGTCTTGGGAGATTATAATGCATTTATGTTGCCTAGTCAATATGGGGGAATGTTGATTGGTTTTGTTGATCATGGATACTTGGCAGTGTGGTACTTGCTGGAAAATTTGTGCATGATTGGTCATGGAGCATGGGAGTTTGTTGTCAAAATTTTGTAGTTTCTGACCTTGAATACCGTACATCTTAACACTATGTTTGAGCTTGACATTGTGATTGGTGATGCTACTATAATAAGCTAAGAATTCATAGGTTTGTCAATACTTGAATCATCTTACAAATTTTCACTGAGGCAGAAATACACTCTTTCCCTTTTCAAGTTGAAGTTGAAGTTGGATTTTTTTTTCTTCTTTCCTGTACAATATTTCTCTTATTTGATGTGTTGAATTTGGCCAGTGGTAGCAATGTATTTAATTTGCTTGCAAGGAGGGAGATCTCGCCCCGAACAAGATATGTGGCAAAAAGGCATTGGGGAGAACCCGTAGAAGCTTCAAAATCAAAGACTAGTCCTTATTCTCATCCTAAAAATGAAGTTGTGAGAGATGCAAGACGTGGTCTCCTCTCATGGTACTCTCACTAATTTAGTCCACAAGTTATATTGAGGAAAAAGCATGCCTTTTGAGAATTTGAAAATTTGTTTTCTTCAAGAATAGTCAATTTTAGGGACTAACTTCTCTGACAATGATTATCAGGGTTGAGGCTGAGTCATTACGGCATTTGTCTGCTAAGTATTGTCCTTTGTTGCCTCCCCCAAGGTCTACTATTGCAGCGGCATTTAGCCCAGATGGGAAAGTTCTTGCCTCCACACAGTAAGTTTTAACTAGTTGATCTCCTCTTTTTACTAATTTGAATCTATGAACTTTTGTGATTGAATCTTGTTATGTGTTATGTGCAGTGGTGACCACACAGTAAAGATAATTGATTGTGAAACTGGAAGTTGCTTAAAGGTGTTAGTTGGTCATAGGAGAACGCCTTGGGTGGTAAGTTTGAATCTTTTTTGCATGAAGTTTGATGAGATGTACTATGAAGTTTGAACTCTGAAGAAGTGGCAATTTTATGAAATTGAGTTATTAAAATTATCATCCTTGTCCAATTAAGGGATATCCTGCCATTCAATTTATGTAGTTATTTATTTATTAGGAAAATGTTTTTACAACCAAAGTGTTCAGATGAGCCACAAGCTTGTTTAGTTCCTTTCCTTTTATGCTGATGCTCAGGGAGTTCGCTTCCCTCATGGCGGATAGTTTCCTTCTTTCCTCTGTTTTTTCTTTTTTGTAACAAAAAAAAAGTGGACAACTTTTGTTCTCCCCCTTTTGGTTTTAGGCGAGAGTTTTTGAGACAAGTGTTTACGAAAAAGATAAAAAGTATGCTAGAAATAAAGACAATTTATATACATTGTCGCATATGGTGTCAATTATTTTATGTTCAAATAGTGGAACTATATTTAATATTTACTTTATGAACCATTATCCTACACACCTTGTTTTGGACAATGTGGATAGGACAGAATTTTTTTGCCTGGTTCCTAGTCCCCACCCTTGTCTCTCAATTAGAACTTGCCAACTAAAAAATAACAGTTCATCCCCCCACATCTAAACATCAGTTAACAATGTTTTCCGTTTATTCCCTTTTACAATTTGCCACAGTGGGCTCTGCCTCTCCTGAATCCATGACCTTTGCTTGAAGCTTATGTCAACTGTTGCCACATGCAGTGGGTTGAAAATGTCATTAACTGGTTTCAGGGATGCGATAGTTTGTATAATAAATTATGTGTATCTTATTTTCCAATTAGCAAATTTTAATTAGAGAAAAAGTATAGGGGGCAGGAGATTTCAGTCCAATTTGTATGGCAATATATGGTGGAAGTGTTATTTCCAATAGATTAGGCCTTTTTGTCTAAAATTGTAGTTTGTGTAATCCAATGTGCACAATCCTATGCACTAATGGTACACCCCAAAAATTTTAACTATGTGCTAATGGTACAGGTTAGGTTCCATCCATTGCATCCACATATACTTGCTAGTGGGAGCTTGGATCAAGAAGTTCGTTTATGGGATGCTAACACATCAGAGTGCATAATATCTCATCATTTCTGTATGTTTACTTACCGTGAATCTCTCCTTTTCTTTTCTAAATTACTCTTATTAAGTTATAACTGTTACTATATATGTTTTTGTTCCTTTTCATGTTTATATTGGTTTCTCTTCTCTCTGATAAATTCTTGGGTGTTTCTTCTCACAGACCGTCCCATTGCATCTATTGCTTTTCATGCCAAAGGTGAAATAATTGCTGTTGCATCTGGCCACAAGGTAGTATTTTTTCTGAGAACATCCCATATTTTTTAAATCTTTGATGAATTGTTCTGTATTTTGGTGGCATTTTTTTGGGGGCTGTGTTTACACTGTTGTAAAATACTATCTCAGTTGTACATATGGCACCACAACAAGAAAGGTGAAGCATCCTCACCAATATTTGTGTTGAAGACAAAGCGATCCCTTCGTGCTGTGCATTTTCACCCTCATGCCGCACCATATCTTTTAACTGCAGAGGTGAATGAACTGTTAGTTTTTGGTTGCCTATCAACCCAATGCTATTCTGAGTGTTAGTTTTTGGATTTTCCCTTTGGTTAACATACTTGCATTGATGTGTAGGTCAATGATCTTGACTCTTCAGATTCCTCAATGACAGAGGCGACATCTCTGGGTTATTTACAATATCCTCCGCCTGCTGTTTTTGTCACAAATATTCATCCTACAGAACATATTAGTTTGTCCAGCGAACTACCTTATGTGTCATTACCTTTCTATGTTATGCCTGCATATAATGTTGATGAGTCAAGAGCAGAACTACAGCATGCTAGTCACGATGTTGGCTCAGGTAGCATGCAAATTGAGTCTTCTGCCATGGTACAGTTACAAGCAGACACAAGTGCAGCAGAGCATTATGAGACTACAGTGTCTCCCATGGATACATTCTCTGAGATGCCGTCTAGCTCTCAATCTGGTGCAGAATATCCTGCTCATACTGCTTGCTCTGATGGAATGGAAATTGGCCTCAGTAATCTCACAATGGATGGTATGGAGATCGATGAAACCAGACCTGCTGAAGGAAACCAACATGGGAACTTGACTAATACCTATTCTCTTAATGGCATGCTACATGGACTGTCTAGGCAAACTGCAAACCGTGGGGTTCCCTCAGAGTTTGGTCAATTTCATCAGTTTTTTCCTTCAAGAGATCCAAGTGGATGGGAGATACCTTTTCTCCATGGATGGATAATGGGTCAAAGCCAAGTTGGTGTTCCTTCAATGCCTCCTCACATGGGTGCTAGTCGTGACAATCTATCCCAACAGATTGGTTCTTCTTCTTACATAATGGCATCTAATCATTCCACTTCTAATGTTGATGCAGCGATGCCATCTTATGCAATACCTGGCAGCATCAGCATACCGGGTTCTTCAATGAGATCAGGTTTACGGGATCACTTTTCACAATCCCATGTACCTGTATCTGAATCTGGCAATCTTGCTGCTTCTATTAATACCCCACATGATGGATTCGATATGCAAACCATCGTAAGTCGAATTCAGTCAGAACTTGCCACATCAGTGGCTGCAACAGCTGCAGAGTTGCCTTGCACTGTGAAGTTAAGAGTGTGGTCACATGACATAAAAAATCCCTGTGCCCCACTTAATGCTGATAGATGTCGTCTAACTGTACCACATGCTGTCCTCTGCAGGTACCTGCTGATTATGTTATCCACCCCAGCATTTGGTTCAATTATTGTTCTTCTTTAGTGTAATTGTCTTTTTAGAAAAGATATTTTGTATTCATCATGTTAGTTGATTGCTTTTTTCATTTTTTCCCTGTGAATGATTATGAACTTGTTATTTATTAATATAAATGGCATTTAGTTATTTTTCAATCACAAATTGTGTTCATTTGGCTTTATTACATTACAGGCGTTATGCTTTTTTGGATTGAAGTCAGATTATATACTTATCAGTTAGCTGACTCAATGGAATTTGCCCTTTGCAGTGAAATGGGTGCTCATTTTTCACAATGCGGTAGATTTTTAGCTGCCTGTGTTGCATGTATGCTTCCCCATATAGAAGCAGATCCAGGATTACAAACTCCAGTACACCAAGATCCTGGTGTTGCAACTTCACCAACCCGGCATCCAATTTCAGCACACCAAGTTATGTATGAGCTGCGGATATATTCCCTTGAGGAGGCAACGTAAGGATCATTTACCTATTGCTGCCAATCATTGATTTTTTCACACACTTAGGTCAGTCCATTAAATTTCAAAATGAAAATTTTCGTGTAATTTTGTTGAACAGATTTGGTTCGGTGCTTGCTTCACGAGCAATTAGAGCAGCTCATTGTCTGACTTCAATTCAGGTCAGTTAATTAATTACTTTATGATTATGCTAGTCTGTGTGTCCCTCCTCCTCAATTTCTCACACACATTTTGGTCCCTGAAAGTGGCAACTTGTATTGCTTTGGTCTCTGAAAGTTTCATCTACTCAAATTAGTCCACATTGATGAATGATTTTTTATTTTTACAAATAACGACTTTGTAGGGCAAACTTGATACTTTTTGGGTAGCAATTTGTTTATTCCTGCACTTTCAGCAACCAAAGTAACTCATGTTTCAACTTTTAGGGCTCCAAGTTTTATTAAATTGGTCAAATATAATTTGAAATGGCCTTTTCTCAGAGTACTGAATTTGTGCAACTGCTGTTTGTAATGTAGTTCTCGCCTACATCTGAGCACATACTACTTGCGTATGGTCGGCGCCATGGTTCTCTTCTTAAAAGTATTGTCATTGATGGAGAAACAACATTACCTATATATACAGTGTTAGAGGTAAAATGCTTTCTAAAAAAAATAAAAAATTCTGATGTGAATTGCTCTTATATCTAACCACCCTTTGTATTCTGTATAATCTTTTAGTATGAAGTAAGCACGATTCTGGATCATGAAATTTATAATTCAACCGTTTGTCTTGACAACTGATCAACTACTTCTGCTTAATCTATGGGCCAGCACAAATTGTTGTCATTCATATCATCTATGCCCTTTTTGTAGTTCAAATGGTTTTAGTCTGAATTTAATGTCTTTGAATTTGCTTTGTCTTTTAGGTATACAGAGTGTCAGATATGGAACTTGTTAGGGTGCTTCCTAGTGCAGAAGACGAGGTCAATGTGGCATGCTTTCATCCTTTTGCTGGAGGAGGACTAGTTTATGGAACAAAGGTATGGTGTTGCTGGGCAGACCAATGGGGTATGGTTTAGCATTTTAGCTTACATTATTTAAATTATTTAATTGATAATCTTTTGCATGTGATTTTAGGAAGGAAAGCTTAGGGTCCTCCAGTATGACAGTGCTCAGGCAGTAAATGGCACTGGGCCAAGTTACTTTCCTGAGGAGACCATCGTTGGAGTCAGTCAGTGAGCAAGGTTATTCATTGATTCTTTGAGGATTTATAATGTTAATTTGACAACTAGATAAGTAATAGGTGGTTTTGATTTTCGTCTAGATAAATGCTTGATGAGTGAAACACTCAATGTCAGATGAGGATTAGGGGTAGGCTATGCTGATGATGCAATCAACTAAACTCATGGTACTGATGCAATGATTTTGGCAAAAACATTTTTTTTTGGTTGGGTGAAACAATCATGACAGTTGAACTTTTGTTTTAAGGATGAATTTGAAGAATTGAAGCCAAAACTGTTTTTAAATTATATTTTTCATAGTTAGTAATCAAAATTTGAATCTCTCTCCCTTCTGCTCTTGGATCAGTATTTCATCACAATGACTGCAAGCATATCATTTTTCTGCAATCATACTTTTTATGAAAAAGTGGGTTGCCTATGAAAGTTGGAAGACCCATGTTAGATGTATAAAAAGGAGGGGGATGGGGACGAGGGTCTCTTTGGAAGTCCTATGTCAGAAGGTTTCCAAAGAAGAGATGAACGGAAATTTGTTTGTTTCAACTTTCAAGAGAGAATCATTACGACTTTGTTGTGGTATTCGTTTGTTGGAAGATATCACATCCCTTGTCTAACTCTTTTCTGATGAGTGAATTTAAAGAACATACTAGCTTTTGTTTTTACCATTAATTTCTTTACGTTAATGTGCATTTGGATCACAATAGCTGACATTTATTTATCCTTACAAAGTTACCTGCCCAATTGTAGGTTTAGACAAATGATTGGACATGTAATTCAAAGATCTGCTTCACATTACTGTACAACTCATATGGTAAGCCTTCTACACCAACACCAACCCCATCCCTTTCGTTTGGTTGCACTTGTAGTAATGTGGAATATATAAAACCCATACAAGAGAATCTTTTCTATACCAGTAGTAGATACAAAATATTTATTGTTTCAGGATAATTATAGGGAGAGGTGGACCTCTCAAGCAGTTGAGCTTTCTCACCATAAGATGTACTACTATATTGAGAGTAGAGATTCTCTCACCTTGATTTTTTAATGAACAACACAACCAGTGAAGTTATTGAAAAACCAATTCAACCATTTCAAGCTCAACTCTTGGGAGGTACATACTGTGATAGAAAAATTATCCTTCTTTTTACGCGCATGAGGTTTTAAATGTATATCTTATGTTATCCCCATGCAGCTGTTGTCTCTGCTGATGATCTGCACAAACACAACACCATAAATAGCCAATGCTGAGCCCATGCAACCGATGGTGGAACTTCACTCACTTCATTGGCAAAAATGTACATTTTTGTATTATCCATGTATGAATATGTACTAACATTTTCCTTTGTTAACATGTTTTCTTATTTTCCCCTCCAACCCCTTCCCCTCCCCCTCTCCCTCCAACCCATAAGTGGGCTTCTCTTTCTACATGTGTAACTTTTAGTAGTTAAAGAAAATAATATTTTTTTCTTAGTCCCTGGGAAATTTTCAAACTACACATGGCATTAATCACAGCATGCGGACGCCAAGCATTTCATATTCCCTATTTATGTAGGTCCCACCCATCGAGTGTGGATGCCAGATAATATTTAAGGCGCGTTTATATAAATAACGAAGTTAAACATTTGTTAATAAGCTCAATAAGTTCTTTCATGGAACTTATCGAACCTTGTCAAAATAAATTAGAAACAAACAAGGTTGTAGGTTATTTTTATAAATACTATTCTAAAAAGTTTGAGGGAAAAATGGTCTTTCTTTAAAAGTTTCCTGACTTGAAATTTAATCAGCAGAACAGAGGAAGGTAAATACTATATATGATCATTTGAGACGCATCAATTTTCAAATTAAGAGCACTGCTAGACAGAGCGTACGAGGTTTCAATGAATGTACGCCTGATGCGTGAATGTTTTGCTCTCTCGACAGCATTTCCCCCTCATATATAGGACATTACTTAATGTTTTCTTCATAAAGTATTAAGTAGATTTGTCGAAAGATGTATGATTATTCTTTTGTACTACTTATCCCATAAAATAAGTATAAGAATTAGTAAAAAAAAAACGTTGTGGGAAAATTTAAAAATATTATTTGAATAAACCATATATTTAATTCCTTAAATATTACCCTCTCTCTTAAGTGGTCCTAAAATAATAAAATTATATGAGTATTTTCTAAGTACGAGAAATCATGTTACAAAGTTTTTGAAGTATTGAAAACTTCTTCAAATTAGTTACTCAATGTTACTTAAATGTATTAACCTGGAGACTAAATTGATGAATATTCAATACTTTAGGAACTACTAATATAATTTTGTTAGTTTGAGAATTATTTAAGAGAGAAAGTGATACTTCAAAGACAAAATTAATGGTTTACAGTATTTTGTTAAACAAATTAAAACAAACAAAATGGATACGAAATGTAGAAACAAGAAGGGGTCCATGTCATGCCATACCCAAAATATCATGGGATACCTAAAGGGATGGCAATTGTGTGACACAGTAGGTGACAAATTTGTGATCTTCCTGTTGCAAGTAGAGTGCTCTAACTAACTGAACTACTAGACCATTCATATTAAAAACTAATTAATGTTGCTATATATAACATTATAAATTTTAATGCATATTTAATACACATAAATTTACATAATAATTTTCATAACAATTAATTTTTATCTAATAATATATTTTTTTACATATATAAATTTTTAAAGTATATGAACCTATGATTTTATAAAATTAAAATTTATAATGTACATGAACCTAATATTTTTATTCAAACCTATAATTTTTAATTAAACCATGATTTTTATTTTAAATTTATTGTTATAAAATTATTATATTTTAAAAAATATATTATTAGATAAAATCATGGTTTAATTATAAAATATAATAATTTTATAACAATAAATTTAAAATAAAAATCATGGTTTAATTAAAAATCATAGGTTTAACTAAAAAATATTAGGTTCATGTACATTATAAATTTTAATTTTATAAAATCATAAGTTCATATACTTTAGAAATTTATATATGTAAAAAAATATATTATTAAATAAAAATTAATTGTTATAAAAATTATGTAAGTAAATTAATGTGTATTAAATATGCATTAAAATTTGTAATGTTATATATAGTAACATTAATTAGTTTTTAACATGAATGATCTAGTAGCTTAGTTGGTTAAAGTATTGTGTTTGCAATTGGAAGGTCTCAAGTTTGACACCTACTTGACCATTATTTTGAAAATAATTTTAACACATTTTAACACGTACGGATTACGAATCCGTAAGGTTCTTACAGATTACGAATCTATAAGACGATGAGTGTATAAATTCGTAAAGGTTCATACGAACAAAATAGGTATTACACTATATATGTTGGATGTATTGGAAAATGTGCTGGTGTAGAAAACAGATCCCCAATATTCGTTGGTCTTCCCTCCTAAATGGGAAAAGTTTGAATTGGTTTTTGCCTCTTAAATGTGGTCAGCTTTTCGTTAAATTTCATTTTCTCTTGCATGAGTTGTAGCATCTTTTCAACTCACATCAATTACAAATTTTTGGTTCTGTTTTTGGGAGTAAAACAAGATGGAACGTCTAAATATAATAATCCAAATAGATATAGTACCTTAACTACTGAAACAAAATATACCGACCCTTTAAAAAAAGAAGAAAGAATTGGAGGACAAGGATACAAAATAATTCCGAAGCGAAAAAAATGCAGCCATTATCAAGGGCCATGTGCAAGCCCTTTTCTTCTCTAAATACTAAATCTAAAAACCGTGTACTTATCTGCATGTCGTGGACTCGTGGTATATTCCACTTGAAATTGAAAGGAAGAAAAATATATTTATTTATTTTTCTTAAAAAATATATTAGGTCATGCTTAGTTCCAATTTTCTTTTTACAAATATTCCATATTTATATATTTTTTCAACAAATAAGATATATGTTTGTTTTTCCCCTGTTGATTGTTACTCTATGAATTTTTTAATCTTTCAATAAAAGTTGAATAATAAATATTTTACACAAAATGAATTAGTATAACACATTGGTGTAGTAGTGATAACGATGGAATGGAATTTACTTATCGCAACAATATTAGAAACTTATTTCATTTCATAACTTCTTATAAAATACCAATTAAAAAAAATCCAACCAACAAATCGAGTGATATTATTTCGTTAATCATACACACCAAAATTTTTAATAAATTTATTCATAGTTATATTATTTTATAATTGATATTTATTTATCTTAAATATATATCACACATATTAGAATAAAATTAATTAATCAATTAGTTTAAGTAGAACCAACTCTAATCCCTTAAACAAGATCTTGGATAGATTCTACATTAAAGATGATCAATCAAAATTTTTTGACGTAAATTAACCATTGATAAAATTAATAAATATTTCACACTAATGACAAAAATAATTATTAACTAACTTTAAATTTTATTAATTTAGTTTATGTTGGTGCAAATTGATGGCGATCATGGCTCCAAAACAATGAAGAAATATCAAAGAGAAAATCATTGGGTTTGATTTAGCCCACCCATCTCTATAGAAATTGGATGCAATAGGGTGTAAAAACGGATTTCCTTCAAGATACAATAGAAATGAAGTGATTTGAATGCAAAAAATGAATATCTTATTATTTTCATTTTCTATTTTTCTACTTATAAGTTGATTTTATTTATAGATCATGGTATGTCTTTTGGTAAAGAGATTTAATCATTCAAAGATGTACATCTCATAACTCTTGGTGAATAGTCACATCTTATGCCTCTAGATGAAGAGCCACTTCTCATGATTATTAGTGAAAAGAGATATTCTTTGATGAAAGAATGTACAATTTTATTACATGATACAATCTTCTGTATTTGTATCTTTACATGAATAGACATATCTTTTTTATGGAAGAATATGCACTTTCATGAATGAATACAACTTTTCATAATTTCATGGAAGCATATAACCTTTCATTCATTTTAAAAATCTCTCACAATTCACTAAAAGATAAGTGCTAAAAATATACTTCTAAAGCACCTATTCAAACATTCTTTCTTTCTCTAGTTAGATAAAATTTATTGAAAATTACAAAATAAAAAAATCATTAAATATAACACAAAACCTACAAAATTTTATTATTTTTAATAAATTTCAAACAACTAAAGAAAATATATTCAAAAGAATATGTCAGAGCCTGTATTTCTAACATTTCTCATTCATTTCATTATTAAAAAATCACCATTCATGAAATTATTAACGAAAGTAAATTTAACAAAACTTTGGTCTTCAAGTAAAACGTAAATGGATACCTATCCTACTAATTTTTTTGATTTTTTTTAAAAAGTCACGACAGAAAGGCAAACACTTTATGTGATTATAATTATCGATGTTGTGTGCATGGAACATGAGGATTTACACTTTACACAACAACCCAAAAGATTAAATAAATAAAGAAGAAAGTATGAGCATGTAGGCATGATAAAGGCCTTGACAATCGGTGTAGTTATGAGAATGAAGAGAGAAGTGAAATGAAGAGAATAAAAAAAGAAGAAAGCGGAATGGGTCATGGTCATCAGATGAAAAAGTGTGACAGAACAGAGCACATTGGTTGAAGAGTGCAAAACAAAATTAAATGATGTGTCTAAATTATTCCCTTGAGATCACTCTCATTATTATTATTTAATTAAAATATCCAAAATTAAACATCCAAATCGTTGACCAATCAAAGTAACAATAAAAGCGGTCTTTTAATTTTTTACACGTAGATAGAGGGGTTGGTTTGAACATAACATGCATTGACTGATATGTTTTCTTTGACTAAAATAATTACTATCATTCATTTCTCTCTCTCTCTCTCTCATGCATCAATTAAATTCCCAGCACAACCAAACACCAACACTTAGACAACCAATTTCGTTTTTTTTTTTCAATGAATAATTAACTTGATGAATCAAAGAGGCTAAACCTAGTTATCATAATAATAATGATAGATCCAACAATACTAGTTAACAAGATGACGATGAAGTAGTAGAAGAAGAATTTGATTCAAACTTGTAGTACTTGTCCACTGCAACCGAGTCCTTTTGGAATTGTGACAAGGTCCCCAGCACCAAACTCCACAAACTCTGATGACCCTTTTGAGTATGCCTTCACCTTTCTTTTCAACAAGTAGAATGTCTCTTCTGCATCAAACTTCAATTGGTACTTCCCTGGAGAGCAACCCCACCTTTCATTTTTCACCGCCATAAAATAAAATAAAAAAAGTTAATTTAGATATAATGTCAGAGTGCATGTCATCATTCAGATTTTTCATAAGCAAAAAACTGAGACACAATATTTTAAGTGCTTCTAATACTGTTTTTTAATCAAAATTGAAGTTTCATCTTGATAACCAATATCAAAATGTTTACATTAAAGGTCAACATATATTTTCCAGATAAAATTTCAATTCTGATTAGAGAATAATACGAAATAATATCTACCAAACTGTATCTAAGTTTTTTTTTTTCATAATACATAGCAAAAGAATGGAACAAAAAGAGAAGAAAGAGAAAGAAGAGTATGGATGTACTTGGGCCAGCACTTGATGTTCAACTCAGCAAGACGTGACTGGGAAGGGTTTCTTTCAATGGTGTGAGAATTGTATGCATGTGAACACATAAAAGTTAAAGTTGACCACTGAATTATTCTGCGTGCACTTGGATTTTTGGCTACATGCACTCTGGGGTGGTTTATGGAGTGAATGAAAAGGAAGGGATCGTGCGCAGTGTTTTATGAGAGTGATAAGAAGACTTTATATTATTTATATAAGACTTTGACAAAAAAAATAATGAGATATATAATATATTGGGTACTTGCAATTTCATGAGTAATGTTCACCTATCACATCATGCCCGGTAAGCTTCACTATATTGTTTTTCAACTAAGTCATTAATGCACCTTCGCCTCGTGGGATATTTGTGTCTGTCTACCAATTTGAACAATAGTACTGGTGGTATCAATTATTTATTTATTTCATTCTTTAAATTAAAAATAAACATTTTAAAATTAACCCTTAAAATATGTTTTAAACATGTTCTTTCGTATCAATTAGTGTGATCGAGATTTATAACTTCATCCATAATTTTGGATTCAAGTTTTGAATATCTAATTACATTGCATATATTTTTTTTAAATTACATAATAAATTTTACTTGATTCAAATAAAATTATCTCCTATAAAATATACATGTACTGTATGCTAAAAGAATTTGTTCTTTGCATAAATATTTGGATTATTCAAAAATTAGAGTAATACAATATTAAATTAATTTTGAAGGTTATATGCACAGATTAATTTAGTCTTAAATTTATAAAAATATTATTATTCAAAACTAGTCAAAAAATATTATTTAGGTCATTTTAACTTTTAAAGTTACAAAAAATAATATTTTTTAAATTAATCAATATTCATAAAATGAATATAATGTATTATTTAATTAATTACACTTAACTGCATGTGGTGAAAATGTAATAAATAGTGTAATCTGTACAGTTGTATAACACTTTGCTGCACTACCCCGATCTGCTGTCCTATTTATTTAGACTGCGTTACACAATTGCATTGACACGTTGCATGTTAAAGGCACTTACTATGAACTAGTTGAATCCCAATATCATATCCTATCCCTACATCTACATGAGTTGAATTTATGTTACCTTTACAGAGAGAGATATATAGTATTATTATTGTTAGTTAATCATGTATTTATGAGATTGAATATAAAAAAATCATGTATTTTGGTAAATTGTTAAGAAAATACTATATTATTTTATAGAGTAAATTATACTCGCACCCCCTGTGTTTTACTCAAATTTCATCTGATACCCCTCCCTTTTTGCACATTACTTTTACCCCTCTCTATTAACGCCGTTAACTAACATCAATTGAAATATGTGAGCAGACAAAATTGCCCTTACATTTTAATTGTAAAACCCAAATTATCCATTCCCTATTAGTTTCAGAATTTATGATTCACGTTTCATTCCTCTTCACTATTAGTGAGTACTGTTCATCTTCCTCTTGTTGGCGAGTTCTTCTTCAACGTCCAATGAGTGCGAGTTTCTCTTTCTCTCACGATGTTCACGTTCCATTCCTCTTCACCGTTCTTGTTCCAGTTTGCGAATTTCTCATTATTCATCTTCTAATTCGTGACGTTCATGAGAGCCTTCATTTGTTTTCTTCTTCGACGTTCACGAGTACTCTGTTTTTCTTCCTGTTCCATAATTTTTATTCACGCTAGGCTATGAAACGACCGCTTCTTCTTTGCTTTTTATTTCGTATTTATTTTTATTTGCTAAAAAAATTTCGAAAAAACAAAAAGATAAAAGTTCAAACGTATCTTGGTTGATTTTAAAAAACGAATTTGGAAATGAAGGTTCAAATGAAAATTCCGAACGAGTTTAGAGATTATAAAAGTTTTCACGCGTTATTTTAAACATATAGTCCATGGCGTTCAAACATACCATACAGTCCATTATTACATATCCAGAGTCCCATATATAAACAGTCTGATGTACATCGTAAGCACACATCATCAAAAGCATACAACCTTCATTCTATCTTCTCGCATGACATCCATATCACTGTTTTTCTGCTCGCCCAAATAAATTGGGGTCATCACAGGTTTCAACCACAAGACACAAAATAGGGTAAGTCATGATAAACAAAATTTAAATACAACCACAATATTAAATACAGAAAATTAAACTTACGTACTAATAAAATACAGAAACCATACTACTATTGCTATTACTACTATTTTTTTCACCCATAAATTAAATAATTTCCTTTCCACTCATAGCACATAAAAATGCATGCTCATCTTTATTATATGATGTATGACTGAGATCTCAGCAACGTCTAAATAATTGTGGCCACTGTCAGATAACCCCACCCTCACCTTAGTGGAACGAACTTATCCATCCGGTCAGGGTAGCTCAGTGGCGCGTAGGATTATCACTCCCATCCATGTGATCATCATGGTGGTGTGGTCCTCACTGTGTGTACCCCCTAGTTATATGGACTCAGTTTAGTTATCTGACACTCCTCTTCACGAGATCTAACAATCTCATCATCATCATCATCTCATACCCCACTGGGTACATGCTTATGAAATGCATCACTGGTTCATTTTATTTCCTCATTATTTCATTTTCATCATCCCTTAACATCACAGAGTCATTTTCACAGGGCCTTCATCCCAGACTCATCACAACATCACAAGAGTACAGTTTTATCATCATATACAGAGAATGATTTTTAACCTCAAATGTATACTGTCAACAACCCTCAAATCGAGTTATATCAAATATCATACCACAATATCTATGTCAACAACAATAGAATAAATCAAAATAAATCAAGTATCATCAAAATAATTTCTCAAAAGATAATAGTAAAGGAAATAGTTAAAACTTAAGTGAGGTTCATGTCAAAATAAATTAGCTTAAGGAACATAAAATTTATATCATCTATGATTTATTAAACATTAGTTAAAAGACTATCTAATATCAATAATTTAGAAGTATGCATGATCAACATAACAGAGGATCAATCAAATATAGATAAGCAACACAATAGTTACAAATACAGAAAATTCAAGAGTTACTAAAAATCATCTATACCATCACTTAATCAAGATAATTTTCAAAACATAAATCTAAATCATCAAGCTTCAATTAAAAAAAAATTAGATCAAATTAAGTTTCCTTCTATCACTTATTAAATTAATTTCTTACTAAATTAATTAGTGAACTTGATTATGGTTAGATACTCAAATTTTATTTATCAAAGCTTCCCTATACCTCAAGTGCTTGTCAAACTTGGAACCAGCTGCTCCTTTTCTACCAAAACTCACGTGTCCTTGCTCTTTTCCTTGAAGAATATTGGTGAAAATGATGGCTTAAGAGAGGCAAGTGTACGGTTTAGTGGTGTGTGTGTCAAAACTCAAAAACTTGAAAACAACACTTAAAGGTAGTGGGGCTAAAAACTGCACGGTGCTTTCTCTTTAGTGGCTGTCCAAAATTTTCCATCCTTTGCCTTATATAGCATGATCCTATGATTGCTTAACTCCTATTGGTTAAGAGCTGGACTTCCTTGGTCCACACAAGCTGCTGCACAGTTGGATATTTTGAAGGAGGAGGAAGCCAATTTGAACTTTACTTCCTTGCATTAATTGTTGATTCCATTTGTCTAAAAAAATCTGCACTCTTTGACCACTTGTTAGACTACTCTTTTTCCCTTAAATTGGTCCACTTTATTCTTGCTCTTTGTCTTCTCCACGTGAGCTTCTAGCATCAAGACTTGGCAGATTTTTTTTTTTTCTCCTCTTTGACATTCCTTGACCGAAGCAACTAAGTCCAAAAATACATGTTGTGCTCTTTTTTTTTTTTTCTTCCCACCGTGGCCATTCTTTTAGTGCCATATAACTTGTCTTTTGTTTCCTAATTACTTAGCTTAGCTCCTAGTTGATTTAATTGCATAGGACCTCATGGATAACTCCATCTTTCCCCTTCATCTTTGATCCCACGGTTTAGCCTAGTTTTAACCACCCATCATTCACTTGTTTTCTTTTAAATAGCATAGTTGTATTTACTTGTTGGTTTTAATTTATAGCCTCACTAATCCATCTTAATAAATAAATTTCTTTACCTTATAATTACAAGAAAACTCCTAAGGTTATGTTTATCACTTTTATAAAATTTTCTAATAACTAGAATAGCTCAAATTGCATTTTATTTTAAAATGTGTATTAAGTGATAAAAATCCCTCTAGATAGTGAATTATAGTTTTCTAATCATCCTTAAATATTTCCTTAAATCCATATTCAAATAGTAAAATATTAGGGTGTTACAGGCTATGCTTGTAAGTGACCACTGGACCTTGTATATAGGTTACTTTTTAAGACTATTTATTTAATTTTGATTGTTTATTGTTGCCTATTTCTGAATGGGGTTTCAATGGGAGACCAGTTTGAGATCACTTATGATTTTTAAAATCATTTGTTTATTATTGTTGATTAAAATAGTGTTGATGTTTGGGACAACAGGAAACACAATGGATGAAGTGTAAATCATTTGTTTATTATTGTTGATAAAATAGTGTTGATGTTTGAGACAACAGGAAACACAATGGATGAATTAGAAATCATTTGTTTATTATTGCTGATTAAAATAGTGTTGATGTTTGAGACAACAGGAAACACAATGGATGAACTGAAAATCATTTGTTTATTATTGTTAATTAAAATAGTGTTGATATTTGAGACTACAGGAAACACAATGGATGAATTGGAAATCATCTGTTTATTATTGTTGATTAAAATAGTGTTGATGTTTTGGACCACATG
>CM023945.1:14788196-14802272 GCA_013407115.1 Glycine latifolia | reverse complement strand
GAAAATCATTTGTTTATTATTGTTAATTAAAATAGTGTTGATATTTGAGACTACAGGAAACACAATGGATGAATTGGAAATCATCTGTTTATTATTGTTGATTAAAATAGTGTTGATGTTTTGGACCACAAGAACATAATGGATGAAAATGTTTGTTGAGAATCAGAATTCAGTTCATATATAAGTTAGTAGAACAAAGGATGAGAGGAAATATGTTAACATTGCATACCAACAAAGTGGGTTCAAAGTTGGGTTTACGTAGAAAAATAAAAAAAAAAGAAGGGTATTAAAATATTTTTAGGTTGAGAGGAAGAAGATGATGATATTTTAGACATAATTTTTCATTAAAAGTCATGTGACCAGTATGTGCTTAATTTTTGTTAGATTATTAAACGGTGTTTAGGAATGAGGGGGTCTAAGTATAATGTGAGCTAAACAACTAAGGGATTTTTTGTAGAGTACAAAAAGGGAGAGGTATCAAGTGAAATTTGAGTAAAACATAGGGGTGCAAGTATAATTTACTCTATTTTATAATAATAATTATAGATCAAAATTAAGTATGAACTAATTAATTACTTAGTCAAACATAATTAATTCTCATAATATATAGTAACTAATAAGAGTTTCTAATTACTTTACTACGTAAAATAGAAAAAACATTATACTAAAATTTTCTCAATGCTGAGATTAATACGATGTGTACAAACTTATATTTTATCTTCATTTTCTATCAAAATGCTTCCACAAGCATTAATATAAATCAATCTTTCAAACTACTACCTCGTTTGAATTTGAAATACTACCTTTTTCGAAAAATATCTTCTCCAAAATTTAAAATTACATTTTGGTTAATTACACAAATTTATATGTTATAAAACTACATAATATCTTTTTCTGGATAGGTAATTAATATGAAGATGCAGATTTGAAAATGAAAAAAAAAAAGATTTGTTTATCTTCAATAAAGTATTAACAAATATTTGTGTGCAATGCCAACAAAATATTGTATAATACTACCTCGAAAAAGTAAAAGTAAAATAAAATTTAATTATTAATTTTAATCTTGGTCCTTATAGTACTATTATTTAATTTAAATTAGTTTAGTTTTTTTCTCTACCATTGAATATGGAGTCTAATTATATTGTAAAAAAGTCACTTACACTAACAAATACATCATAACCTCATTTGCAGTTCATTTTCAAGTAAAATGGCAATTTACAGCCTGCTATTTAAGATTCTAGTTAGCAAGCTTCAAACCGCGTTTTGCAAAAAGAAAAAAAATAATGTTTTCTTTTTCGGTTTTAAAGACTCAAGCTGTGTTATTGTCAATTTCGCGATAATACAAATACTAAACAAGTAGGTACTTAGCATATGTTTCGATATGTGTCGATTATATAGGTTGAGATTAAAAGTAACTCTGCTACTTTAGCACAAACCAAACACCCAATTATAATATGTTTGGTTGCGCATCATAAACAATTTAAAGTGTGTCCCTTGGAAGTATCTCAGTGTTGCTTTTGTCTGCATTTTGACGTGGTTTTCTCACTAATCTTGCATAGAGAATGAGATACCAAACACACATTTAGTTTAAAATATGTTCAACTGGTAATTTAACCCTTATCTTTTTCAGGAACAAAAGTGAGATTAGAAAAACTACTCATGAGTTTTACAAATTCAGATATTAACGCACAAAAATATAATTAAATTAAAAAACTAGACTTTATGTTACGAATTAGAGCCCAATATTGGCCAACCCAAGCATGGCCAAGTCCCAACTATGAAGATATTGTAGGAATTCGGATCCAACTAGTTTTATGTTGTTTGGTATAACATTTCGGATAGTTGAATCCACGTCCACCTCAAAATAAATAAATTTGGCTTCTACATCTTTCTAAAATTCTGTTGCGGAAATTGGAACAACACACAGAGAAAACCGAAAATTCTGATGCATTAATTGGGATCAATACAAGTAGAGAATAACGAAGCAAAACACGCATTTAGACAAGCCTAGTTGACATTGAACATTTAGACATAAACTTGGAAGTACGAATAAGAGACTTTGTTCTGAAGTTGGAAATAATTAATTTTAAGCTACTATACGTAATTTGAATTTATCCTCAAATTAATTTTAATTATAGGATTTTTTTTCCGTAGAATTCCTATTTAGTTTGGGGGATTTAGTCCTTCCAGAAACCCTTAAAAAA
Source organism: Glycine latifolia (assembly GCA_013407115.1). Taxonomy (NCBI): domain Eukaryota; kingdom Viridiplantae; phylum Streptophyta; class Magnoliopsida; order Fabales; family Fabaceae; genus Glycine; species Glycine latifolia. The sequence continues at coordinate 14,800,068 of CM023945.1, read as the reverse complement.
ACAAAATCTACCCATTGATTTCCTGGCCAATTAATACAATTATGCAGTGAATTTCAAGAAATTTGAAATAAAGAATTACAATGTTTCAAAATATTAGAGGTGTAGTAAAATTTAATGTTGGCCTATAATGATAAATGTCTAATAAGAACACATTCACAATTAAAGAGACAACACATTTAGTTGATAATGTGCTTTTTTTCTATAAAGAAAAAGACTAAATCCAATGAGCACCTCATTGATAATGTTTTGATAAGATCCTTATCCCAGAGCATGTCAATTGTATTTAACACTAACAGAGTAAAGAAGATGAGACAAACTACAACATATTTTTAATGTTTTTTTTGGTCACGGTACCCAGCTTTCTGTGCGACTATCCAGCTCTCTTCCAAGCATCTAAAAACCAATGTTGAATCATATAAACAAGGTAGCACTTGTATTTGACAATTTTCTTTAATTTTGGGGAAGGTAAAAGAAAATGAAAACTCCATGATCACCTGAAATATTGCAAGATATTTATTAATTAACGGGCACAACAGTACTATAGATAATGCAAACCAACATCTTATAAAAGAGTATACCTGCTGAAAGTTTTTACTTCAACAGGTTTCATAGAAGCCCTCTTCTTCTCTTGTAATCACTAATTGTTAATGTCAGTGCATGCTTCTGACGATCATTTTCCAGGACTTGAAATCCCACTGTTGCTTCTATTCTCTGTTTCTTTGCCATAAATCCTGCCTGAACTCCTTTAGCTCCACCAAACTTTTGGAGTATAGCTAATGATATTGGCAGCTGAAAATTGTGCAGCACATTTGACTCTGTCCCTTGATCCACCGGAGCAGCTTTCAAAGCTGCATTAGTAGCTGCCATACTAGTCGTCACGGTCTCAGATGCTCCCGTGTGGTAGCTGCCTGTATCAGCAACTGCACCACTGGCACTATTATTTTCACCTGCAGCCTCTTCAGCTGGTTTTCCAGCGTAGTAATTCATTGATCTAGTCCATCTCCTTGAAAAGGGATCATAACCTGCCTCCCCTGCTTTCAATTCTTTATTTACTGGCTTCAATTCAGAAGCATTTTTGAAGTCTCAAACCTGTTCTTTCTATTCATCTCAGCAAGCTTCAAAGCCCTGGCATCCATCCTCTTAGCTTGCCGAGATTCCTCCAATTCTAGCAATCTTGTCATGATCCTCTTCACTTCAGCTTTATTATTCTTACTATGTGCTATTTCCAATTCCGTCCTTAACCTATCCTTCTCAGCTGCAATATTTAGTGGTCTTGCTTTGGCAGATTTTTTCTCTTGTAACATCTGCTTCACAGTAGATGCTGAGTAAACAAACAAGTTGGTCTTTTGTATAGCTTCTCTTTTTTCTGCCACTTCTTGCTTCGTTGGCATCCGGCCGCCTCTTCGCCCTACATCCTTAACCCACTGGACGAACTCTTCCTCCTTTGGGGGAGAGTCGCTAACCATAGCCATTTGCCACCTTGCTGAAGAAGTTTCATTTCCCCAAACAACATTTAAGCACTTGTGTGTGGTTTTATTTTCTAATTTATACTGCCGATCACGATCTGTGGCATCAACATTTTTTACCATGCAGAGCCCGTATGAGCGACCAATACCAACTCTTACAAAACAACCAGCAATTAACTCCTCAAAAAAAGGGCTCCATAAACCATTTTGCAAGTTTTGATCTCCGAATGGTGATCTCTTTTATATCCTCAAATGAAAGCCCTTCAGGTCCTAGCATTATCCTGTCATCATCAGTGTCAATGATTCTGTCGTCATCACTCCACCCTTCATTATCACTCAGGGACTTACTTTCAGTTTCACTATCACTTGAGCTACCAAGACTTGGGAAAGGTTTGTGCTTTGGTGAAACAAGCCCAGGCCCTGAGCTTCTAGATGCCTCACTTGGCCTGCGGTTTGCTTCTGAATCCTGCTGCTTTAACCGTTTTGCACGCAATTCATTTAATGCACCATCCTTGGCAGTTGACCTGTTGGCAGATCTGGCTGATGAGCGCACATGGGATGGTGTGAGAGGTGAAGTCTGTTTCCTGGCTACAGTCTTCTTTCCCTTTTCACGCTTTGATGCTATCTTCCCCAATAAAACTTTATCATGCTTCTTGGTAGCCCTTTCTGACAATATCATCTCTCTTTGAAGTTCAGTCATCTCCGAAAGCTTACGCCTGTCATCCTCATTCTTATAAAGATCATCACCAAAATCAGATTCATCACTGCTATCACCCTCGTCATAAGACTGGCCACCAACATCATCGTCCCCTTCATCCTTACTTCTCTCACCATCATCTCTTTCCATTGGATCAAACCTCTTCTTTAAGGGAACTTGCAAGCCAGAGGCTTTTCGACCTGGATAATCATGTTCATCCTCCCTAGAGTCACTCCCACCATCGCCATGTCCTCTTCTTGAAGGTTGACAAGAATGGTGTGTTCTCCCCGCCGCCTCCAAAAGCAAATTTTCTAAATCCGCCATAACTCTATTCCTTCACCCTTAAATCCAGATATGACCTGCTTACATAACACAAGGCATAATCAACCATCTAATCCATACAACAAAAGTCGATGAAAGCATCCACATTAACACAAAAACATAAAATGGATATAAATTAAAGTGCTCAATGCCCCATTTTCGTGCAAATAACGTCCAAGGTTTTAAAAAACGGTCCGCAAACGTTAAGGTTTTTTGGGGTGTCCGGGACTACAAGGCGACCACAACGTGGCTGCATTCATCCACAATTTCCCAGAATCAAGCTTTTAAATTGCATTCGCAATTGTGTCTTTGGTTTCGTCATGATTCTTGATATTGCAGGAAATTGCAGACAAATACAGTGATGGTCATGGTGACCTAAAAAAACCTTTGATCCTGCAACCGAAGTCACCGTTGCGGACCATTTTTAAAAGTCTTGCCCGCAATATCAAGGAACACCACGAAACCGCAACCGCAATTTAAAACCTTGCCATTCACTTAACAACTCGGCATGCAGCCTCTAATTTTCTCAAGAAATTACATTCAAAATCAATAGTGAAAGCTAACTAGCACTCCAGAACAGTCACATCTGTAATAATCTCTCGAAAAATGAACAAAAGTAAAAAAAAAAAAAAACGAAGCAATGTGACATGAGTAGGATATGAAGCTGATTAAAGCGGTAGAAACCATGAACTAAATTGGTAGACAAATGAGAGAGAACTTGCAGTGAAAGAGAAAGGAAATGAAGACGCTATCGTTCGATGAATTGCGAAACGGTGTCGTTTGACAGACAGAGTCGAGAATGGAGTGTGTTCAGAGCGCTACAACCCTAAACCAACGGCAGCGCCATTTGTATCCAAGGAGCAAGCAAGTACCAGAACCTCGGAATCGTGCTCCCGCCTTTTATATCTTCCGGCTTGCAACGCACCGTTTATATGACAAACTTAAGCTATACATAATAATTGCTAGAGGAAAAAATGCCTCTTAAGTTAGGAATCAATAAATATATATAAATTGATGTTTGTATCACAAAAGTCAGAAACTTCATATTCTTTACAATATTAATAACATTTTGTTTAACTTAATTTCTCAATCACGACGACTATTTTCCTTTTGGTTTCTTGAACAAATTCATTTTGGTATTTTTTTAGTAACCTCAAACATGGAAGGATACTAGACCCTATTTAAATTAGTCCAATATTGTGTGAAAATCTTACATATCATTAGTCTTGTTGAGGAACAAAGATTATTTATTAACATAGTGTTTAAAAAATAGTAGTAAAATACAATATATAATGTTATATTGAGGCTAACATGTTTAAATTTCATCAACATTGAGTCTGAAAGTTAAATATTATTCATTAAGGACTTATGTATCAATTTGATAGTTGTTTATCGATAAAATAAAACCAACTTGATATTAGAAGATGAATGCATAAATTGACAAAAATAACTTATGAAACTTTGCAAAGAAATAAAGATAATTTGTTGACAAATGGATAGTGTTGAAAGAGTTGTGGTAACATACAACATCGAACATTACATTGAGAATAACATATTTTTAAACTTCATCATTGTCGACTCAAAAAGTTAAGCATTATTCATATGAGACGTATCAATACGACACTTACCTATTGACAAAAAAATTAAATTGATATTAGAAGATGATTGAATAAATCAATAAAAATATTTCCTTAAAAAAACAAGATGTAGATTTAACTAAACAAGTTAAAAAAATGGCTAACCATTACAAAACTTAAATATATGAAAAAATGAGTTATTGAAAAAAAAAAAGTCCCATTAAATTCAATCATTTAGTCAAAAAACATGTTAAATTCAAAAACTTGAAAAAAAAGTTTCAATCACCCTTTTCCATTTCACTTTTTCATCTCAAATCTACAATCCTCATTCTTTCTAACCTCTTCCCTACTTCCCACCTCAAAGTCTTAACCTCTCATTTATTTTTCAGTTACCTTCCTCTACCTTACTCTATCATCTCAAAACTCAAAACTCCCATTTTTTTAGTCACTCTCTTTGGGCCTATTCCCCCAACTTGAAAATATTATGTTAATTCTGTTATGAAATTTAGCTTTGAGCCTGTGACACTCTGCTTGAAAATTCAGCAAGTATTGATTTTACCAAGGCACATGTTTCTTCATATATTTTCCCGTTAGCCTTGAAAGTTTTGAAAGTTGTATGTTAATTCTGTCATGAAAATTCAGCTTTGAGCCTGTGACACTGCTTGAAAATTGTTCTGTGAAAATTATTCTTATGACAGACAATCGTAGTTTACTGAACTACATATTCAGCTGAACTAAATATTCAGCGAACCTATTAGTCCAATCAGTGTCTTTACTGTTTCTAATGGGGTGCAGGAAGCAATAGCCCTAATTAGTTGAGATTGAATCATAAGTACCCTAAGGCCCATTGTGAATATTCATAGCGGAACAAGGCAACAAGCCCAATGGCAGCAGTAGTTCTGTAACGGACAAAAATTTATTTGGTCTTCTCTTTCCCTCTGGATTTTATATTTGGTCCAGTTTTCATCTACAATTTTAGTTTTTCAGATTTAAAAAAGTTCAAAATTTTAATCTAATTATTAATTTTGTGTACATCCATTTTTTAATATTTTAATTAATTAAATAAATTTTAATTATTAAATATTAATTTTCATCTTATCACAAAAAGTGACACATCGTTAATTAATGATTAAGTAGCTAAACAGAACAAAAATTACACATTTTTTCTTAAAAACTTTTAAGACTAAAATTTTGAAAAAATAAATAAAGAAAAGACCAAAATTATAATAAAAATTAAAGTGAGAATAAAATTATAATTTATCCTATATTTTTTAATTAAGTCAAACTAAAATGTAATAACAATATAACATATGGACCTTTCTATTTTTTTTACTGTAACAATGACTGTTGTTTTCTTACCACCAGTGTCAAATTTTAAACTGACATTAGCCACATAACATAACCTCATCATTTTAGTAACGTCTTCCTCTAAGACAAAGACATTATTGTCCTCATAGTGAGTAGAATAAATAAGTCCAAGGTGGAGATAGCAACCAGGTCTTACAGTTTGGTGTGGTATCATCTCATTCATTTCAATGGCAACTCAAGGTCAAGTGATTACCTGCAAAGGTACTCCCTCTCCTTTTCTAATTCTAGTTACAGATCCAATTAACACCAAGCAAACCCTAATGTAAGCACGTTTTGATGATGTAGCTGCGGTGGCCTGGGAACCCAACAAGCCCTTAACTGTCGAAGACGTTCAGGTAGCTCCGCCTCAGTTCGGTGAGGTCCGTGTCCAAATCCTCTTCACCGCTCTCTGCCACACCGATGCTTACACTTGGGGCGGCAAGGTACACCCTCTTTCTTTCTTTTTCTTAAATCAATCATTTTTTCTCAATGCAACAATTCATGTTCCCTTGTTTTGATTTGCATTGTAAAATTAAAAAAATTGTTGTTGTTGCAGGATCCCGAAGGTCTCTTCCCCTGTATTCTCGGCCATGAAGCTGCAGGGTATGTATAATATATATATGAATATGAATGTTGAATACATATGAATATGAATGTTGAATAGTGCATTTTTTAAGATGCAATTGCAACATTTTTTTTATCAGCCAATATTAGTTGTTAATATTATTAGTTTTTGTTAGTGGGGAATTATAACCCGCGACCTCTCCGTTCTTTCCTTCTCCCTTCACCACTAGACCAACCTTACATCTCCGCATATCTGATTGTTCTTGATGGGATAGGAGTTTTATGGTTTACGTGTTTTTGGTGCAGGATTGTGGAGAGTGTTGGAGAGGGTGTTACTAATGTTCAGCCTGGGGATCATGTCATTCCCTGTTATCAGGCTGAGTGTGGGGAGTGCAAGACTTGCAAATCAGGGAAGACAAACCTATGCGGCAAGGTTCGTTCCGCCACTGGAGTTGGGGTCATGCTCAATGATGGGAAGAGTCGGTTCTCGATTAATGGGAAGCCTATTTATCATTTCATGGGAACATCCACTTTTAGTCAATACACTGTTGTTCATGATGTTAGTGTAGCTAAGATTGACCCGAAGGCGCCTCTGGAGAAAGTTTGTCTTCTTGGATGTGGTGTTTCAACTGGTAAGCGACTAAGCATTATCCTTTTCAGAAACTCGAGCATGCTGTCTAATGAATTCATGAAAATGTGTTTGCACAATGATGTTACATTTGCCTATGGAGCTGTATTGGTGCCTTGCCATACTACACGTATGTCATATTAGACTCTATGTTTCTGATCAGAGTTACTACTTCCATCCATCATCCATGTTTTCAATTAGAATAACCCTGTGTTTGGACTTTGGAGTTTCATGTAATGATACCTCATGGTTACTGTTTATTATTATTATTATTATTATTTAAATTTGATAACAAGATGGCCTATCAGTGATTCTACACTTCTTATTTTGATTGTTTAGCAATTAACATGCTTTGTGAAAAATGAAAATGTTACTTTACAGCCTTTTCTTTTCTAATGCTGTGAAATGTGTCTTGTGTCCTTCCAGTACCAAGTTAAGTTCACTTATTATTACGAAGTTGTGATATCTATTTTCCCCACTTTTTAGGCCTTGGAGCTGTCTGGAACACTGCAAAAGTGGAGTCAGGGTCCATTGTTGCTATTTTTGGACTTGGAACTGTTGGGCTTGCTGTAAGTTTCTGCAGTTACAATTGTACTTGTTTATGTTTGTGGGCTTCTATTATGGTTTGTAATTTACACTTGACAGGTTGCAGAGGGTGCAAAAACTGCTGGTGCATCCCGGGTTATTGGCATAGATATTGACAGCAAGAAGTTTGATACAGGTACATCATGACTTGACCTAATCTAGACAGTATGTCTTTAATGTTTCCTTATTGTTGGTACCGAGTAATCACACAGCAATCGAGAAAACAAAAAGAGAGAAAGGGAAGAAAAATAACAGTGTTTATCCTGGTTCACATAATGTGGATTACGTCTAACTTTTCTCTATATTCTCCTCACACGCTCATTACAAACTTACAATGCACTCAGATTACAAGGAAATATATATAGGTTTAGAAATCCTAAGCACCGTAGCTATTCATGGACCTAAGCCCAAACTACAAATACTTATCACCTGGCTTTTGACAGTCTGATAATAAATTTTTTGCCATAGCTATATTTGATAAAAGGAAGATGACCTTTTTAAAGAATTATACTGGCAGAAGAATAACATTGGTTATTTGCTTTGATATGATCTTAATATGTATGTCCTTTTGGTATATATTTGTATTATTTCATTTCTTCCTCTATTGTTTTTCTTGTGCCATAAATGCTATGACCTATATAGGTACAAGCATACTCTCTTACTATTAGCTATTTTCTGTTTGTCGTTTTGGTTTTATAGTGCTAGTGCACTACATCAGAGATTCTTCACGATAATAATTACTTTTTCTTCTATTTACTTGTCTTCCTTTGCTATTTCTTGCAGCAAAAAACTTTGGAGTCACTGAGTTTATAAATCCAAATGAACATGATAAACCAATCCAGCAGGTCATAGTTGATTGCACAGATGGTGGAGTTGATTATAGCTTTGAGTGTATTGGAAATGTCTCCGTGATGAGAGCTGCTTTGGAATGCTGCCACAAGGTAAATGCTGCTGCTGCTGCATTGACACAAATTTTGAATATTACGCTATGACATGAAATATTCTTGATAATTTCCAGGGCTGGGGGACGTCAGTTATTGTGGGTGTTGCAGCATCAGGGCAGGAAATATCAACCCGTCCTTTCCAGTTGGTGAGTGGACGAGTCTGGAAAGGAACAGCTTTTGGTGGCTTCAAGAGCAGGTCACAGGTGCCTTGGCTTGTTGACAAGTACTTGAAGAAGGTAAAGGGTTTTTTCAAAGAATGTTCTGTTTCTGTGCATTAGTTCAGATTGTGGGAAAGCATGGATAGTTACAACTTACAAGGCTACATTGTGTCCTTGTCTGCTTTATTTGATTTGCAGGAAATCAAGGTTGACGAGTACATTACCCATACTTTGACACTTTCGGAGATCAACAAGGCTTTTGATCTTTTGCATGAAGGGGGATGCCTTCGTTGTGTGCTTTCAACACAAGAATGAGGTGATCTATGCCAGCCTGGCTGGTTTTGTGAGGAATGGATGTGTTGTGTTGCTTTTCCCTCTTGTAGTGGTTGTAGTTTGAACTTGAAATAAATCTCGAGTGGCTATAGTTTGTTAGTAAGATGTTATCTTCCGAGTCTTTTGGCAAACTTGTGATCAGAAAGAAGGTCTTTGCAATTAATACTTAAAAAGCATCCGTTTTGAGTTATGACTATGGTATTCTTCTATTTTCCTGTCAAGAATCATCATCACCTCTCCATCTGTTTCGTATACCCTCTATCCAATTCTCTTTTCTCTGCCATATCACGTTGTCTTGTATACACTTTTCGTATATAACACTTAATTTTGAAATCTACCCAAGTGTAACCTGTAACTAATTCTTGTAGAAAATAGGACCTATATTTGGCTTAGGTTTCATGAAGCTGGCATGCCATGGATAATGGTGAAGCTGAACGTTAGCATCGGAAAGAATCTATTTAACAATTTAAGGAAAGTTTAAAATGTGGTACTTTATAATGCCTTAGCCAGCCTGGAACGAATGCTCAAGAGATCAACTAAAGATTTGTTTTATGGCAGGCAATTGGAAAACGATGCGGATGGAACGCTAATCAAGAATCCGTTGGATTTTGATATTGGAAAATGCATGGTACATGATGATGCTATCATGATTCACGTTCCCTCATATTAGAATAAATGTCCAAATTAAAGTTTAGGTTAAAAACAAGAAGAAAAAAAAATCGGAACGGAACTAATTTTTTTTTATGATGATATTGATATAAAGTAGTTTCATAAAAAATAATGATTAATTTTTATTGGAGAGCGTAAATACATTGGAATTATTTGTGTCAATTGTTGGTTGACGGAATTAATTATAATTATAATTTAATGATAAATATTGTAAATATATTATTATTTAGGTATAAAAAAAAGGCAGGACTAAGTTATAATAATAATAATTATTAATATTATGAGCTAATTTCTGTCAAATGGATATATAAATTGAATAAAAATGTTAACGTGTTTTTGATTAAATATCAAATAAATATATGTTTGCTTGCTGATGTGCCTGGTTATCTAAGTGGATTATTATGCTTGACTTTATTCTTGATTAATAATTTTTTTTCTTCTGGTATCTCTCAACTCTTAAATAAAGTCGTTTTGAAAATGACAATGCTAATCAAATGATACTTACAAGTGTTTTAGTGTCAATAGAAAGGAAAGAAACAGAGAGATTTGGGATAGATGAAATATCAATTTATTATTTATTTGAATAACTTTTTAAAAATTAGATAATATTTTTACAACAAAAATAATTTATGTTAAAAATAATATGATAAATGGTTTAATTTGTTTTTTGGTTAATTTTTTTTATTAGTATAAAAACTTTTTTAAAATTATTTATATATTTATTTCTACCCATTTGTAACTCATCTAAATAAATAAATAAAAGTTTCCAATATTTTTCTTTTCTAATTTCTCGTTACCTTATTCTTATTTCTTTATTTCCCTTCGAATCGTACTGCCAAAGTCCCATTTCACTTTTTTTTTTTCCGGATTAGATGTAGCTAAGTGTCTCTGTGAGCCTATGTAATATATTGACATCCACTTGGATAAAGTGGAAACTTTTTTTCTTTTTTTTTCCACAAAGTAATATCAGATTACTGTGGATTTAATTATTGAACCCTGGCGTGGGGGGTTGTTCCTCTATTCTCGTGATTTGATCAAACCAATTGTAATACCCGTGTGCTTATCTAATAATTCGCTGAATTATTTATTTAAATCTTTTCATCTTTTTGTTAAATAATGTTTTAAGGTTTTTTTTGGTAGATAATGTTTTGAAGGTTTAAATACCTTTGACAATTTTATGAAAATCTTGTTATTTTTTAGATTTAGTTTTTGTATGAAAAAACTTCATAAACATCTTTTAACAAAAAAAAAGTATTTTTTCAAATGACATTTGCTGTATTCCACGTTAAAACGACAGGGAGTAAATTTGATGTGGTTAATGAACTTTTGATGACATTTCTAAATTGTAAAAAAGCTTTATACTTTATTTTTGCATTTTGATTTTTATTCAGAACATATTTTTTCATTTCAGACTATATTTAAAATCTTTTACAATAATCTCTCTACATATCAATACACAGTGCTAGAAGGAAAAACAAGAAATTCACCATATTGTATATTACAAAAGTCGTGAGCAAATTTGATTATAGGTTTTCGGCTTTATTAGTATTTGTAGTGTTGGTCCAATAAGAGAAGAGAGCGGATAGGACTGGATGTGTATCAAATATAACAGGTATATCATCTAAAAGATTCGAACTGATGGAACTTAACTGTTGTATGCTTATATGCATTTTAACTTGTCTTTGTTGGATGCTATATTTTAGTTCTCTAGCACTCCAACTAAATTTGTCCAGTTTGATTTGTGTACAATCATTTGGTAGACTATGTGTGTGTGTTTTTTTTTTAATTTAAAATAACTTTAGCTGCTTCTACATCATTCTATCAAATATAATATTTTTTTATTAGTGTATATTATTACATCATTTTGACTTTGATATCATTTTCTTGTTTTGATCTTTATTGAAAAAATTGACCTATCATCTTTAATGAATTTTCTTTAAATCACATGTTTTCTATCACAAGTTCAAACTCAAAATTTTACTTAAAAAGTTTAATTTCAGTTTTTTCCAAATCAATAATTTATTAATTTGTTCATATAAACTTTAACTTAGTCTTTTATTCGACTTATAAAGAAGTAGAAGTAAAGTAGGGACTTCCCCACTTTCTAAACAAAAACATTGTTTTGATGCTCAAAAGTCACTTCACATTCTGTGGTTTCCTCTTTAATGAACAAAATCACAACATTTCCCCCCAACTCTTATACATCATCTTCTCACTATCAATCTCTATACCTATCTCAAGCTACAACAACCTTATTCAAACCTCTTCAATCTTTCTACGGTGATCTTTAACAAGGTTGCACCTTTATTTCTCAATCACCTACACCATGAAATTACCTTTTTTTTAAAGGCATGGAATTACCATGTATTACTACTTAGCTCGACCACATCGAAACCTAATCACCACATCCGGCACAAATTTGCCATATCCACCATTCATCTCTCAACAATAGCCTCTTACCAAACTTTCAAACTACATTAATCTTGACAATTCTTGTATCTATTTTTCTCCCATAGCAAGATGAATCATCTTAGTTATTTCATGAGTTGAGTGAGACTATATACTCGAATGAAATTTTGTTAT
>CM023945.1:14756318-14788096 GCA_013407115.1 Glycine latifolia | reverse complement strand
CCCCCACACACACATATATATATATATATAATTAATCACGTTTTTTGGATTGATACTGGACGGAGAAATATGGGTGTACGATGATTTTTTTTGCAAGGGACATATACATGAAGCGAAATCAAGGTGGACTGTCACTTAAATAAGTTTTAAATTATATGACGACGTACCAACCTATGATTCAGTGTTATACTGTTATGTAAAGACACCTTTATTTTATTTTATTTTTCATAAAAAGGAAATAATGCCGCGTGGTACCACAAGAACAGAGAAAATAACATCTTGCATTGCATTATCTAGAAATCAAAGAAAAAATTGAAGAGTTGTGTTATTTATACAACACTTCATACAACAATACCCTTTTGTATCTTTCTCTGCATTATAGAATTTATTATATCTCATACTTATTTTTCTCTCTTTAGTAGTAAAATTTGTTGTACAAATAAAAACATATATGGCTACAGGGACAGGGCAAATAGTCTGTATGTACTCACAATTACTCAATTATAAAACGTGCAGCCAAACCCAAGAACATATCCCTCAACAAAAAATAGGATGGTGATACCTTCCTCTGGGTTAGCACAGTGACTTAGTACATGGCCTTTGCAGTCTATTACTATCAACGATATACAATTTTTTTTAACCCACCTATCAACTTACTGTGTCATTCCAAACCTTGGATTCTTGGATTAGCAAAGTTGCATCTGAGGTGTTTCCCAATGAAATTAAGAACTATATCTTCCTCAGTGCCAACAAACATGTCTAACAGATGTATTGCACCATTTGGTCTATAAAATAATGTGACATGGGACTATGACTCGCCACTCTCAAAGCTTGACAAACGTGAGTCTGATAAAACAGTGAAGAGCTGTGTATCTACAAATAGCTGCAAAGCCAGGGATTTGAAATCAATAGCTTTCAAACAGTAATGAGTAAAGAGCTCGGCCTTTTTGGCATAAAATTCTCCATAAACACATCTAAGAGAAGAAAATAAGAAGCTAAAATGAATTGAGTTTCTCCCATAAGCTAAAATAAACTTATGCACTTCAGTTTTTGGAGAAGTTAAATGAGAGAGGTTATATAAATGTTATGTGCTTAAGTTGATTTTAGCTTATGAGAGTGGTTTTTTTAATTCATTTTACCTTCTTATTTTATCATCCAATAAGTAGTCATCATGGAAAAGTTTATACAAAATCAATCTCACTATGACCTATGTTGCTTCAGAATATAAGTAAAAATAAACAAAATTCCACTGTGCCTATTCATGAAGTAATATTTAATGTTCCCTCCTCCCCCCAATGATGTTAACAATTCCAACTTCTTCTGCAGCTTAAGCGAAATGTAATATATACAACAATCAGATTTTATTCGTAACTATGATGGCAACAGGACAATTTTATGTAACAATCATTTCAATGCTTATGTAGAACGAAAATTTCCTATGATTTTCAGTAAAAGAATAAAAGGTTGTTACCTTAATGAATGGCTGGTCCCTTGCAGGAAATGAATCAATGAAGCTATCTTTAAGAAGTAAAGAAACCTGAACAAATTAATCCAGGATGAGCTAGGAAAAAGAAGGCAAACTACAATTCTTAAATATTTGAAAATTTCCAAAATCAATATCACAATAACGTAGTCATCTTACCCTGTCGTTATTTGATTGTACACTAGTGATCGTGTGAGATTTCAGATCTGAGCAAAGTGACTCCAAATAGTGCCACATTATATTCAAAAACTGTGTTGCAGCTTCAGCCTGTAAACAAGTAAAAAAATTAGCAGTTGCCACTAATGGAAGGAGCATCAGAAGCTAGAAGCTGAAAAGGTGCTAGTTTGTGAAGCATGGATTATTCATAGATAAAAAATACTAATATTTATTTTTCCAAAATAGCGTGTCTGTGAGAGAGAGATCTTTAAGTATGGGAACTAAAAAAACCTGGACTTCGTTGCACCTATGTACAGGATGCTTTCTAGCAATTGATCTTTCATTTGAAAGTTTAGCATGAATTGGAGTCAACTGAGAGAGAAGCTCTCTATGTTGTGGAAGTCTTGGTAAGTGACACATTGTAATCTACACAAAAGAAAAAATAAATGGAAGAGAAACATGAGCATAAAATTTTGCATGGCTCTGTATATGCTATCTTCTGGTTAGAAAACATTTTAGAAATAGTCAAAGGTATGACAAAGTAAATTAAGTGTGACTAGTTCCAACAGACACCCACCTTTCTTGTGGAATATCATGTAATTATCTTTAAAACATCATTACAAACCTGATCCTTTGGTATATTAACAAGAACAAGATTAGTAGTTTTCATATTCAAGTCATCTGGTTTATGTTGTATGCCAACCTGCAAGAACAATAGAAAAGTGGATAAACAATGATACCATTTTTTAAAATTTAAAAACACTTGTTCATGAAAAAGAAAAAGAACTAAATTCTCACATGACAGATAACCATGGTGGTAAAATTTTCAATTTGAAGTTATAATCTATTATGAACATTTAACAAATAATTTTTTTCTAATCTGATCTTTCTCTTCCTCTCCAATCCTAATTTTGGTCTGATTTTTTTAGTTCAAATTTCAGAATAGGGTATCATTTTCACTTATTGAAAGAACAGTAGGATTGTTAACATGAACATACTAATCCTCAATGCAATGCAAAGGCATTATCAATTCAAAAAGGAATTGGAAGTAAGCACACATCCTAAAAACTAAAAAGCAACAAAGACATCAATATTAAAAAAAAAAACTAATCATGCTAGTGTCAGACGAAAAACATGCTGTAGGTCAATTTCTAGATTACACAAATGTAAACATAAATGCTAGCTAGATCTTAAGTTTCATATGAATCAATTTCTCAAAACAAAAACCTAGAAAATCAATCATTAACCCTGGTAAAGGAGAATATTATGAATGAATGAAGTATGAATACTAATGTAATAGTTAACACAAAGCAACAATGAATACTAAACTAAAGTAGTAGCCTACAAAACAAATATAATTTGAAACAACATATTTTATAAACATTAAAGAAAATGAAACTCACAATATATGGAACTGGGGCATCAAGAAAATCAATCATTTTCCCAGGTAAAACCTGAAAAGCAAGGCTAACATATTGTTAGACCTGCATGACAATGACACCAGGAATATCTGAAACCATGGCTCGTTGAATCCACTGACTCACCGGGAGCAATAAACTCTGCCACTGAAATGGACGAATCATGGGAATAAGAGAAAGCACTGTGGCAGATAGAACACCCTGCATTGTGTCAAAAATTGCCAAAATGAAAGTCAGGTTATAATTCCTCTTTGCATCAATCTAAATAATCAACAGCAGCAACTAAGTACTAAGCTACAATATTGTAAGGAAAAACGACGGACATCAATTACATTGTTTTAAAGACTTACCAGATTTGGGCACACTATTACCACTTGTTTTTCCAACAAAACTCCTGTAATTAATGCCAGCACCTGCCAGAAACATTATCGATAAAAATAGAAATATTTTAGCCAATGAAGAAAGTAGCAAGATATTTGCTGCTGACATAGTAAATGGAATGAGTCAAAATCTTCAATAGGAAGTGGAGAGGCTGGGGCCATAGGTAACAGTCTACATGATGCAAAGAAAGCACAGTAAAGCATCTTCTTTGACAAATTGTTTATTGGAAATGTTCAGGAGCTACAAATGATATATTTGGGTTCATTTAGTTAGAGGATAGAAAATATTTGTTGGGTTTGGGTTGAACCAAAGTATACCCCTAAACTATACATAGTAATTTAGGAACTGATGATGCAAGCTATAATTCAATAATGTTATCCAGTATAAGAACAAGGATAATTAAACAGCAAAAAAACAAAAACAAAACACTGGCAACAGAAAAAGGAAACATGAGAGAGGAGCAAAATCAATCTGAAAATCATTTTCTGCATAAAAGATCAGTAAAATAGACATTAGTGGAAAAAGAACAGTTTTAAAAGATTTTCTGCTTGCAGGAAATGGTTTCTAAGAATAGTTTTTATAAAGAACTTATGGGTTCAGACAAACATTAACATTGTTGAATGTCAACTGGAATATGTGCTTACACTATCAAGGGACAGAACTCGACAAGTAGTTGCCATTGTCCATACTGATAATGACAGGGCTTCCTCAGCAGCTGCCAGCTTTGCATTGTCCTTTTACCAAGTATAGTTGTAAGGAGTGCATATATTTTTTGTAGAAGTATTGTGTTAAAAATCAATTAAATTACCTGAGCTGGTTCAGAACAATTTGAACAATCATTGCCGAAGTCAAGAGAAGCGACTGAATGTCGTATGTACTGAATAGCTTGTACATGTTTGAGAGGGTGGAAGACTAATTCACTTCCTCGAGGTGGAATAGGTTCAGCATGATATCTACACACTATCTGTAGCAAATCATTCTTATTCTCCTATCAAATCCATTCACAAAAAAAGATAGCTTGTAAAATGCCAATCAAGCATCACCTCAATTTAATTAACACAAAACAATGGACAACCATTTTACACTAACCATGGCCCATTCCATTAACAATTCGTCCCCGTAATCTCTTTCATTGTTTGAGAAAAAATCGTCCTCATCTTCTGATGCCATGCTTCTAACTGGACTGCCAATAAAAACAATATGGTATTGAAATTGAATAAGAAGTAAACATTAAATGTCAAAAAAAGAACAAGAAGAAAAAACACCATCAAAATAGACAGATAGATGAACTATATCAAAACTGAAAAAGTTTTGTTTCATAATTGCTATAAATGTAGCACAATAAATTAAAGGAAAAAAAGTGATGAAGTCTATCCAAAAGTAAAATTGAGATGAATATTGTAATTATAAATTTATTACCTGAAAAGTGATTCGGAACTTCCAAGACGCTCCAAGACACGACTCCGAGCAGAAAAAGGTGTTCCAACTTTCGGAGAAACTTGGTCATTTTCACAAATTCCATGCATTTTTACTATAGAACCAAGAGTTTCTGGTGCCCCAAAAGCACAATTATCATGATCTTGCAGATTCTTCCTGCCATCCTTGTCTACATCCCTAACCTGCCAATAATCTGAAGCATCAATGGCAGTCACACTTACAGGAGATTGACAGCGAGAATCCCATATTTTAGGTGATAACTGTATGATTTCATCATCAGATATAATCCCCGCTGCAGCAGCAGTAATAATAGCTGCACCATCAAGGGGTATTGCACAATCCATCCAGTCACTAAATGACTCCCTATCTGGAGAGTTAGCATTTGAACTCATTTGATCACCTAGTTTGGGTGTTGATGGAGTGCTGCCAGTGAGAGTCACCTCATTTATAAACTGAGTTATCCGATTCAGGCGGTCTTGTGCAATGAGACTGCATCCAAGTAAGGCATAATAAATTCTACAGGATCTAGGGAAAACCAAAGAATATTAATTATGTCTTTGCCCTGAAAAGTAAGTCCGTACATGCCAATAATGCTAACCTGTTTAACATCTCAAAGTGTAACTCAAAGAAAGGAACTCTAGTCAGAAGACAGTAACAGCGAGGCGCAGAAACCAGAAAACGGCTGCATGCCCCAGAGGGATGAGAAAAAAGGAGATGATATGCCTAAGATACCAGGGGGCCTCTGAACAATTTCAGGCACATGTAAGCAAACTCCATAAAGTGTTGTATTGTCAGCTGCCTGATAAAAAAAGACATCAAGATACACAATTCAGCAATCATTACTGTAAGAAATAAATGAGAAGAAAGGTATGCAGTAAGTTTATGTTTAGTCCATGCTTTCAGACCCTATTTGTTTGTCCATACGAGACCATGTTACAAAATAAAAGTTTATTTTTGGTTCTCGTGTTCTCACTTGCAGCTTGAGTTATAACGCTCTTTAACATCTCAAATGTTCCGAACTGTCGAGACAATTTGTTAGGCACATACTTCTGAAGTTATCTCACACAAAAATGCTAACTAGCTAAGAAAAATATATACTGTAAGATAAGTTACCCCCTCCCCCATGGTTCACTCTACAATTCTTGAAAAAGAAATTCAAAATAACAATATGCCGGGACTTTACAAAGACACAGAATCTTGCATAATCTGATCTAGCATAAGTGAACCAGGGTACAGGTAAGTCAAATAAGAGTAAGCGAACAGACTAAAGTCGATAGATGATATCAATATAAAAATTACCTTGATTGTAAAGACAAATGAAAGATCATCTTTTCCTAAATGCTCCTGTAGAGAATAACAGCAAAAAAAAAAAAAAAGAATAAATATTATCTTTGGTTGCAAAGGTGTTAAGTGCTCAATGGAAGGTTAATTATACAATAAAAATTGGAATGAGTCAAGGCTTCTTTGCAACAAAAATGAAAGATCATAAAATGTAGACCTTGTCAATATTTCTCTACATATGCATGCCATAGCACTTAGACTAAGTAATAAGTTATGCTTACATAGTATGAATTTATTATCTAAAATACTAGATGATAAATTGCTTTAAATGGCTTGTAAAAGAGCAAAAACATATTTTTTCATGAAAAAGAACCATGAGATCGATGTGGCATACCTGTCCATAGACAAGTTCATTTAGTTCACTTAGAGATGGAGTCCTCTCCAACAGCCATGCCTGTAAATCAGCACTTAAACAAATGAAACAGTTAGTGGGAAATCAGATTTTATAACTTAACTAGACCCATTGTTTTATCAAAACTGTTATTTTTATCTTAGTAACAAAATGCCAAATTCTACCAAAAATAAAAGATGGAAATTTTTTATTTACAATTAAGAAATCATATAAATTAAAGGCAATAATATCAGTCAATCCTAATAAGCTAAACCTATGATGACCCCACTTTTCAACTTTAAACTTGCTAAGCAATGTTGCTTGTGAAGGCAACTGCATCTTAAATTTCCTTGCCTCTCTCTTGCCATATTATCATAATATTGAATACGCAACTACTCTTTAAGTTTCTCTTACTATGTCACATACGGGAATGATACAAATTAAGTTCATATGCTGCAATGTAATGATAAAAAAGATAACAGAAATTTGTAACTCCAAGATAAATCAAACAATTTATTCATTGAGAAATCAAATAATTTTGTCATTTATATATCATGGAAAGGGCAAGAGCAACATGCTATTGCAAACAATTTAGTAGGGCCAATTTAGTAGGTCCAAATGCAAACAATGGAAAGCTATAGCAAACAATTGTAAGGTAGCATTTAGTAAAAGAGAAAAAAATTGACAGCTCTGAGTATGTAACATAGCATCAACAGACCTTAACACCTTCAGGAAAGCAAAAGGGAGCTAAATCCTTCATACGCATTGTTAGTTTCTTTGCAGGAGGATATTTGAACAGTAACTGCATGGTTGCAAAAAGGTATCACTATCAGCTACAAAGAAGCTACCGATCCATAGCAATAAACTAAATTGTAAATATAAATAAGGAGGAGTCAGTTACAGTTTGTTTGCTAGGAAATTTTACGATAAAATTATTTGATTGCATTGATTATTTGTATGGTCACTCAAATAATTCCTGTTCACCATCAAAATATAGATATAATATTCTGTTTCTGATATGCAGAGACTGGACTGTCAGTTTTCTCTTTTATGCTATGTTTCCTTCTATTTCCTCTGTTTTGGAGGATACCTTATCCTTCCCTTAATTGTACTTTATTTCTTGGTTAAATTAGTTTATTGGTCCACTAATTTATTTTTTAGGTTAGATTTAACCCTCTAACTTTTTGGGATTCAATTTGGTCCTCTAATTTTTAAAATCGATTCAATTTGATCCTGTTGTCTAAATTGGACCAACAATATTAAAAAACGGCACTTTGTGGCTACTTAAAACCACTTAGTGATGGTTTTAAACTGCGACAACATGCACATTTAGACGTAGGACCAAATTTAGACAGCAGGATCACTTAAATTAATGTAGATGGTGGGACCAAATTGAACTGATTTTAAAAATTAGAGGACCAAATTGAACAAAAAAAATTAGAGGACTAAATTGAACCCGAAAAAAAATGAGGATCAAATCGAACATAAAAAATACATTAGAAGACCAAAAAACTAATTTAACCTTCTTTTTCTTTTCTCTCATAAGATTTCCTTTTCAAAACAAATGTACATGTCGAAAGGAATCTCATGGTAAATAATATTCTTAAAATTTGGTTTTTGACCGAGCCTAATGGCATCATCATGTGACCCATGTGGATGACCTCATCCAGTGGGATAAAGCTATTGCTTAATAAAATGAATGTGTTATTGATATCTAACAAACCTGAGGTTCCAAAGTTGGTTCTGGTGGCCTTTGTTGCTGTAACATTTTATAATCTAGAAATTCAGGTTTTTCCTTTTCCCACCTTTTCCTTCTTGCAAATGCATGCTCCACATCTTCCAAATTAGCATCTGGATGCAGCCCCACAATCACAAAATGTTCAAAGAGCGATGTTGGCTCCTTATAATGTACACAACCCTACATTAATATTCACAGTGGCTTACTTATATAAAATGATAAGCTTACATTTCTGACAAATATGTGTATGGTACACAAAGACACCTCCTAAAAGTTAATGCAATAATGCATCATTGCTTACATTCCAAGTCTACATGAAGAACCTTCAAAATAACTTTTAGCATCAACAGTATAGCCATTACTCATAAACCAGTATGGCATGGTTAAGTATACGAATATAAGAACAATCAAAACCCTCGATGGCTCAATGCTCATGCTCTAATTTCTTTCTGATAGGGCTAGATTATATAGAGAGACAACTGCTACCAATTCCTTTATTTGACATCAAAAGATTGCATGCAGATATATTATATTTTTTGAAAACATGCAGAAGAATTCAAAGAATAGTTAAATTTCCTAGAGGACAAAGAAGTTGTCTAAACCAAGTAGTAGATTTTGTTGATTAAACAATGAAGAACAAGTAATTGAAGGGAGGAAACTGATTTTCTAATCTGAGGTGAAACATGAAGTAACAGGAGTTATTGAAATTTATCATCATTGATAGCACTGTACTACTGTATTGTACAATATAGAACATAACTAAATTAAATTCCTTTACTATTTGCAGATCAGTCAGGCAAGGAATATTTTCAAAAGTAAATATAGCACATGAAGGGATTCTAAAAATTGAATACCAGACTTCTAGGATGAAGCCGATACCACTGCCGTTTCTGGTTCGCCATGACCTCAGGGTTGAAACTTGCCGGGGAAACTTCTTCGCGGAATCTGCCACCCCACCGCCAAGCCTTATGCACATGAGATCTTAATTTCTGAAAGCTATTAGTACGCTCAACTCCTCTAGTAACAAGTTCACTTTGACTTCGTCTATGTGCACCAGGCCCCATTTGTGATTTGCTTGACCCACCACCAGAATACATATTGTGAAATGCTTCCCCAGCAACTCTGAATGCCCCCTCAGATAACTGCTGCAGGACCCGCATTGACGATGTGGGCCTATCCTCATGAGGTTCAGCCTCTTCTTTTGAATCCATATTAATATGCACCTAGCTCATCATGCTCTCAATTTTCAGTTCAATAATCAATTGCACCCTCCACACCATTTCTCTACCACCAACCTTTTGGATCATTCCACTGAATTTGATGATTCTACCACATTCTGATTCCAATGAGAAGACCCCAGATGGAAATTACCACCAAAGTTATTCCAGGGATCCTCCTTTCTAAAAAAAAAACCTTTTTTTTATACGACTTAACGATCAAAGATTCATGTGATTCTTCTGGGCAGGTAGATTCCACCTTTTAATTTTTTTTCTTTCAAAATTTCAAACTTTTTCACCCGAACAATAATGGGCACCAACCTGGTTCTAAAACAAAGAACAGTATTATTCTCATTAATGATGGAACTGCCAATATTCTCATTAATGGCAAAAGAATGCGCAGAATGAAAGAGGCAAATCAAAGAGCATAACCCTCCATATTGCTTGTAACGGAAACAAGAGTGAGTAAATGCATGGAAATTCAAAAGGCAGAATCAATATTGCAGGTGTTTTTGGTGTGACAGACACGCATGTACCTGTGTTTTCGTGGTTCCTGGGGCTCGGTCCTTGTCCTAGACAGAACAGAGCGAGAGAGAGGGGAGAGAGAGAAGAGCTGCTAAATATAGAAAATGGAAGAGAAAGGAAGGAGATGGTTAAGTTAGTGGAGGATGAAAGAAAGAACCTTTGGAAATTAAACAAAAAACACAGAATGAAAAAAAAAAAAACTACTCGTGTCATGTCAATAAAAACACATAAGTCAATAACATAACATAATACTAACATAGGAGAATATATTTACGAGGATGACCCTCAACTTGCATTAATTGTGATCGCACACTGCTCCATTTGTTTCCCAGTTTTGCCAAACTTGTCGGGGCTGTTTAGAAATCCCCGAGCACGCAAGCCAACTTTAATTAATTCATCGGACCAAGTATTATGGCTAGTGCATGTGCATGATAATAAAGGATTTTTTTTGGGTGTGGTAAACGATTTAAATCTTCGAGGGTAAGAAAAGATAAAAATAAGATTAGAAAATGAATGATTTATTATGTTTAGCACCTATCTTGGGAGTATAATATTTGGACAAAACCAAATGATATGGTTGGTAGATAATCCGATCTCTTAGTCAATGATTAAGGATGTGATTCCTTAATAATGTATTTGAAAAAAATATATTTAGTGGGAGAGATTAACTTCTTAAATGAATTTTAGTATCTAATATGATTAGTATTTGATTTTGGATTTAAGGATATCTGATTCGTCCCAAAAAAAATATTTGGACAAAATCTCTATTTTCTCACAAATTGAATTAGTGGTGCATTTATAAAGGTTTTGATGTTCAAATACAAAATATGAGTAGAGGGTAAAAATTTGAGGTAGTACCTTAGGTCTATTTAAATGATCATTATCTATTATATCATATTTTTCTACTTATATGAAGTGACATGAAAAATGTTTCTCAAGATAAATATTGTAAAGATTGTTATCTTTAATTAATTTTTGGTTGTGACTGCAATGAAGTTCATCTTCCACCGAAGGATTTTTGCCATATACTTTTGGAGCTTGATTATTGGGCTTTGGTTATTGGATGAACATATTAGCTTAATTATATTGATTGAATGTAAGTTATGAATTTCTCCTCTCTCTCTAATAGATCATCGTAACTTATAAAGATACATGTTATTGAGATTGTTTCATAGAAATTTGTTCAATATTATCTTATCAAAGTTCCAAATTTACTTTTTGAACAACTGATAGGTTTATTCACTTATAATCTTAAAATTAAGAAATAAATTTTTTATATATATTACAACGTGTATATGAAATGTATGTGTTAAATTTCAAGAACAATAAATATGTGTTCAGGAAAAAAAATCTATGCATAATAACTAAAAAAAGTTACAATATCCATTTATTTAAATTTAGTTTGAAAATTTGTCATGCAAACAATTTAAAAAGGAAAAGGAAAATTTATTGATTTAGTCCTTATAATTATACAAACTTTACCTTATAGTTTTTACACTTAAAAATTATCCTTTTGTTATTCTTATACAACACTTTTGGTTCCTTTTGGTCCCTAGCGTTACAAAATGACAAGGATGGAAAGGTAAATTTTGTGAAATGTCAAGGAGAGAAAAAATCTAAAAGTGATTGATTAGGGATTAAAATAAATTATTTTAAATGTAGGGACTAAAAAGGTAAAGTTTGTGTAATTATAAGAACCAAAAGGTAAAATTTGTGTAATTATAGGAATCAAATGAGTAATTTTTGTAAAATAAAAGTAAGGGCATGCACAATTTTTATCAGCCTATGTGTACTTCTCAAAAGATATCAAATATTTACATTGTAAAATAAAAGTTTTTATTAATTTTTTTAAGTACAATAAAGGAAAAAATAAATCAAGGAGGTTTTTTCAATAAATATTTCCTCTTATTTTAAAATTCTTAAATAAAATCAGCTATTTCAAATTTTCTATCATTAATTTCACTTTTCATATGAGAGTTGTTTCTTAGAAAAACTAATAAATTATTAGCTTTTTAAAATTATTCTTGTAATAATAATAGCAAATTACAGATATGCCCTTCAATTTTATTCTAGTTACACATACACCTTTTTTTATATTTTTTATTTGACCTTACAGGAATAATCCTTAACTTTTGGCTATTAGTTTACACTTGCACCCCTACTCCCTTCATTCCAACAAATAATGTGTTGGGCATGTCTTTTAATGATTTTTTTTTGTCTAAAATCCTTATCTTCTTTCTGGACACGGATCTGGAAAAAAAAAATTGCAGCAAAGAACAAGTTCAAGTTCAAACCAAATTCAACTTCATGAAGAAAAAAAAAATCAGCAATAACAAGTTCAAACCAATCTTTCCTATTTCAACTTCCAACAATCATTCATTATTCAACAATCCAAATAAATACTAATAGAATTAATCCAAGATCAAATAATGAACCAATGCAATACATCTTTATGGTGAATCTAAAGAAATTCATTAAATTCACAAGTTCCTCACAAACATGGAACTGATAGATCCCATTCCCGATTATATATTTTTTTCAAATTCACCAATTCTCACTCACATTGACTGATAGATCCAATTCATTTCAGCATCTCAATTACACAACGATTCAAAGGAGGAACAAAGCAAGCAAGCAACAAAATATAGAACCAACTAGCGTAATTTCAATAGCATATATTATTTTTCGTTTTAATATCGAAACATGAGCATCCTGGAGAATGTTGTGCGTGTGGATCCGAGGACCCCGACTCAGTTGGCTGAGCGGACCTAGGTGTCGGCAACGCAGCCGCCGAGGACGTAGATCTTATCGGCGGGGAAGGACGCCAACGGCGGTGAAATCGCCGGCGACACACATGGGGGTCGTGGAGCCACCGGTAGAAGCAACAGTCAGGTGAAGCTGCAGTTATCAGCAGATGTGAAGGGTTTCTCAAAAAAAAAAAAAAAATTAACGGAAGGAGATTTCAATGAAATGTCTGAAAAAAGAAAAAATCTCAATAGAAATAACTGTAATTTGCTCTAATAATAATAATAATATATGAAAACTTGGTAACACCAATAAAAAAGAAAACAAGGTAAATGCAGGGTGGAAGTTTTTCTTTTTTTAAAAAATTCAACTTAAATAAAGTTAAAATATTAATAAAAGTTGTAAATGAGAGAGTGAACCTAGGCAAGAATCAACTGTGCGCTGGTCGAAAATTTTCATGTGATCTTTTTGACCCTTTATCTCTCTCGTTTTCTTTTTGTTTCTTTGAATTTGGGTTGGTTTTGTTTGATTAGAGTTTTGAGAGAGAGAGAGTAAAACTTGAGATCACATGGCATCGCTTGTCTGAATTTGGGTTCTTAGTGATATATCAAGCCCACTCTCTCTGGTTCTGTTATCTTTGAATTTCTTTATAATTTGATTTGGGGAAAACATTGTCTTCTGTCTTCGTTGAGCAAAGGTCAGTATGTCGTAAAATCTTGTTTGGCACAAATGTTTTATAGCAGTGTTTTCGTTTGCGATAGTAATATAATATTTTCTCCTTGTTGACTATTCAAGAACGCTCAATTTTTCATGAGCTACATAATGACCCTAAATTTTGTTGCTAAACAAATTCTTTATTTCAAAATTTTGTTCAAAAGTGATCTTTGGAGACCCTAATGACCCTAGTGATCCTAATTGGAGTTATGATTTTAACTTATATTCATAATTTTAAATAGAATTTGAAATTCTTTATAAATTCAAGAATGATCTCTTTTATCGGAACTATGATTTGAATTTTTGTTCATAATTTTGAATAGATTTTGAAATTTTTTGTGAATTAAAAAATGATCCTAGGTAACCCTAATTGGAGTTATGATGCAAATTGTTGTTCATAATTTGAATAGAATGTTGAATTCTTTGTGAATTCAAAAATAACCTTTAGAGACCTGGAACTATGATTTGAACTTTTTTCATAATTTTGAACAAAATTTGGAATTTTTTGTGAATTCAAGAATGAATATCAATGAACCTATTTAATATAATATTGAATTCTTTGTGAATTCAAAAATGATCCTGGGTGACTCTAATCAAAATTATGACATAAATTTTTGTTCATATTTTTGAATAAAAATTGAAATTTTTGATAAATTCATAGAATTCACATTCGATATCCTTAATCAGAACTATAATGTGAAATTTATTCATAATTTGAACAAAATTTTGAATTTGTTATGAATTCAAAATTGATCTTCGATTATGTATTTCTAAGATATGCTTTTAGTTCTGTGTTATGTAACAAGAAGAATACTATATATATATATATATATATATATATATATATATATATATTCTTATATACTGTTTAAATTATAGGAAATATAATGAATAAGGTTGACTTGTGTAATGATTGAAGAAAAAAAAGGAGGAAAGAGGGGTCCTCGATTCAAATTTCACCCTTTAACATATTAATGAAATTAATAATTAATATTTATTGATAAAAAATTGTATAAATTATCAATTATGTATTTATGTTTTGAAATCAATATAAGTCTTGTGAGATGTTTTAATTTGATTATGATATAAAATTAATTTGAATCAAAATAGATACTTGTTTTATTAATTTGAATATTTAAATCATGAAAAATACTTGTAAAATTTAACTTAATAACTATAATTATATATTTATGAATTAAAAATAAAATAGAATAAAATAGTTTTGTATTATTTAACAAAAACTTAATTTAAGGTAATAGAATAATAAAATGTTATTGATTTATTAACATGTAATTAATTAATTAGTATTTAAGGTAACATCGACCGTTATTCATTCTATTGTCTCTGTCTAAAAGTGACTACAATTTTATTTTTTTTCTTCAAAAAAATTAAATTGACTGATGTTTTACTTTTTAATTTTACCTTTTAATAAATGTTGTTGTATTGAACGATTTAATAATACATTTATTAAAATTAAGAAAGAGAATAATGATATTTTAGTCAAATTATTTCCTAATAAATATTATTTTAATAATCAGTGTGTGAAAAAATCTTAAACTTTAATCGTTGTAGGATAGAGAGATTAATAGTTTTCTTTTTTGGTGAAAGGAGGGAGTAATAGTATTATGGCAAGTTATTATAAAATCATGATTTGGAAGTTTGTAGATTTTGTTGACTAACTTGCAGATTACTTTGACCAAATTAAAGGTATATTTAATATTTAATAATTTAATTGATTAATTTAATATAAACTCTTTTGCTACTATAATTAAAAAATAATATAAATTGAAAAAAAATAATGAAATTACACACGCTACAAAAGAAGAGAAAAACGAAATTACCTCCTCAATTCCCACCAACATCTTTCGTTATTCTTCGGTCATAAATTAAATTAAATTTTCATTATTTTAGTATTTGACCTTTGCGTGATTTTCTCACTTAGCAATAAACTAAACTTTTGTGGCCCTGCATTCCCTTTTTAAATTCTCAACACATTTCCTCTGGCACTCGTATGTGTTCCACCCCACTGCTCCAAAAACTTGATCTTTTTTCGTGGATTTGAACTCTGTTCGATACTTTGTCTAGCATGGAACCCATGGCGGTTGTGTTGGATGTAAGTTGGGACGAAGAAGAGGAAGTGGTGTGTTTGGAAGACAAGAGAGGGAGGAATAGCATCGTTGACTTTGACCGGGTGGAGGAGTTTCTCGACATTTGGGACGAGGAATCGAACTAGGTTGCCGTGTTGCAAGAGGTGAACAAACCTCAACGCACGATGAAATCTTCTTGGATATCGACGCCAAACGTGGATGATTATGATGAGGATTGCGTGGTTCTGGATGGCGACCCTGAAAGCCGAGTCACCACCGTGGATCGTGACTCGCCAACTGAGTCAGACGAGTTGGTTGTTGTTGGCAAGAAGTACCTAGTATTTTCTCCAAATTCTTTTGTACTAGCGGGTGGGACGTTTCAATTTTTATATATAATTGTTAGTGTGATAGAAAGAACTAAATGATACTCTCTCAAATGTCGTGCATGTGACTGATTGTTTTCTTTGTTGATGTTTTTATCAAAAGTTTGATTTAGGTATTCGTTTGTGGGAAGTGCCGTAATGTGTTTCCTTTTTTCTTAGTTTTCAATGCCTTGAGCATGAACTGTTTTGGTGAGAAATTCATATGGATCCCACTGGTTTGGGAATGAAATCCCAGTGGAACTACAAGGCAATATTCTTGCCTACAGAAACCTCATGATGTGAGTCTAATTGAATCTGCATTGAAGGCAGATGTTTCAGCCGTTGGCTCAAGACTCAAAGTAGGATACGAAGGACTAGAAGCCAAAACCACTAATTAATATGAAATAATTTCACTCAATTAGAATTGAGGATACCAAGGAGTTGAATCTAAGATCAACGTTAAGATGAAATAATCTCACTTCAACTTATCCATGTGTTAAGTAATCCAATATACTAAGATAAATGAGGTGTCTGGTTTGGATTTTTAAAAGATTATTTTAATATAAAAAGTATCGTAAACAATATTATGATTGAGATTTTATAATTTGGATTTCAATCTATTTATATAGTAAGAATTTAAAAGATTTTATGAATTTATAATATTTTAAAGGATTATGTAGGTTTAATTGTATTTTTTACCTAATTTTTTTATTTTTCAGGAAATTTTATCTCCAGTAAATTATTTTGGTGCATTTTACCTCTAATTCTATAAAAAAAACTTATAAATTTTACTTTTACCATCAAACTGATTTGACATGCTAAATTGTATTTCTTACCTTCAATTTTTTACTTTTTTTTAAAATTTTCCACTCAACTTGTTCATTTTCTTAAAAAATTTACTCCAATTTTTTCACTTTTGAGCAAATTTTATAATCAATTTTATGTTGTCACATCAACTTAACTTTGAAAGTTAAAATTTGCAAGTTTTTAAAAAATTAAGTGTAAAATACAAAAACAAAGGAAAAAAAAGATAGTAAAAAGTGTAATTAAATCTTAATAATTTATAAATTAAAAGAGCAAAAATGATTGTAAACAGGCAAAAAGAAAAGAATGAATATGATATTATATATTATGTAATAGATAGTATATTTTAATCAAAATAATTGTAATTTTTTCTTATATACTTTTGTATTAAATGGGGCTAAAAGGCCCAAAGGAACAACTAAACAGGCGGTTGTTGCTCCATCATAATCATATATTCTCCTTCAACACTGCAAGCATGATCCATTCCCTTCTCTGTAGATATGTTTCATTCAAATGTATCTGAAAGCTCCCAAAAGCTGGCGAATAGAGGAAATTAACCTATAACTAGACGTGTTAAAAAGTAAATAACAATAATTATGAGAAAATATCATCTTATTTTCATTTTTGTCCCTCAACGTAACAATAATTAACTGTCTAATACTTTATAACAATAATTTTAAATTTAAATTTTATAATTCAACAAGACGCACTTCCAAGCTTCTATCCCTTGACGGCTTTGACAATATTCACGGATCAACATATCATTTTTGGAAATATAAACACGAGTATATTATCTTTTATGGTTGTCACAAATTTTGAAAATTTATTCTTGGCATTATTGATGTCTGGAAATATTATAACTTCTTTCTATATTATGATTTTTCATATTTTATTCCCACAAAGGAAGAGATGAAAATGTGATATTCTTATAGGAATATGAAAAGTTATTCTCTAAACACATGTAATTTATTTTATTTATTTATTTTAAAATTTAAAAAATAATTCTAAGAATATTAAAATATAATCAATCATATTTTTAAATATACTTGAATTTATTATTCCTAATTATCACATTATTGGGAATATGATTTTTGAAAATACAATATTATTTTGTGAAACAAGATTTGATCAAATTATTAAAACTATCAAACTAACATTTTTAATAAAAAAGAAAAAAGAAAATTATGTATTATATTATATATATAAAATGTATAAAATGGGCATAAAAGGTTTTGAATAGATTTTT
Source organism: Glycine latifolia (assembly GCA_013407115.1). Lineage (NCBI taxonomy): Eukaryota > Viridiplantae > Streptophyta > Magnoliopsida > Fabales > Fabaceae > Glycine > Glycine latifolia. The sequence continues at coordinate 14,770,111 of CM023945.1, read as the reverse complement.
GTTACTACACTAGATCCAATATGTAGTTCAAAATGAGTAAATAACTTATTTAGTCTTTGAAATCATATCTTTCCATGCGATTTATTCCTTTATTTTTCAAAATCATCAATTTAACATATATAAATATGTAAATATTACAATAAATTAGTTCAACCATAAACACGTTGATAATTTAATCTTTAAAATATGACACTCTAAAAATGATACTACTTAATAATAAATTAGTTCATAACATACAATACATGATATATAATAGACAATTGAAATAGTTTATCACAATATATATATTTATAAACAAAATTGGTGATTTTTTAAATATAAAAATTAAATTATTAATAAATACATAATTCAGAGACTAAATAAATTATTTATTCAATTTAATTTACTAGTTCAATAGTAAAAAAAGATTGTGCTATTATTTTTATTTATTTATTTTTTAGCTTTTGATATTTAGAAGATTCACGAAAACCTAAGTTACTAGTAGTTGTCAGTTGACACATAAGTCCATGGGAATGAATGAATTTGATAGTAGGCAGTAGGCAAGTACCCTTCAACTTCGGCTTCAAGTTGCAGTTGGTAACGCACAAACAACACCTTCCATTCCCTTTTCCACGCGCTCCAATCACTCATCTTAACTATTAACTAACGCCAACCAGTCGCCCCGTTGGTAACGTGTGCAACCGGTTTTTTTTTTTTTTCTCTCACACACTCAAAAAAAAAAAACCCAGAAATTACCTCCTCAAACTCCCCTCTCAATGTCTCAAACATCTTTCTTAAATTAAATTCCCACTTTTTTAGTATTTGACCATTTGTGTACCTTTTCTCAACCATTGTGGCCCTGCAATTTAAATTTTCCCTTTTTTAAATTCTGAACATCTCTCCCCTCTGGACTAACGTTAACGTCCAAGCGGTTATTTATTTATTTAAATATTTTTAATATTTATATTTATTACTACTGTTCTGGCACTCGTTGCATTTTGCGCTTCTCGTATGTTATTCAATTTTTGTTCCACCCCACTGCGGCGACACTGTTCCAAAATCTCTTATCTTTTTAAGGTTTTTTCGTGGATTTGAACTCTGTTCGATACCTTGTTCAGTATGGAACCCATGGCGGTTGTGTTGGATGTGAGTTCGGACGAAGAAGAGGAAGTGGCGTGTTTGGAAGGCAAGAAAGGGAGGAACAAGACCATTGACTTTGACTGGCTGAAGAAGTTTCTGGACATTTCGGACGAGGAATTGAACGAGGCTGCTGTGTTGCACGAGGTGAACAAACCTCAAGGCAAGTCGAAGAAGTCTTCGATATCAACGCCAAGCGTGGACGATGACGATGATGATTGTGTGGTTCTGGATGCTGACCCTGAAAGCCGAGTCACTACTGTTGATGACTCGCCAACTGGGTCAGACGAGTTGGTTGTTGTTGGGGAGAAGGGTCAGGTATTTCCTCCAAATTTTCAATTTTTTTTCTCACTTTTATATAACTGTTAGTGGGAATAAAAGGACTCAATGATAGTCTCTCAAATCTCGTGCATGTGATTGATTGTTTTTTTTTATGGTGTTTTACCAAAAGTTTCATTTAGATGTACTGGTAAGTGGGAAGTGCGGTAATGTGTTTTCATTTTTCTTTAGTCTTTTAATGCCTTGAGCATGAACTGTCTGGGTCTCCTTTTCCATTTTGTGGATTTCGTTCCCAAACTAGTGGGATCCATACGAATTTCAACAAATGAGAGAAAATGTGTTTTGAAAGAGTGTTAGCGAGTATAATGCTAGCATTCCTATTTTATTTTAATCGATTAATATTGTATGATTGAAATTGGAATATCTGATTCTGTTTTAGATTCTAGGAGCTATGAGTAAATGTTTTTAACTGTTTTTGGAAGAAAGCTTAACCAGAGTGGATCCTCTGTATAGTATAGTCTATGCTACATTGCAATGTGATGGTGGTTACTTATGATTCAGATGTATTTAACTTCTGATGAAGTTATATAATTTTTAGAAGTATGCTTGTGAAGGCAATACTTACTTGCAGCAGAGATTTAAGGCCTTAATTGAGGAATTTACTTCTACTGCAGAATTTTTATTTTTGTGCAGTAGAAATGCTACAGAATGCAATACTTATTTGCTCGTTATACTTTTTTTATTTTGTTTTCTCAAAACTACAATTTTCATACTTTCTTTGCTTATGATTGAAGATGTATCTATACCTTTTTAAATGTCGAGGCTCCTTTTTTATTTTTGACTTGCAGATTGCGTGCAGAGACTATCCTCATCCACGGCATCTTTGTGTCAAATTTCCTTATTCTTCCACCCCCCATGAGAAACACTGTGACCAAGTAAAGTTCATAATTTCTTGCTCAAGGCTATGTCAGAATTAGACTTATGCACGAGCTGGTTTAATTATAATAGTTTCTTTCTTCTCTTTATGACATGCAGTGCCACTGTTATGTGTGTGATTCTGTAGCACCATGTCCGAAGTGGGGCACTGGCTTTTTAGGTACAGATCACTGTCATGCAACCGAGAAATCTGAGATATGGAGAACTCTGAGGAAAAATTTCAAGCTGGGCAAGACTGCTCCATTACCGGCTTCAACCAATCACTGTACTTTGAGTGATGTCACGAATGCCCAACAAAATCATATTTTGCCTTTTTGTGTGATGTCTCCAAATTCCATGTTGTTGAATCAATCATCAATATCAACTGCAACACATACAGGCTCCCCAGTAAATTTCATACCTCAAAATCAAGCCTCTAGGCCAATTACTACTATAATGCATACATGCTCCTCACTAAATTCTAGCTTCCAGAACCATGTATCCAGGCCAAATTCTGTCCCTTCCATTGCCACTAACTTTACAATCCCGTCTGGTATAAACCATGGAAGATATCGAGAGTTGGGATCTACTTTGGTGAGAAACAGATACCAGTCTCATTCTATTCCACCACACTCGCTAGGTGTGCACAATCGTGCCATCCAAAGGGTGCGACAACATGGAGTTAGCACTTTAGTGCCTCAGTTTCATTCTCACACATTGCTTAATGGGTTAGGCAGTGTCGGTGTTGGGAGCACCTTCCCAGTGAACCATTCTACTCATGGCGCTTCTGGTGGCTTCATCAATAATGTCAATCCAGCACAGCAATATCCCAATTATCATGCCGCAGCAGGATTTTCAAATAATGACAGAACTTCTTATGGACAAAATGCTTATGATTATGTCCCCCAAAATTTTGTGTACCCTAATCCATTCTCTCAACCGAATAACCTCAGCTCTGTCAGCAATTATAGTACTGCTCATGAAACCCAAGCATCTTACCAATCAAATGATAGCCAGAATTTTTATGCATATTCTGTTCTAGGTGACAATGCTCCTTCAAGTAATAATGTGGCTGGTCTGAGTAGAATTGAAAATGCTTGTGGAAATCTAAACCAAAGTGGAACTACAAGGCAATATTCTTGCCAACAGAAACCTCATGATGCGAGTCTAATTGAATCTGTATTGAAGGCAGATAGGATTGGGGATGCCAAACAAAACAATCCTCATCAACAAAGTTCAGGATCTATGAGCATATCATCCAGTGCCAAGGAGTCTGGTACCCAGTTTACTGGAAGCAACCGTCTTGGCTCAGTCGATGACATCAAGCGCTGGCTTTTTAGCGATGAAAACTCTGTCCCGGTTGGAGCTGATGGTGCTTTGGCATCTGAACTGAATACATCTCCTGATCTTAGCACATTTGATGGGGCCTTGTACTTTGATTTTGAAACCCCTTGGGATTGTCTGGCACGTGTTTAGTCTAGAACATTAGCTTAGTAACGTTATCAATGATGACGAGTCTTCAAGGTAACGAGCCAAGAGTTCTGTTGCTTTATAAATGGAAGAGCTCAGAACCTGCTAGTGCTAGATATCTATGGCTAGTGGCAACATTTATGTCAATACTTATGACTTGCTGACTCTGAGGATCTCATATGTGATTAGATTTGATGTCGTTCCCATTGCATATAAGTTTCATGCATTACAGGTTCAATCTTCGAGCTTAGAAGCCTAGCACCAACCAATGGGAAGTGCAGGATGCTAACATAAGAAGGAAGTGAGTGAAAGTACAATAATTGAGAAGCATTGTTTTATCCGTTTCATTCAGTTATGCTGAGTATGTTTAAGATTTATTTATAACTTTAAAAAAATTATCGAAATTTTGTATATAACAGCATATCTAATTTTATTCAAATGGAAAAAAATTGATCATTTATGATCTCTGTGCACGAGTGGTACATCTTTACACGCTTAACAATATTTAAAAAAAAAAAGATTTTCCCCACAATATAAAAATATCATAAAGAACAATTTTCTTCCCCATAATATTAAAATATCACAATTCTCTGACATAAGTGACACCTTATTCATTTACTATTTTTTTTGTAATAGTGCAATAAGGGATAAAGTTGACCGCATTTTTATATAGAGGTGTTGTAAATGGCATGGGAAGTGGAACATCTTCATTGTCAATTTTTTTTTTTGTTTACATTATGATTTCATATATTGACATTTCACTTAATTCTTTGTTGATTAAAATCTTTGGTATGTAGTAATTTTCTTTTGGAATCATTAATTGTACTCACAAATCAATAAGAGAAATTTTGACGTGTTTTGTTTTCATTTACATATTTTTTGAAATTTTTTTACACAAGATCACATATTTTATAATTGCTCTAAGTCAAATACAATTAAAATAATTAATTAATATAAATAATATTAATTAATTCTTTTAATTTATCTTCAATTATACATTTTTATACTTACACAATATCTGAATTTCTCTCTTTATTCTTGTGTGATTTGTGTGGAGTCTTATTTAAACATAACTTATAATATAATAGTTAAATGGTTGAATTTGATTTTTACAATGACAATACTAAGGTTTGGTGAGGCCCAATGTTTGAATTTAAACCTTGTAAAAATTGCTTAAATTATGTTACTAGCCCAATCCTAACGAGTTATTCAGTTCGTATATGGAATTATACTCTTTGAAGGCAACAACAATTAACTTTACTTTTCACCGCAATGTTTGTTCTTTAGGTTCCAAACCTAATAATTTTGTGAACGCAACCAAAAGTTTTAGTTTTTTTTTTTAAATGTAACAATAATTAAAAAAAAGATGCATACTTAACTATTAGGAATGAGCTTGTCTTACGATAATTAGTAAAGAAAAAATAATTTAACCAATGCATATCTAGAGTTTGATATTTAGTTTCTCTTGAAAAGAAAAAATTATTCGTTGAGCCCAACTAAATTCTCATTTTTACAATGCTAAGCTTTGACCTAATTTTTGTGTGTAAAATGTTACAAATAAATTATCTAAATTAGATTATTTTCGAAATTTTTTGGTCAGAGTGAGACATTTTATCATTTGATGTCATACTAAAACCACCAAGTCCTGTGATACTTTCTAGTATTAAATATTTTTTAAAAGAAAAATTAGATTGCATTTGATGTGATATCATGTGGAATGCAATCCAAAATGTTTTAAAAAGTCTCACATGAATGTTGCTAATTCATATGATGACTTCTTAAATAATTAAATATAATAAATTAATAATATAAATATATATATATATATATATATATATATATATAATAATTTCTAAATATATTATGTAACTGTAAGGATTTGGGTGTTCAGGTTGGTACCTTGATATAATGATTATACACTTAGGAGGTAATTGTAGTTATAACAATCCTGTAACAGATCCGGATTCGCATATCTTAAGTGAGTGTTACAATGAACTTGGATTCGTGTGACCAGGTTGTCACTATGGACAGTATATAACACCTTTCTTAGGTAGTGCTGATGTGGAGGTAGGAACTCGGATGAGGGCGAAACCTTAGATTTTATAAAGTGTCGAGGTAGGAACCCGGATAAGGGTGGAACCCTAGATTTTATAAAGTGCAAAGGTAGGAACCCGGATGAGGACGGAACCTTGGATTTTATAAAGTGCCGAGGTAGGAACTCAAATAAGGGTGGACCTTGGACTTACCAAAGAAGCTCTTGGGCTTTGTATTAGTGCTATGAACCTAGACAAGGTTGTCTGGGTTGCGCATACCGAGTTGGGCAAGGTGATCCGGGTTGTACATGCCGAGTTGGACAATGTAGGCTTTTAGCGAATAAATGTGAGCCAGACAGCTTTTGTGATAAGAAAGTAAGCCCGACAGCATAAGTGGAAATGAAGTGAACCCGACAATCACAAGTATATATGATGTGAAACGAGGTTTAGCGCTTTTAGCTCACCAATTCGACAGACCCAACCCGGCCGTTGGCACCTTCACAAACTCACCTTACATAGGTGAGCCGAGTTGACTATCAGGTTACTTAAGTGACGCGTGTGGACTTAAGTGACGCGTGTTGATGTAAGTGACGCATATTAACCCTCAGGGTATTTAAGCGACGTGCGTCAGGGTCATTTATATAACTCACTTCTCTGTGTTTTGATGCAAACACTATCATCTTCTTCCTGTCTCCGTTTTCTCTATTTTCAAGCGAGGAAAACTTCATAACCACTCACCCTTAACCAGAACCCTTTTGCATGCAACTGAAAAGTTGAAAGGAACCACCCTATAGCTAGATTCTAACCCCAGTTTCTTTTGAAAACCCTCCAATGGGGAGATCATTCTCCAAAGACCTTCACCTAGTTTCGTTTTAGGGGAAAAAGAATAGCGGTTCTTTGCATGCAACGGTGGAAGACCGTTACTGATTGCTTGTATATCCTTGTGTAGGATGTGATACAGAGGATACTGGTGGCTGTGACCACGAGGCCGTGAATGCTAGTGTAGCACTTAGAGCAGGTAACCTCTCTGTTCTTTGAAGTTTTTCCCTTGACTGTGTTCCACCATACTCCGAGGGAGTGATGATTATTGTATGTCATGATGCATGTAGTATTGAAATTGTGTGTTGCTGCCTTTTTATTGAGAACATGTATATGATGTACATTGTGATGATATGTTGTATGATTGATGAGATTCTCTGGCCAGTAGAATGAACTAAATATGGACTTCCCTTAGAGCCAAAGTCATGTGGAACAACTCTAAGTGGTCGACATGTGTATATAAAATAAAACCTGAGAGGAATGTGCCCTTAAGTGGATGATCTTCTCTCGGAAGTGCCATATATGTCCGAGTAAGTCCTGAGGGAATGTGCCCTTCAGTGAATGATCTTTCTCAGGCAATGCTACGTGGAGTCCCGGGAGAATGTGCCCTTAATTGGATGATCTTTCTCAGACGATGATATGTAAAGTCTTGAGAGAATGTGTCATTAAGTGGATGATGTTTCTCAGACAATGTTATATATATATATATGCTGTATCTGTGTTGTGATGCGTTTTTATGACAGTCAGGATGGCTAGATTATATGATGCCGATTTTGATGCTATGTGTCGTGAAAGTGAACCAGGGGGAGGTGAAATCTCCAAGGACCCTGAGTTTACTGAGATTGTATCTCATCCCGTTTGGGGATTATATTTTTGCAGGTAATGTCCAGAGACCGGATGATGGATCCCGGGGCAAGAGGCCTAAGAGGGAAGATAGTTCTGCGTGAACCTTAGACAGATTATTTGAGAGCATGTTGGCTCATGTGATTTTATTATGCCTATATATTTTTGTAATCCCAGAGAGGGAGGATGCACGATTAACGTACATTGTCGTATATTTTATTAATTGCTTTCGTAATGATTAGTTTTATCATTAATTGCTACGCTTAACGATCATAATTGAATGTTAATGAACCGGATGCATACGGGGCGTGACAGTAACGGTTAAAATAATAATGATAATTATAATAAAATAGACAAGTATATATATATATATATATATATATATATATATATAAATTGTTGTTTTCAAGTCACATATTAATATTGAATACATAATAAATAAATTATAATATATAATTGTAATATATGATTATGTAAAGTATTAATTATATAATGTATTTATAATTATATTTTATGTTATTAACTATGTAATAAAAAGATGTGAGTATTTACTAACATATAGTAAGATTAAAGTTTTAGATTTGAGATTTTTGAAAAAAATAACATGATTAGGAAGGAATATCACATTTTACTTAAGATGATTAATTAAATTGTTTTGACTGAAATTTATCATATATAAAATTAATAAATATTTTGAAACAATTTCATGATATTAAGAAAAATGTGAGTCTTTGAAAAGAATCCATCAATGTTACCTCTCAAATTGAAAACATTTTTTCCTTTTGAATCATCATTTATTTAACATGCTTAGGTGATGATTTTTTGGCTCCCTTTGAGAAGACAAATTTCAAATATGTGTGTGTATATATATTATCTTCAAAATTAAAATACCCTAACATGCATTTGAGATATGTTAATTTCTTATCTCTCTCTGGCCATCTATATTTTTTTTCTTAAAAAAATTATCAATAACAATATAAATTATTTATCATAATCTATATAATTTATGTGTTAAAAAATATATATTTATTACAAATTTTATTTATAATAGATATTTTTAACATATAAATTTTATTTATATAATTAGAATATTTATTTATTAAAAATTATAAATTTTGGTTGTATAAAATATACATTTATTTTTTCAATGAGACTTAAAATACGTTGTTTATAATTAATTTTTCCCAATATAATCAATCAACCTATTGTTATGCTGAGAAAATAATGAGTGCATATATTTATATTTTGATTAACATAAAATTTACTTAAAAATAAAAATATAAAACTAATCTGTTAACAATATGAATTTAATTAGAATATATTGACAGCTAACTGTTTTATATTGTCACCGATCAAAACATAATATACATATCTTTAAAAAGTTTAACTCTTATTCTAACTACTTAATTATATTAAAATTAAAGTCTTTACATATAAGTATTAAAATTATATTTAAGTCTATTTGACTATTTTCTACAACCACACGCTTTTAGAGGAATTAATTTCTAATTATTGTTAGCTCACTGTTGCAAATAAATAAATAAACGAATCAAATACGTTAACAAAAAGCTGTAGATAATTAAAGTAAACATATCAGCAAAAATATACCAGCCAAAACCAGATGATCAGTGTAACAGAAAATAAGCTTGAGAAGTTGGAACTTACACGTGCCGAATTGTAACACTGATTCTCAAGCGAAATTAACGCTAGAATATCTTGAATCTGTTGAATCAACAAAACAAAACAAAAAAACCTACCACTCGGTCCACATATAAAACAACCACAATTCGGCAGGTTTTATCTTGGAACTTGGAAGGTTGCTGATGATCCTAGAAAGAGGTTGGAGTTGAGTTTCCACTTTCCACCACCACCACCATGGCTGCTTACACTTGCTCCGCCGTAGACCTCCACCCTCTCCTCGGCGGCGCCGCCAACGCCACGGCCGCCGCGGAATTCATCTGCGACCGTTTCGAGGCCATATAAAACAAGTTCGCCGACACAACTTACGCCGTCGACACCACTTTCCTTCTCTTCTCCGCTTACCTCGTATTCGCCATGCAACTCGGATTTGCCATGCTGTGCGCCGGCTTCGTACGCGCCAAGAACATCATGACCATCATGCTCACCAATGTCCTCGACGCCGCCACCGGAGGCATCTTCTTCTACGTGTTCAGCTTCGCCTTTGCTTTCGGCACCCCCTCGAACGGTTTCATTGGGAAGCACTTCTTCGGCCTCGGCGAGTTTCCGTCGCCGACTTTCAACTACGGTTACTTTCTGTATCAGCGGGCTTTCGCCATAGCTGCTGCGGGGATCACGAGTGGTTCCATCGCAGAAAGGACGCAGCTCGTGGCGTATTTGATATACTCTTCGGTTTTGTCTGGTTTGGTGTACCCTATTGTGGTGCATTGGTTCTGGTGTTCTGATGGGTGGGGTGGTGCTGCTAGAGAGGAAAAAAGTTTGTTATTTGGATCTGGGTTATTGATTTTGCTGGCTCTGGTGATGTTCATTTGGTTGGTGCAGTTGCTGGGTTTTGGGGTGCTTTGATTGAAGGCCCTAGGATTGGGAGGTTTGATCATGCCGGGAAGGCTGTGCCGATGAGGGGACAAAGTGGAACGTTGGTGGTTTTGGGGACGTTCTTCCTGTGGTTTGGTTGGTATGGTTTCAACCCTGGTTCGTTTCTTAACATTTTGAAGGCTTATGGAGGGAGTGGCTCTTATTATGGGCAATGGAGTGCTGTTGGGAGGACTGCAGTAACCACAACCCTTGCTGGATCTTCTGCAGCACTGACTACACTCTTTGGGAAACGCATGCAGACGGGGCATTGGAATGTCACAGATGTTTGCAATGGTTTGCTTGGTGGCTTTGCTGCCATCACTGCAGGTACTGGATTTCTTGAATCATACATAAGCACTTCTTACGCTCATTTATTAATAGAAAAATTACTCTTATAGTTATACCAGCTTTACTTTGTGTAGTCTTTACACTTCAAATCCTTCACTTCTAATCCTTGTACCTGCACTTACAGATTTCTTTTGGTTCCTATCGTTATAAAATGGATTAAAAGATAAAATTTGAGTAAAAGATTCAAAAGTACTTGCAGTGAGTGACTGAGTACATTTGTCGTGATTTTAAAATCACAATCTTCTTAAATACGACGCTCTTCTCATTTATTTTATTAATGAAATGTTAGTTCCTATAATCTTAGTAACCAACCAAGACTAAGTCACACTATCGTATACTGAAAATCCCACTATTCCATTATTTCAGCATTTTTCAAAATTTCAGTATTTTTTTATAGCAACCCACATTTTGTGCACATAACAACTCTCAATAGTTTGAGTTAGTTCTATATATATTGTATGTCTGAGGTCCTTGAGTTCATTCTAAGATATGTTTTTACACCATCTGAGCTTGAGAGCTAGAACTTGGAAGACATACAAAGTGTTCAGAAATTATCTGACTCCTAGACTACTTAACTCATAGACAACTTCAATCTATTTTCAGAGCAATCAAAAATAACAATGATGGGAGGTATTTATGACTAAATTTTTTCGTATTGATCTAATAGCTTTTGATGTACATAAGCATGATTAGATCATAAAGTAATATTAGAATTCACATTTGGTATTAGAGCCTGGTTTCGATCCAGGGACCTGTGGTGAGTTAAGTAGTCTAGGAGTCACATAATTCCTGAACACTTTGTAAGTCTTTCAAGTTCTAGCTCTCAGGTTCAGATGGTGTAAAAACATATATCTAAGAGTGAATTCAGGGACCCCGAACATACACTATATATAGAACTAACTCAAACCATCAAAGAGTTAGTTGTTATGTGCACAAAACGTGGGTTGTTATAAAAAATACTGAAATTTTGAAAACTGCAAAAATAATGGGATAGTGGGATTTTCAGTTTATGTTAGTGGACCACTTTATGAGTTAGTCTTGGTTGGTTACCAAGATTATAGGAACTAACATTCTCCTACTTGGTCTACATATCCCGTCATATACTTTAGCAAGAAATATAACATATGAATCATGGCGACAAGTCCTCTAATATGTGCGAGTATTATCTTTCATGTATTACGTTATATTAAATTTCTCAAGCCCATAAAACTTAATGAATAAACCCAATGTTTATTCTAGGTCCAAACTTAATTGATATATCTCAAAATAAATTATGCGCATAAACTGAATGAGAAAACATCATAAATGGAATTTCATTAAATACAATATCGTTTCTTACAACAAAAACTACATATAGAAACCAAGTCCCATTCTTTCTACACGATCCTTAAATTTCAACGGTGGCATGCCTTTAGTTAAAAGATCCACAATCATCAATTCAGTGCTAATGTGTTCAATGACCACTGATTTATCTTTAACACGCTCTCTTATGGCTAGATACTTAATGTCGATGTGCTTGCTTCGACTACCACTTTTGTTATTCTTACCCAAAAAGCAGCAGCTGAATTATCACAGTAAATTTTCAATGGCTTAGAAATGAAATTCATAACTCTAAGCCCAAAAATGAAACTCCTCATCCATACACCACGTGAAGTAGCCTCAAAACAAGAAACGAACTCAGCTTCCATAGTGGAAGTAGCAGTCAAGGTCTGCTTAACACTTTTCCAAGATACAACTCCACTGACTAGCATAAAAAATATCCGGAAGTCGATTTTCTGGAGTCAACGCAGCCAGTGCAACCTGAATCTGAGTAGCCAATCACTTTCAACTTGTCAGTCCTTCTATACATAAGCATGTAGTCCTTAGCTCCTTGAAGGTATCTTATCACTTTCTTTGCAGCTTTCCAGTGGTCTAAACCTGGGTTACTTTGATATCCCTAACACTCCACCCGCAAAGGCAATATCAGTTCTTGTGTAGACCTGAGCATAAGGCTTTCAACAGTTTAAGCATAAGGAATGTTCTTCATTTGTTCCCGCTCAAGATCATTTTTTGGGCGTTGGCTTAAATCAAATCTACCACCTTTCACAATGGGAGTCACACTTGGTGAACAATCACTCATCCTAAATCTTTCCAAACTTTGTTGATATGGGTCTCTTGAGATGAACCAAGAACACCTCTTATTCTGTCTCTATGTATCTTGTACCGATAACGTAAGAGGCATTACCCATATCCTTCATATTGAAGCTCTTAGAGATAAATTGTTTCACCTCATATAGCAAACCCTTATCATTGGTTACAAGTAAAATATTATCCACATATAGAATGAGGAAACAAATTTTTCTCCCACTGACCTTCTGGTATACATTGATCCATAACATTTTCTACGAAACCAAATGAAGAAATAACATCATGAAATTTCAAGTACCACTGACGGGAGGCTTGTTTCAATCCATATATAGATTTCTCAAGCTTGCACACCAATTGTTCTGGTAGATCTCCTCAATGTTGTTTCATTATCTTCTTGAGGAAGTTGTTGTTCAATTGGTTGATCAAAAATTTCTTCTTGTCCCTCATGATCAACTTGATCTACTAGATTATCAGTAGGTTGTGGATCTTGAATGACTGGTTGTATAACACCTGGATGAGCTGGAGGGGTATTGTTAACAACAACCAACCTCAGAATTGAAGTGGATGGTTGAGCAACTAAATGATCTTTCTCAGAAACAAAGTATCTAGATTAATCCCTCCCACTAATCAAGTCATTCTCAAGAAATTTAGCATTTCTTGATTCCATAATCCTAGTACTATGAGATGGACAGTAAAATCTATATCTCTTAGACCTTTCAGCATATCCAATGAAATACTCACTAATGGTCTTTGGGTCAAGCTTCTTTTCTTGTGGGTTATAAACTCTGACCTTAGACGGACATCCCTAAATGTGTACATGTTGCAAACTTGGTTTCCAACCCTTAAATAACTCAAATGGCATCTTTGTAACAGCTTTAGTTGGAACTCGATTTAATATGTACACTGTTGTCTTCAGTGCTTCCACCCACAAGGTCTTAAGTAGTTTAGAGCTACTAACCATACTTCATACCATATCCATTAATGTTCGATTTTGTCTTTCTGCTACACCATTCTGATCCGAAGAACCAGACATGGTGTATTGGCCAATTATCTCACGCTCTTGAAGAAATTTCCAAATGGACCAAGCGCTTGTCCATCTTCAGTGTATCTACCATAATATTCTCCACCTCTATCGATCTCATGATCTTAATTTGCTTACCGCATTGTTTCTCTACTTCCAATTTAAATACCTTAAAGGCATCTAATGCTTCGTACTTATTATTAAGTATGTAGAGATACATGTATCGTGAATAATCATCTATAAAAGAGATGAAGTATTTCTGACCATAT
>CM023945.1:14728474-14751318 GCA_013407115.1 Glycine latifolia | reverse complement strand
ATATGGTCAGAAATACTTCATCTCTTTTATAGATGATTATTCACGATACATGTATCTCTACATACTTAATAATAAGTACGAAGCATTAGATGCCTTTAAGGTATTTGAATTGGAAGTATAGAAACAATGCGGTAAGCAAATTAAGATTGTGAGATCGATAGAGGTGGAGAATATTATGGTAGATACACTGAATATGGACAAGTGCATGGTCCATTTGCGAAGTTTCTTCAAGAGTGTGAGATAGTTTCCCAATACACCATGCCTAGTTCTTTGGATCAGAATGGTGAGGCAGAAAGACGAAATTGAACATTAATGGATATGGTGCGAAGTATGGTTAGTAGCTCTAAACTACTTAAGACCTTGTGGGTGAAAGCATTGAAGACAACAATGTACATATTAAATCGAGTTCCAACTAAAGTTGTTACAAAGATGCCATTTGAGTTATTTATGGGTTGGAAGCCAAGTTTGCAACATGTACACATTTAGGGATGCCCGTTTGAGGTCAGAGTTTATGACCCACAAGAAAAGAAGCTTGACCCAAAGACCATTAGTGGATATTTCATTGGATATGCTAAAAGGTCTAAGGGATACAGATTTTACTGTCCATCTCATAGTACTAGGATTATGGTATCAAGAAATGCTAAATTTCTTGAGAATGACATGATTAGTGGAAGTGATTAATCTAGATACTTTGTTTCTGAGAAAGATCATTTAGTTGCTCAACCATCCACTTCAATTCTGAGATTGGTTGTTGTTAACAATACCCTTCCAACTCATCCAGGTGTTATATAACCAGTCATTCAAGATCCATAACCTGCTGATAATCTAGTAGATCAAGTTGATCATGAGGGACAAGAAGAAATTGTTGATCAACTAGTTGAACAACAACTTCCTCAAGAAGATAATGAAACAACATTGAGGAAATCTACCAGAATAAGAAAATAAGCGATACCGAATGACTTTATTGTGTATCTGCAAGAATCTGACTATAATATTGGAGCCAAAAATGATCCTGAAACGTTTTCACAAGCCATAAGTTCTAAGGAATAAAACTTGTGGTATGATGCTATGAAAGATGAGATGAATTCTATGACATCGAATGGAGTTTGGGATCTTGTTCAGTTGTCTGATGGTGCAAGGGCCATTGGTTGTAAATAGGTCTTCAAAACTAATAAAGACTCATCAGGCAACATTGAGAGATATAAAGCAAGACTCGTGGCCAAAGGATTTAATCAAAAGGAAGGAATTGACTACAAGGAGAGATTCTTTCTTATATCTAAGAAAGATTCTCTTCGCATCATTTTGGCACTGGTTGCACATTTTGACTTAGAGTTGCAATAAATGGATGTGAAAATGACTTTTCTCAATGGAGACCTAGAGGAAGAGGTTTATATGAAACAACCTAAAGGATTTTCCTCTAGTAAGGGTGAACAATTGGTGTGCAAGCTTAAGAAATCTATATATGGATTGAAACAAGCCTTCCGTCAGTGGTACTTGAAATTTCATGACGTTATTTCTTCATTTGGTTTCGTAGAAAATGTTATGGATCATTGTATATACCAGAAGGTTTGTGGGAGAAAAATTTGTTTCCTCCTTCTATATGTGGATGATATTTTACTTGTAACCAATGATAAGGTTTGCTATATGAGGTGAAACAATTTCTCTTTAAGAACTTTGATATGAAGGATATGGGTAATGCCTCTTACGTTATCGATATCAAGATACATAGAGACATAATAAGAGGTGTTCTTGGTTTGTCTCAAGAGACCTATATCAACAAAGTTTTGAAAAGATTTAGGATGAGTGATTGTTCACCAAGTGTGGCTCCTATTGTGAAAGGTGACAACTTTGATTTAAGCCAGTGCTCGAAAAATGATCTTGAGCGGGATCAAATGAAGAACATTCCTTATGCTTCAGCTGTTGGAAGCCTTATGTATGCTCAGGTCTGCATAAGACCTGATATTGCTTTTGTTGTTGAAGTGTTAGGGAGATATCAAAGTAGCCCAGGTTTAGACCACTGGAAAGCTGCAAAGAAAGTGATGAGATACCTTCAGGGAGCTAAGGACTACATTCTTACGTATAGACAGACTGACAACTTGGAAGTGATTGGTTACTCAGATTCAGACTACGCTGGCTGCGTTGACTCGAGAAAATCGACTTCAGGATATATTTTTATGCTAGCCAATGGAGCTGTGTCTTAGAGAAGTGTTAAGCAGACCTTGACTGCTACTTCCACTATGGAGGCTGAGTTTGTTTCTTTTTTTGAGGCGGCTACCTCACATGGTGTATGGATGAGGAGTTTCATTTTTGGGCTTGGAGTTATGGATTCCATTTCTAGGCCATTGAAGATTTACTGTGATAATTCAACTACTGCTTTTATGGCTAAGAATAACAAAAGTGGTAGTCAAAGCAAGCACATCGACATTAAGTATCTGGCAATAAAAGAGCGTGTTAATGATAAATCAGTGATCATTGAACACATTAGCACTGAATTGATGATTGCAGATCCTTTAACTAAATGCATGTCACCGTTGAAATTTAAGGATTATGTAGAAAGAATGAGACTTGGTTCCTATATGTAGTTTTCGTTGTAAGAAACGATATTGTATTTAATGAAATTCCATTTGTGATGTTTTCTCATTTAGTTTATGCGCATAATTTATTTTGAGATGTATCAATTAAGTTTGGACCTAGAATAAACATTGGGTTTATTCATTAAGTTTTATGACTTGAGAAATATAATATAACGTAATACATGAAAGATAATACTCGCACATATTAGAGGACTTGTCGTCATGATTCATGTGTTATATTTCTCCTTAGAGTATATGATGAGATATATGGACCAAGTGGGAGAATGTTAGTTCCTATAATCTTGGTAACCAACCAAGACTAACTCATAAAGTGGTCCACCAACGTAAATTGAAAATCCCACTATCCCATTATTTCAGCAGTTTTTCAAAATTTCAGTATTTTTTATAACAACCCACGTTTTATGCACATAACAACTAACTCTCTGATGTTTTGAATTAGGTCTATATATAGTGTATGTTTGGGGTCCCTGAGTTCACTCTGAGATATATGCTTTTACACCATCTGAGCCTGAGAGCTAGAACTTGGAAGACTTACAAAGTGTTCAGGAATTATCTGACTCCTAGACTACTTAACTCACGGGCAACTTTAATCTATTTTCAAAGCAATCAAAAATAGCAATGACGGGAGGTATTTATGACTTAATTTTTTCGCATTTGATCTAATAATTTCTTATGTATATAAGCATGATTAGATCATAAAGTAATATTAGAATTCACATGAAAAAATTACTCATTTAGTTCTTATAGATACGCAAACTTCACTTTTCATCCTTGTTCAAACACTTTTAAGTCTCTTGTAATCTTTACTTTTGTTGTAAAATGTATTAGAGATAAAGTTTGTGTAACTAGAAGGATCACAAGAGACTCAAAAGTATCTATATAGACTGAGTCTATCTAAAAGGTAAAATTTGTGTATTTATAAGGAACAAATGAATATTTTTTATTTATTAACTATATGAGCGGTACATTTATCATGATTTTTAAATCACAATCTTGGTGAATACGACACTCTTTTCACTTATTTATTAATTAATTGTAGGACCCGTACGTTTGTGGGGATTTTAACACTATGATTGTAGGGTGTTCTGTTGTGGACCCGTGGGCTGCGATCATATGTGGGTTTGTGGCTGCTTGGGTACTCATAGGGTGCAACTTGCTGGCGGAGAAGTTGAAGTATGACGACCCTCTTGAGGCTGCACAGCTTCATGGTGGGTTTGGCAAGTGGGGGATTCTCTTCACTGCTTTGTTTGCAAATAAAGAGTATGTGAATGAAGTGTATCCGGGGCTACCTAATAGGCCTTATGGCCTGTTTATGGGTGGGGGTGGAAAGTTGTTGGCTGCACATGTTCGGATTATGGCCATCACGGCTTCGGTGAGTGTCACAATGGAAGCAGTGTTCTTTGTGTTGCATAAACTGGATCTTCTGAGGACCCCACCTGATGAGGAAATGGAAGGGTTGGATGCAACCAGCCATGGTGGATTGGCATATGAGTTTCACGAAAAGGTAGAAAGGAAACTGGGATTTGGATCAGCAACTACTGTTTGATCTGTTTTGTAATGACAAAGAAAAAAGACTCCTCTTAAGTGAGTGCATAGAAACACCTTATTTGCCACTTTAGAGACAAACTGTAAAATACTAAACTATCATGGATGGATTGTACATAGTTAGGTATGTTTTCTCTGAATTAGTGATTCATTTTTATGTGATTACCTTATCCAAGACAATAATGTGTATATATATATATATATATATATATATATATATATAGTAGCTATCAGTTGTATAACTTTCTGGTATGTTCATGTTTCTCTATTCAATAGAGGTTTGCAAGCATTTTAAACACAAAAATTGTTTCGACTATTTTATTTGGTTTACCAAGTTTATTAGAAACATGGCAAGTTAAGATACAAAATTCGTTTTAATATCTGCTAATTAATGGCATTCCATGAGTTCTCAGTCATGCAATTTCTTTATCTCCAAATATAATCGGAGTATTTTCTAAATAATCTATGAAATAGTAGATGGAGTGTTGCTCCCAGTTCAAGTGGTAATCCAAGTTGCATGGTTCTAATTAGGTGTGTGCAAAAATTGGTTTCTGGAAAAAACCAAAGCGAACCAGTTTTTAAACGAAATATGAGAACTGGTTATGAAATGATGAATTGATTTTGATATCGAATCGGTTATCAAACTATTTTTTTATTTAAAAAAACTGATTTGCATAATCTGATTATTTAATTAAGAATGAAAATGATATTTTCAGGTCCAAATCAATGGTTTTCAACAAAAAAACAAGAGAGTATTGATCAAGAGAGACACAAGAGCATACCAATCTAGGTGTGTGCTTTTGGAGTTTTTCAGTTAAATATTTTGGTAAAGCACATTTAGTTGCTGAAAGTGATGTACAGAAATTCACTGTGCTCTTTAAGTAGTATGGGCAGCAATAATATGTAGAATATTCTACATATTAAGGTTTGTAATGATTTTTATCCTTACATAATAAATATCCTTTTTTAACAAATAATATAAATAATGACAATGTTGTTTATTAAAACTAGCTAATTATAATGACATATGCATGACACATCAAATAATATAATCTAATCCTATTCGTTCCTAATTCCATGCATTTAGTTATCGCTGTTAATGAACGAAATACAAAAGAATTCACCTGAAGCTCGAATAAGAATGAAATGAAAGGTTACATGGATTAAAAGAGAAGTTTCCCATGAAAACAACTAAGGAAGGAAGCACTTCCACACTCTCAAAGCCATCCAGAGCGATTTTTAGCTTTCTCAAAGCCTTCTATAGGAAAAACATGTACAACATCAAGATTACATCATGCATGCTACAAATTACATCAAGTCCAATTGCAATTTATGAAAGTCATATGCCCAATAATAATCTTGCATAACAGAGTTGATGATCTAACTCAAGTAACTAAAATGACATTACATGATATACAAACTAAATGTGTGAAGCAACAAGTTGCTTGATGCTTCCTGCACTCCACAAATTACTTTCCGCCCTAACCGGTATGCATTTTTTTCATTTTACCTTATGGATTGACCAATTTGAAAGTCACCCATAAAGGTAAAAAAGGTCATGAAGTGATTTTTAGGTGCAAGAAGCAACTTCCATGTAAATATTATATAACTGCTTTCAGATAATTTAGGCTTAATAGTATTTTTTTATTTTTTGATGAATTTTAATCTCAATAAATTAATTTGTCGCATTTTATTACCACCAATATTTTAGAAAACTTACAAATTACCTTTGATTGTTGAGCTGACACGGTGTGCTGAAATAATTATACTTTTTAACCTCTTTAGACAACTGTAAACACAACAACCCAAGTTTAATAGAATGTATTTGAGGATCTAAGCAAAATCCAAATTCTGTGTCACGTGTGAATTAGCCACATGGGAAGACATTTAGCATAGCACCGCAACAAACTAGCTTTATATTCATGCATATTAGAACTCCAAGTTATTCATCATTTTTCTTTTCCTACTCAGTGTCGCTCTGGCCTCAAGATCTTGAGAAAGATTTCACGCGCAGGTCAGTGTTACTCCAACATCATCATCTTTGAGGAGATCCACTTATTCTAAAAATAACTATTTTAGAGTTTTTTTTTCTTATCATTCATTTTTTTAGATTTAATGGTAAAGATTAGTTACTTATTATAATTATTAAATTTTTTAAAAAATAATAATGAGGACAAGGAGTTAAAGTGAATCCCCTCTCTCTATATATATTTTATTCACATTTTTTCATATTACTCCAATTTTTCTCTGTTTTCGTCCGATTAGAATGAGGATAATTAATAGAGTTGTCAATATCGTATTAGTTCTACTGCTACATTTTCTTTAATTGAAATGTACATACATTTAGCGATTAAATATCTTTCTTGTTCATGGAGAAAATATTAATATATATACATGTTTTTTTTTTTTGTTTTTTTAAGTAACGCAAGTGGTGAAAAAAAGTAATGAAACCTGAAACTTCAGGCTCACGATTGAAAGTACTTCTTGTGGATGACGTTGGGATCTTCCTAGTGACTTACCGAAGGATGTTTGAAAGAGTTGGGATAAAAGATGTTACTGCTGCGAAAAATGGCAAAGAAGCCGTGGATCTTCATCGCATTAATGGCCAAAGTTTTGACCTGATTCTCATGGATAAGGACATGCCTATCATGAATGGAATTCAGGTACGAAGTTAATTAATTGATTTCATAATAGGTGCTAGCTAGGAAATTCAAATTAAGCACTATAATATTTATAAGATTTGGTTTACATAATGAACATTTGTTTTGTAAAATGTACGTGCATTTGTGGATAGAATGAGATTTCCTAGTTGGATGTTTTTACATTACAGTAGTTACATTTTGATAACAAAATTTTTTAAACATCCAATCAATAATTTTTTTTATTAAACTATATCATCAATCATTTTATCTTTTCTTTATTCCCTTCTCTTTCAAGTTGTAGATAATTCAGAGTTGTCCACTAAATATTTTTCTTTTATATATACAGGCAACAAAGGAACTTCGATCAACGGGTATCAGTAGCAAGATTATTGGTGTGTCGTCATCAAGCCGTGAAGAGAGTAATGTACAAGAATTTGTTGAAGCGGGGGCTAGATGACTACTACATGAAACCCTTGACCGAAGAAATGCTTAGAGAAATTCTTGATAAGATCAAGCCTTGAACGGTGCAAGAATAGTGTTTACCGTTCAGTTTTACCATGCTAGCTAGTATATATGCTCTCTTTTGAACAGTGTCGTATGTACAAAATAAGGAGAAAACTCCAAAATGACCTTTTATTCTTTAATGAATCTTGCAAAGGGTCCAATTCTGCTTTCAGTTTCTAAGTTTTCCAGTAACATTTAGAATTGTAACTGATCTTGATTCGTTTTCAACTACATCCGTTTTTTTTTGGTACAGCTATTCAGTGTTACTGATACGTCCTTGTGTGTTAGCTCAAGTTTCATAATAATTTCAGCTATTCAGTAATTAGTTCATATTATTACATAGCTATTCGGTCCTTAAAAATAAAAATATCGTTAAAACTAATATATGATCTGTCCCCCACCCCACACACACACGCCACCCTTTTTTTCAAGGCTAATAAGCCAATTATTCTAGAGAGGGTCTATGTTCAATGTAGGTTCGATAATGATAGATTCTCAAACTTGGTCGATATGCGCCTAACTAAATACCTTCTGCACACTAAATATTTGTAGATTTGTATAAAGTCGATCGAGTAAAGTAATAATGAGATTTCCTACTTGATATAATTTTTTTGCACTCAAGAGAGATACATGCTTTTTGAGGAGCACCCTATTGCAAAATGGTATATGTAACCTTTGTGACGTCAACGAAGAGATAAATTAGTCGCTTACCCAAGTGACAGGATATCTAGAAAAGAAAAAGAGACAATGAGGTGCATGCATCCCATAAGTGGTAGTGACATCTATTTTTGGAACCCCCAAAGGAAAAAAGGGTCGTCGCGGTTTGACAGAATATCCTCTTTGTCGATTATGCAGTGTAGATTCCTCATTAAATGTGTATTTCCTTTAATTTTTGGAGCAGTTATATCCACCCACTCCATTTTGGGGTGAATTGGGGATGGAAATAAGATAGAGGTAGGAAGAAAAAAATTGACTGAAAAATGATAGGTGATGTGATGAAAAAATAAAAGAGATATTAAGAAAAATCAAAATGGAAATGATGGAAAGAGAAAATGTATGTATAGTAAGTATTATCCTAATTCTTGTATGATAAGGAATATATTCGGTACAACGGACCTTAAATTTGTGTCATATAGGGGGTTTCTCCTGGGCCATATTTGGGAGGATAGAATAAGATGAGGCTGACTGATGGTAACTGATTCATAAACTTAAGCTAAACTGAATGTTATTTTAATTATGATTGGATAAAAGTGATTAATAAATTAAAATTAAGTTTAGATAGTTTAGATAATATTTAAGTTTGATTATTGGTGGATTCTATTTTTATTAATATAAAGTGGAGGGTTAAAAAAAATTAATGTTATTCCTGAGCGTCAAAACCCAATCGATAGCTCTTTTTGTGGGAATTGAGTTTGGAAATCGTATTCTATTGAAAAGGTGAAACAAGTATCCTGTTAATGCCCATTCACATCGGGCATGGGATTAGCCCAAGCAAGCCGAGGTACGGTTTGTAATATCTTAAAATTTTAATATAATAATAATAATAATTAATTTTAGTTTAAAGGTTATTAATATATATATAAATTTATTTGAATTAAAATAATTATGATATATATATATATATGTGAAATGTTTGTATTATGATATATTAAATATCGTTGAAATAATTGAATAAAATAAATTATATCTATTTTAATTACTTTAGTTAAAATTGATTAAATTAAATAATTATTTTATCAATAAAAATAGATTAGGTGATTGATATAAGATTATTGAGAATATTTTATAATTATAAAAGAAAGCGTAATAGTTTTATATCCTAATTAAAAAGATTAAAAGATTATTATTATTATTATAAAGATAATTATTATAGTAATAATGAAACATTGTATATCTAATTTGGATAAGATATTTGTTATATTTAAATTTATGATTTAAATCTTATCATGTTTTATTTTAATATATCTTGAAAGAAAATAAAATATTAGATAATATTAATGATTAGATAAAACAAGATAATAAAGTAGAAAAAGATAAAAAAAAAAGATTTGATTAGCCAAATCTATTGAGAATATATCTCATGTGATTCAATCTTAAATCATATACTATTGTATTATAAATTATCTCATTAAAATTAATTTTCAAAAATATAAATTTATTAGGATTATTTAATAGAAAATATGTTAGATTTAATTCTTTTTAAAATTTATTTCAAGTATAAATTGAAATAATAACTTCAAAATTTTAAAATAAACACATGGGTTATAACTAGTTCTACTCTATAAAAGAAGATTTTGATTATATGAAATGATGTCACATAACAACTCCTTATTCATTCCCATCAAAATTATTAAATATCATCTTTTAATTCAATTATTCAATCAAATAAATATTTTAATTCATTCCTTCCAAAATTATTAAATAGCATTATTCAATTCGATTCAATCAAATAAATATTTTAATGTCTGTGGAGAACAAATTCTATTATATATATAGACACAATAATTATCGATTTTAATATACAATAAAAATATCTTTTTGAAAAATAACCACTTAATAAATATGTTTAAATATGTTTGCATTACTTAAATATATACACATTTTTTATAAAAATTATAACAATAGAAATTATTTTAAATTAATGCTGTCTTTTTTAGATTTTCTTTAATATGATATGAATTTGAATCAAATATCAACTTGAATGTTTAAATCATAAAAATCATGTATGTTATCATAATTAATACAACATTTATGTATAATTAATAAATATATAATAAATTTAATAAATATATTTAAACAAAGTAACGTATAAATTAAAATTTGAAATATTTTTCCTCTTTTTTTGATGTAAAATATTTTTCCTGTTAATGATCAATTTCTGGAATTTTCGTAAATTAAGAGTCCACATGAGAATAAAAGTTTCCATTTCTCTCACATAACATACTTCGTTCTCGAATACCTTTCTATACATTTTTAAAAAATTTAAACTAAATAACTAATGATACATTAAAATTTCAAAATATTCTAAAAAATTACTCCTATAAATTATAAATATGAATTTAATACTCTTGTATCATATGCTAAAAACATCTCCAATAAAAACTTGTTAAGTGAGTTTCTTAAGTTACTTTTTTATAGTCCCTAGAGTGTCATATTATTGTAAAAAATTCAATCACAAAATTCTTCCTCACATAAATTTATTCCAATGAAAAAGAAACTGTAAAAAATAATTTATTTACTTAAAAAGAAACCCTTCAAAACCCCCTCATTGGAGATGTTCTAATTAAGCTACGTATATATAAGAAAATGATTTAGTTAATTTCTATTCCAGTGAGATGTACTTCAAAGTCATTTTATTTTATTATATTTTTTTATCAGATTTTATTTTATTATATACAAAGATAAACGCTCTTTGAGACTCTTACGAAAATATTCTCATTTATTGATTGAAATTGATTAAAAATAATAAAATCTTGTGAGTTTCAATGGATTAGTACTCAGTTAAAAATTCATCATTTCTTTCCAATTGCGAGTATTAAATTCGGATCCTTCCCCAAACACTAAACTTATGTTACCAACTAAATTATATTCATTGGCGATATATCAAATCTTTTAAAGTGTGATGCTTTGTTGTGTTCAAAATTTCCCCTTAAAAATGTATAACGTTTAATTTAAGTGTGATGCCTTTTTGATCCTATGTTTTAATTTAGCGGATACCTATTTTTCTCAATTTTAAAATATAATAATTATTTCTTTTTTATTTTCTGAGGTAATTTTTTTTTAAAACAACCTATAAAGTGATATTTTAACAAATAGTTTGATTTATTCATATCATAAATGATAAAAAAAGTCAATGAATATTTAAAGTTAGTCATCATCATCTTTAGTGCTAGATCTTGAGTTCAAGATATGATCTTTACTAGATCTCTCAATAAATGAGGTGAAGAAATTTCCAACATGAAAGATGAATTCTTGTAGAAGAACCCTCAAGATTTGCACATAGTTCAAAAAAGAATAAATTTTTTACCTATTTCTCTCTCCCTAAGATCTCAAAATAAGATCTACCACTAAAGAAAAATTAGAGAGATCTTCAATTCTATGTGATTCTATGAAAACTATCAAAAAGTGATCTAACATCTCAATTTAAAATCTAGGATGCTCTTAATTACTACAAATAGAATTTGGGCCGGGCAATTAACATTGACCATGAAGTCAATAGCTTACCGACCTCTCTAAAAAAAAGAGTCATAATTATGTTTCTTTAATATCAAAAAATAAAAAATGATAAAACTCAGAATTAGGCCTATATGTACTGATATATATGCGACGAATGGTTGATCAAAACGTCATAATAGAAAACAAAGTTGCATACATATTCAAGAGAAGATGGCGGAGAACATTATTTTTGCTCTTGTGATGTTTGTGATGGCTTATGGTTTGGCAGTAACAACATTCACGGCATGTGATCAAGTTCATATTCCTAAAACGTGCTATGGCTATGAAGCTTCACTTTCGTTCTGTGGGAATTAATTTGCTGTTGTCAAGTCCAATCCAAGTACTTATTGTTGTAGCAGCAACTATTGCGTTTCCCAAAGCCAGCCATAGCAGGAAAGTACAAGAGATTTTTGTAATTGTTTACATGTTGTTGGACCACAATTACATTTTCTAAAATCAAAGCTTGTAAGCCTTCCTGGTGCCTGTGGGATTAGTCCTTCTTTTTTCTATGCAGTCATGTATATATGAGGCATAATATCCATCTCCCAATCCAAAAATATATTTGTTTTATTTATGTTTTGGTTACACGTCATTGAATCGGTGAAAGCATAAATAAATTCACATTAAGTAATCTTTTTTGATTCATCACTCTTTTTTTATTCATTTGCAACAGTAATTAAGTTATTTTTTTATGAGAAATAGTAAGTAATCATACCATGGTTAATTAAGATTGAGTCAAGTGATAATTAAACGTGTATTTTAATATTAGATAATAAGGTTGAATAAGTTTTTAATTTGTTTTTAATCAATTTTTTAGTTCATGTTAAATGAATGGATTTTGATTTCAAAAATATTTTTCCGATTTTTCTATCTCTAAAATTTATTTATTTTTTGTTATGATAAAAAAAAAGTAAAATACATATATATCATTTAATTTAAGCGTGACACCTTATTGACCCTATGTTTTAATAGTGTTGTAATTTGGAGTGGCGGCAAGATGTCGAAAAATATATGGTTTTAAAATCAAAGGAGTCATCATTAATATTTATTTTAGAAAAATATTAAAAAAACCTTAAATATTAATTTTAGAAATCAAAAATAGATTCGTGACTCAAACAGGCTTACAAAAGATCTTAGTATCCTATGAAATCAGTCTTAAGATGATTATCTCTAATTAGTTAAGCAAATTATTTATAACTTTTAAAATATAGCTATCTTCCTCAAAATAAATTAAAAAAAAACAATGACTTATATGCTTTAACCTATATTTTATGTATATTTATTTTACTTTGATGAAGATTTATTTATTTTATTATAAAAATGAGGATTATTATTATTATTATTATTAATAAGGCGTAAAACTTAATATTTTTTTTTGTTACAACGTAAGATTTAATCTAGCTAGCTAACCATGATAACATAAAGACAAACACAGAAAAAGGAAAACAAGGTATCCGAGGATATATATAAAGTATCCGAGGGGACAGAGCTTAGAGAATTAATCTAACAAAAAAAGAAGAAAAGAAAGAGGAAACACATGCATAGGGGTTCATAGGCTCATAGCCTAAAATAGACGAAGATATATAATAAGAACGCAAGCCATAATACGCAAGACCAACATCAGCAGCAACCACAACTATCATCTCTAAGAAAGAGAGGGAGAAAAAAACGTACATATGGTGGCAACTGCAAAAACACAGCAAGTAGAAGAATACTTACCTTTGTGGATGCTTATGCTTTCTTCACGTTGGACTCAAGCTGATGGGTTCATGGCATTTTATACGCCACAGCCCACGCAGGTGCCATGTTTGTGGGTGTTAAAGTAATTAGAGGAAAAGTGACAAAAGGAACTTGTTCAAGGTTGTTTAAATTAAATGTAAAGAGAGATCAAGCAATTTAACTCAGTTTAGTTGAGAATAATGTGTGAATTATTGTAAATTTTTTGAGATTGATTTCCATCGATAAAAACATGTGGAGAGAGAGTCACGGCTTTGGTTGAATGAGTGGTGCAGTGTGTGGCTTTTGGTATCTTTGCAATGTGTGTTGGGTTGTGATGTTTTCCTCATTGTCTGTAAGTATGTGAGAGGAGTGATGAGTAAAAAATAAATATAAGTATATTTTGATACAAGATACATGTATTTTTTAAATTTTTTCATTCAAAATATAAATTTTTTTTTAATAAAAAAGTTCTCAAAAATACTTATAATTATCTCTAAACAGTCTCAAGATGGCATTGGCTCTTGTTTATCATACTCAACTCTCTTGCTCTTTGTCTTTTTTATTTTTTATATTTGATATCAAGGTTGTGTCTTTGTGTCATAGGAGGTAATGATTGAGGCAAGAACGAGGTAAAGAGTGCTTCACAGAGTTGTTTGGTTTAAATCAAAAGAGGAGAAAATGGGACACAGGAAAGAAGACTTTGGATTATATATACCAGGAATACCACAAGCATAGTCAATCTTTTTCTTTTTTTTTTTTGCTAATTTTTTTTTTTTGGTTTGCATTCGAATCCCTCATGTCTACAAAATGAGCATTTTGAATCCTTTACTTTTTTATAATTTTTTTTGTAATTTTTTTTTGTATTTTTACATTTTATATATTTTGCATTTCATTTTTTTAACATTTTTATGCATTTTCTTCGTTTAAACACTTTTCATTTTTTAATATTCTTATTAGTTTATCAGGAAAAAAATTGAGTGTTCACACACATATAGCCTTTTTTTTTCTTTTTTACAATGGACACACATATAGTTTATTTTCTCAATTTTGAAATATAATTATTGCTCCTTTATTTTCTAAAATAAATTCATATATTAGGGGGAGTACTTTGTTTTGTTCATATCATAAATGATAATAAAAAAAAGTCAATTAACATTTAAAGTTAGTCATAATTATTACTAATAGAATATGGTCAGGAATATTAACATTGACCACAAAAGTCAGTATAGGTTACCTCACTAACAAAAAGTGTCATAATTATGTTTCTTTAATATTAAATAGGGTCATGCTAATTAGTGTTTTTAGTGTATTGATTAAAAAATTAAAAAAATATTTATTGTAAAATTTATGAAAGAGCATAAAAAATTTATAAATAACATGATTTTACATATTTCAATATACATATTTTAAATTCTTTAACAAATATTCTAAGAAAACTAATTAGTATTTATATATTAAAAAAAGAAAAACCGATAAAACTTATAAATAGTTCTATAAGTACTGATATGTTACGAATAGTTTATCAAAACATCATAATTCTGAAAAAGAGTTGTATACTAATTCAAGAATGGGGGAGAAGAAAATTTTGTCTCTTGTCATGTTTGTCATCATGGCTTATGGTTTGGCAGTAACACCATTCATTGCATGTGATGAATTTCATATTCCTAAAACGTGCTATGGGTATGAAGCATTACTTTCTATCTGTGGGACTTATTTCGCTGTTATCATGTACAATCCAAGTTCCTTTTGTTGTAATGCAGCAACTATTGCATTTCCTAAAGCTAGCCGTAGCAGTGAAAGTACAAGGGGTTTTTGTAATTGTTTGCGGGTTATTGGACCACAATTAGATTTTGTGAAATCAAAGCTTACAAGCCTTCCTGGTGCTTGTGGGATTAAACCTTCTTTTTCTATGCAGTCATGTATATATGGAGCCTAATATCCCTCTCCTAGACCAAAAATAAATTTGATTTATGAATATTTTGGATAAACGAGTTATTGAACCGGTGAAAGTATAAATAAATTCACGTACGGTAAGTAATCTATCATGGTTAATAAAGATTGAGTCAAGTAATAATTAAATATGTATTTTAAAATTAAATAATAGGGTTACATATATTTTTAGTTCATGTTAAAAGAGTTTTTTATGACCAAGTTATAAGAAAATTCTTATATTAAATATGCTTCTTTGGAGTTTTTCTATGAGCAAGTCATAAATTTCACACTTTAAACAAAAAGAAGTCATAATAAATTTCAATCTTAATTTCTTCATTCACTCATTGACTCCTCAATAGTTCCATCACTAGTGCCTAAAATCCAATTTGAAAAGTGCTTAAGAGCATCTCTTATGGGTAATTTAAGCAATTGAGTTAAGAGCATCTCTTATGGGTAATCCAAGCAATTGAGATATTTATATTAATTGATTCTTACAATGTCACATCATAATTAAATAACTCATATTTTTATTAAAACAATATAATTTTAAGTAATTATTAAATTACTCCCTTAAATAATCCTTAAATGACCAAAAAAACATTTTTTTATTTATAAGCTACCATTACTTGTATAAGCAACCATAATTAACTTTAAATAATTCTATAATATGTAGACCACTTCCAATTGTAAAAAAATCCAAAAATAAATAACTCATTAATCAACGAGCGTTGAAAATGGTCTAGTTTATATAACTTCGTAATCTAAATTTCCAATCTCGAATCTCATGTTTTTCATAGTTTGAATACCTAATAATGATTGCACATATAAGAAAAAGATGAATTAGTATCACCTCTTATAAATTAGTAAATAAATGTGATTAACCCACAATTTTCCATATATTTGTATATTAGGAAATAAAAACATTAACAATACCTTTAGTTTACGGTAATTTCTTTCAAGTCAATAGTTATTACTATAATTTGTAGTATATTTAATATGTTAGAATAACTAATAAATTTGATATCCTCTCCATTATAATTATGACTCTTATCAATTATACCCTCACTTATCTCTTTATCTTTAATTAATTTACACATAACATTTTATTGTAGAGTGAAAAGAAAAAAAAAAGGTTAAAATAGAAAAGCTCCTAATTATTTAATTATTTTATTAGAATAAAAATTTATTACATTTTTTATTTCTACCACTAATATTAAACCCAATTTGGATCGAGACTCGATGGTCTAATTGGGTCGATTTCGCTTTAGGACCGGTTACGTAATTGATCCGAGTTGATCTGATCAAATCCGACAAGGTTAATCATCGTATTTCGATTGGACCAGTCTGACCTGGCCGATTTTTAAAACAAATTATTTTTTAAAAAAAAATTGAATTTTTTTATTTTGAATTTTGGAGTATGAATGAACTTTTCTTATTCAAATAATGTTAATTATATACTTATATATAATAGATGCATATATAATTTTGAATTTTAATATATACCAAATTAAATCGAACTAATTAATGATCCATCGATTGAACCATTTACCCATTATCTCCACCAGATAAATGGTTTCACAACTATGATTTCTACTACAAAAGAATTTTAAAAGTCAAATAAAAAGTAACAAGATAATAATGTACTGGAATGCAACATAACATAACATAGTAATAAATGATATTAAAAAACAATGGACATTTAAAATTGTCATTAATTATTATTAATGAAAGGAATAAAGGCATTTAACAAGAGTCATAATTATGTTTCGTTAATACTCAAAATAAATTTAAACCTTTAGAACTTGTGAACAAGTCTCTCTATATATACTACTATCATGCTACAATGGTTGTATATCAGTTATATACATATTCAATATAAGACGAGGGAGAAGAATTTTTTGGCTCTTGTCATGACTTACGGTTTGACAATCACAACATTCATTGCAAGTTATCAGCTTTATTTTCCTAATGTTTTACGTATATTTGTATATTAAGAAATAAAAACATTAATATTACCTTTAGTTGACCATAATGTCTTTCAAGTCAATAGTTCCCTATAATTTATAGTATTTTAAAATGTTAGAATAGCTAATAAATTTAATACTTTCTTTGTTTCTTTTTAATTATCAAATTTTGGAATAATTTTTGTTTTTATTTATCTGTAATTTTCAATATCACATTAATTATTTTTTATCAATTATTGAAAATAAAAAATCGATAAAACTTGTGAACAAGTTTATATATACTACTATTATGCTACAAATGGTTGATAAAAACTTCATAATACTGAACACAATTACTTGTATTCATATTCAAGATAAGATGAAGGAGAAGAAAATTTTGGCTCTTGTGATGTTTGTCATGGCTTATGGTTTGGCAGTAACAACACTCACTGCAAGTTATCAACTTTATTTTCCTAAAACGAGCTATGGATATGGAGAATTACTTACCTTCGGTGGGACTTATTTGGCTGCTATCAAGTCCAATCCAAGTTCTTATTGTTGTAATGCAGCAACTATTGCGTTTCCCAAAGCCAGCCGTAGCAGTGAAAGTACAAGAGATTTTTGTAATTGTTTGCGGGTTGTTGGACTACAATTAGAATTTCAATCAAAGCTTCTAAGCCTTCCTGGTGCCTGTGAAATTAGACCTTCTTTTTCTATGCAGTCATGTATATATGGGGCCTAATTCCCTTTCCCAAACCAAAAATAAAATTGGTTAGATATTTTTTTCTTTTCGAAAAATGTTAGTGATTAATTATTAGTTTTTTAAGATTGGTTCAATTGATAATTAAATGTGTATTTTAATGTTAAATAATAGGGTTAAATAAATTTTTAAATCATGTTAAGTGAGTTTTAATTTTTAGTCACCAAAATTTGCATTTGAAACCCACATGACAAAGTGCAATTAGGAAAAACTAGAAAGAGTAATTTTCAAAATTTAAGAACTAAAAAAACATTTAAATTTAAGGAATTAAAAAAAATAAGACATGAAATTGAAGGAGTAATTAAGCTTAAATTTAATTGTGGACTTGATTGCAACTTGCATCCATCCCTTTTTATAAGATATTGTTTTGAATTTTTTTTATAAAATTATTTTTTAATTCTCTATTGCATTAATTATAGTTTATGTTTCATTAATATTCAAAAATTTAATATTTACACAAATATATAAATAAATATTATTTTACATAATTTGACACCCTTTTGTAGTTTTGTTAATTCATTAAGATTTTAAAAAATAGTTTTTAAAGTATATTTGAAAAATAAATTTAAATGCATAGTAATATTGTATATACAAAGGGAATACTAAGTTTTGGTGTACATGTTTCTTTATCCCATTTTACTCACAATTACCTTCCTAAATCTTTTTTTTTTAATCTCTGTAACTACATTTTACAAACGGCATGTATAATTGGCTAAATCTCTTTAAAAATTTCAGTGAGTCATGGCTTATATTTCAATCACTAATCAATAAACTATCGTCAAGATGTTGATCTTCTGCAGTTACATCTTGCAAATTAAATTAACCGCTATTATTTATCTTCTATTTTTTTTTATAGAAATTACAGAGGTAAAGAGTGTCTCTTTTCTCTTAATAATAATAATAATTTATTTTATCCTTAGTTATTAATTTATGTGCAAAATTCTTATTTTCCATTATTATTTATATACAACATATTATAAATTGAGAAAAAGATTATATATTAACAATATAAAATATTTTACACAGTTATCCGATCATAATTTATCATATGATAAGTTTGTTAATTTTTAAAATGATTTAAATAATTGTTAATTTTTAAAATGATTTAAATAATAATATGCGATTGAATGACATTGCATAAGTATTAAAGTCTTTTAAATTAACCAAATTAAAATGCATATTACTATTATTTTAAAATTATTTAAAATATTGTTAGTGTGCTGATGATTTAGTTCTTCTGGTTGAAGTTAGTATGGGTCATATTTAGGTAATATCTAGTTGCCTTGATCTTTTTTGCATAAGCTCTGACAAATAAGGACAACCAGAATTTACTTCTCCAACAAGAATGTTAACTGGCAGCTTCAGGAGGAGAAGATTAGTGAATCTTTTGGGTTTTTCCTAGAACTGAAAATCTGCGGATATACCTAAGGTAAGATAAACTTGGTTCATGAGATCCTAGACAAAATGTCTAGTAGGATTTTGCCTTAGAAACGAAAACCTTGTCACCCGTCCGTTTGAAGGATCAGTGATCGGGGTTTCGGTTGCGACGGGTGGGTACATGCGGGTTGCCTTCACTCACATTTTGGTCGGTGAGCTTGCATGCAGCTCCGTCAATGGCATATGATAGCTGGTGAGGCAACACTGAATGCTTTTGAGAAATATCTTTTAATACTGCAACGTTAATGGTTGAATGCCTTATGTCCATAAAACTATGTAGCTCGCTCAGAGGTTCCACACTATGCGCAGGTAAGGAAGGTGAATATTATATGTAGTCTTGTCTTTGTATATGCAAATAGACTGTTTTTGAATTCGAACCCATGACAAACAAATCACTAATACACAATTTTATCATTGTACATGACTCGTCCTCTTAAATGCCTTATGCCCATATCTCTTTATTGGTACACACATAAAACCAAAAACTTACTTTAATTAACCCGAGGCCTGACCATATCCATCCGAGAGACTTACTTTTATCTCTGTTTTGTCGGATCATACTTTCTTTCTCACCCCTAATGAAAACTACAACCTTGCTCAAACAGATTTGTTATGATATTGACGAGGTGTAGAGACTTTTGTGGGGGAATCTGCATCTTATATATTGGTCCAAGATATGCACCCCTAGAAAGATGGGAGGCCTACGTCTTAGATGTGCTAATCTTGTTAATGAAGCTTTTTTTTTTCTTTGAAGATAGCTTGGAAAGTTGTGCTGACTCCTTAGAGCAACTTTAGTGTAAAATCTTGAGTAAAGATCTTGAGCTCAAGATCTTATATTCACTAGATCTCCCACTAAAGGAGGTAGAGAGATTTCCAACATGGAGAATGAGTTCTTGTAGAAGAACCCTTAAGATCTGTACATTGTTCAAAAAAGAATAAATTTTTTCTCTTTTTCTCTCTCCTTAAGATCTCAAAATGAGATCTACCACTAAAGAATAAAATGAAAGAGATCTTGAGAAATCTTAAATCCTACTTAGCATTATGGAGTCTACTAAAAAGTGATCTAAAATCTCAATTTGGGATCTACCACTAAAGATACTCTTAAAGGAGAGGGAGGTGGTAGGTTCAAATCCCTCTTACTAAGATTCTGGCAAACTAACAATTAACATTTTTTGATAATAAATAAATAAAAATTGAGAGGATTTTAAGGAATCAATTGCCTGGAGGTTAGGCAATGGCAAGACCATCAGGTTTTGGGTGAATATTTGGATCCTGACAGTAGGGCCTCTTTTTTGTCATGCTACATGGCATATTCAGGTGATTGAGCTTAATTAGAATGTGGCTCAAGTTGTCAACAGAGAAGGGAGTTGGAACACTCAGTATTTGTTTAACAATTTGCCCAAAGGAATTGTTAGAAGATTTCAAGCTATGACAGTTCGCTATTATCAGAATGTGGATCATGGCATATTTGGAAGCCTTCCATTGTTTCCCTTGAAAGCTCTCCATGAGTCTTCTTACCAACTTCCAGAGGCTTACAAGAGGCATAACAGATTCTGATCTCTGCCCTATCCGTAACTCACAGCGAGACAACACTTCATGAATGGTCTTAGACTTTTGCCATCTATTGGATCTAATTTGGAAGTGAAGGAATACATAGATTTTTAATGTCTTGGTCAAATAACTCCATGATTTTGATGAAACATCAATGCCTTGTTCAGGACTTGAAGCACATGCAAGAGGTGTTCCCAATTCTTCAAATAAGAGACCATATTCCAACTTATGCAGGGTTCACGTGGATACCTCCCATCTGCTAGAGTAGTTAAAGATAACTGTGATGGATGGAGACTATTCCAATTTTGGTCCTTCAGCTTCGCTGGGGCCTTCTAAGAAATGACATTTAGACAGTATATTAGGATATGTTGGATAAACTTATTCAAGAGTTCTTTGAGGAAAAACAATTAAGATTAAAAAATAAAATAAATTTCTTTATAAACTAAAATTAACTTATGCATAAATTAATAATCATCTTTTTAGAAAAATTATATGATAAAACTTTTATAAATGGGCTTATGCACAAGTTAATTTTAGCTTATGACAAATTTTATCTGTTTCTTACCCAAAATTCAAAACATGAATAAAAAATGAACAAGGTAAAAAAATGAAAAAAAATGAGAAGTTTAAAATGCCCTTAACTTTTCACATGTTTCTAAGATAATCATTTTCATCTTGCAGGAAATTAATGAGGCCACAGATAAGGACATAACTGTCGAAGGGTGGAACAAGGTAGCAAGAAACTGAGACATTCTTCTATATAATCATCCAAATGTGTTACTCGTAATAAGATAGGGGGAACAAAATAATACACAATCATTGGATATTCTTCTATATAATCATCCAAATAAATACACTGATTTCCTATCGCTACCAAGGGTACTTGTTACCCCATCCAAAACAACACGCTAACTAGTAATAAGCAATCCCAAATAACTCAATTACCGGGTGGTAACCCAGGCTTCTACAGGGAACTAAGCTACATTTTCAAACTGCTGCATGATACTCATCTATAGTTTGTTTCATTGCATCCAACTGTGACATAATAAATTCCACTTTCTTGTGACAAATCTCATTGGCTA
Source organism: Glycine latifolia (assembly GCA_013407115.1). NCBI lineage: Eukaryota > Viridiplantae > Streptophyta > Magnoliopsida > Fabales > Fabaceae > Glycine > Glycine latifolia. The sequence goes on along the minus strand of CM023945.1, from coordinate 14,729,394 downwards.
TTCTTGAACCATAGTCACATTTCTCAAATGGACGATATTCACAAGCACTTTTGATTTCATCCCGCAATGCAACCTGAATGTCCTGAAAGATTTGAAAAAAAAAAAAATGAAATTAAAGAGTTACAAAATTACAGCACAAGTTTGAGCATTAACATGATGATGACTTTTAAGTAACTGTAAGTACTTATAGGCTGATCTAATTGTTGTTTGACACATGTTAGATCATCAGTATTTAAGACATTTATGTATGGGCAATACCACATTCAGAGTTCAAATTCCAGCTCAAAGAAATGCTGGCCGCAAGTAGGTGGTGTTAGAACAAGCCTACAAGACTGAATTTCTGCTACTTAAGGAGGTTAGGGTTATTGGCTTAGTTAAAATTCTAATGGAATTTGGCAAATATAGGCTATTAAGAGATAGGGAGAGAAAGATTAGAGATATGTTGCTAAGTTAGGGATTGGTTATGGGGGAGAGATCTCAGATTCTTGAAATCTGAGAACAAATTTTGTTACCAGGGTTCACTGAATCAAGGCTAATGGAGATTTCATCAATAAAATCTTATCTTTTCTTTTGCTAATTTCTAAACCAGTACCTAACAAATGATTAATGTAAAGTAAATAAAATATCTTTACATAATGCCTGCTGTTAATTTTATATAACGTTAATTATTTAAATGAGACCACTTAAATAAAAAACTAGTGCAGTTTTGGAAGTGTGCTCTTTTTGGGATTTGCACCCATAATGTTCCCTCTTTTATATACATGAATAGACAAAAGAATAAATTGATTTCTGGGAGACAAGGACCTTGATTAATTGCATGAACTCAAGGCAGTGCTCTTTTATATACATGAATAGACAAAAGAATAAATTGATTTCTGGGAGACAAGGACCTTGATTAATTGCATGAACTCAAGGCAGTG
>CM023945.1:14638793-14728464 GCA_013407115.1 Glycine latifolia | reverse complement strand
GTTTTGGACCACATCCTTCCTAGGACCAACAGGGCTTGCAAGCTCATCCATGACTCCTCCTGCAAGCTCCAAAACCTTCACAATTCTCTACACATGACCAGCAGAGAGGAGAAAAAAATTAATCGAACAAACTAGATATTCTGTCACTTTCAGGACATTTTTGAACATGTTTTCAAAAGATTACCTTTTCTACATTCTGAAGTCTCTGCAGTGAAGTTGTCTGGCCCTGTGAATCCATGGTTGTTGATTTCTTGTGTTCCTTCTCTGTGATCACACACTAAAAACTTGGATTAATTTCAGACACATAAGGTTTGACATTTGAAGAAATACAAATTATAAAAAAAAAATTTAGAAATTGTTATAATCTGATACACCAGCAGACTTCACTCTAAACTGCGGTTAAGTTTTCAGTCAAACTCAGCAAAAGTACAGCATATTCAAGAAAAAAATAGCCATAGCCAGCAGTTAACTTTTAATCATAGCATGCAAGTCACAGCAGAAAATCTGGTCAAGAATTAAAAACAATGAGCAGAGGAAATGAGAGACGTGTTGCAGAGGAAATTTAGCCATGCATGCATGATGCATCATGTTCTCTATATTTTAAGCTCTTAACCTGAGCAGAGGAAATGGGAGAAGTGCTGCAGGGGAGAGCAGCCTTTTACTTTTATCTAAAATATACTTTATTAATTTAAAAACTGCCAGATATACCAATCAGAGAGTAAAGTATTTTCTGACAAGTTTGTAATTAAAAATAACAATAATTAGCCTAACAGATCCCTAATGTTTAATTAGTAAAATACTAGAATCTTAATGGTCTGTTTGTCACATTTAGAGAAAAATTAACCACAAATTCTGAGCATTTTGTTAACTGTTTTCACCAAAATAATAGTATTTGACTTAATAACTGATTATAAGCTATATGCTAGGGCCCCTTAGGGGTGGAAACAGGCCAGGCCAGGCCAGGCTTTGGCTGGCCTAAGCCTGGCCTGCATCACTATGACTAAGCCTAAGCCTGACTTGTTACCTGTTAAATTTAATTAATTAAGGCCTAAGCCTGGCTTGTATAAAAGCCTGTATACAAGGCCTGATCAAACTAAAATAAATAATTCAAAGTAAAAAGTCAGCATAATAGACATGCTTCTCTTATAAGTTATAATTACCAAACATGATCTTGTTCTAAAAGAATCAAGTAACATACCAGAAGTCCAAAACAAATAAAATTCATAACAAAAGTCTCAAGAAAAACAAGTAGAGTACATAATTATTATAATTTTTATGTAAGTTCAATTTCTATAAATAAATAAAGTAAACACTCTTAAGTCTAAATGAACCAAGTACGTGTTTGATTAACATCATCCAACTTATGTATACACACTTTCTCCATATTCTGTAAAATTGGTAAATCCTAACTTTCATGTAAATAAGTAAATCTGACAATGAAACATGCATAAGAAACACACCAAATATCCATCTATTATTTTTACTACTGTAAATATAAATAACTTCCTGCACCCGCAGTAAGAGCATCCTTAATCTCTTTCTATTTTTATCTTTTTCATAATATATTAATATCAGTAAATGTACCCCTAACTACCTCAATCACTGTACTTACTACCTCAAACCAATCTTGTTCCAAGTGAAAACTTTATTATATTCTCTTCCGTCCTTTTTTTTCTTCTGATCCTCTCATTTTGCTATAATACACCGTGTGTGATTAGTGCATGTGTTCATTTTAGCCTCAGCACTCATCATCATCATTCATAAGGTAAAAGTGATTTGAGAGCTTTGGTTCAGGTGGAAAGATCCCAACTTTCAGTGACCCTTCTAATCTTTTATCTTCTCTGTTCCTCACTCCTTCCTTCTTCCTCTCACACACACATATAAATATATATATATATATATATATAGCTTCTGGATCTTCTTCCACCTTTTAACGGATCTCAAATTCCAACATCTATCTCCTTTTGGCTCTCTAAATTTTATTTCAGTTCTGAATCTCTTCAAATTCTGTGTTTTATTTTTTTGGTGTTCAAAGAAAAAGAAATGAGTGAAAGCATGTAACTTTGTAGTCAAAGAGTGAAGGGTAATCTATGCAAAGTAGAGAGACGCAATGTTCACGGCATATTGGACAGCAGAGAGACACAATGTTCACTCAATATTCACAGCATAAGCATGTAGAAAATAAAAAATACTCACAAATCACAGAGACACACAACAGATAACAAAGGACAGAGGTTCTCCTTCTCGCCGTTGACGGGATGTGGTATACTGGTATCGTCGGCCAATATCGAACGATGACGGTGCACGGGCTTAGGTAGCTGAGAAGATGGAGGTGAGGAATGAGGACGGCGTTGCTCTGTTAGGGTTTACGGTTTAGAAAAAAAAGTGATGGACTGACGGCGCAAATTGCAAGTGAGGAGCTGAGAACTTTAGATGTGAAAAGTGTGAAGTGAACTGACGGACCAAGAGTCCACGAGTGTATTTAGTTTACTCGGATCCATTAATCAGGTTTGTGGGCTTTTTTTAAAGTTTACGGTCTGATTTTTTTTAATTAATTTTTTTAAAAAAAATTTAAAATTAACATTTTTAATAAACAGATCAGATCAAGCCAGATCTTAACTAGGTCAAGCCATAAACCCCTGACAGACTGTCTGGTCTATTTCCACCCCTAGGGCTCCTAACCTGGATTTTGTATGCATGCATTCACACAATCATGAATCATAAGCGTTGGATGAGAAACTTACTGTTCAAATCTCAGATGCATATTTTAAATATGGTTTAAAAAATCAACTGACTCTTCTAATCTTCATTCACATATTCTAATTAGACACAACATTTAAATTTCAATATAGTTTGTTAATTAGTGAAAAATAGTATACTTGAGTCAAGACTCTTTAGTTGAATGTTGTCTTAGAAGTTAGGATTGTGAGTAGCATCATATTTCTTACCATAGTAGAATAATAAAACTAAAAAAGATAGATGCACGACCAAATTGGATACCATGAAAAAAAGGAGGTCAAACTACAAGTGTAAAATACGATCAGCATTTCACAATAAATTAAATTCAAGGTCAAGCAAATGATCAAAACTACCACGGGTAACACAACAACCATCAGTGATATACATTAACTAGACTACAAATTAGCAATGAAAAAAATGAGGTTATGCAGCAAGAGACTCAAACTTACCAAATAGAATCTAAACATGAAACTGAAAAACAACACGATGAACAAGCAAAATAGCTCCATTATGAATCACCACTTTAACCAATCCAGTTCCACAGATAATTCCCGTGTCACTTTGAAAGAAATTGACGAAAAAACACCTAATTTCAATTCCCAAATCAATTTTGACCAATGCCTCACCACAAACAGTCAAACACAGGTACAACACTGCTTCATGAAGTAACTAGTTCCCAAAACAAATGACCCAACTTCGAAATTTGAACTCTGCCATCTCGATTGAACATTTAACTTTCTCAAATTAAGAAAGAATTCAAGAAAAAGCCTCTCATGCATGCACAAAATGCATATATCTTGAATTCAGATATTTAACAAACAGGAACCTAAATTAAAAATTGTTAACTCATAAAATATATAGTAGAACAAAAAAATAAAAACCATGAAACCTTAAGACCAAATCTGAATGAACAAACTCTAACAGGAAATGGAGAGATGAGAGCAAGAGAAACAAACCAGAGAGAGAGCTTGAGAGCTAGAACTAATGAGAACTAACATAGTCATCACAGTATAACAAAATCAAGATCATGAAACCTTAGAACCAAATTTGAATGGAGAAACCCTAGCAAACAGGAGAGAGCAAGAAAGACAAACCAGAGAGAGAGAGCGAGCGAGCAATATGCGAAGGTCCGCCTCTCCTTTCGATCGAGAACCATTTTGAGGGGATTTAGAATTATGGGTTTTTAGGTAATTGTAAATTACTTTTTGAAATTCCAAAATTTTAAATTCATCGATAATATATATAAATTTGTCTAGCCACCAAACAAGTTCTACAAATAAAAAAATCATATATTAAAATATGATTTTATTTTTTATTTGTTTAATTTTTTTTTCTTTTAAGAACTGAAATTATATTATATGATAAATTTTGATTTCAGTTTTTTAATGAAATCGTATATTAAAATATAATTTTTGAAATAATTAAATATATAAATATATATATATATATTGAAATTATATTTTAGAGTAAATTACACTCGCACCCCCTGTGTTTTGCTCAAATTTCATTTGATACCCCTCCCTTTTTTCACATTACTTTTACCCCTTCTGTTAACACCGTTAATTAACGTCAATTAAAATATGTGAGCAGACGAAATTGTCCTTATATTTTAATTGTAAAATCCAAATTATCTCTTCTTAATTAGTTTTAGAATTTAGGGTTCACGTTTCATTCATCTTCCCGTTCACGAGAATGAACTGTTCATCTTCCTCTTATTGACAAATTCTTCTTTATCATCCACGGGGTGCGAGTTCCTCTTCCTCTTACTACGTTTACGTTCCATTCATCTTCACCATTCACGAGTTCTTTACCATTCTTCTTCCAGTTCATTAGTTCTCCATTGTTCCTCTTCCAGTTCGCAAGTTCTCCATTGTTCATCTGTTTCTCTTCACACTAGGGTTCTATTTGTAAGTGATCATTGGACCTTGTATATAGGTTACTTTTTAAGAATATTTATTTAATTTTGATTGTTTATTGTTGCTTATTTCGAAATGGGTTTCAATGGGGGACCAGTTTGGGACCACTTATGATATTTAAAATCATTTGTTTATTATTGTTGATTAAAATAATGATATTTGGGACCACATGAAACACAATGGATGAACTGAAAAATCATTTATTTATTATTATTGATTAAAATAGTGTTGATGTTTGGGAGCACAGGAACACAATGGATGAACTGAAATATATGGGTCATAAACCAGGCAGCGTGAATATTTTGGTTCACTTTACAGACCAACAGGGCAAACCAAGTGAGATATGCAATGTTGATCCTGATAAGTTTGGAATGTTTGATGCACATGACTATGTGAACAACATTGCTAATGACTTAGACTTGTCACCATGTCATCCTTTTATTTTGTGGTTTCGTTCTACTGTTAGTGGTAAAATTCTTCCCCTTAAGAATGATCATGATGTATTGAAAATGTTTGTTGATAATCAAAATTCAGTTTATATCCATATGTATGTTAGTAGAACAAATGATGAATTTTGGAACCTACCTGTGATAGAAAATGTGAATGAACCTGTGAGTCAAAATGTGAATGAACCTGTGAATGAATGTATGAATGAACCTGTGAATGTTAATGGAAAATTCCATGAGGATGACATGTATGCAAGTGATGATGACAAGAGTTACGAAATGGATGAGAGTGATAATCAACCTTCTGAGAGTGAGTATGATCTCATTGGTGAGTATGGAGATTGGAGTGATGAAAATCATAGTGATTATGTTAGTGATTTTGAGGAAACCCGAGATGTGATTGAGAATCCGCATTCTGACGATGATATGAGTGACATTTATATTGAGAGAGGATTTTTAGGGAAACCATATGAGAAGGAGAAGGATGCAAGGATAAAGCTTGAAGTCGATCAATTGTTTCTGAATGTGAACCAATTTAGAGAAGTGCTTAAAGATTTTGCTATACAGGAATGATTTGAGTTGAGAAGGGTAAAAAATGAAAAGACAAGGGTGACTTGTGAATGTGCAGATTTAGAATGTACTTGGAGGATTCATGCATCTCCAACTCCAGGTGGAGTTACTTTTAAGATAAAGACATATAAAGAGGAACATATTTGCATAAGAACAACAAAGAATTCTAATGCAAGCTCAGGTATATATTTATCCTTCTTTTTTTTTAATTTCAGTAAACACATTGGATTATTAAAACTATTTTTTTTAATTTCAGCCTGAATTGCCAATAAACTTTTTTTTACTAATTTAGACAGTGAAAATTGTCATGTACACAATAATTATATATAAAATCATATGAAAAATGAATCTAAAGAAAAAAATTAATATCAAATTCTTTTTTATTGATCATGACATTTATTTTTGACACGATTCATAATAGTTTTATTATTATTCTATTTTTTAACAAGTATTTTAATTATTATCCTTCTTTTTTTTAATTTTAGTAAACACATTGGATTATTAAAACTATTTTTTTTTTAATTTCAGCTTGGATTGCCAAGAAACTTGAAAGCATATTGGTGGCTGACCCTAATATAAGTTACTCCACCATGAAACAAGTTTTGTTGGATAAGCATGGCCTTGAACCGAGTAATTTGATGCAACTATATCGAGCAAAAAGAAAAGTACATGAAACAACTAGAGGGGTTCATGCATTATCCTATAATGACTTACCTATTTGGGCTCTATTAGTAAGAAACAAATTCTGGGAATATAGTAAAGATAGCTATAGAACCAATGGTTGATTTGAATCCCCAATTTAAAGGATATTTATTTGTGTTGATGCTATGAAAAAAGGATTTGTGAAAGGGTGCAGGCCATGGTTCAGAATTGATGGTTGTCATCTAAAAGGTCCTTATGGTGGAATTTTATTGTCTGTTGTGTCTCTTGATGCAAACAAGGGTATGTTCCCTATTGCTATTGCAGTGGTTGAAGTGGAGTGTAAAGAGTCATGGAGGTTTTTTCTGACTGAATTGTATGAAGCTTTGTTATCTATTCCGGAATGGAAAGATGAGTGTTTAACTATCATGTCTGACATGCAAAAGGTAAATGTGCAATTTTCAAGTATTGTTAAAGTAAATTTGAGTATTTTTATATATGCAACTAATGTTTTACTCTATATGTACAGAGACTGACTCAAGCAGTAACTGACACTTTTCCATATGCAAAACATATGTCAGATTCTGATTTTGTTTGTCTGCAAATTGTGATTATGATTTCGATGATATCTTGACTTTTTTTTTTGTGCTAAAATTCTTATTCAAGTGATTCTGATTTACCACAATTATGACTAAATTGTAGGTTTTGTTGCAACCATATGTTGAATCATTTTAAAACAAAGTTTAGATCATTATTGCTGACTAATCACTTTTGGGCATGTGCCATGACATATAACGAATTTATGTTTGACAAAGCGATTTCTGCTTTGAGAAAGATTAGTAATGATGCAGCTGATTGGTTATTATTTGAGGATCGATCGAAGCGTATGTGGGCTAGACACACATATGATTCGTCTTGCAAGAGTGACCATGTTACAAATAATGTATGTGAAGTGTTCAATGCTTGGGTTGGTGACGATAGAAAGAAATCTGTCTTGGTGATGTTGCAATCTATTATGAACCGTTTTAAATATATTGTCTTACAGCTCTTAATTGAGACATTATATTAAATACTTTGCCAAAAAAAATATTTCAAAGAAAGATGTTAAAAACACAAATGCAGGAGCAAAACACTAAATTTGAAGTAAAGAACCATATTTAATCAAAGAAAAAAATTGAACTAAAAAATTGAAGAAGAAGAAGGAAGGGTGTTAACATAGCGTACCAAGAAGGTGGATTCATGTCTAACAAAAAGCTGAGTTCACATCCAATTAAAGAAAAAACAAAAAGAAATAAGAGTCTTCAAATTTTTTCATGTTGAGAGGAAGAAGATAAGAGTATTTTAGATATAAAATTTCATTAAAAGTCATATGACCAACATGTACATATTTTCTGTTAAATTATTTAACGGTGTTTATGATAGAGGGGGTCTAGGTGTAATATGAGCCAAACAATTAAGAGGTTTTTTGTAGAGTGCAAAAAGAAGGAGTATCAGGTGAAATTTAAGCAAAATACATGGAGTGCGTGTGTAATTTACTCTATATTTTAACATATGATTTCCATTTTTAATAATAAAGGAATTAAAAAACTAAAATCATCATACATATACGAGTTTTTATAATGAAATCATGTTTCAAAGTATAATTTATGATAAATTTTTTTACACTATGGTACAAGAGTCGACCCGTGAATAACACGGGTACAGTATTCTAGTTTTAGTAAAACATTCAAACAAAGTCATTTTAATGAAAAGCAATTTAATTCCCACAAAAAAATACGTTACCAAATTATAATTACGGCAACCAAATGCACTCTTAGTTTCAATGAAATTAAACCCCCAGTTAGGGGTTGAAAATTGGAATAAACCGAAACGGCATCCGAAGAAGAGGGAAGTACTTAGAAGTTAAAAAATAAAAAATAAAGGTAAAGGGAAAAAAAGGTTTAAAAGTAAAAAAGTGAAAAAATAACCTGATAAAAAATAACTAAGAACATGAAAATAATGAGTAATTAATAAGAAAGAGTAATAAAAGTTTTAAGAATGAAAAAAAAATGAAAAAATTATCTAAAAATCGTGGACACCAAGAAGAACTATTTCCTTTTTTACTGGTATAGATAATAGCAGCAAGTTCTGTTTTGTGTAATGAACTGAGAAAGGAAGAGAAGTGACTCTCCTACCTCTCACTTGCGAAGTGAAGAAAAAGGAAAAACACGTACGTTCCTTTGTCAATTGTCACAGACAACTAGTGGCGGAACGGCTGTGAGTAATGAACCTTAACCTCGTTCAAGTTGTTTAATTTTCTTTGTAAATTTATAATAAATCATTAGTAAGCTTAACATAAATAAAAAAATATGTTTTATATATAAATTATATTTTTTATTTACAATGATAATTTAATTTGTGATATATGATTATTTTTAATTATTAACATCTTTTAAAGGAAATATTGAAATTCTTTTACTGCTGCTTAACAAAACTTTTCACAATTGGTATTTCGTATTGACTAATTTGTGTTTGTTTGTGCACAAAATAAACTGTAAGTTTTAGTTTAACATTTTCAACTAAAATATATAATTAAAATTTAATTTTTTAAATTATAGATATAAATATTAAAATAACAATAATTGTGTATTATTAAATCAAACACCAATGAATATTATGTATTTTTAATAATATTTTTTTATCTAATAAATATGTATTTTTACGTGCTTCAATTAATAATTTAAAAATAGGCTTCAAGACATTAGAATAGATCAAATATCTTCTCACGTGTGATAAGGGAACTTATAATATTAAGATTAATTGAAAAGGAAAAACACACATTTAAAAAAAAGAATATTTATTTTAAGAGAAACACTATAGTGAGATGATTGTCAATAAAATAATAAAAATCCTTATAGGTTAACACAAAAAAAAAAAAAGATCATGATCTCTAATATATCAAATTGCACACAGTTTCTACCCCATCTTCTTTTTGTTTTCACACTTGCATAAGCTTGCTAATCAAATCAATACTAACCTAAAATCATTAGTAAAACAAGACATTGCTACGGTGTTCTTATTCCTATATTTAGTTTTCATCGTAAAATTAGAAACAAACTTTAATTCTCATCTTTCTTTCAATTTACGTCTCGCTCTCACATCGAAGTCTAATATAATCATTCTTTATACATCTATGATATATAAATCAAGAGCTTTCAAAATTCTAAATACGATGATTTTAAACAAGGCCTAATTAAAAGTTAGATCCACTATCAAATTTATTTTTAAAAATGGCCTTCGAATTCACGATAGACAAGAAAAGCTACACAAAAGCACGATTTTTTTAGAATTAATGGACCGTCCCCACTGGTTTTCGTTAAGAAACTATGGTTGACAGCATTGAAGTTGTAAAGATTGTTTCTGATGGCACTATCATGCCATGCCAAATCATTACATAGGAGTATAACAAAATATCTAAAATTCGTAAATGTATCATTTTATAGTTTGCATAATTCAATTTTACATGACTAACTAATGTACAGAGTACAGACATGAATACCCTTCCCCAATAAAAAAAGTACTAAAACATTAGAGGTTATAATTTCAACAGCATCATTGCATTAGTGAAACTTCTCCGAGAAGGGTAGGCAGTCCCACATTGGGATTACTCTCAGCCTCTCGAAATAAAGTACAGTACACTCTTGCCTACCGTCCCCTTGTTAACCATCTTTGTGATACAATAACTTGGTAACCCGATCATTTCTCTTCTTCATCCTCAGAATCTGACTTTGCAAAAACTGGCTCAGGTTGGGTTTCTGCATATGCTGGAGCAATGAACTTTGGATCCTTTGCTGCAGCATCAGCATATTTCAGGATAGCTTCCCTTGGATCTTCCTCCATCCATGTCTCCTTGATCATACCACCTTTCTGCAATTACATTAAAATGTAAGTACCTTCCAATGTCACAATCTAAAGCATGAAAACTGGAAATTCAAGAAAAATGATACGGAAGAAATGTGCACAAACAACAAACCTTTAGAAGATACTGGGTCAGTAAGCTTCCTTGACTAGTACCAACTCGTCCACCAAAGCCAGGACCTGTCATAGGTAGTTCAGGCTTATGGGACTTCAATGGATCCTTTAGTACTTTCTCTCGTTGACGCTTACGGCTTGGCTGATCTCTAAATAGTGGTAAAGCGTGAGGATTGTGAATGACAGGTTTTGCCTCGAAGTCATCAATTGATTTTTTCCTTGGTGCACGTGCAACACATACAAGAGCTCCTCTCTCACTTACGGTTGGATCATATAGTATGTGAGTCCCACCTTGGCTTTTATCACCACTAGTTGCAAAGATCTTTACCGATAAAAGCAAGTTCAGAAAGAGTTATAAGCACGAGCAACAAATCCTGTTCAGAGAATGCAAGATGACACAAGAAAATTGTTAAGTAACATAGCTGCGATATTATGTTACCTGATTCAGTTTGGGATGCCAAGAACACTGAACAACACTACAAGTGGGTGATATGCCAACTTTTGAAACAAGCTCAAGGTTTACTCTATCAAAGAAGCACAATAAACCTCCTGTCATGCTCTCCCTTTCCACAGATGTTCCAGTCAAAAAGAGTTGCTCATCAGGACTGAAGGCAATATTTGTTTGTCCATAGTGATTTGGCAGATCCTCAAATACCTTTAATGGTTCTTTTGTTTTGCGCAGATCCCAAACCTGAGACATAATTCAAAAGTCAGGAAGATTAGATAAGGGTAAATACATGTCTAATTAAAGAAAGCAAATATCAACCAGCTATAAGATGATTTCATATGTGATCATTTATTTACCTTCAATGAACCATCAAAACTCCTTGACAATAAGATTCTCCCATCACTTGAAAATTTCAGACCACTAATATCATCCTCATGGCTTTTCTCAATATGTACATCTGGCCTACTCCCCCATCCGGGTTTAATATTCCAAATCTGTTAAAATTAATTGACCATTCCAAGCAATATATAAGGAGATAGTTAATGGTGTTTCAATCCAAGCTTAATATCAGTAAACAGATATTGACTTTATTACCCAGTAATATAGCGAGAAAAGATAGATACCTGGATCGAACCATCTCCTATACCACCAGCAATACATTTACCATCACGATCCCATGCACATGTGGTGACAGGAACTCTTCCAGGTCTTGCAAGCTTTGGTTTAATGACCTAACCATTGAACAATAACAACAAAACTTCAATAACATCAGAAAATTGTAAAATATAAATTAGAGCATAAATTTATCAAAACTTGAAATAATTTTTTTCCCATTAAGTAATAAAACGGAGTAAGAGGGGATTTTATAAAGACAGTGTCAATGACTTCCTCACAACCACATGCAAAGTAGAAGCCAATAATTGTACAAGCAATGTTAGAAGCAAGTAAGAGATGCTTTCAGCCACTTTTCTGTATAAAGCCTAAAGTTTTATTTTAAGAAAATCCAAGTACCCCCAAATATCTGTTTGAAAGGCTCTTTATTTTCATATAAAGATTATAAATAAAAACAAAAATCACAATGCATGGAACTAATCCAAACAAAACATTTACCATGGAAGAAGACTAAGGTAAATTTTCCAAACCTGCTTCTGACTTTTGAAGTCATTGACATCCCATATGCGCAGTGAGCCATCCTCTGATGATGTTAAAATGGTCTCTTTAGTTTTTGGATGCCACTCTCCACATGTCAATCCAGATATGTGGCCCTTGGTATTCTTTAGATCACGAATATACATGTCTCCTTTCACAAACTCTCCCAAAGTAAGCCCATCACGATCATAAATCTGTGGGAATAGGATGAAAGTTACAGTTAATGGAAAATCACTGGAGCACACACAAAAAAACTAGCAGATAATGATGTCACACACTACCTTTGCTTGAGCTGATCCAGTCACACACAAAAAGCGATCTGCAGTTGGACTCCAGCTTAAATTGCGAACTTGATGACCTTCAAATGGCTCCAGCTGTCGAAACGATTCCAAACGAGCATTCATTCCTTGAAAATCATACATTCGTACCATATAGTCATAGCTTCCAGAAAGCACTCTTGATCCCGTGTGGTCCACAGCAAGAGCTGACACAACCTGTTAATTGACCAAATGTTAATTGTTGATAAATTACTTCCTACCACGACTGATTTCCGTTCCCATCACATTCAGATTTTGAATACCTGCAGCAGCTGCTCATTAACATAGTCGGGGTCTGTCTTCTAGGGTTCTAGTCAAGGTTTTAAAATAACAATCCACGACAACAATTTTGGTCACATTGTCAAGGTTTTTGGAATCTCTGTGACCGCAATTGGGACAAATGGACCATATTGGCCACATATGTCCGCAATTTCAAGCAATATTGACGAATGCAACTAAACGCAACCACAAACTGCAATTTAAAACCCTGGTTCTAGTTTCTGTACTTACATTAAAAAATAATTAATCGCAGCCCACAACTTATAGCAAAGTTAAAGTTATTCATGTTATCATAGTATGACATAAAAATAGTGTAAACCCTAGTATTCTCCCCTTTCTCATTTCAATATCAAATTACTTAATTATTGACAAATCTCAGAAAGCACTTCTACCTTATCTGAAAGCCTGGGAATTGGAAATCAAAATAGCTCTATTAGTTGTTACCATGCCCTAGCAGGCACCGCTTATTGTTCTTCCTTAAGATTATCGTTCTTTTCGTTCATTTCTGCAATTGAGAGAGAGAGAGAGAGAGAGAGAGAGAGGAAGGAAGGGAATACCTTGGTGTGGCCCTTGAGTACAATCTCGTTGCTGAGGGGAATCCGGAAGCGGGTTCCTACCTCATCTTGATCCGAATCGTCTTCAGACTCCGACGCGTTCGGCGGCGGCGGGGGCGGGCCAATCATCTCGGCGTCGTCTTCTTCTTCGTCGGAAGCAGTGGGCGGAGGCGGCGGCGGTCCCACCATTGGGCCGTCGTCGTGATCTGGCGGCGGAAGCGGAGGAGGAGGAGTAGGGGTTTTGGAAGGGCGGAGGGAATTGAGCCATTCCCTGGAAGAGGAGGAGATAGAAGGAAGGTCGTTGGCGGTTTTGGGATTGGGATTGGAACGACGTGTCGCATTGTGGATGGCTTCAAGAGGGGTTTGAGGCTTCGATTGCTTCCCGAATGAGAGAGGGAACTGAGCTCTAACACCGTCGTGTATGTCACCTTCCTCCTCCATTCTTCTTTCTTTACACAAACTTCTACTACCTATACCCGCTACATTTCATTTTCATTATATATACCTTATTATTATAGCTAAAATTCCTCATGTAGTCATGTGCACTGCCAATTCCTTCTCATTTATTAGGACCTGACCCGTTTTTTTGTTTGTTCTACTCAGCCCATTACCTCTGTCACAGCTCTTTCAGAAATGATATTGGTCCCTCCAAATTTGTTATTAGCCCCTATCAGTACTTGAAAAGATTAAAATACCCTTTCTCCTTCCTCCAATTATTGACACCTATCCTTTCCCACCACCCTTTCTTCATTCCTTCCTTCCTTTACTCTTCCCCCCCTCTTCCCTCCTTCCCACACAAAGCCATGGTATTTTTTTTCTCTATGTTAGTCGACATAACATAATTATGATTTCATTATATTGTAGAATTTGTCTCATAACGAATCAATTCTGCTACAAATTTGTCTCAACAAAATTATGATTTCATTGCACATTTATTTTCACACCTCCACTTCCATAGTTCAATATTTTTGCAACCACTTTATATAGGAGAAACACACTTTCACTACATTAGTGTGGGTGCGAAAAAATGTACACTGGTGTGGGGAAACACACTTTCACTCCTATTAATGCAGCCAAAGTGTGTTTCCCCTATACAAAGTGGGAAATATCATCTTTGAAAATTTTGATTGTTGATAGGAGCCGATAGCTATGTTGTTTGGGCTAATAATAACTCTCCAGCTCGTATTTGAGAATCAAACCTACCATCCACAACATTTTGTATTATAAAAACAATTTAGTTTTTTAATGAATTGTTAGCTACTTTTATACTGTTAATTACATTAAATTTACCTTCAAAGTGTTTTTCTTAAATAATTGTTAAAAAGTTAATGGTTTTAATTATATGATAACTTATAAATAGATTATGAATAGATATACTTGTACTTCATATCTTTCTTGAATCATTGAAAGTAATTCTTAAACGTAATTAATTAACAAGGATTTTTTGCTCTCTTCTGTTTTGTATAAGCAGTTAGTATATTGCCATCCCGTTGGTGTCAACATATTAGCATTGCAGTGCTGTCTACGTGAAGAACTTCAACATTTAGAAAAAATATTTATTAATTTTACTAATGATTAATATTTATTAAAAAGTAGAATTTTAATGATACTTTTTTTTCCAACCATGTTTTTACTATCTAAAGGACTTGAGCAAGATACTTTGCTGATTCAAGTCTGTTTCACTCGTATTAATGATATGTTGGTAAGTGATTAATCTTTTAGGTATATTTCTTAATTTACTAAATTAATTTGTTAGTACTATTTTGAAACCAAACCCAAAGTTAGGAACGACATCACCATCTTCTCTTTTGTTATTTATTTTTCTTCTGTTTTGGTCCAGAAAATTAATGACAAAAGACACTATAGAATTTCAAGCAACTTCACAACACCAATAAGAAAGTTATAGTGTTTTATTCTTCACATTTCAATATAATATTTCATACACAAATGGTAATTTTCTCTTAAGAAAGACACAAATGGTAATTTGAGGGGGGATGTATCTGTGTTTTAATTTTTTATTGAGAGTAAGGGAAGACGTAATCAATGAAGTCACCAAACCGATTTGTTTAACGGATAATTGATGGCAGCTAGCTACTGATAATTGAGGCTGTAATTATAAGCAGTAGAGTGACAGGAACAAAGTCATAAATGGTGATGTTTGCATATTATTAGTTTAGCAAGACTGAAAGAGAGAAAAACCTCATCATAATGCATAAGACCACAAGCATGTATACGATGCACTGTAAATTCTTTTGAATTATAAGTATTTCCTATCTTGATTGTTTCTATCAAATCTTGTAAATACTAAATAATTAGATTTTATAGATTTAAATATGTTTGTAATCTTTCAAAAAGAAATTTCATTAGTTTTTCTCCTAGTAACCTTTAAAATGTTTTAAAATGTTGTTTTTGTCGATATTTAATGTGGTAATATAGGGTCCATTTGTTTAAGTTTGTTTTATTAAAAAAACTAATTTTTAATAAAATAATTTCATATTTTTTGTTGTGTTTGTCTAAATTAATTTAACAAAAAATCAATTTTCTATTTTTAAGAAGCAATCCTAATTGTTTCTTAAAAATCACTTTTTTTAAAATATTTTTTTAAAGAATAAACAAACTGACTTATAATTAGGGTGCATCTAACCATGTCATGTTAGTTACCATTCCGTTGTAACATGTTTAAATACATGTTATCAGTTATGTATAACTAATGAAGTACTCTATAGTGCTCAAAGAAATTAAGTTCTTCCAAAGATTGGACACATACTTCACATAACATTCATTACGTATCATATTTTGACTATTTTCTTTCTGTCTGTCTTTTAGTTGTACAATTTATTGTTCAAATAACATTTGTTATTTAAAAACATTGCCGAAAGAGACTCGTAAGTGATGATAGCATCCTTGCTCATTTGTTTAAAGGGGTGAAGTATGATACGTTGTTTTGTTTATTCCTCCAATGAATTATGAAAGTAGTAAAGTGGAAATTAAGTGCCTATTTACAGGAATCTTAGAGTGGAGCACCTGAAAATGAAAATCCTCTGTGCCCGTCATCAGTGACAACTTTGCTTGCTAAGCCGCCCATGTGGTCGGACACCATCTCTATGTATATGTATAAATATATCACATCATCATCTCTTGTCTTACATTCAACTAAGGACCTTGTCCAGTTGCCATAAACTATAAGAGAAATTTGCATTTCCTGTTTCTTTATTACTACTCTTTGATTCTTGAAGGCTGAAACATTTGAGTCTTGATTAATCCTTGGAAATGGAGGATGA
This sequence comes from Glycine latifolia, assembly GCA_013407115.1. Taxonomy (NCBI): domain Eukaryota; kingdom Viridiplantae; phylum Streptophyta; class Magnoliopsida; order Fabales; family Fabaceae; genus Glycine; species Glycine latifolia. The sequence continues at coordinate 14,712,115 of CM023945.1, read as the reverse complement.
GGGTAGTGTCAAAGCAGTCAGTACTACTAATACTATGAGTAGTTTCAGGATTGGGAGTAGATCAGTTTGGAGCAACAGTGGTGTGGAAACCTTTGCCAACTCTTTCCACCAGGAAGACGACGAAGAGGCTCTTAAATGGGCTGCCATTCAGAAACTTCCTACAGTCGCACGTTTGAGGACGGGCTTGATGACTTCACCTGAAGGGGTTGCCAATGAGGTCAATGTTCATCAACTTGGGTTGCAAGAAAGGAGAGGTTTGCTTGAGAGGCTGGTCAGAGTTGCTGATGAGGACAATGAGAATTTCATGCTCAAGCTCAGGGACCGCATTGATAGGTGAGTGTGTATCTCAGTGTCATTTTTCTTGATTTTAACTAAGCTGCATGCAAACGACTAGGAGTTTAGATAGTTTGCATCAGGTTTGAAGTTCAAATCTCATTGTCGCTATTATACACAGACAAAAAGAAAGGAAAAAAAAAAACTAAGTTGAATGCCTTTAGAATGTACTATTGATGGCTTGTTTTTTTGGATTGGATGGTGTCAGAGTTGGAATCACCATTCCTACAATAGAGGTCCGATTTGAGAACATGAACGTTGGAGCAGAAGTTCATGTAGGTAGTAGAGCTTTGCCCACTTTCACTAACTACATGGTTAATAAAGTGGAGGTAAGTGTGCCAATACCAACCTTTCAAAATGAATATTATTAACCTATTTGAAGGAGATTTTAATATGTTTTATTTTTGTTGGTTTTTAAAGGGGCTATTGAACTTCCTTCATGTACTCCCAAGTAGAAAACAACGTATAAACATTCTCCAGAATGTTAGTGGAATAGTAAGGCCTGCCAGGTAACAATTAACGCTGAAAATGTTCTATTAATTGATTGTTATATTTCATTTGGAAGACAGCAAACAATCTTCAAAACAAAACATGTCACTGTTTGCTTTTTCTCCAGAATGACATTGCTTTTGGGTCCTCCAAGTTCTGGGAAGACCACACTCCTGTTGGCTCTAGCTGGAGGACTTGATTCAAAACTAAAGGTTAAGACATATTTATTTGTTAAATGATGTTATCATGCTTGTGCTCATATTTTCCAGTTTTGGATTTGTAGCTAATAAGGTTTGACTTATTGATCAGTTCACTGGAAAGGTGACTTATAATGGTCATGGGATGAATGAGTTTGTACCCCAACGAACTGCTGCTTATGTCAGTCAAAATGATCTTCATATTGGAGAAATGACAGTTAGAGAAACCTTGGCCTTCTCCGCACGAGTCCAAGGAGTTGGACCTCGTTATGGTTAGCCCACAGAATTTCAATTTGGATACCGTGCAAATATTTCATATGCAAAATCAAGTTTTAACCAAACTTATTTCACATTCTGCAGATTTGCTAGCAGAGGTGTCCAGAAGAGAGAAAAAAGCAAATATTACACCTGACCCAGATATAGATGTCTATATGAAGGTAAGACAGATAATTGTCTACTAGGGATATGTTTGACCTATTTGGCCTGCATCCCATGAAGTTACTTTCAATATGGATATGTTTGTCTGCTAGAATGATAAGCTTTCAAACAAACAAAAAAAAAATCTACGTATCCCATTGTCTGGAGACTCCACGCTATGCGTATGTAAGAGGGAAGGATATTGTACAACTTTACAGCATGACCAATAAGTCACCAAGGCACAACTTTACCACTATACCATAACGAAAGAAAAATGATTGCTTTTCAATTGTAACAGAAAATTTGTTGAAATTAGGAAATTCTATTTCTACCTATCAACATCAACAACACCTTTAACCCAAGTTAATTGGGGTCGGTGGTAGATGAATCCAATGATAGATCGGAAAAAAGAAGAAAGAGAAAGGGAGAAGGGAAGAAAAAAGTGGAAATAAGACAAAATAAAAGAGGGGTGAAAGGAAGAGGGGAAAAATAAAGAGGAAAAAAACTAAAACAAGGAAAACAATTGGAACATAGAATTACTAATGAGTTTAACCCTCCACCAAGTTTATAGCTTTTCTACGCTCTATCCTAAGACATATCGTCCGTCAATCTATATCCCACTTCATTAAGTGTTGTTTAACTACATTTTCCCATGTAAGTTTCGGTCGACCTCTACCTCTCTTTGTGTCAAGATTGATAACAAACTCTTGTTCTTACGGGAGCATCCCGTGACCCTTTCATAACTTGTCCAAACCACCTTAATCTATGCTCTATCAATCATCTTTTCACATACCGGTACCACTGATACATTTATTTGAATATCCTCATTTCTTATCTTATTCATCTTCGTATAACCAAATATCTACCTTAACATCTGTTGGTCCCAGATGAACTCAAGATGGGAGTTGAATTGAGTTTAATAAAATAATTCACAATTTAAAATTAAACTCAAAAAATAATATGGATATAAGAGATAAAAAAGACACAATAAATTTTAATGTGAAAAATCCAATTGGGTAAAAAACTTGACGTCCAAATTGGATAATCAATCCAATGGACAACTCCACTATGATAATTTTGTGTACAAGAGTTCCTAGTATCCTAGTTTCCCAACCTACCCTTACACAATAATTATCCCAACTGGTATCATTGTTTCCTAACAAAAAAAACTCTCATCTTAATTCACCAAGAATAGAGATAGATTGATATCCTTGTTTTCCGACCAGATTGGTATTCTAGTTTTCACGTCTCAATTTACCAAGAACAGAAGTAGACTTGTCAAACTGTTCTATATGATCTCACAACAATTTTCTCAATGATGCAAACATAAATTCTCTAAAGCTCTAATATTATTTGGAATGGAATGCATACTCTAAATACAAAAATATGTTTCTATTTATATATACTAATTTAAGTATATGATTTTAACCTATTTTTGAATGCAATCCTAAAAAATATTATATCATATTATGCAATGCAATCTTAAAGATATTCTATTATATTATGCAATGCATTCTTAAAAATATTCTATCCTATTTTTGAATCCAATATTAAAAAATTATTCTATCATATTTTTTAATGCAATCTTTAAAAAATATTTTATCTTATTATGCAATGCAATCTTAAAGATATTCTATTATATTTATGCAATGTAACCTTATAAATATTCTATCCTATTTTTGAATGCAATATTAAAAAATATTTTATCCTATTTTTGAATGCAATCTTAAAAAAATATTTTATCTTATTATGCAATGCAATCAATCTTAAGGCAAATATCTTGGCAATGTCAATCTTCTAATCTCCTTACATAAAATTAATAAAAGTAAATAGAAACAAATCTTCTGAATTCCATTTCATCTTGAATGATATCAATCTTCAAAATTCTTTAAATAATCTTTTCAATTATATTGATCTTCATAAATTTCAAAATATCAAATACTCAAATAATTATCTTCAGTGCAATAAATCTAATAATGTGACATTCATTGTTTGTTATCATCAAAACTTTATAAATCTTTTTATGCTTCAGGGGTTCAACAAATATCAACAACATTCTCATTTATGCTATAAGCAATGGAATTTCCTTTTGGGAAGATGTATGCTATGAACACATCTATTACATCTGCTTCACTTTATATTTTGTTAGTATTGAAGTTGAAGGCACCATCTGTTTATCCCTATTTCTTAAAATTAAATAGAATGGTTGATAATTAAGAGGTTGAACTTGTGATTTGTAATGCTCAGGCTGTAGCAACTGAAGGCCAGAAAGCAAATTTTATCACAGATTATATTATAAGGGTAAAAATTCCAGCACTCAAATGTTCTCTGATAATCTTAAAAGTCATTTTGTGTTAAATTCCAATTTGATTTGCTTTATATTTACAGATTTTGGGATTGGAGGTTTGTGCTGATACTATTGTGGGAAATGCAATGTTAAGAGGTATATCTGGTGGACAAAGAAAACGTGTTACAACAGGTAAAGCAAGCTTGATTTCAAATTTTGACGTATATATCATGTTTAATTAACTCAAGCAATTCATTGTGCAACAATTCTTAGCAAATATATATCTATAAATACAGGGGAGATGCTGGTTGGACCAGCTAAAGCTGTATTCATGGATGAAATATCCACTGGTTTGGATAGTTCAACAACTTTTCAAGTTGTGAATTCACTCAAGCACTTTATCCACTCTCTCAAAGGAACTGCTGTCGTGTCACTTCTACAACCAGCACCAGAGACCTACAATCTTTTTGATGACATTATTCTACTCTCGGATGGCCAAATTGTGTATCAGGGTCCCCGTGAACATGTTCTTGAATTCTTCGCTTCTGTGGGTTTCAAATGTCCTGAGAGGAAAGGTGTTGCAGACTTTCTGCAAGAAGTAAGTGTGGATTTACTTCTTTGTATCTGTTTACGTGGGACAAATGAAAATAGACGTTAAATATTATAGGCTAATAGCAATTTATTTTTTTCTTACATGTACAAATTTATTATTATGTTAATAAAGGTGACATCAAGGCAAGATCAGGAACAATATTGGGTACACAGAGATCAGCCTTACAGATTTGTCACAACCAAAGAGTTTGTAGAGGCATTTCAATCATTTCATGTTGGGAGAAGCCTTGCTGATGAACTTGCTACTCAATTTGACAAGTCTAAAAGCCACCCTGCAGCTTTGGCAACCAAAATGTATGGATTAGGAAAATGGGAACTGTTGAAGGCTTGCTTGTCAAGAGAATATTTACTCATGAAGCGTAATTCATTTGTCCACATCTTCCAACTTTGCCAAGTAGGTTTGAACTTTGTTACTTTTGATGTTAATGTGTCATGTATCATGGACATTATTTATGTAATCACATCCATTACTAATGCCTCTTACAACACCTTTTAGCTTGCTATAGTGGCCTTTATAACCATGACCGTTTTCTTCCGGACTGAGATGCACCCAGATTCTGTGACCAGTGGTGGTATATATGCGGGTGCATTGTTCTATGGCCTTCTTGTAATTTTGTTGGATGGATTTGCTGACCTTACCATGACAGTTTCGAGGCTTCCTGTTTTTTACAAGCAAAGGGACTTTCTCTTCTTCCCTTCATGGGTATATACTCTTCCTGCATGGATCCTAAAAATCCCCATGACTTTTGGGCAAGTGGGAATCTGGGTGTTCCTCACCTACTATGTTATTGGCTTTGATCCATATGTTGGAAGGTAAAAGAACTGTATTTTAAACAAATGCTCAATAAAGCTGTGCACTGATTTTTTCCCATCTCCTCATGTTGAAATACTAGTGACTAAAAAATGACATGTATCTATATCTATACTTAACGCAGATTCTTCAGGCAATTCCTTCTTCTGTTGTTTGTTAACCAGATGGCTTCTGCCTTATTCCGGTTTATTGGAGCACTTGGTAGGGAACTCACGGCTGCTTTCACAATTGGGTCATTTGTATTGGCCATCCTTATTGCTATGAGTGGTTTCATCCTGTCAAAAGGTACCATAATATTAATACAAAAGAAAAAATCTTTCTTTCATTAAAATAACACTACTCTTTTGCCTTTGCTTTATGTTGATAGACAATATGAAAAAATGGTGGCTATGGGGATTTTGGTCATCACCTATGATGTATGGACAGAATGCCATAATGAACAATGAATTCCTAGGGAAGAGATGGAGACATGTAAGTTTTTTCATACTAATCTTTATGTTTATTTTTATGCTTGCCGTATATAAATAATCTAATGTATGGATATATTTTCTTATTAAAGGTTCTACCCAACTCAACTACACCGCTAGGAGTTCAAGTTCTAAAATCTCGTGGGTTCTTCACCCAGTCAAAGTGGTATTGGATAGGTGTTGGGGCACTGATTGGATATACGATAGTGTTCAATATTGCTTACATCCTTGCTCTCACTTATTTGAACCGTGAGTTTCTTCACCTTAAAAGAAAAATGTTTTGTAACCAAATGAGGGAGGCTAATACGAATACTAATATTATTACAAATTGATTAGCAGCAATTGTGAAGCATGAAGCTGTTAAATCAGAGAAATCTCAAAGCAATGAGCAGGAGAGTGGAAGCACTTCTGCTAGGTCATCATCCAGAAGGAAAGAAGCTGACAGAAGAAGAGGAATGGTTCTTCCCTTTGAACCACATTCCATCACCTTCGATGATGTAACATATTCTGTTGACATGCCACAGGTAATGTAGATAAATAAAAATGAAAAAAGCCCTTGCATTAAACTTTCAGAGCATTATTAAGATTACTGAATCGTTGACTAAATTTTCAGGAAATGAAGAATCAGGGAGTTCTCGAGAATAGGTTGAACCTTTTGAAGGGTGTCAGTGGCACTTTTAGGCCTGGTGTTCTCACAGCTCTAATGGGTTCCACTGGTGCTGGCAAAACAACTATGATGGATGTACTAGCTGGAAGAAAGACTGGGGGATATATTGGTGGGAACATCACAATTTCTGGCTATCCAAAGAAGCAAGAAACCTTTGCAAGAATTTCAGGATACTGTGAACAGAATGATATCCACTCTCCTCATGTTACAGTATATGAATCCTTGCTCTATTCAGCATGGCTTCGATTATCAGCAGAAATCAATTATGAGACCAGGAAGGTCGGTACTGGAATCCCATATACAGAATTAATGATTTGGCTCCTCTAAAGTGATAAGCATACTTTAATAAATAAAGCAATAAATTATAATTGTTGACAACAGAATAGATTTTAACAATTTTGTAGTTCGTCTAACACTGTACAAGTAATTTATTGTCACAATGTCAACATTTAACTTTCCAATTAATAGTTATGAAGCTATATTTTAATACTTTACCTTTTGAAATGCAACTGTCACTTTAGAGAAGTCAAATTTCAGAATTAGTTACCTGAATCCATGCACAATCTTCCTCTCATGGGGATTTCTTGCACACTTCATGAATATATTGTGTCAATTGGAATGTTATAAAAAAATATTTGAATGTTTTATCAGTTTACTAAGTTTTGAAATGATTAATGGTTTGTGGCAGATGTTCATTGAGGAGGTCATTGAACTTGTGGAGCTGAACCCACTAAAGCATGCAATTGTTGGATTGCCAGGTGTTAACGGACTATCAACAGAGCAGCGCAAAAGGTTGACTATTTCTGTTGAGCTAGTGGCTAATCCTTCTATCATATTCATGGATGAGCCAACTTCTGGGCTAGATGCAAGAGCTGCTGCTGTTGTTATGAGGGCTGTTAGGAACATAGTGGACACTGGAAGAACAGTTGTCTGCACCATCCATCAGCCTAGCATTGATATATTTGAATCTTTTGACGAGGTAAAATAAGCAGCGTAAAAAATAGTGACATCTTTATTCTCTTCTACTAACAAGTTTCTAATTTTTATTGTCAACTAAATGCAGCTTTTTCTAATGAAGCGAGGAGGACAAGAGATATATGCAGGGCCACTTGGACCTCATTCTTCTCATTTAATCAGTTACTTTGAGGTAAAACTCTTATGAAAATTAGGATATATTGAAGTGCATCTTTTGCTTCAAATCTCTGTCTTAGCAAAAATTTCACTGTAATGGACATTTTTATCATGAAGGGAATTAAAGGTGTCCGTACAATTGAGGATGGCTACAATCCAGCAACCTGGATGTTGGAAGTCACAACTTCAGCAAAAGAAATGGAATTGGGGATTGATTTCGCTGAGGTTTATAAAAATTCAGACTTATACAGGTATACTCAACTCTAAAACAGGAAAATAATATGCTAGAGCCTAGAAAGAACAAAGCTATAATTTTGTTAAAGTTGTTCAAAGTATGAAAAGGTTGTTGAGGTAAACTGCTATGTGGCATATATTTCAGGAGAAACAAGGAACTTATTGAAGAACTGAGTACTCCAGCCCCTGGTTCAAAGGACCTTTATTTTCCTTCAAAGTACTCTAGGTCCTTTATTACCCAATGCATGTCTTGTTTATGGAAGCAAAATTGGTCTTACTGGCGCAATAATCAATACACTGCCCTAAGATTTCTCTTTACAATTGCTGTTGCCTTGTTGTTTGGGAGCATATATTGGAACCTTGGCTCCAAAATGTGAGATCAACTCATCAAACTAAAACTAGGAAATTTTATTGCATCAAACTAATGTGTCTAGCTCTTTCTAAAATTGTATTTCCATATATATATATTGCAGCAAAAAGCAACAAGATCTTTTCAATGCCATGGGATCCATGTATGCTGCTGTTCTTCTTCTTGGTATTAAGAATGCTAATTCAGCACAACCGTTGGTGGCAGTTGAAAGAACAGTGTTTTATAGGGAAAAAGCTGCTGGAATGTATTCAGCTTTGGCATATGCTTTTGCTCAGGCAAGTAATTAGTTATTTAGAGACTTGACTTCTTAACTTCCTCATATGTAAATAATTTCTTTCAGAGTCTAACTTTTCTGATCTTCATATTTTCTTGCAGGTTGTAGTCGAACTACCTCATGTTCTTTTACAAACTGTGGTCTATAGTGCTATAGTGTACGCAATGATTGGTTTTGAGTGGACTGTCACTAAATTTTTCTGGTATCTCTTCTTCATGTACTTCACCTTCCTCTACTTTACCTATTATGGCATGATGTCTGCTGCCATGACCCCAAACCCATCCATAGCAGTTATACTTTCTTCTGGATTCTATGAGATATGGAATCTCTTCTCAGGGTTCATAATCCCACGACCAGTAAGTTTTAACTTCCTTTGATTTTTAATGCAGTTTCTTACTTAATGTTAGCAACACACTTTCTAATATTTTTTTCAATATATTCTCTACCCTTGTTTGCAATTTGTTGGAAATAAAAAATCATGAGTGAGGTGCACTAAATAAGGAGTGAGATCCACACAATTTTGTAATTTTCAACCAATTTCAACCAATGGTAAAGAGTGTATGGAAAGAGGTGCCTTTATTGTTGTGTGTGATTCTATTAGATATGACACTTCAATAACTTCTAGATGCATTTTTGTAACTTTTTTACTTTGTTTTAAAAAAAAAAATCTTATGACAATTTGGATTGAAATGTCACAATAATTAGATAAACATTTTATTATGTTTATAATGATTCATACTCATTTGTAAAACATGAATTGCTCAAGTGATTTATCGAGTCTTATGATTTAAAATTTTTGTTATATCTATGTGTCTGTGTTGTATTGTATTTGTGTTCCATTTCGTTTCCTTAGACAAGATTTTTTTTTCCTTTTTGGGGCATGGGTGAACAGAGGATGCCTGTCTGGTGGAGATGGTATTATTGGACAAATCCAGTAGCTTGGACTTTGTATGGGCTGGTGACATCACAGTTTGGAGATATACAAGGCCATATTGAGTTTAATGGTAGAAGTACGACAGTTGAAGACTTTCTGAGAAATTACTTTGGTTTTAAGCATGATTTTTTGGGAGTAGTTGCAGCTGTACTTATAGGATTTGCAGTAACTTTTGCATTGATCTTTGCCATTGCCATAAAGATGTTTAATTTCCAAAGACGTTAAGAATGGCATTCAACTTTTGGTTAGGTTATTCTGGTTAACAATAAGTTGTACAGGAAAAAAAACATGGTTTTCTCAATTTTTTGTATTCTCTTATTTCTATTAAAAAGCGTATCATATAAGATCACTTTTGAATACATTTGTTAATTAATCCATTGGAGAAATGCTATCAACATAATATTATGATTAAAAAAATCTATTATTGGATGAAATTGATTGAAAATTGCATTTTTTTAAAGTCCCACAATTTATTTAATGAGTACCTCTCCTAAATAACATGATTATATGATTATATGAACTCTGAAGTATAGAGTCATATAATCATGTTATTTAATAAAAGGTGTTTTGAGAGCTTTTGAGAATACAAAAAATATCTTTACAAGAGTTTGAATCTATCCTAATGCCAAACCATGGAATTGAAGTATTAACTTAGGCAGTGGCTCCCCAGCAGCAGCAAAATTTAGCAATTCTAGTGCTGCAATGGCTCTGGTGACAGCTTTTGCAAGCCCCGTCAAGAAAACCAACTTCTGTGGTCTGGCCTTTGATGGCTTCTGCAACTATCCCGATGACGCTTATCTGCATTTATGTGAATTTAATTCGTTTGATTGGTTCAATAACCAAAAAGTGACAGCCTCAGTAAATATAGCATGAAAACTTACATATGAAATCTCTCACCACCTTTATCCCTCACATAAATGCCAACAGGACACTCAGCTTTGAAATCATATAAGCAAGCCAAAAAACTTAACTGACGAGGATCATTATTATTTAAGTGCACAAATTAGCAAGTGGCAGAACTGCGTTGTGCCCTTCACCATGAAAGTCTAAGTGTGAGAATTGGGCCAGAGGTTCAACAAGTACATAACTCATTTTTTGCAAATTATGAAGATTAGTGTGAGACAAACTAGGCAGTAGGCACTTATAATATTTTACATTCTAGCCAGGCTTAATATATGCACTACCTTGTTCTCTTCATATAAGCTCATCATAGTAATGAAGACACCTGAAAATGCAAGGCAAAGAATAAAACAAATATTAAGAATTTGACTATTAGAAAGGAATATTAGATCCTAACCATGACCCTACTTATCGCCTGCAACATGCAGAGTTACATATGAACAATTATTTTCAATCACAATGCGACATGCATTTGTGTTTGGACAACTTAAAATTGGGTTGTCACAAGGCCCTAGAAATGTTGTCCCATGAGGTCCCTGTGGCATTTATGGTAGGGAACTAGGCATCACTTGTTATCACAATAAAAAAAAATCCCTCTTTTCTCTCTTTTCTTTTTCTTTCATTTTATTTATAATCTGTTTTTTTTCTTTATTTCTTATCAAACACGTTCTTAATAACATTGTGACCACTGTGTATTCACTCAGTGCAGCATGTCTTGGACACAGTAGACAGCAGGCACACTCTTCATAAGACACTTTTCATAAGAGAATTGACCACCGTGTACTCACTAACCACAACAGGCCTTGGGATGTGAAACAAGTTAATTAGTGAACCACTGGACAGCTTCAGTGTTGCCCAGATGGATTATATTTATAACCGTTCCACTCGATTTGAGCTCCAATTTAATGACATCAAGTCATCAACACTGAGTTATGAACACATCCGATCCAATGAATAAACTCAACTGGCTATGAGCCTGGTAACACTCGATTTTAATAACAGTGTTTCCTATGTATTTATCATTGGTTGATTTAGTTAGTGTACAATAAATGTATCATAATCTAAATTCTTTATCCAGAAAATCAGAATCTAAACTTAATAGAATTTGAAGATCCTTGTTTACTCAGTTAAGGATAATGTTAATTCTCCTATAATTTTTCCTACTATCTTATAAAAATAGTATTAAATGAAAAATAAATGCATTTTTAATGTCTTAAAAATACAAAACACATTCAATATTTAATAAAAGAGAAACGAAAAGATTAGTAGGAGGATATAAAATTATTCTTATATTAAATAATTCTAAATCTTTGCACAACATTCTTTATTAATTCTCTTACTTTTTTGTATGACAAATATTGAATATATTTTATATTTTAAAGATATTATATATATATATATATGTGTGTGTATGTTTAAAAATAAATATTAAATATATTTGTTTTTTAATTTTATATTTTCTTTATAAAGATTTATTTTTTAAGGAAAAATTAATTTATATTTTGATCAAGGTACTCCTTTATTTTTTTTAAAGTCCACATGTATTTTCAATAAAAAGTAATCATGCTCGACTAAGATTAAATCAGTATGAACTATAGAATTCTCTCTAAGTATTTAACTTCATTCTCAAAACTCAAACTTGAAAATGATAATTAAACTGAAATAATTTCACACCAATTGATTCATAAGTACACCTCTTATCGAAACATGCATATATATAGTCTGATACATACACAAATTTTCATCATCCTCTCTATGTTCACCTCCCTCTTCTTTCAAACTTGGAGTGCATTGAGAATGTGATATTTGAGATAAGATACACATATATAACACTTGCCATTCATTGAATTAGCTGCTACTGTTAGCGAGCTTGTGTTAAAAATTAAATGGCATCCACATAGAAATGATTTGGTCACAGGAAAAAGAAATCACGGGAACTGGCTCTCAGTGAGTTACAGAGCGGATTGGACAGCATCTTCATTCATAAGGAGTGGACGCAGCAGCTAAGAGAATAATGAGGAGGATCTCAAAAGGGCTGCCATCGAGCGCTTGCCTACACTCAACCACATGAGAAAAGGGATGCTGAGTGTAGCGCTTGATAATGGAAAGGTTGTGCATTGCCAAGTTGATATCAGTAATCTTAGGTTACAGGACAAGAGGCAGCTGTTGGACAATGTACTCAAATTAGTGGATGATGACAATGAGAAGTTTCTTCACAACAGTACATAGATGTATGTTTTGCATTAAAATCTCGACTGAAACAGAAGCATTATTACCAGCAAATGCAATATAAGCATTTGGTTCGGCAATAATGATATCCCCCAACATGCCAAAACTATTATCCTGATTATGGAAGTAAATATCTTCAAAATCTTTCCAATGCAAGAAAAGAATCCGCAAAATGAATTTCATGAGCAATCACTGAACAAGTGAGACTCTTCATTAGCTAACCATTTAATACACGAGTAAATGTGTAAAAGTGGAACACACTGACACTATATATATTATATATCCCAGGTCTCATTGTGCATTCAGTCAAATAAAATATGTACTATTTGGTTGCATCTAGGAAGTGGAAATGGAGTGTGGTGAGGGCATTTTCAGAGCAGGAAGTAGGAGGGCTTTTGGGGTTGGTAGTTCATCACTTAGGAGGAAAAGTGATGCAGATTGAACCTTCTCCAACTCTTTCCACAGTGATGATGATGAAGAAGCTCTCAAATGGGCTGCGATTCAGAAGCTTCCCACGGTTTCACGTTTGCGGAAAGGCTTGTTGACTAACCAAGAAGGGGAGGCCAGTGAAATTGATATACACAAACTTTGGTTGCAAGAAAGGAGAGCTTTGCTTGAAAGAATCATTGCAAATGCTGAAGTGGACAATGAGAAGTTCTTGTTAAAGCTCAGGAATTGAATTGATAGGTGACAATTAATTCCACTATCAAACTTTTTTTTTAAACTATTTTATTGTGCTTTTAAAAATGAACTGATGCATGGCTTTTTTTCTTACTCATTGAATGGCAACAGGGTTGGAGTTGATATTCCTACAATTGAAGTTCGATTTGAGCACTTAAATGTTGAAGCAGATGTTCATGTAGGAGGCAGAGCTTTGCCCACCCTCACCAACCATATGGTTAATATAGTAGAGGTAAATATTAGAGAGCGCTGATATATATTATCATTAACAAAGAGTCTAGATGCTTATTTGCCCCCTTTTTTTTTCGGCTTTTGTAAAGGGATTGTTGAAGTCTATCCTTAGAAGTGGAAGACTAAATATGAATATTCTCCAGGATGTCAGTGGAATAATAAAGCCTTCCAGGTAATAATGCATATATACTTATGCATAATATATATCATTAAAAACAAGACTGTAGTAATTAGCTAACACCTTCGAAAAACAATAAAACATTTATATATTTGCTCCTTTCCAGGATGACATTGCTTTTGGGCTCTCCAAGTTCTGGAAAGACCACACTCCTCTTGGCCTTGGCTGGAAAACTTGATCCAAACCTAAAGGTTATTACATGTATAAAATTGTTTAACATTAAGATTTTAAAATTTTTGCCGTATTTTTATCTGGTGGACCTTGGCCTGATAAAATGTGCATTCTTGATTAGTTCAATGGAAAGGTGACTTATAATGGTCATGAGATGAATGAATTTGTACCCCAGCGAACTGCTGCATATGTCAGTCAAAATGATGTCCATATTGGAGAAATGACCATCAGAGAAACCTTAGCCTACTCAACCAGATTCTAAGGTGTTGGACATGCATATGGTTCGTGTACGTGATTGCTATTTTGTTTTCTCATAGTTAAGTCTCATACAATTATGAGGACAAAACTTGATATTTGAAATAAAAATATGTTGTATCATGCAGATATAGTAACAGAGGTGTCTAGAAGAGAGAAGGAAGCAAATATTGTCCCTGATCTAGATATTGATATCTGTATGAAGGTATGAGGGAAATCATTTTATAACTAGTTACAACATACATATTAATTTTTTGAAATTTGTGCTTACTCGGGTGACAATCATATGCAGAGTTTTTATCTAGGTGGCAACTTAGTTTAATTTGATGGCAAATAAGCCGTAATTTTTAAATTGACCTGTTCCATTTGCGATGGGTTTTGATATTGAAGTTGAGTGCATCATCTACTTCTTTTAGATTTACAAATAGAATGTTTAATAACTAATTAAGTGGCTGGACTATTGTGACTTGTCTCTCAGTCTGTAGCAACTGAAGGCCAGAATGCAAATCTGTTAACGGATTATATTTTAAGGGTAAAATTCATTCACTCAATTTTTCTCTGATGTTAATAAACTAATTATGCAATTGTGCTAATTTTATTTTTGTTCACTTTATATTTTCAGATTCTAGGACTGGAGATCTGTGCAGATATTGTTGTGGGAAATGCAATGATAAGAGGTATCTCTGGTGGACAAAGGAAACGTGTTACAACAGGTAAAGTAGGTTTGGCCTTAATCTCTAAATGCATCAAGTTTATTTTCCTCAACTAATTGGTCTATGTGAGAATTTTAACAATTATAAATTTATTAATACAGGAGTAATGCTAGTTGATCCTTCTAGAGCATTATTCTTGGATGAAATATCTCCTGGTTTGGATAGCTCAACAACATTTCAAATTGTCAAATCAATTAAGTAATATGTCCACCTTCTCAAAGGGACTGCTGTGATCTCGCTCCTGCAGCCACCACCAGAGACTTACAATCTTTTTGATAACATAATACTACTCTCTGATGGACATATTGTGTACCAGGGTCCCTGTGAACACGTGCTTGATTTTTTTGCTTGAATGGATTTTAAAGGTCCAGAGAGGAAAGGCGAGGCAGATTTTTTACAAGAAGTATCTGTAAATTTATCTTCCTTTTCACTTATCTGCAGGGTTCAAATAGAGTGTAAATTTGGATACAATGTTAAAGGTAACATCAATGAAAGATCAGGAGCAATATGGGTCAAACAAAGAAAAGCCTTATAGATTTATCACAGCCAAAGAGTTTGCAGATGCATTTCAATCATCTGATGTTGGGAGAAGCCTTGGTAATGAGCTTTCTACACAATTTGACAAGTCAAAAAGCCACCCAGCTGCTTTGGCAACCAACATGTATGGATTGAGAAAGTGGGAATTGTTCAAAACTTGCTTATCAAGAGAGTATTTACTCATTAAGCGCAATTCATTTTACTACATCTTCAAACTTTGCCAAGTACGTAGGTTTGAACATGAGTTTTTTCAAATTTAGTTTCATGATATGTTACTGAAGTCTTTCTGTTATGTTTAAGGTTGCTGTGATGGCAATTTTTACCATGACCGTTTTCCTGTGGACTGAAATGCATCGAAATTCACTAGCTGATGGAGGCATTTATTCCGGTGCATTGTTCCGGTTCTGTTGGAATCATGTTGAAGGCCTTCATGGATCCTCAAAATCCCTGTAACAATTGCAGAAGTGGGTGTTTAGATGTTCCTCACCTAATTTGTCATCGGTTATGATCCAGATGCTGGAAGGTAAAAGAAAAGAGCTATGTTTGTTTTCATTACATGTAGTCAGCAAAACTTGCCTGGTGATATATGGCTTAACTTTGAAGCCTATTTAATGCAGATTCTTTAGGCAATTCCTCCTTCTATTGTTTGTCAACCAAATGGCTTCAGGGTTATTTCGATTACTTGGAGCAATTGGTAGAGAACAGTCAGTGGCTGCTACAATTGGGTCGTTTTCCTTTCTCATACTTGTTTCATTGGGTGGTTTCACACTGTCAAAAGCTAAAAGAAAGATAATAACTTCACTTTTTTTAACTACTCACCTCTGAACTTATTCAAAAACAGTTCATCCTTTTTTCGAGTATTGATCTTTTCACATTGTGATAGGAACTGGACCAAATTTAGAGAGAAAGAAAGAAAAACAATGAATCTTTTATTGAATCTTGGAGACTAGCTCCTGCTGTTACAAGTTGTGACTATTCGAGGTGTCACAGACTCCTAATACTTTCTGCTTAACAAGCTCCCTTTCCTCAGCCACCCACCTCCTATTTATAATTCCTGACCCTCCCACAGTTAGTATAACTAACTAACTAACTGTACAACTAGTATACTAACTAACTAAGTAAAACAGAATATTAACTAACAGCTTATCCTGGATCCTATCAATACCCTCCCCTTCAAGATGGACCTTGTCACCAAGGTTCAGGTAAGGAAAAACAACATGTATTTTCAGCAAGGGTCTCCTTCATCTTCTTCTTGCATAATCATCAACCTTAGCTGCTTGTTCTTGCACACATGTTGGATGATACTTCTCTTTACATGTAAAACACTCTCCTCTTTTCACAACTGTCTATTTAAATTTATTCAAAAACAGTTCATCCTTTTTTCGAGTATTGATCTTTTCACACTGTCTATTTAAACTTAGTTTGCTCAGGTCTATCTCAATTCTTTTCTCCTCATATATTTCAACATGACTTTACAATTTAACCCATTTGGTGTAAACGCCAAAAGCTTTTAAAACAATTGTTTGTTATTTTAATGGTTAAAATATGCTTTCAATCCCTAATAAATTAATACCAAAATTTGTATTTGTTGTCTGATAAATTGTCTTTGCATTGTGTCTCTAATATAACAACAATTTTATTTTTGATCCTTGATATTTTTTTTAATCCAAGATAAATTAGTGAATTTTGTGTTTGTTTCATGATAAAATTTATTCATTTATTAGTGTCTTTGCAAATTTATCATGAACCTAAAGCTTATTTTAGCCATTTGTCTATCTCAATTCTTTTACCCGTGTAATTGTGTAATAAAATGCTGAG
The DNA here is from genome assembly GCA_013407115.1 of Glycine latifolia. Classification (NCBI taxonomy): domain Eukaryota; kingdom Viridiplantae; phylum Streptophyta; class Magnoliopsida; order Fabales; family Fabaceae; genus Glycine; species Glycine latifolia. The sequence continues at coordinate 14,695,179 of CM023945.1, read as the reverse complement.
AGGGAAAGCAATGAACGTCTTCTTCAAGGGATAACAAAAGTGTAGAATACAAATTTTGATATTTATCTAAGATACTATTTATGGTTCTGGACTAACCCACTGCTCTACTACTTTGCTTTAGCTCTACAGACAATATAAAAAAAAGGTGGATATGGGGCTTCTGGATATCACCGTTGATGTATGCACAAAATGGCGTATGAATAATGAATTCCTAGGGAAGTTATGGAGACATGTATGCTTTTCACTATTATCGTCATTTTTGTGCTTCCTTATCCCATAAAAATAATCTAATGTCTATGTATTCATTCTTATGAAAGGTTATGCCAAACTCAACAGAATCGCTAGGAGTCGAAGTTCTTAAATCTTGCGGGTTTTTCACACAGTCTTACTGGTATTGGATATGCGTTGGGGCATTGATTGGATTCACAATACTGTATAACATCGCCTACATGCTTGCTCTCACTTACTTGAACCGCGAGGTACTTTACTTAATGTTTTATAGCAAAAGAAGAGCCTACTGTATGTACTAATGCATATTGTTTGTGCAGCACTTGAGAAGCATCAAACTATTAAATCAAAGCAATCTCTGAGCAATGAAGAGAATAGTGGAAGCATCTCAGTGGAAACTAAGGAATATATAAAAGAGGAATGATTCTTCCATTTGAACCATATTTCATCACCTTTGATGAAGTAACATATTCAGTTTACATGCCCCAGGTGATATATATTAAATTGGAAATCCTTATTGTTAAACTCTCAGTTATATTAAATTAAATATTTATTGCACTGAAATTGCAGGAAATGAGGGAGCAGGGAGTTGTTGAGGATAAGTTAGTTCTTTTGAAGGGTTTTCTCACTGCTCTAATGGGCATCACTGGTGCCGGCCGGCAAAACAACTTTGTTAGATGTACTTGCTGGTAGAAAAACGGGGGGATATATTTGTGGCAACATAACAATTTCTGGCTATCCTAAGAAGCAGGAAACATTTGCAAGAATTTCTGGATACTGTGAACAAAATGACATCCACTCTCCTGATGTCACCATATATGAATCCGTGTTCTATTCAGCATGGCTCGGATTGTCTGCTGCAGTTGATGCTGAAACTATGCAGGTTGGTATCAATCCCATGTTTTCTAATATGACGTTGAATGATTTGTGCATGTTAACAAAGTTGGGATCATGGTAACAGATGTTCGTTGAGGAGGTGATGGAGCTTGTGGAGCTGAACCAAATAAGGAATGCAATTGTTGGATTGCCTGGCATTAACTGTCTATCCACCGAGCAGCACAAAAGGTTGACTATTGCTAGCTGTTGAGCTAGTGGCCAATCCTTCCATCATATTCATGGACGAGCCTACTTCTGGGTTAGATGGAAGAGCTGATGCTATTGTTATGAGATTAGGAACATAGTAGACACTGGAAGACAATTGTATGTACCATTCATCAGCCCAGCATTGATATATTTGAATCATTTGAAGAGGTGAATTTAGCAGAGTTAAAAATTGTTGCAACTTTAAGTGTTTCATGATTAAGGCTAGCACCAAACTATTTGCCACTTTCTTTTCTACATTTCTCTATTATTGGATGAATTTTACATGGACCCCCTATGTATATTTTTGAGTGAAACCATGTAAAATTTAATGAGGGATGCTGTGGTACCTAGAGAAATTTTGGTACTGTTATTTTTTGGGCCAATTGTTGAATGGGTTTAGGCACACAAAAGGGGAGAGAGTTGCACAATATCAATATCAAAAACCTTAAATTTCTGAGGTTCATAATATAGAATGTTGGAAAGAGTGTAAAAATATTTCTCTTGCTTTATTCCATTGCCAAACTGCTAATGATTTTTGTTCTTTAAAATGAAACGCAGCTTTTGCTAATGAAGCGAGGAGGGCAAGAGATATATGTAGGACCTCTTGGACATCGTTCTTCGCATTTAATTAGATACTAATTATTATGAAAGTTTCAAAACAACTAAATAGCAATGAGCATATTTTAATTTTCTGATAGCAAATTTTACACCTGTGTGGACACTACTTTTGTCAGAAGGAAATTCAAGGTGTCAGAATAATGAAGATGGCTATAACCCAGCAACGTGGATGCTGGAAATCACAACTCCTGGGAAAGAAATGGAGTTGGGGATTGATTTTTCCGAGGTGTACATATCTTTATTTGTATGAACCCTAATCAGATTATAGAACAGGAAAATAACCTAACTGGCTTCGGCAGAAGGTTACATAAGATTTTTTGTTGTGAGCTGATGTGAATTTGTTACATTTCATCCAGGAGAAACAAGGCTCTAGTTAAAGAATTAAGCACTCCAGCCCCTGGTTCGAAGGACCTTTGTTTTCCTACAAAGTACTCAAGTTCCTTTATTACCCAATGCATGGCTTGCTTATGGAAACAACATTGGTCTTATTGGCGTAATCCACTATACAATGTCATAAGGTTTATCTTCACTACTCTTGTCGCTGTGTTGCTTGGGAGCATGTATTGGAAACTTGGCACCAAAATGTAAGATCAAACTAGACTCTTGGAAATTCGCTTTCACACTCGTCCTTCTATTTGTTCTTAAACATTACTTCACATCGATCAATTAATTGCAGTGACAGGGTGCAAGATCTCTTTAATTCAATGGGCTTTATGTATGTTGCTTGTTTGCTTGTTGGTGTTAAGAATTGCAATTCAGTGCAACCAGTGGTGAGTGTAGAGCGAACCGTCTTTTATAGGGAAAAGACTGCTGGAATGTATTCATCTTTGGTATATGCTGTTGCTCAGGCAAGCAATATCTTATTTATTTAAGCACTTGATTATTTTCATTAATGAAAATATTTTTCCTCATCAATCTTCATATTTTCATGCAGGCTCTAATTGAAATCCCTTTTGTTATTGTACAAACTGTGGAATACGCCATTATAGTTTACTCTATGGTTGGTTACGAGTGGAGTGTCACTAAATTTGTTTGGTACCTTTTTTTTCATGTTCTTCACCCTCCTGTATTTTACCTACTATGGCCAAATGTTGACAGCCATCACCCCAACCCTATCCATTTCCGCTTTACTCGTGAGTGCATCCGCTTCATTATGGAATCTCTTTTCAGGATTCATTGTTCCACAATCGGTAAGTTAATTTTAGCTTCTTTTCATGTTAAGTAATCTATGCATGTTTTCTTTTTTTCTTTTTAAATAAGCATATAAGAATACATAATTTATGAGGTTTCTTTTCTTTTATTTTTTGACATGTACTAACAGAGGATCCCGATATGGTGGAGATGGTACTCTTTGGCAAATCCAATATCTTGGTCTCTGTATGCGTTGTTGGTTTCTCAGTTTGGAAATACAAAGGACAGTATTGACTTCAATGGAAGAAGTATTCACGTAGACTTTTTGAGGAATTACTTTGGTTTTAAGCATGAGATTTTGGGAGTGGTTGCAGCAATGGTTGTTGGATTCACAGTTCTTTTTGTATTGATTTTTGCCTTGTCCATCAAGATGTTTAATTTCCAACGACGTTAAGAATGTCATTGTATATTTTGATGTAGGTTCATATCCTTGCACATGAAATCATGGATGGATACAAGAGTGTATCAAAGAGAGGGGGGAGTGCTGGATTTTTTTCTTTACACAATTACTTAAATATCAAATTCTAATAAATAGTTATTGAATAAATAATAAATTTAAAAAAATATTTATTATTAATTTTATGTGTAAAATTAAAGATAAGATCCATTGGTAGAAAAAAAAATTAAGTAAATATATTAGGTAAAAAAAATCTTATTATTTTTCTTTGTTAATATTATTTTTCACATATAAAAAAAATCTTGAGGGAGGAGATGGGGGGCAAGGACTTAAATTGCCCCCTTGAATGCACATGTTAAAATTGCATATCTTTTTATTATTTAGTTTTTATTTGTAGGTGAATCCAACAACGGAAGTTGACTGCTTATTTATCAAATTTGGACAAAAATTGCAAAAATTTGAAAATATGCAGACAAAATGCACAATTTTTTTAAGGAGGGCAAAATTCGCAAGATGGTGAAATCATGGGTACAAATTATGTAATTAACACTACTAGAAAAAACGTCTACGACGATGGTTATTTTGGGCATACGACGACGGTTGTAGCAGTGTCGTTGATATGGGTGTCGTTGATAGTGGAGGACTTTCGACGACGGTTCCAAAAAACCGTCGTCGTTGGTAATTTATTCTGATTTTTGATTTTTTTTTTTAAAAATTTAAACACAAACGAAGACGGTTATTTGGAAAAACCGTCATCGTTGGTCTACATACGAAGACGGGTTTTCCTAAATAACCGTCTTTGATTGTATTTTATTTTGATTTTTTTTTTTTGGAATTTAAACACAAACGAAGACGGTTATTTAGAAAAACCGTCATCTTTAGTCTACATACGAAGACGGGTTTTTATAAATAACCGTCTTCGTTTGTATTTTATTTTGATTTTTTTTTTTAAAAATTTAAACACAAACGAAGACGGTTATTTAGAAAAACCGTCATCTTTAGTCTACATACGAAGACGGTCATTTCAAATAACCGTCTTTGATTGTATTTTATTTTATTTTTAAAAAAAATACAAACCAAGACGGGTATTAATAAATAACCGTCATTGTATGCCAGGATACGAAGACGGTTTTTGCTAATAACCGTCTTTGTTTGTATTTTTTTTGTTTTTTTTTTAATTTTGAACACCTACAAAGATGGTTATTTTCTAAAAACCGTCATTGTATACCCACATACGAAGACGGTTTTTTCGTAAATAACCGTCTTTGTTTGTAATTTATTTCCATTGATTTTTATAAATTTAAACACGTTCAGAAAGCTAGAAAATTAAGTTATATGAATGAACAGCAGAGGAAAAACAATTCAGGTGTATACAACAGATGCCAAACAATTGATTGATGTGGAGATACAAAAATCAGAGACCGAAAGTAATTAAGTTTTGAAATTTTAACATCATTTTTACCTGATATCCTAGAAAAAAACAATAAGATGGAAGAACAATCCTTTTATACACATAAAAATAAAAATAAAATAAATAGTGTTTTTAGATGTACAAATAAGCAGTAGCATAGACAACCTTGTGTCAGTGATCGCATTCAGTATTTCATTTGTATAATGATATGATAGGTGCGTCTGAAGATAAGGCCCTGCAAACATTACCCAGTACAGCATCTGTCAGCATTGAAGTTGACAAAAACATTTAAGAGAAACGTACAGAAGCAGAATTAGCAGTGACAGATACCAAAGAGGGGCAGATATCACAAAATTACACAATTGATTTTATATTAAGTAACACGACTTGCATATATGCTGTACTAATTGCATTTAACTCATGAAGACCAATCTTAAATTAGCATCATTATTGTTATATTCTATATGCATGTGCAACGATAAATTATCCATCACTAAATAATTGATCACTTTCTATGTAAACTCATGTTTTCTTTTATCATGAATAATCACTATTTTAAAAAAAAAATAACAAGTTTCATTGACCAAAAGAACAAAAGAATAAATGGATGAGTCACTAGTCAGTACAAGTAAGCAAAATAATTTAATTAGGTGCAACAATAAATGTTATAAACTTTTTCTTTTTTTTGTATAACTTGTTAGGAAATCTCCAAAAGCAATATCAAATTAAAAATAATATGTATTGAGTATTAAAAATTATCCCTCAATACATTTCATGCCCAATCCCACTTTTCTACCTCCTTAAACAAGAAAATTATTGAAATTACACGGGAGAATTGATACCAGTGATACTTTTAATCTAAAACTACTAAAGGTGATAGTGACACCACCCAAAATATTTATAACCCATTGAAGTCAGTTCTTCCTTCACATAGAAAGGAGATCCCTACACTTTTACTCAAATAGACAAGTTTGGAGACCCAAACTAAGATAAATTAGCTTAACTATGTTTTCTTCCCTGAAAAATTACACAATTTTGATTCCCTGTCTTTTACAAAAATACATGTTGGTAGGGACTATAAACATGTATTTCAATGTATACCGTAATATACACGTGAGTAGGGAAACTCATTAGCTATTTTTAACATGTGCTTACTTACAACATTTAAACTGAATTAAAGTACATGCATACAGCATAGACTAGACTTACCCCAAAGGATTCCCATATCATCATTTTCAGCTGATATAAAGATGTTGAAGCAGAAACTTTTAGACTAATTGAACTCCCATTTTTAGTCTTGCGGGAACGCTTGGAAACTCGCCGATCTGTTTCAACGAATACCTTTGAAGCCTCCAATATTGATCTAGGTACCTCCTTACCACGAACAAGAATAACACATATGTCCTCATTGCAATAGTTAAGTTTCTGCATTAGCTCACAGCTCTCTCTTTCTCCGATGCAACTTTCACAAACCTGCATATTTAGAGGAAAAAAATTATAGTTCGTTCAAACAAGAATTAAAATATATTTGTCTAATAAAAGAAAGATAATTTTGCACAAGAATATCAGAATGAACTAAACTAAACACAAAATGCAACAACACAAGTGGATTATAGAATGTGGGAGAGAACGTAGAAGAGGGGGACAAAATATTCAGTCATCTGAATAAATATAGATATCTTTCAAACTTCAGTTACATTATTAACTCAAGATTATTTTGCCAGTTGACTTAGATGCACAAATTGAGAATCCCCTAATTTCACATGTGATGCATTCATTCAGCAACATCTAAGGAACCAAAATGATATCAATATGAAAGGACCTAAGAGCTAGCAGAGGGAAAATAAGAAAACCAAGAAAACGGCTTTCAAATCTAAAGTACAGTGTTTGTATGAAAATCTGAAACTGCAAGATTTATTTTCTAAAAGACTAAAGTGCAAGAAATGGAGGATGGGGGCCAGCAACATAGCATAGCCAACTAAGGCATTGTTTTGGATTACCTCAGGACATGTCTTAATTAAAATTTGTCCAATCCCATTTTCAAAATTCATTTTATCTGCTGTGATCAACTGATCCTTGCATACTAGCATCTCTTCATTGGATCCAGTCAATACATTCTCTGAATCATTAACATGATCAATTGTTGCTGATATTCCTTTGGTCTCAATACCACTCCATTCTTCACAGAAGCATTTCCAATCATTCTCAGATACAATGGTTAAGCCACCTGCCTAGAATCGATAAAAGTGATGGAAGTAAGATAGGGGCAAGAAATTAAGTAACTAAAACTACTTCCATTTAAATTTGAAAAAAAGAGAAAGAAACAAAATGAAAGAGCAAATGGATGACAAGAAATCATAATTTACTAGTTTAAATTTTTAAAGGGATTTAAAGCATACTAAAATAAGTGAATTTAGTTTGTCTCAAATAAAAAAAATAACATAAGATTGCTTGACACAATTATAGACAATAATCTCAGCTTTTTACACTTACAGAAGATTCCCTCTGGATTATAGCACCACGTCTGAAAACCAATTCAGGAGGTCTTTCAATCAGCTGTGAGTGCTGATGCAAAACAAAAACACAAAATTCATCATCACAATTTCCTAAAGATTTAATTAGAAAGAATGAAAAGTTATCAATGTGCAGACCCAATAACTCTGTTAGTTGAGAAGAGTAATCTTTGCTACTAAAGTCCCTATCACATGCTGGATAGGATACCTTTGAGCAACAAATCTTCTCCTCATAACAGTTGTTTTTCTTTTTCCTCAAATTTAACTAAACACCAATCAAAATCATATTAAGTAGTAACTAAAGCAAACTAAATGCATACTGTGGAAAAAAAGACCCAAAATATGACAGATTATAAAGGTGAAGTAGCAATGTACCTTTTCACACAACATTGAATAAATTACCCCATCTAAAGTTTCAGGTTTATCTGAATTCTTCAGGGTTGGACTAATGTAATTTCTCCAATATTCGTTGGTCTTGAAACAACAAAAAGCACTAACAATCAGAGAAGCTAGCTGGCCATGATGTTATATTGGGAGTGTTAGACACTGGGATTTGACCAGAGAATGAAAGCTTCAAAGACATAGACTCCTGCATCTTTTTGATTTGCCTTCTCTTTATATGTAATACAATTTTTTTTTCTAATCAACTAAAGAAAGGGAAAAATACAACAGTATATAAGAGAGCAAAGATGAAATGAACCTGAATGGGAGAATAATTAGCTAAAAAGGAAAAAAAATAAAAAAAATATACTGCATCAGTCAGATTCCATAGAATGTGCTGACATTCACTGGCCAAGAGAACTGGAAGTTATTCAAAGGCTAAAACCTTTTTGTGTCATATTATCTCACACCACAATCATTATTGGAGGCAATAATATGAGTTACACCACTGCAAAAGTTTCCATGTCGAGCAATGTTCATGTTCCAAACTGAGACAAATAAACTTGGTATGAAAAATACCTCAAGCTGTCATATATTTCAATTGCATTTGATATAACATTATCATCATGTGTGGTCCGTGTACAAAAGCTTACACCTTTCTTATTCAAACGCTGCATCCAATATAGACATTATAAGCTGAATCTATTGGCCAAACATAATCATGATTAACTATGAAAACATAAATTCACAACATTATGTTCCAAAATTTGAGCCATTTGTGGTCTGTTGAGGATATCCAAATTCATGCAAAGGCAAACAAAATTATAAATTAAAAGAATTCAGAATAACAAATTGATAGAGTTTTGACATAGAGAATTATTCTATTATTTAATTTGAGCCCAAATATATAGTTTAATTGGTAGGTAGAAATTTTTAGGTAGAAATCTTACGTGATCTGAGATGCATGCCAGGAACAAATAAATAACAGACATCACATAACTATGTAATGCTTAAAATAAATTATCTTTTAACAACCTTGGTCAAGGTAAATATGCAAACTCTGCAGGGAAGCCAGAGAGGTATACCTTCTAAAGGATTCAGAATTTTAAGCATGAATGTTGCAGATCCAGCCCCAGTCTTTAATCTTTTCACTATAACTGGAAAGTTGATGACATAATCTTTCTCACCCATGATCAGAAGTGCTGGAACTCTAACCTTCACGTCACTTAAGCCAGCTTCCACATTAACACTCCTGCATAAATAGTCCAAATGTATGTAATGTTGTAGTAAAAAAAAATTAAAAGTTAGCTAAATGGCTTGTTGAATATAACCTTAATGTAATGTTATAGTCTTGTATAAAAATAGCGTTAGTTTGAGAAAAAAAGCTTGCAGTAGCATTTCATTTCACTTTATAAACATCTGCACACCACTTCTTCAGTTTTAAAAAAGAAGGAAAATGGGAATCTGTTGTGTTTACCTGTAAGGAACCTGAAATGCATATCTGAATCCAGATTTTTCATACAAAGATGCATAGGTCGCAAGATCTTACCAGAAAACCATGGTGGTAGAGGAGTAGAAGGGTCAAACAAGTCCATGATTTCTTGATCATCAGCTGCTATTGGATCCTCACTTCTACAAAAGAGAGTGCAGATGTTCCTTATCACTGATTTCAGTGGAAAGCGGCAAAATCCACTTATGCCCTCTGAAATTCTTAAAATTGGACTCAGTCAATAATTACCTCTAAAAACTAGGTAGGGATATAAAAATTAGAGAAAATAAGCTATGAACAGATGAGTTGGCGCAATGGTGTAAGATCTTGTCATGTCCACATAAATGAGAATAATTTATTTAGTGGGAGAATGGTATGCAAAATTCTCCTATACCAGTAACAGTCACGCATTGCGAGCGATATTAGTCATTGGTTCAGTGAATTGGAAGACACTTGTGATCTCTAATCCAGAATAAAAAAAAAGTATAAAATGATTTTACAAATCACCCTGTATGATAAATTTGTGGTTGATTGAGAATGTAAAATGACATAACCATTAAACTTTAAAAAGTTATGATACAAGTTGGAATTTGCACCTGCTAATCTGCCACCTAGTAACATAGAAGCCTCTGGGGAGAAGGTGGTTTTGGATAGCAGAGGGACCAGGAAGCATGAAAGGAATGCCTAGAGTTATGATACCAGCTACTCTTTCTGGATGCACGGCTGCTGTAAGATATCCTGGGATTGCACCAAAATCCATGCCAACAAGGAAAGCCTAATATAAACAATTGAAAAACACATGCAAATCAATTAGTTAACCTTTTCAATTGAGTCACATGCAAGCTAAAGCATAATTTCAATAAGCCAAAATATCACAAGAAATAAATTAACACATCCCCAGATACCATGGTTTCTGTTTTTCTTTTGTTTTTGTTATGGTACAACTTCCCTGTCTATTTGAGCTTGGGCTGCATGTTGAAAATCTGAACCAAAAGTTCACAACTTGGGTATAGAAATTTTAGCCATACATTTCGTAAAGGTAATTAAAGGTTTATTTCACATACAAGACTGAAAAATTCACAAGACATATATATACTGTAACATATCTAGCTCCTTCCTTACCTTGGAGATGTTCAAAGCATCCGAAAGGCCTACAATTTCATGAACCAGATCAAACATGGTTTCTTTTTCAGGCTCTACTGGTTGCTGAGAGAGGCCATAGCCTCTGAAATCAAAGGCGATAGCCCTATATTGCCACAACAATCATTTGGTGCCTCCATGTGTACCAGATCTTTGGGAATCCATGCAAGAATACCACTGCTTTGGAGCCTGCACAGACAAACACAAAGATCATTAATAAGTAGATATATGCAAATGACTATAAAATAGTATATATTCCAATATATAGGTTGTCTTCAAGGAATTACCACTTCCAATCTCTGCCACGTGCAGCTTCAATCCCTTCACTTCCACCTCACTGTGCTAGATCTTCTCCATCACAACAAGAAGTGGCTTACTACAGAGAAACGGTAACGGTAAGAACAAAGGGAAGAGAAAAGTTGTGAATATCAATGCCAAATCGAGTGACTGTGGTTAGACTAAATTTTGTAATACTTATATCCTTCTAAAGGCTTTTCTATTTAAAAAAACACAATTTGAAAAAACATGTTCTTCTCAGCGAATAAAATTCTAAATTTTGAAATATAATAAAAGAAAAGAGGAACCTTTTCTGGTGTAACTGCTAGGAAAACATAGACATTGCCTTTGAAGGAAATGGTGAGTTCGCTGCTCTGGCATGAATAGCAGAAGAAGCATTGGTGACCGGAACAACTTCTTCCCCTTCATCGGAACCATTGGCATGATGGAACGGTTGGAAGCCGTCGAGTGCATGGCAACCGGCGACGGCGATGGCGAGTGTTCCCCGTTGCCGCTCGGAACAGCGCTGTTATCCATTTCGCAAGGAGCATCACTCACACTCGCGGAACCCTAAGAGAAGAAGAAGATGAAGAGTGTGTGTTGAGAGAGAAGAATGAATGAAGGAGTGAATAGATTAGATAGATAAAGTGAGGGAATGAGCGTAGAAAGAAATTATGGAAGTTGAAATAAATTATTTAATTGAAGGCTGTATAAAAAAAATTAAATATTAAAATGGATGGAAACGACGACGGTTGTTATATAACCGTCTTCGTTTTGACCTTTCGATGACGGTTTCTGGAAAGCCGTCGTTGTAAACATCCACTTAATTACCTTAATGCCACCGCGCGACATACGAAGACGGTTATGTAACAACCGTCGTCGATACTGTGTCGTAAAAAGCACTATTTCTAGTAGTGTAAGTATTTTTTTAAAAATTATTTAATATATAATACTATATTAATAGCATTAAATATTACATTAATGCTCAAGTTAAAGTTTATTTGACTAAAGATAGGAATTAAGAGATAAATTATTATTATTATTATTATTATTATTATTATATTCTTTAATTTGGTTACGAAAAATAATAATTGAAAATGAGGATTTTTTATATGTTGAGGAGTTAATCTTAATATAATTATTGTAATTATATATATATATATATATATATATATATAATATTTTATTTAATGTATATATACTAATATACTAAATATATTTGTAAGGGTAAAAAATATTTCAAAATAAAATAAAGGTCAAAGTATACATACTAAATATATTCGTAATAACTATTTTTTATTTGACGATGAATTTTAGTGTATATACAAGTATTAATGTTTAATAAAGTTGTATGTGAGAAACTGAGTTTAAATTACATAAACAAGGCAATCAGTTAGTTTCTCGCCAAAAATTAATTGCCAACAAAGTCCAAATATACTTCATATCAACACTATCCTAATAAACAACATAATGTTGCATGAATGTTTAAAAAATTCAAGTGCGTATTAACATGTGTCTAGAGATGACAGAGAACCTATATACCTAACAAATGGTGTGTTGTGTAGAGATATGGTAGAGAACTAACAAATGGAATGTGCATATGTGTGTGTGAGCAGAGAGAGATGCTAGAGAACCTAGCTACCTAACAAATGGAGTCAATTTATGACAAAAAGAAAATTGGAAGGGAATTAAATCTTAATGAAAATATATTGAACATCTATTTTTTATATTATTTTAATTTTATTTAATTTAAATAACTTCATAAAAATTAAGAAAAATTAAATATAAATTCAATTCAATTTATGATTTAATTTATAGTAAAAAAATTTGAATGTAAATTTTACTATTATATTTAATTTTTGTAAGTATATAAAATATTAAAGAATTAAATAAGATAAAATTAATATAGAATATAATATATTTGTAATAATTTATTATTATTTAATAATATATTCTAAACATATAATATTACGTTAATGTTTAAGTTCAAGTCTATTTTCCTAAGGATATAGAAATTCAGCGATAACTAATATAATATAATATAAAATAAGTTTTATTTATTTATTCAATTTTTTAATTCAAAAAATATGATTAAAAAGAAGTTGTTTTCTAATATATAAATTTACTACATTATGAGCACAATATGTCAATAGGCCTTAGTTTATGAATTTAATTAGTCCAGTTACACTCCAATAGGTGTCCAACCAGGAATTTTTTCTTCTTCTCTTGTGTGCTTACAACAGGGACCATAGCAACTCCTCACATATCTATCTAATTTCGCTCGAGATATATAATTTTTGTTGACTTTTTCATATAAAAGAAATCAAACATGGGTCAACACAACCTTACAAGTTACAGTACTATTGTAATTTATGGGTCAACACAACCTTACATATAATAACTCAATAAATTTAAAATATGAAAAAGTGATGTTTCAAAGTAATAATAATAACAATGCAATACCACAATACTTACATATAAAGTTGTATTGTCGTATTGCATTGCTATTATTATTACTTTGAAAAAAATAACTCAATAAATTTAAAATATCACTGAAAAAATTTCAAGACAACATTTACAAATTTATGTAATTATTAATGATATATTATTAAGTATAAAAAGTGATATATCTTTAATATTTAAAAATTAATTTTATATACATATACATGTTTTAAAAAAAACTATAAAAATAATATATAAACAAATCCAAGTAACACACTAGTCTTTAAGGTTAGTATTTTTATTAAGGGAATTACTGATCACACCATATCTTTACTGAGAGGAAATCATATTAAATATTTTGTTGGGTAAAAAACTATGATATTCTTAACTTATTAGATAATAAATTTTTTTTGCGGTACATAATTGTTATTGGCTTAAAAAAAAAATTACACATAAAATGTATCAAACACATATTTTTTTCCTTAAATGTATCAAACTATGCTTTCGAAAGTTTTATATCATTATGTAAACATTATGACTTAAAATTATATTAAATCTAGGTTCACATGCAGAATACTAATATTCATTTATAACAATTGCGAGAGTAAATGAAGTGTTCGTTGAGATCAAAGTGTTAAAAAATGAATCTTATTTTAAAGTCTCATGTTACGACAAAAATATTTTTGAAAAAATGTTACGACAAAAATCACATATAGTTATATTTTAATCTCCATTGTTTATTTTAATTGAATAATTAAGACTTGTTCATTTCATCTCTCCCCATAAACACTCCACTTGTCAACAAAGATGTCCAAATTATTTGAGTAGATGTTCATGTTCTATTTATTTATCTAATTAATTATTCTGAAAAGGTCAATATTTCCCTGCGATATAAAGGAACATTGAGAAATCAGCAGCTTATATACAAATATTGCTTGTGGTGGCTGGTAGGTCTAGCTGAAAGTGGTTATGTCGATTTTGTTTTTTTTGAATAAAAAGGAAAGTCGTTGAATCTTCTGATGTTACAAATTGCTGCTCAACGTTGTTCAGTGAGCGAATGAAATCACGGATGGTCAAATTTGTGGGTCAGGGGGTTGACCTACACCTGTGTACATCTCGTATCACATCACGTGTTTTTTTTTGTTTTTTTTATTTTTTTCCCTTATCCAACTTCGAACATCATTACAAATATCAGCCTGGTCGTTACGTAGACTTATATGCTTTCGGCACCATCATGTTATTATTCGAATCATAATAGACTTGAATTATTTAAGTTAAATTTTGGGTTTAAAATTTGTAGATAAGAAAATATTATTATAAAAATTCATTAAAATCATCAATTATATTTTTAGGAAAAAAATAATTCGTTCCTAAAAATAGTCGAAGATCCAAAAATATATATATTCAAGGTAAAATTATTATAAGTGGTAGGGAAATTTTTTTAGTATTTAATATAATTGTATTTCTTGTTAACTTGAACATGATATTATTTTTTATTCATATATTTGCTTTTGGCCTTAAGACATCCAAACACTTTATATCACCGGTAATGTTCGTGCCGTTTATTTAACATACATAATATGAAAAAAATTACGCATGCTGGAATATTAGAGAGATAGAGATAAGAGAGAAAATGTAAAGTTAACAAGTAATAATGATGTGATAAGATGAACAAAATAAAAAAATATTAATTAGGTGTATATACTATATAAATTTATGAATCATTCCTCTTTGAAAAAATAATATATGAGAAATTATATTTTTATAACAAACTATACAACAAAATTTAAAGTGTAATAAACAATGGAATGAAGAAAGATAAACATAAAAAAATATCGTATGAATTAAAATCTTATATAAATTATTGTACTGTGTCAAATCTCATAATATATATTATGACTGTCAATAACGGAGAATTTGTTTTTATTTTATTTGGCACATATTAGTTGAACATGTGGGGAGTGATCACTGGTCCATGCCTCCAAGGTCATGTCAGGCGGAGGTGGATCTTGAGCAAAAACTTGAAAGTTTTATTCAAAGACAGATTCAGTGAACTGAAAAGCATAGGAGCCTCCATATACTACTATTGACCCAAAATTTAATATTGCATCAAAACTTTCATTTTACTTATTTTGACAATTTAAAAACCTTTCCCATTTTTGTATATATGACACAAAATAATGTACAAACTCATTAATTTTGTATTATAATAATTAAAAATTTAGTTTTAGTACTGTTTAATCTCTAAAAATAAAACATATTCGTATTTTATATTTGGTCTCTAAAAAAAGTATGTTTGACTATTTGGTTTTGGAATTTTTTTATTTTAATCTTTTTAATATATCTATTTATTTGTTTTAATTAGTATCTATAATATTTTATTCATTTTAATTAGTTTCTTTAAAATTATTTGACAAATTATCTGCATATATTTTATCCTAAATGTAGTAATATATGGTTTGATCATTGATTTCTACAGAGTGGGAAGGGAGAATTCAACACTGCTCCTCACTGTAGATGAACAAAAGATCCTTTACTATTAGGGTATATAGAATATGTTTCCGTCTTCTTCATGTAAAGTGTATACACAGATGTGTATACTGAACTAATCAACTTCCTCCTTCAAATTCCCTAGCTAACTCTTAGAATTGTAATTTTATTTCTGGTCCTTTCAGATATGGAACGTAAATCTTGAAACACTGAAACACATACGGGGACCGTAATCCCTTTTCCCCAAACAGAATCACTGAATTTAAAATAAGATAAATATACACTGTTTTTAAGCAAGATAAACATACACTTCATTAATCCATGATTTTGTTTTAATTTCCTCTCTCATTTAGTATATAAGTAAAATACTGACCTGTATTTTATTATTAAATATTTGGCAAATGTCATGATCAGTACTCTTAAATTTTAATACACAATTTGGAAAGAACAAAACGGTCTTTATTGCAATTTAGTCGATCAAGTTGAAGTATGTAAGATAAAATGGGGTAACTTTTTTTTGTTGTTGTTGATATATACGAGATCAACTTTATATTGTGTGGCCCTAAAAATAAATTAAGCGAAAAATATATTTATATTAATTAAAATTAGTGTTTTATTCCATCATTTTTTAATATAAAATTATTTATTATTAAAAAAATGCTATTCCTTCAAAAAAATGTTATAAAAAGTTATTTAGTTTTTCAAGAAAAAATAATTTCATGCCTAAAGATAAAACCAATTTCATGCTCGAGAGGGATGGAAACAATTTCAATTAGGAATTCCCCAAAAATTATCTACTTTTATTCCATTTTCAATAATGAATATTTAAAAGAGCTTTCTTCCTACTTTCATCCTTCTTAATTAATTCCTTCTGTCTTACTTCCAGGGCAATTGTGGGATCACCAAGACCCACCTAATTAGTATAGAGTATTAGGTTTAAATTTCCTTTTGTTGTTACACTTTTCATAATGCACGTGCATCAATCCACCGAATGGAAAGTGAATATATATATTCAGTCAGCACATGAAAAGCAACTATTTGTTTTTGTGCTTTAGAAAGAAAAAAAATCAACTGAAGTGATGTGCATGCAGTAGTATGAAGGTCCACTAAGGACATGACATAATCAGTGATGTCACACATCCTTCCCTCAAAGGAAGTAAAAGAGAAAATAACCTAAACCAAGTGGACGTGTAGCTGGCATGGTCTTGGCCTCCACTTTCCACGTAATCCCCAGTTGCAAGGAACATCATCATCTTCAGCTCTATATGCTATGCTATGTTATTTTAATTTACTTTATATTAATTTTTATACTTTATGTGGCGAACTTCAAATCCCCGCCAATTTTGACACCTTGAAAGTGAATGAGATTGCCCATGAACTGACCCGGGTTCCTTCTTCTCTCTCTTTTCCTATATATATCCCAGCATATTTCTCATTTTCAACCAAAAGGAAAGAAACTGAGTCCTTTCTTCAACCACACAAAACAAGACCAAACTAAAGAAACAAACTTCTCCAGATTTGTAGTTGATTCTGAGAAACCGTGACTGGGGTTGCCTCAAGGTTCAGACTTGTTATGGAGGGTGGGGATAGTTTTAGGATTGGAAGTTCATCCATTTGGCGGAACAGCGACGCGGAGATCTTCTCAAACTCTTTCCACCAAGAGAATGATGAAGAGGCTCTCAAATGGGCTGCCATTCAGAAACTTCCCACAGTTGCGCGTTTGAGGAAAGCTTTGATCACTTCACCGGATGGGGAAGCCAATGAAATCTACGTAGAGAAACTACGATTGCAAGAAAAGAAAGCTCTACTTGAAAGACTGGTGAAAACTGTTGAAGAGGACAATGAGAAGTTTTTGCTCAAGCTCAAGGACAGAATTGATAGGTGAGAATCCCTCTTGTTTCTTGATCTTCTTGGTTTTAATAGAGGTTCTTTGATCAAAATGAACTTAACTAATTGCTTCTTCTCTTTTTCTTCCTTGGATATTGGATGATATTAGAGTTGGAATTGATCTTCCTACCATAGAGGTTCGGTTTGAGAACTTGAACATCGAAGCAGAAGCTCATGTAGGAACAAGAGCTTTGCCTACCTTCACTAACTTCATGGTCAATATAGTGGAGGTGAGTAATTGGTACCAACTTCATTATATGGTTGAACTTGCTAAATGATCTTTCCGAAGGAGCTTCTAATTAACTTGCCATTTTGTTTAATCTTTTTTGTTAAAGGGGTTGTTGAACTCTCTTCATGTACTTCCAAACAGAAAACGACATTTAAACATTCTAGAGGATGTTAGCGGACTAATAAAGCCTGGAAGGTACCAATCCTAATATTGTTGTATTTTTTATATTACTTTGGAGGACAAGGTCATAATTAACTTTAGGACCTCTGAAATTAACCAAATTAATATAACTTGTTTTTTCCGTTTGCTCCTCTCCAGGATGACATTGCTTTTAGGCCCTCCAAGTTCTGGGAAAACCACACTCCTGTTGGCCTTGGCTGGAAAACTTGATCCAAAATTGAAGGTTAGAACATTGAAGAAAAGTTTATATATTTATCTTGGTTAATGATGTTTCAATGTTTCTAGCTCTATTTTCTTAGCTTGATGTTCTAACTAATATAGTGTGACTTCTTGATCAGTACTCTGGTAAGGTAACTTATAATGGTCACGGGATGAATGAGTTTGTACCCCAAAGGACTGCAGCTTATGTCAATCAAAATGATCTTCACGTTGCAGAATTGACAGTCAGAGAAACCTTGGCCTTCTCAGCAAGAGTCCAAGGAGTTGGACCTCGTTATGGTTAGCTCACAGGAATTCTTAATGCTTACACTCATTTTTAAATTCAATATTTAAAACACTGACTGACATTTTAGAGGAAAATTAATTTTGACTATGTCTTACTTATACCTGCAGACTTGCTAGCGGAATTGTCCAGAAGAGAAAAGGAGGCTAATATCAAGCCTGATCCAGATATTGATGCCTACATGAAGGTAAGGAAGATGACATTTTTTGTCAGGATGTGTTTTCCATATTTGACTTGCATCCCTTAGCCTTCCTTTTATATTGTTGAACAACTGGTAGACTTCCAAACCAGAGACAATTTTTTAATATCAGTAGCTATTTGATTTTAGAGATTCCAATCTTCTACATCTTGCTATTTATTTCAAAATTTCTCGCCAGTTCAAGAAATTTGTAATGAAGTAAATATATGTCATAAATTAGTTGTAACAGCAAACAAAGCAGCTACTTCTAATCTCAATTACATGCAGTGGCAGTTAGTTATATTCAAATTATGGGAATCATCTATTTCTTTTCTTAGCACCAAAAGAATCTATTTCTTTTCCATACAAAAATGACTCAAAATTAAGTGGTTGTTCTTTTGACTCGTAATGCTCAGGCTGTAGCATCTGAAGGGCAGAAGGCAAATATGATAACAGATTATATCCTGAGGGTAAATTTATTCTTCAAAATTCATCTCTGATCAGCGTGATTCATCATAATGTTTTGTCTAAAATTCTCTAGTTTCTTTGCTATGTATTTACAGATTTTGGGACTAGAGGGTTGTGCTGATACTGTTGTAGGAAATGCAATGTTAAGAGGTATCTCTGGTGGACAAAGGAAACGTGTTACAACAGGTAAAATTAACCTGATTTCAATCTTGAAGGGTATCTTGTTTAATCACGTGAAAATTGATTATATTTGACAATATTTAAATAATTATACATCTATAAATACAGGGGAGATGCTGGTTGGACCTGCTAAAGCTCTTTTCATGGATGAAATTTCCACTGGTTTGGATAGCTCAACGACTTTTCAAATTGTGAATTCACTCAAGCAATATGTCCACATTCTCAAAGGAACCACAGTCATCTCACTCCTGCAGCCAGCACCAGAGACTTACAATCTTTTTGATGACATCTTTCTACTCTCTGATAGTCACATTGTGTATCAAGGTCCCCGTGAACACGTGCTTGAATTTTTTGAATTAATGGGTTTTAAATGTCCTGAGAGGAAAGGTGTGGCAGATTTTTTGCAAGAAGTAAGCTTCCCTATCTCTTGTCTCAATATTTTAATCTGTCTGCACAGGTAAAAGACGGTTTTATACACTTAATTTTGACCATTAATTTTTACGTTATAGGTGACATCAAGGAAAGATCAGGAGCAGTACTGGGCACACAAAAATCAGCCTTATAGATTTGTCACAGCCAAAGAGTTCTCAGAGGCACACAAGTCATTTCATGTTGGGAGATGCCTTGGTGAAGAACTTGCTACTGAATTTGACAAGTCTAAGAGCCACCCAGCCGCATTGACAACCAAAAAGTATGGAGTGGGAAAATGGGAGCTGTTAAAAGCTTGCTTATCGAGAGAATATTTACTTATGAAGCGCAATTCATTCGTCTACACCTTCAAGCTTTGCCAAGTAGGTTTAAAAATTTTTAATTTTCATTTTATTGTCTTGTCACCTAATGCTACCATTATCCTACTGACAAATTTCCTCTCTTTTCAGCTTGCTGTACTGGCAATTATTGCCATGACCATTTTCCTCCGGACTGAGATGCACAGAGATTCAGTGACTCATGGAGGCATATATGTGGGTGCATTGTTCTATGGTGTAGTTGTGATTATGTTCAATGGATTGGCTGAACTTTCCATGGTAGTTTCAAGGCTTCCTGTTTTCTACAAGCAAAGGGATTATCTCTTCTTCCCTTCATGGGTATATGCACTTCCTGCATGGATCCTAAAAATCCCCTTGACTTTTGTGGAAGTGGGTGTTTGGGTATTCTTCACCTACTATGTCATTGGTTTCGACCCATATGTTGGAAGGTAAAAAGCTATGTTTTATACATATGCAGCAAACTTGTGAATTAATATTTTCTCTGTCATCTCATTTTATATTTGAATGCTACTAATAACTAATGATGCGTATTTATATGTCAACTAATGCAGATTGTTTAGGCAATACCTTGTTCTTGTACTAGTAAATCAAATGGCTTCGGCATTGTTCCGATTAGTTGCAGCAGTTGGGAGGGAAATGACCGTGGCTCTAACACTTGGGTCGTTTACACTGGCAATCCTTTTTGCCATGAGTGGTTTTGTTCTATCAAAAGGTATTATGGATATAAAACAAAACATCACCAGTCTTTCTCCCGTTATGTTATTGACTAAAAATTCTCCTTTGTTCCCTTTATTCCCCAGACAATATAAAAAAATGGTGGCTATGGGGATTCTGGATCTCACCTATGATGTATGGACAAAATGCCATGGTAAATAATGAGTTCCTTGGGAAGAGATGGAGACATGTAAGTTTTTAACTAATGTATATGTTTATTTTTATGCCTTCACTGTCATATAAATAATCTGATATTTGGATATATTTTCTTCTTGTAGTTTCTACCTAACTCAACGGAGCCACTAGGAGTTGAAATTTTGAAATCCCGTGGATTCTTCATTCAGTCATACTGGTACTGGATAGGTGTTGGGGCTTTGATAGGATATACATTACTTTTCAACTTTGGCTACATCCTTGCTCTCACATACTTAAATCGTGAGTATCTTCGGTCTTCACCTTAAATGCATAACAAACCAGCTAAGGTAGGCCTATGTACTAATATCAAAATTGAATGTGCAGCACTTGAGAAACATAAGGCTGTTATATCAGAGAAATCTCAAAGCAATGAGCAAATAAAACGTAGCTTTTCTCATAACTCAAATAGAGGTAATTCATCTCATAACAATTGAAAATGAAGTAATGTCTATATCTACATGAATAATAGTTTATTTTAAATTCACATGACATCTCGTGGCTAACTTTGGAGCTACTTCACAGTGAGAAATGACGAAAGTATAAGTGGAAGCACCTCTCCTGAGACAAATCATAACAGGACAAGGGGAATGGTTCTTCCTTTTGAACCTCTTTCCATCACCTTTGATGATGTAACATATGCTGTCGACATGCCAGTGGTATGTAGAAACAAAACAAATATATTGAAAAGGCTTCAAGTCAGCTTAAATATAACTATTGTGACAGAAATTATTAAATACTTTCAGGAAATGAGGAACAGAGGTGTTGTTGAGGATAAATTGGTTCTTTTGAAGGGTGTCAGTGGAGCATTCAGGCCAGGTGTTCTCACTGCTCTAATGGGTGTCACAGGCGCAGGCAAAACAACTCTGATGGATGTACTTGCTGGTAGAAAAACTGGGGGATATATTGGGGGGAATATCACAATCTCTGGTTATCCAAAGAAGCAAGAAACATTTGCACGGATTTCTGGATACTGTGAGCAAAATGATATCCACTCTCCTCATGTTACTGTATATGAATCTTTGCTTTATTCAGCATGGCTTCGATTGTCCCCAGAAATCAATGCTGAATCCAGGAAGGTTAGTATCCGAATTTTCTTGACTTTTACGTTTATTATTAGTTTATCACATAGGGTGTTACTAGTTTGAACACGTGAGATTGCCATGGAGCTGCTGTGACAAATGCATACATACAAGTGCAAGTAAATTTTCTCAGTTGCTGAGTGTATAAAGACCAGAACTAATATCATCAGATAACCCAGGAAACAAAAGACAATTGTTACATGAAAAAAAAAAAAAACAAGTTTGTTTAATCATCGTTACCAAGTTTAAGTGTTTAATGGTTGCAGATGTTCATCGAGGAAGTTATGGAACTTGTGGAACTGAAACCACTAAGGCATGCATTAGTTGGATTGCCTGGTATTAATGGTCTCTCAACAGAGCAACGCAAAAGGTTGACCATTGCAGTTGAACTTGTGGCCAATCCTTCTATAATATTTATGGACGAGCCAACTTCTGGACTAGATGCAAGAGCTGCGGCTATTGTCATGAGAACAGTTAGGAACACAGTAGACACAGGAAGAACAGTTGTTTGTACCATCCATCAGCCTAGCATAGACATATTTGAATCTTTTGATGAGGTGAACAAGAGCAGAATCAGTGTAGCTATTTTAGTTTGCTCTCTTCTGTTACTGAGCTTCTAACTTTTTTGTCACAACGAAATGCAGCTTTTGCTAATGAAGCAAGGAGGGCAAGAGATATATGTGGGGCCACTTGGACATCATTCTTCCCATTTAATTAGTTACTTTGAGGTAGAAAATAGAAATGCAATGAAAATTTAGGAATACTGAAATCATGTTTTGCTCAAATCATTATCTTCCATGTAAACATTTCTCTCATTGCATACTTTTATCTTGAAGGGAATCGAAGGTGTCAATAGGATTAAAGATGGCTATAATCCGGCAACATGGATGTTGGAAGTCTCGACTTCAGCAAAAGAAATGGAATTGGGGGTTGATTTTGCTGAGGTGTACAAAAATTCAGAGTTATACAGGTATTTTCAGTTGTGTGAAGTCTAACCAAACTATAGAACTCGGAAAAAATCCACTAGAAAGAACTTAAAATGCAAAAAGTACAAGAAGATTTTTGTGATCTGTTGTTATTCAAAGTATAGAATGTTTGCTGATATTTGGTCATTGGCATTTTGTTTCAGGAGAAACAAAGCACTTATTAAAGAACTGAGTACTCCAGCTCCTGGTTCAAAAGACCTTTATTTTCCTTCACAGTACTCAACCTCCTTCCTCACTCAATGCATGGCTTGCTTATGGAAACAACATTGGTCTTACTGGCGCAATCCTCTATACACTGCTATAAGATTTCTTTACTCAACCGCTGTAGCCGCTGTACTTGGTAGCATGTTTTGGAACCTTGGCTCCAAAATGTAAGATCAAACCAGAAACTTAGAAATGTTAAAGCTTCAAACTCTTATGATCAGTAACTAGCATTTGATCTAACAGTAAATTTTCACATCAATCTTTGCAGTGACAAACAACAAGATCTTTTTAATGCCATGGGCTCCATGTATGCCGCTGTTCTCCTTATTGGCATTAAGAATGCCAATGCAGTGCAGCCAGTGGTTGCTGTTGAGCGAACAGTCTTTTATAGGGAAAAAGCAGCCGGAATGTATTCAGCTTTACCATATGCTTTTGCTCAGGCAAGCAAATCCTCATTTTAAAAACTTATCTATTGAGTGTTGCTATATCCTCACAAATCATCATCGTTGTTGGAAAGTCTTACATTATCTGTCTCAATTCTTGGGGTGTAGGTTATATATTTATTGGACAATTTGTCATATTGCTAATTGGTTTTAAGATTGAATCTAACAATGCTAATAGTCTTTTTAGTACTTAATAACAAAAACATTGAATAAAAAATAGATGCATCTAATATCTTACTAAAATAACCTGTGCATTCTTTCTAATATTATCTTATTCTTTTACAGGTTCTAATTGAGCTCCCATATGTTCTAGTACAAGCTGTGGTATACGGCATTATAATTTATGCCATGATTGGATTTGAGTGGACTGTAACTAAAGTTTTCTGGTACCTATTCTTCATGTACTTCTCCTTCCTGACCTTCACCTGTTATGGCATGATGTCAGTAGCAGTAACCCCGAACCAACACATTTCTTCTATAGTTTCCTCTGCATTCTATGCAGTGTGGAATCTCTTCTCAGGATTCATAGTCCCACGACCGGTAAGTTTTGGCTTCCTTTCAAATTTACGCATTGAGATTTGTACTTTCCAAGCATAGAAGAAGATCCTAATTAAGTTTAACTTATTTTATTTTTCCTTTGTCTATAATAACAGAGAATCCCAGTGTGGTGGAGATGGTACAGTTGGGCAAATCCTGTAGCTTGGAGTTTGTATGGATTGGTGGCTTCACAATATGGAGATATACAACAAAGCATGGAATCCAGTGACGGGATAACTACAGTGGAAGGCTTTGTAAGAAGCTACTTTGGTTTCAAGCACGATTTTCTGGGAGTGGTTGCAGCTGCGATTGTTGCATTCCCTGTAGTCTTTGCATTGGTCTTTGCCATATCAGTGAAGATGTTCAATTTCCAACGGCGTTAAGAACGCGTTTCAAGTATTTTGTACAGGGTGTTCCATGTAACATGTGAGAAGATATCCACATAGCTTCTTTTTTTTATTCCTTTATTTACCAATTAAATTAAACTTATCATAGTCAAAATCCACTAGGATCTGTCAACAGTAGTAGTGGAGAAATTTAGGTAGTTTAAGATCATAGATTTAAATCTCATTGGCGTCACTGTAAAAAATAAGTATACATATTTGATATTATTAATATAACACTTGATATATTTACTGAATGCATATGTTATTTCATTCTTTTTCTTCTAATATTAAGCACTCATAAACTCTCAAGTAGAGCAGTGGCTTTATCTTGCAAAATCTGCCATGCCATATTGATATGCCTTACTGCAGAATGTATTCCCCTGATAGAACCTGCACATATTGGTTATCATCAAGGGAAAGAAAATGAGTGAAAATGAATGAATAAGGAATAAAACTCTTGAGATAATTTATGCATACCGTGAGTCATGAAAACATTTCCTGTTGAATTTACTGAGTCAAGTAGATCACTCACGATTTAGCTTATTCCCATGATCTTCAGAATTTAGCTAATGTACCACCGAAAACAAACTAAAGAGAACGTTATTATTACATAATTTGTAGCAATTGTTCATGGCATGTACATAATTCCGTTTCTAATTTAAAAAAAAAAAAAAATAGGAAGGGTCACTGACCTATAACTAGTCTAAATTAAATGTTAAATGTCATTTTTGTTCTTTTAGTAGATAAGTTTAAAAAGTCTGCTTACATTCTTTATTTTCAAAATATATCATTTTAATTATTTTTTAAATTTTTATTAAAAACGTTATATTTTATCAACTTTTAAATTATAAAATAATTAATTTAAAATCCTCACAATTTTGTTAATAACAAACTACAATAGTAAACAAGAATGATATTGTTTCTCATCGCTGCCACATCCTTCTTCCGAATTACCCATGACAGCCTCAGCACAAAACCACCGTTAACTAAACGACCGTGAACCACCACAAAACTCACCGTAAAAAACAGTACCAAGATTGAGACTGTCCCCATTACAAACCCTTCCTCAACTAATAATTTAAAAAATGTTTCTATTTTAATATTTCCAATGGAAAAAAATTGGCAGAAAAATTTCTAAGAATTCATTTTCATATAAAAACTAATTTAATGTCTCATACCTGGCATACATATTAAATTCACACTTCCTAATTACATGAGTACATTTTTTATATTATTTTGATAAATATATATTAGTAGATATGTGAATAAATATTTAAAATTATATTTTTATATATACACATACTTTATATAATTGTTATTATTGAAAGTGTTGTCCTAGATAAAATTATCTTTACTTTAATGATATTTTGCATGCTCCTTTTTTATTTTATTTTAAAAAAATTAATTTAATTCGTTCACTTTTTCACATTTAATTTAGAATAACAAAATTTGAGTGAAGTTGTTTAGTTACAATAAATTTGACAATTATTTTTTTCATGAATTAAAATTATGAAAAAGAAAATGAGAGAATTATTTTTATGAAAATGAAAGACTTGAGATTTAATAAATAGAATAATTTATTTATATGCTTTCAATTTTAAAAAAAAAATTGAAATATTAAACACACTATCATGTAAAAATATTAATATAACAATACATATTTATTTGACATTATTTTGTACAAAATGTGATGTGTAAGCATAGAGTGGAAGAAAAAGGTTATCTTGCATTATAATTAAAAATATAAATAATGTTATCAAACAAAATAATTCAAATACCAAATATTATAATTTATAAAAAAAACAGTAATATTATTTAAAACAATAATAATAAGATAACTACATATAGGAAATAAAAGAAAGAACACTAAATAACAATTCTAAACAAAAAGAAAGTAGACTTTATGTTTATAACATAGTAATATTATTTTTTTCTTTTTTTTAAACTCCTCTTTTAATATATATATATATATATATATATATATATATATATATATATATTACTTGTTGATTTTTTTTACAACAAAACTCGTTTATTTAATTAAAAGGCACAAGAAGTGACAAAAAAAAAAAACTAAAGCACCCTACTCTCAACAAATTCATAACCAGCAGTACATATGTATGACAATAATAAACTCAAGAGAATTTTGTCAAAATAATTATTGTCCATATTATAAACTTAACTTTTGGAATTCCCGTGGAGATTGAAACCAATTAATTAGTGAATATTGAAGTCCTTCACGAGAAGAAAGCCATTGATATATGTTTGTATTATCACTTTATCCATCAAAGCATCTACATCTTTGTAGAAAGAAAAAAAACAATTCAACATGAAAGGTAGGTTAAACGTCAAATATTATAAGAAATTAAAAAAAAAAATCAGAAGAATGAACAAAATGATAGAAGCTTACTTTAAAGTGAAGCGGAAAAAACAATGAGTATACGTAGAAAAGACATTAGAGAAAGAAATTGTTTCAACATTTGATCTTTACTTAGGAAAGTATTTATAATGGTAGTTAAATATTTTAAAAAGGAAAGATTGAATGTTAAAATAATTAATATTGTTAATTATCCTAATTTGAATATTTTGGATCAAAATTTATATTAATTATTTATCAATTATCTTAATCAAAATATATATTTTACATAACTTATTTAAACTAAATATTTTAATAAGGGAATGATTGAATTATCAAATCGTAAAGAATATTGATTCCCTCAATTAAATGTAATAAAAAATTGATACCAATTCATAAAATACAAATTCATCAAAAAAATTCATGTATTAATATTTGAGTATTAATTAATTTATTAATATTTATATTACTCATGCCCCCATTTAGTAATAGGAGTGTTCACCACCCACAAATTCGAATTGATCCAAACTGATTTGAATAGTTTGAATTTGGTCATTTATGTATTCAGATCAAAATCGAACAAAATCGATCAAAATCGTTCATGTACAAGTTTGGTAAGAGATTTAGATTTATAGATCTAATTTAAATCAAACCGAATCGATCAAAACAGTAAAAAAAATTGAATTGTTTGATTTGATTTTAAATACTACTAATATTGAAACTCTAAGCGTTAAAATTACAAGTGTTGTGAATGCTGGTATTAAAACTTTTTAAGATATTACTTTCATATACATTGTTATTTGTTTTATCTTATTTTTATATTTTTTTATCATGTTTATAATATTAATGGATCATATTTTCTTTATTTGTTTTAGTAATTTTGATTATAACAAAGTTTATTGTAAAAATCAATTAATTTTTAGAAAATAGTTATGATTCAAACTATTATAATAAATCTCATTGAAAATATTTTATTTTAATTTATATTAACCTATTTTAAAATATTATATTAATAATATTAAATAAATCAATTTTATATCAACTGAGAAAAAAAGGGAACTCAGCCGCAAGAGGATTGTAACATGTACAAACACCCTTATTTAGCAAGTTACGAAAAGAAGTGCAGAATAATTAGTTCACAGGGATAGTCCTTGTATAATCATTCATCAACGAATGTCATAATTAATTAAAATATTTTAGTCATGATTAATTATCATAATTAAATATTTCAGAATTAAATAATTATCTTAATTATCATAAATGATACATATATTTTTATGAATTAAAAATAAAATAAATTTACTTAATATTTTTTTAAGGGAATGAATATAAAATTGTCATGTAATATCATCCTATAGAATAAAAAAATTATGCGTATTTTTCTGTAACGTTTTTTTCGTAGAAAAATCCAAAGAAACTTCCTAAAAAAAATTCACAATAAATTTTGCAGGAAATTAGAATTTTCTAAGAGTGATATATAATATACTACTTAGTACTTACAGGGTTCATATATAACTTTTTTTGTAAGCAGAATATTTTATATAAAAACTAAGTGATTGCATAAAAAATGTTCACTTAGATGTACATATTACAGAAAATGGAAAAATCAACCAGTATCATCCACCCACAATTAGGAATTGCTCGCTTAGAAGAAGATACATATTACAGGGTTCATATATAGAATATGCATGTTTCCGTATTCTTTATGTATGTAAACAAACACGGACGTGTATACTGAACTAACCCTTCCTTATTCAAATTCCCAAATTAATCTCTTAAAATTGTAATTTTATTTCTGGTCCTTTAAAATAATATATGGAATGTAAATCTTGAAATGTTGAAACACTGAAACACGTACAGGGACCCTAATCCCTTTTCTCCCACACACAAGTAGTGAATTTAAAGTAAGATAAACATACACTTAATTAATCCAAGTTCTTGTTTTAATTAATCCATGTTCTTGTTTTAATTTACTCTAATTTAGTATCATCGCATAACTTTAGCTGTATTTTTTGTTCGAAATTTATTTGAGCCTCTATTAATTCAAACTCCATCAAGTAAAACCCGGGAGAATAAACTCTCTTTTAATTCAAATTAAAAAAATCTATTCAATCTATGATCACCTTCAACTAGATACATAATTAAATCCAAATCAACAATTATTGACATTCTTAATTAGACTTAAATCTAAATATGCGAGTGTCTGTCTGATTCTGAACTGATTTTAACAACAAAAAAAGTGTTTGAGTGACTTTGACAAAAGAAAAAAAAATATCACTTTCACTAGATTCTGGTTAATTAAAAGATATGTGTGTGTTAGTGTTAAAATTTTTTTCTCACTCCTATTTTTATAGTAATTATTAAAAATACAAATTAATTATAATAATAATAAAATTATATTATATTAATAATTAAGCCATAAAACTAAAATTATACAATTTTTATAAGAAAGTATATAATTTGATTCTTAATTTTCTTATTTTTAAAAATTTTAGTATTTATTAATGTTTACATATTATTTAAATATAATTAATAACTAAATGTGTAATTTATTGGAAATAATAAGTAAACTAAATTTTAAAGAATAGGTGGGAAAGATTCTTCGTGAGTTTTCTCAACCCCAACAAAAACGTGGTTGAATTAAAATTTTTCATCACACTTTTTCTAAAAACTCAAACCCAAACCAACTCATCTTTGACATAAACAGAAATAGAAGAGCTAAAACTTGCCACCAACCTTCCCATCACCATGCCTACGGCTACCATTTCCACACAAAAATCATAACTTGACTCATTGAATAAATATCTAAATTTATCCACAATGAGTAAAATTTATTTATTCTAGATAAATATATTAAAAAGTATATAATAAATGCGCATAAAAAATATATAAATATATTTTACAAATAAATGTTTATTATATTTTATGATTAAGATTTTGTAAATATTTAAATATTTTTCAATTGATTTAAAACTCATGATGCATTTTACTTAATTATTTATTTTAACAGTTTAAATTTTTAAATTTGATTTCAAAATATTATTTTTTATTTATTATTTTTTAAAAAGGGAATAATAAAACTTTTTGCTTAATTAAAATACTAATAATGAGTCTAAATATAAATATATAAATATCTATAAAATATGAGAATAAATACTATTATCACATACATACGACTCTTAAGATTTATCTTTTTTTTAAAATTATTATAAATAATAATATAATATATTTTTTTAATGCTTTGTTTCAATTTAGAGTGAAATAGAGAGAAAGAAATAAGAATGATGGAAATAAAAGACATAGGGTGAAAAGATGTATTGTTTAATTGGATGGATAGAAATAAGAAGGAAAGAAGAAGAAAAAAGGAAAGGTGTTTTTGGATCTATATTTGGCATGCCTCAATAACTTGAGTTTAATATAAATCAAATATGGTTTTTTTTATTAACTATTATGTTTGGCATTGCATTCAAAACATGATTCAAAATATATATTCAAGTCTCATTGAAACTATTAGAAGTAGTTTTGCATCAATATTAACATGAGTTAGTGTTATTTGTTTCATGTATATCCTTAGTTAGAATTAGATCATTTTGATAATTATACACTAAAAATCAATACTATGATCAGAAAATATTAGTCATCGTCCTTCAACAATTAATAAATACTTTATATTAATACTATTGTAAGAAAAAAAATATATATGTAGTCACTTATATTTCTAACAATAGTACCAACCAAGTAATTTAAAATAGGTACTGAACTGTAGTCCCATTCTTACAATGCTCATCAACCAAAGTAATTTTCTGGGACCTGGTGTTTGAGAACGTTTCAATGTCTGCATTAATATGCTGCAATATGGTTATGCGAAATTCTATATTTTTAGGATTTGCACTAGGTGTTGCTCGCAACTTACAAGCCATATATCTCTTTTAGTCATGAATTGAGTATCTATAAGAGGAAGGTTTTGATTGAAATGGATATTTTATATAAGTCCAAATTTCGTTGTCAGAATGAGTTATTATCCGTGTCAACTCTGCATAATGTATGGTTCCTATCACTTAAATATATTATTGATATAGAGTCTTGATTGATTCAATGATTCTTAACAAATTTTATCCAACAATTAACCTTGAATATCATTCTTTGATAAGGAAGTGGTAGATATCTTGTATGTCGTTCATCATAATCTATCACGAGCCAGTGTACGTATTTCAACTTCCTTGTGTGACAAATAACTTGTTTTTATGACTTGAATATCTATTTATTTATTTATTTATTATTCTATGAAATTAAAAAGATGTTATTTTAGCTCTCATTAAAGGCCTGTTAAGGGATTAAAATTAAAACACATTATTTTCATGAATATAAGAACGAAAAACAAGTTTAATTAAACATAGACAAGTAAAAAATAGTTATACTCTTAAAATTGAAAAACGTTAACATTTCAAAGTTTTGCAATATTAACCAACCAAGTGACGAATGCATGGCATGGGTTCAGAGCAGTGACGAATGCACATTTAAAAGCGGGATGCCCTCAAATGTGTATATTTTGTCTCTTTATTTTACAGATAATAATTATTAATTTTCATTTTTTAAAAATAGATTGTCCTCCTAACTTAGCCACTGGTTCAGAGGAGTGACAACTGTGAATTAATTCTTTGAAGTTTGAATGGCTCGATAAAGTATGAACAATTATTTGAAGAATCGGGTAGAGGACAAACTTTTTAGCTCCACGTTGTGTTCAATATGTTGATATTATTGAAGCTTCAAGTTTAAAAGAAAAAGGAAAAAAAATAGCTGCAAAACAAACTTGCATATGAGACCAACAAGTTGAATTTATTGTTGATGTGTTTACTTGTTGTCTCTTGGATTATCATGTTGTTGCTTCTTTTGTTTAACTAGTTTGCTTTAGAAGTTCATCACTCGAACTATCAGTTGTTACTTGTAAGGCTTATTTGTATTTTGGTTTCGAAGTTCATGAGTTAGAAAAAAAAAGTTTATCATATGAAAATCAGTTGATACATTTTCAGTTATATAACAGAAAATTTTCATTTTTCAATGCAATTTCTCTGTGGGTAGTAATAAAATTTTAGTACTGGACTTCGCTCATTTACATCCCCTACTAAATAATTGTAAAAAGTTAATTGTACCAAGCATTTTATACAAGGCAATTGACATACACATTGAGCAGAGCACATTTAAAATTTAGTTTTTCTTTTGCTTCTATCAAAAATAGGTCCCACCGAGATTTGAACTCGGGTTACTGGATTCAGAGTCCAATGTCCTGACCACTAGACCATGGGACCATTTGTTTAAAGTATAAATTTAACTATTTAAATATCATACTAGAGTGTGATCCCCTCCGGGAAGATCAATCATGAAAAATTTAAGTGTTTTGTGTGACACAAAGGACAAATCAAAACATGACCAAAAGGCCTATATCTTCAGGGGGGCACACATGGCATGAGCAGATAATAACTAGAATGTAAGACAAGGGGAAGGTGCAAATAGCCTTTTTCTTCATACGTCACATGTGAACAAAAATAATGATCAACATTAGTATATGATGTCCAGTAATGTATTAGCTTCAATTCACAAAAATATATGGGCGCTGTATAATGGAGCCTCCCACCGCATGATCCCATTGTATCACTTTCTCGAAGATGTATGTGATATTAGAAAACCATTGCACATCACAGTCCCAACATTAGAAGGGAAACCGTGACTTTACTAGCTATTTGATAGGGAAGAAATTTTAATTATTTTTTAAATCTTAGATTGAGAATTTTAATTTTTTTATATTTGGTATCCGTTTAAAAAAATAAAACTCATGTGTTTTTCAAGAATTTTCTTAACAACCTGGGAAGATGAAAATGTTATTTTTCTGAATTTAATTTTTTTATAATAATAAAAAAATCATGTTATTCTTATTAATACAATAAATAATTAAAATAACTGCTAAAAATATAATTTAATTCTTCAATTTTTAAGAAATTTATCTAATATTTTCTATAATCAATCAAACAAATTTTATTCGTTTTCATAATTCATAATTCATAGGAATTATGTTTCTTGAATATGAAAAATTTCTTCCCTATCAAACATCTTTTTAGGAACATTTGATAAAAGAGAAATTTTTAGTTTATTAAGAATCTTAAGTTGAAAATATTTAATTCTTATGTTTGGTTTTTTAAAATAATATTCTCATTCAATAATGTTCTTCGATCCAAGGGAATATTTTTTTACTATGTTTCTCACTAAAATATTTCCATTAGGAGGATTCTAACTCTTTTGAGTTAAGAATCAAGTTTTATTATGATAAAAATTTCATATTATTCTTGTTAAATTATTTAATATAGTAAATAATTAAATATTATGATAAAAATACGAGAGTAAATTATATATGTATTTCATATGTTTTTTCAAATTATACTTGATATCTCTCCTTTTTTGCATCCGACAAAATTTTCCTTAATTGTTTAGCTCACATTACATTCAAACCATCTTCCTCTTAAACACAATTTAATAATTTAACATAAAGTAGGCACATGTTGGTCACATGACTTTTAATGAAAATTTATATCTAAAATATTTTCATCTTCTTTCTCAAAATCACATCTTGGATTTTACCAACCTTCATATTCTTCAACAATCTCTCTTCACTTACCACCACCACCTCCTTCTCCTACTCCTCCCTCTCCCATGGCAACATCATTTCTTCCTCCTCATCGTCATCCTCGTCCACCAATTCGGAGTTCGAGCACACCCACTCTTGTCGAAGCAACCACCACCACCTCCGCCATCGTCATATTCACCTCCACCACCTCCTTGTCCCCCACTGTAGTTTTGGCCATCATCATTGTAGCGTTTGGTTTCCTAGACACTAGCGTCGTCGAATAAAAGTAATGTATAAAAAGGAAGGCGTATCAGGTGCAATTTGAAATAATACAGGGAGTGTGAGTGTAATTTACTCAATCAAAAAAAATTATTTGCTAAGATATTTCAATTGGCGTTAGTTAACAACAACGTTGACAAGAGGGGGTAAAAATAATATATAAAAAGGGAAGAATATCAGTTACAATTTGAAGAAAAAAAAAACACAGAAGATCCAAGTATAATTTACTTAAAATACTATATTACCATTTTAATCCCAAGAAACTTATACAAGAATATTTATGATCAACCAAACAAATTTTCTTTATATCAAATGTCCCTTAAAAATGGGTTTATCTAACAAACAAGGAAAAATGAGGTTAAACAACCTAATCTTCAATAACCAATAGAATTTAAACATTTGTCTTGTTATGAATTCTATCAATTAATGTTATAATTATCAAATTTAATTTAATGTATCATCTTTTATTTCTCTTTCATATCATTTATATATAAAATTAAAATTTTATAATTACTAATTAAAATTATAGTAAAATACATAATATATGTAATAAAATTATAAAATATTAAAATCTAAATAATTATTTTTTAATTAATTATAAAAATATATAGTCTTTATTCACTTTAGCTAAAAAAAATTTATAAAAAAATTTAGATAAATAGTTTTCATTTATTTTAACTTTAGAAGAATTAAGTTGAATTTTTTAAATTGATTGAAATATATAAAAATTAACTTTAGCTAAATAGTTCTCATTTTACATTTAACTTTACAATCCTATTGTTGGTATGTATCAACATATATGTACACAAAAAAAGTGTATCTAACATATTTCTATAACATATCTTAACATACAAGACGATTTAAGACAAGATGACAGAAAATTATTATTACTTGCTAAACAACTCTTGAAATTAATGGTCGTAACGGATTACACTTCATATTTTTGAACTACAAACAATAGTCTACTACAAGTTTAGGTGACAAAAAATTATATATAACTGTGATTTTAATTTTTATAATTGTATTACGTATATTTATGTATTTAGCTTAATTTTATTTATTAACTTTTAATTAGTAATTATAAAGTTTTAATTTTATACATAAATCATATGAGAGATAAATTAAAAATAATGCATTAAATGTGATAATCAATTATTAATAATAAAATTTAAAATAAAATAATTATCTAAATTTTATTGGTCAAAGATAGGATTGTTTGACTCTATATTTTCACTTGGGATCAATTAGACAAATATCTTAAAACATCTCTAATGAAAATTTCTTAACTGAATTTCTTAAGTTATTTTTTATTATTTTCACAATACTTTTTATAGTTCTTACATATTATGTCATTGTAAAATATTCACATATAAATTTGTTCCAACAATAAAAAATAATAACAAACGTCAAGAAAGTCACAGTCTTATATATTTTTTATTCTCACTTAATTATAGTGTTATTATGTGTCAGAAAATATTATTTTTTTATTGTTAAAAAATGGTTTTTTTGCAAAAGATATAAATCTTATTTTTATAATTTTTTTCCTGCCACATATATTTACATGGATAAAAAATTCTTCTAAAAGCCCCAATTAGAGATACTATTAAAAGAAAAAAATATAAATTTATTAAATGTCTTCATTACTATGTCTTCTTCAAAAGTCTCACACTTTAGTAGCAAGAGCTCATGTTTAACATGGACATCTTACGAGAATCAAAGTTACTCTCTATAATAATAATTACCTATTCATACTTCATTCTTTTACATTTTTATCTTCCACTTTTTTTTATTTTTTATAATTACTAAATACTAATCAAATATATATGTTCATGAGAAAAATATTTCTAGATATAATATTTTTTGAAAATGTTCGTAAAAAAAATTATAGTTTGAAATAAGACAAATATGACAACATAGATTAGGTCTAATGAAAGATGATAATTTCTTATATTACGATAAATTAAGGTTTGAATCATTATTAAAAAAGTTTTAATTTTAGTTCTCAATCATCTCTTGAATAACATTGTTTCTCAAAGAGATTAGTCTTGGTAAATGACAAAAAAATAACCATTGCAATATATACATAAAAAAACATTGTATTTGCCATCCATTTATTTATTTTTTGTACTTTTTTTAATTATAACTTAATTTTTCTTTTCACAATCAGTGGTTAGAAAAAAATGTTACTGATGATTGAAAAGTTTAAGTGAGAATCAATTACTGGAAACTGGAGAGAGAATCAAACGATGTTTTTCAAGTTGAGGTAGATTTATTGTAAAAAATAAAATAAAATTAAGGTACTCTTTTCTCACTTCTCAAAATTGCAAGGAGGCACGTAAACGATGAATGCTCCTTTCTTCTTTCTTTCTTTTTTTTAATTTCTTTTTTCATGATCGATGATGCCAAAAATAATTGGCTTGCTGACAGTGGCACAATGCATCAACCAGCAATGTCATTGTCGATAAAAATGTACTTGAATTAATTCGAGCTGGCCCGCTTGATGTCCTTGTTAGTATGATTGATAAAATTATTGACCTAACTTGATAAAACTAGTCTCTTAACTCGTAATTTTTATTTACATAATTTAAATTTTAAGATATTATATCAAATTTTTTTATCTAATTAACTTGTATTCAATAATTAAATTAATTATTATTTGAATGATTAATAATTAAAAATTACCAAAGTGGGTTGTATCAAAGAATAAATAGTACATTTTAACAAAAAAAATAGTATATAAAATTATAGTGTAAATGATTTAATTTGATACTTATAATGAATTTGTTAACTCTTGTAATAATTGTCTTAAAATTTATATCAATATTTATTTCTAATTAATAATATAAAATATTTTAGAATGAGATTCAGCCAAGTTATATATTTATTTTTGGTACAATAACATGTATTTTTTTTTTTACATTTTTGAGATGGGTTAATACTTCTGCATATTCAAAATTCAAACTTATGTCCAGACCATTAAAAATGTCATTTTAATTGATCCATATGTTTAGTTATCAGCTAAGTTAGATTAAAAATCTTACTATTAAAATTTTAAAAAATTTATTATTTTCTTTACCAGAAATTTTTTATTACTCTAAATTACATATTTCATTTTATAATATATTCTACTACCCCACCAGCCACCACCATAACACCCAAACACTCCTTTCCAACCCCAAGTTTATGTTCCCAAAATCATATACGATCTTATCTTTTTTTATCTATTAATATACACAATCTTATCTGTTTAAGTATCTCAGTTTCGTCCATAATTAATGAGCTTACCATTACCACAAGTTCCTCGTTCTCAAAGTCAAGCCTTACACGTCAAATTTCCGTGGCACCTGCTATATATGACATCCCTTCTTTATTTTAGGTTTTGGAATTTATAGTATACCTTTTCAAAAGTAAAAATAAAATCCATATAGAATATAAATATATTTTACAATAATTGTTATTTCCTTTTCTAAACTTTTGATTTAATACTTCGTTTATTTTATTTTTAGCTTCATTTATACTTGTCTGTCAAAAAAAATTTTATTTATACTTTCTAACACTTTGAAAGGTATCAGGCCCAAGATTAACAAAGATGAAAGATAATAGCAGAAAGAAAAGAAAGAAGCAAAGTATTATTGATTAACTTGAATATACAAGAGAGGTAGCTATATATATATACAAGACAGCTAACAACTAACTGATATAACTAACTTTTAACTATTCTACTGTCATCCCCCTGCAAACTCAGCGAAGAGGAATGGACTCTGAGTTTGGAACGAAAACGATGAAAAGCTGAAGCAGAAAGAGACTTTGTAAGAATGTCTGCAACTTGTTCAATGCCTGGGATATGTTGAACAAACACTTGTTTATGTAATACACGATCACGAACAAAATAAAGATCCAATTCAAAGTGCTTAGTTATTTGATGCATAACAGGATTGGCAGCTAACATCACAACACTGGAATTATCACAGAAGACAGTTGGAAGAGTAGTGCAGGAAATTTGAAGTTCGGATAGAAGAGATTGCAGCCAAGCAATTTCTGCCATTGTTGCTGCTAGGCTTCGAAACTCAGCCTCGGTGCTAGATCGGGAAACAACTTGCTGCTTTTTGCTAGTCTAGGAAATGAGGTTGGAACCAAAATAAACACAAAAGCCGCTTGTAGATTTTCGATCATCAATGTCAGAACCCCAGTCCGAATCACAGAAAGCTATAAGTCTAGAGTCCTGGGATTTGTGAAAAACTAAGCCATGAGTTAATGTGTCTGCCAAATATCTTAAGATCCTTTTGACAGCCTTCCAATGCACTTCAAGAGGTTGATGCATAAATTGACTGACTTTATTTACAGCAAAGGAGAGGTCGAGATGTGTGATTGTTGCATATTGCAGGCCCCCAACAATTGACCGACATAAAGTTGGATTAGAAAAAGCTGTATCTCCATGAATAGACAGTTTCTGATTGGTAACCATTGGAGTCGGCATGGGTGAGGCAGAGTGCATATTCGCTTTAACCAAAAGATCAGCAATATATTTTGTTTGTGTTAAATGGAGAGTTGTGGGAGAAACATATGTAGCTTCTAAACCAAGAAAATACTGAAGATGACTAAGATCTTTAAGAGAAAACTGGTTGTTGAGTTGAGAGATGAGTAAGGAAATGGCAGAGGAATCATTGCCTGTTATAAGAATATCATCAACATAAACAAGAAGGTAAATAGTAGAGGAAGAAGTAAATCTAGTATATAAAGATGCATCAGATTTTGTATTCTGAAACCCAAATTTTGAAGAGTTTGATTGAGTGTATGAAACCATGCACGAGGAGCTTGTTTGAGCCCATAAATTGCTTTGTTTAACTTGCAGACAAGATGAGAATTGGCACTTTGAAAACCAAGTGGTTGATGCATATAAACATCTTCTTGTAGAACACCACTGAGAAAAGCATTGTTGAAATCAAACTGGCGGATGAGCCACCCATTCATGAGAGCTATGGAGATAATAAGTCGAACAGTAGATGGTTTAACAATCGGGCTAAAAACTTCATTAAAATCGAAACCTTCTTTTTGTTGAAATCCTTTGGCAACTAGGCGAGCTTTATATCTGTGTATCTGTCCATCAGGTTGTCTTTTAATTTTGAAAACCCACTTGCAGTCTATAGGTTGAATATGAGGTGGAGGTGAAACAAGAGACTAGGTGTGATTATTGATGAGAGCCATATATTCTTCAACCATTGCTTGTTTCCAGTGGGGACAATGCAGGGCCTGAGAGATTTTAAGAGGTTCTGAGTTTGTTAAATCATGAGTGATAGACTTGGAGGTGGCTGCATATGACTTTGGTTTAAAAATGCCAGACTTGCTGTAGGTTTGCATAGGATGGCTGGAAACTGTAGTAACTGCTTCTAATTGAGAAGGAGAGGTAGAAATAGATGGCAAAGCTGGAGCAGTGAGAGAATCTGAAACAGACACACTTGAAATACCATTAGAAGTACCTGTTGAATCATTTAAAACAGAAGCAGAAATTTGTGCAGTGACTTTAGCCTTAGAAATAGTCGGGATTTGAGGTATAGAAGGAGAAAAAGATGGTGAAGAAGTAATAGAAGCATTGTTGAATAAATCAGAATAGGGAAAGAGTAACTCATCAAATATAACATCTCTAGAAATAATCATTTTGCCAGTGGAAGAGAGACACTTATAGCCTTTATGATTAACAGCATAACCAAGAAAAATACATTTGGTGGATCGAAAATCTAGTTTATGGTTATTATATGGTCTCAGTAAAGGAAAACATGCACAACCAAATACTTTCATAAAGCTATAATCTGGTTTATTATGATGAATGATTTCAAAAGGAGATTTAAAGTCAAGAACAGGTGTAGGTAGGCGGTTTATAAGATAAATAGCGGTGGTAAAGGCTTCTTCCCAATAAAATAAAGGTAACTTAGCATTTGCAAGAAGAGCTAATCCTACTTCAGTAATATGCCGATGTTTTCTCTCAACTCTACCATTTTGTTGATGAGAGTAGGGACATATAAGTCTATGAGTGATGCCATTAAGATGCAGAAAATTAATAAAGTTGTGTGAGGTAAATTCTTTGGCATTATCAGTCTGAATGTTTTTGATTTTTGAACCAGTTAGCTTTTCAATAGTGGTCTTATATTGGAGAAATATTTGAAAGACTTGAGATTTATTGTGCAAGAGGTAAAGGTAACTGTATCTAGTAAAAGCATCAACAAACAACACATAATATCTGCAGCCAGAGGTACCAGAAATAGGAGCAAGGCCCC
The DNA here is from genome assembly GCA_013407115.1 of Glycine latifolia. Taxonomy (NCBI): domain Eukaryota; kingdom Viridiplantae; phylum Streptophyta; class Magnoliopsida; order Fabales; family Fabaceae; genus Glycine; species Glycine latifolia. The sequence goes on along the minus strand of CM023945.1, from coordinate 14,655,062 downwards.
AAATGTCAATGAAAATCAAATCAAGAGGAGAATTATAAGTAGTAGAAGAAGAAAAATGAGGAAGCTGATGTATTTTTCCCAAACAACAGGCTTCACAAACAGTAGAAGCAGAAGTATTTTTATTAGCAGTAAATGGAAGATTACATTTGTTTAAAACAACTTTAACAATGTGAGGACCAGCATGTCCCAATCTTTTATGCCACAAATCAAACGAATCAAGCTTAGAATACAAAGCAAAATGAGTATTTTGAACAGAATAAGATGGAAGCACATGAACATCTTTAAATTGGTAAAGACCATCTTTAAGAAAGCCCTGGAGAACAACTTTCTTGTTGACCTGAGATTTGACAAGGCAGAAATCAGGGTGAAATTCAAAAAAGACATTATTATCTTTGGCAAACTGTGAAACACTTATCAAATTTTTAGTTATAGATGGCACATGTAAAAGATCATTGAGCTTAAAAACAATAGAAGAATTAGAATGAGTGAAGAAAGATTGGCCAATATGGTGGATAGGTATACCTGCACTATTACCAACATGCACCTGATCAGCTCCATTATAATCAGAGCTGGAGGAAAAATTACCAAGGTCATTTGTCAAATGATGTGTTGTTCCAGAATCTGGGTACCAGGATGAGTCAACAAGAGATACAGGTCTTGCTAGATATGCTGAAGGATTATGAAAGGGCGGAGGTGGGGGCGGAGGTGGTGGTCTTGGATTATGCATTTGAGTTGAATAAGGCTGATGTAGAGGTCCTTGGTTGGTGTTCTGATATGTTGTGTCATACCTATAAAAGCATCTTGATGCAGAATGACCATTTTTGCCGCAGATTTGGCATTGAAGTCTGTTTTGATTCCAGAATGAGCCTTGATTTCTGTTGCCTCTAGAGCTGCGACCTCCTCTGCCTCGTCTGCCACCAAAAGTTCGGTTGCCATTGTATTCTGGTGTGGTGTTTCTTTGATTAAAGTTGGCTTGAATAGGTGTAAGATCAGTTTTCTTGAATCGATCAAGCATGTCTTCTTGAGCTAGAAGGAAGGCTTCCAATTCGATAATAGAGAAAGGAGGAACTCTGGACATTGCAGCAGTGATTAATGGATTATATTCTTCACTTAATCCATCAAAGATAGCTTCAGAATATTCTGCATTAGTGAGAGGAGATCCTACAACTCCCAAAAAATCAACAACCTTTTTGATTTGAAGTAGATATTCAGATGCTGGGCCTTTCTTTTTGATGGATTTCAGCTGATTCTTGAGTTGCTTCACTTTTGCTTGCGTGTGGGAAGAAAAATAAGTCTGGAGTTTTGTCCAGATTTCATGTGCAAACTTACAGCCCACTATTCTATTTTTAAATGACATATTCATGGATGAAAGAAGCCAAGAAACAAGCAAATTATCTTGTTGGTACCAGTGGGTGTATGTTGCAGCATCATGCGTGGGAGTTTTGTCCTTGTTGAGATGATCTTGGAGATTATGGCCATAAATGGAGGCTAAAGCAAGCTGTTGCCATGGCAGAAAGCTTTCTTCATCAAGTTTGTCTGCAATAGGGGTAGAGAAGGACTTCATAACAAGCCTTGTTGCCTGTGTGCTTGCATTGCTGGTTTCGGACCTCGGAGACTCTGGGTTGGCATCCATGGATCGACTGAAGCTCTGATACCATGAAAGGTATCAGGCCCAAGATTAACAAAGATGAAAGATAACAGCAGAAAGAAAAGAAAGAAGCAAAATATTATTGATTAACTTGAATATACAAGAGAGGTAGCTATATATATATACAAGACAGATAACAATTAACTGATACAACTAACTTTTAACTATTCTACTGTCACACTTCAAATTATACGTGTGTAATTATATAGTAATGTTAAATAAGGAAAACAAATCATTATAATTCATTAATTGCTAATGTAAATTTTTTTTATAAATTTTATTATTTAATATAGAAGAAAGACATTTATAAGTTTTTTAAATTTCAAAGAATATATATGTAATTTTCTTAAATTCTAAGAAAAATATGTGTAGATTTTTCAAAAGAAAAAATGTGTATAATTTTCGTAAATATGGGAGACATGTATAATTTATATATAAAAAAAAAAATACTCCATATAGCAACATGTAATTTAACCAAAACAATTATTTAATACAGTACTATAAATGGACACTGACGTTTCCAAGTAAATCGTATAAATCTACGTGTTGTGGGTAGGCTACCTGATGCCGAATTCCATGTTCGGGATAATTAGGTTGCATTTTTTAATAGATAAAAGCTGAATTTATTGTTGCAAAGAAAATGCAGAAATTACATCATTTGCTATTTGAAGCCAGAGCAGAAATGAAAAGTGTGATTTTGTTTTGTTTTTCCATATAATGTACAAAAAAATTATACGATATCACGTATTTGAAAATAATTTTTTGCAAACAAATATTTGTAAAGAGTATGAAGAATTTTAGAATATGAGAAAAAAAGTCAAATTTATACTCAATATTCCAAATATGTTATCGCTTTAAATTAAATTATCCCATTTAGAAGGTTTCACTTCTATGCCACGTTTTATTTTCACTACCAAAAATATTTGATTAATCTGAAGTCCACTACCAAAAATATTTTTTCTCACCTAAACTTTAAGGTGTAAACAAACAACGCCCTCTCTCTATTTCTTTGGGAATTGTAGCTAGGATCCAAAATCTCCACACACTATATATGTATAGCATTAGATTCTCTCCTTTGTTAAACCATTTGCATAATAGACAACTCCATTGATTATCAAATACTACTACATTCATTTGTGGACACAGTGAGATCCCCATCATGATTCATGATCTCATCACTCATCACATCAACCGTATACGCACACACATGGAACAAATATGTCCCTATTAACACCAAGCCAAAAAAAAAAGTGCATCTAACATGTAATATTATATATGCTAGCAAAAACTTTTTCGTAATGGAAAAATGCTCCACCTTCTATCCTATTTACCATCAGCATCTCACACATCACAAATGGGGACCTATAAATATTTTTTTTTATGAGATCACAGGTACAGTATTTTTTTTCCTCAAGAAATGTTTTAATCTCAAATCTGCTGCATTATTAAACTTACCGACTTTGAGGTAATGAATAAACCTTATTAACACCAAGCTAATAAAATGTGTATCAACTTGTAATATTCTATATGCTAGCAAAACTTTTTAAGAAATATAAACATTCTCCACCTTATTTCCTATGTACCATCAACACCACACACATCATAAATAGTATGAGATCACAAATTCACTGCATTCGTATGCTTATTGTATTTGCAGTATTATTTGATTTAGTTCCTGCAAGTATTTACAATCTTATTTTAAAAGAAAATTTGATAGATTAAAAGAAGAGAATATTTATAAATTAGTCTCAATTCTTAAATAACATGAGACTTTCTAATACAATGAAAAATAGATCAATCTTATTTTTCTCTTCAAATACTTAATACAAAATGTACTTAATCTCATATAACTCAAACTCAAAATTAATTTCTTATTAAATTCAAATAATCTCGTATAATTGATTCATGACATTATAAACCTATAAATAAATGAATGAAGCAAAGCATTAAGCACCCCTCACTCACATCACACCCGGAGCTCATCTAAACTAAGTGGAAAACCATTCCATTAAACTTTAAAGCTTAAAACTTTAAAAGGATTTCCAATTTTCATCTAACCAAAAGCATCATCATCCATTTTTCTTACACTTTGCTACAAAACAAAAAGTTGCTCATTCTCACACGGAACTTTTATATGATCACCACTCGCCACCACCATTACCCAACAACAGGGCAGCAAAGTTAAAAAGGCAAAATAACAGAATATTAAAGAGAGCAGAGGAGAGATATTCACCTCTCTCTCTCTCACTCACTCACTCTCCGTAAGACCGTAACACGTTGTTATACTTATTTCATAGCTGTTCTCTCATCACCGCCACCCTTGTCGTTCTCTTCTCTGTATTGGCGTGCTGCTTTGTAAGAGCTTGAATCATCACCATCATAAGTCATAACAAGCGAAGCGATTATTCTGAGAACAACCCAGGTGAGTTTATTTTGTTTTTCGGTGTCTTCTTCCTTCAGATTCTGTTTTTTCGATTCCTAGTCCCACCCAAAGTTTGTCCCTTTCTGTTTTTGGAAAGCATAAACCAGCTGAGAGGTGCTGCTACCTCTTATTCATTCTCGTGTTCTGTCCCTCTCTCTCTCTCTGTCTCTGTTTCTTCGGGTTCCGTGTTGACGAAATTTATCTCTTTGTTTGCGCAACAATGTGTCTGCAGAATCTACCTCCAGATGGTGAAATGCCCTCTTTTCATTCTTCCACGTTTCGATGACATCATAACAAGTTTAGCTTCTTCTCACTTATTATCATCTATACCATCATCACCATCACCGACTCACTATTCTGAATCCGCGTTTTGCTTCTCACAACAACAATGGCCGTCGATGAAATTGAAATCTTGTCTACGACATTGTTTTCTTCTTCTTCGGGATCGTTTGAGACCCTTTGGAGTGCGATCCTCGGATTGCCTTTGTGGGAACTGGTGGCAATCTGTGCCAACCTGACACTGTTTCTTCTCTTTCTCTTCGTTGTTTCGGCGAGGAAGGTGCTTGTGTGTGTAGGGGGAGGAATTAGATTCGGTAAGGAGAACGGAACCGGCAATGCCAGCCCCAGTTGTGTTAGTGTTGAGTTGGAAACCCGTGACGTTCGGATTGAAACGTGGTTCAAGTTGTCGGTGTTGTCTTGTTTCTATGTTCTGTTGGTGCAAGTTTTGGTATTGGGGTGTGATGTGGTTGCTTTGATTAGAGGAAGGGATTTGGATTTGGATTTGGGTTTGGCTCTTCTTTCTGTGCCTCTTGTGCAGGGTTTAGCTTGGGTTGTGTTGAGCTTCTCGGCTTTGCAATGCAAGTTTAAGGCGTGTGAGAGGTTTCCAGTTTTGCTCAGAGTTTGGTGGTTTGTATTGTTTGTTATTTGTTTGTGTGGTTTGTATGTTGATGGAAGGGGGGTTTGGATGGAAGGTTCCAAACACCTGCGTTCTCATGTTGTGGCGAATTTCGCCGTCACTCCTGCTCTTGCCTTTTTGTGTATTGTGGCAATTAGGGGTGTTACTGGTATAAAGGTTTTTAGGAGTTCTGAGGAGCAACAGCCATTGCTTGTTGATGAGGATCCCGGGTGTCTCAAGGTTACTCCTTATAGTGATGCTGGACTTTTTAGCTTGGCCATTTTGTCTTGGTTGAATCCACTTCTTTCCATTGGGGCAAAAAGGCCGCTTGAGCTTAAGGACATTCCCCTTGTTGCGCCGAAAGACCGATCCAAGACAAATTATAAGGTTTTGAATTCTAATTGGGAGAGGTTGAAGGCTGAACACCAATCCGGGCAGCCTTCATTGGCTTGGGCGCTTCTCAAGTCCTTCTGGAAGGAGGCGGCTTGTAACGCTGTGTTTGCTGGTGTCACTACTCTTGTCTCGTATGTTGGTCCATATATGATAAGTTACTTTGTTGATTACTTGGTTGGCAAAGAGATTTTCCCACATGAGGGGTATGTCCTTGCAGGGGTATTCTTTGTGGCAAAGCTTGTGGAGACCTTTACTACTAGGCAGTGGTATCTTGGGGTGGACATCTTGGGTATGCATGTTAGGTCGGCTCTAACTGCAATGGTATATCAAAAGGGGCTAAGGATATCAAGCTTGGCCAAGCAAAGTCACACGAGTGGGGAGGTTGTTAACTACATGGCTATTGATGTTCAGAGGGTAGGGGACTACTCTTGGTATCTTCATGACATGTGGATGCTTCCTCTGCAGATTGTTCTTGCCCTTGCGATTTTGTACAGGAATGTTGGAATTGCTTCTATTGCAACGCTGATTGCTACAATAATTTCCATTGTCGTCACAGTTCCTATTGCCAGGATCCAAGAAAATTATCAAGACAAATTAATGGCTGCTAAGGATGAAAGGATGAGAAAAACATCTGAGTGCCTGAGGAATATGAGGATTCTCAAACTTCAAGCTTGGGAGGATAGATATAGAGTGAAATTGGAGGAAATGCGTGGAGTAGAGTTCAAGTGGCTTCGGAAAGCTCTCTATTCTCAGGCTTTCATAACTTTCATATTCTGGAGCTCCCCTATATTTGTTTCAGCAGTCACCTTTGGTACTTCCATATTGTTGGGTGGTCAGCTGACTGCTGGTGGTGTACTTTCTGCTTTGGCTACTTTCAGGATCCTGCAAGAACCTTTGAGGAATTTTCCGGACTTGGTGTCAACAATGGCTCAGACAAAGGTTTCTCTTGACCGATTATCTGGTTTCCTGCTGGAGGAGGAATTGCAGGAAGATGCAACTATTGTCTTGCCACAAGGCATTACTAACATTGCTATAGAAATTAAGGGTGGTGTCTTCTGTTGGGACCCTTCTTCGTCTTCTAGGCCTACCCTATCAGGGATAAGTATGAAAGTTGAAAGAAGCATGCGCGTGGCTGTTTGTGGTATGGTTGGTTCAGGGAAATCAAGTTTTCTTTTGTGCATCCTTGGAGAGATTCCTAAACTTTCTGGTGAAGTATGTTGGTGCACCTAAGCTTTTAATTCCATCTTTTTCCTTTTAATCTTTCTATTGGCATTTAAATCTTTTTGAACTGTAACAGTTTTTATAGGATGCATTGGATTATTTTGCAGGTTAGAGTGTGTGGCTCTTCTGCATATGTATCCCAATCAGCATGGATACAATCAGGAACTATAGAAGAAAATATCCTCTTTGGAAGCCCAATGGACAAAGCAAAGTACAAGAATGTTCTTCATGCTTGTTCACTGAAAAAGGACCTAGAACTTTTCTCACATGGTGATCATACAATTATTGGGGATAGAGGTATAAACCTGAGTGGTGGCCAGAAGCAGCGGGTTCAACTGGCACGAGCACTCTACCAAGATGCTGATATTTATCTTCTTGATGATCCCTTCAGTGCAGTTGATGCTCACACTGGATCAGACTTGTTTAGGGTTAGTTTTGCTTAGCATAGAGTTTATGTTACTGTTTAAATGAATTGTGGATTTGGCTTACCCTTTGACATGGAACTGCAGGAGTATATATTGACAGCACTTGCAGATAAAACAGTCATTTATGTGACCCATCAAGTTGAATTTCTTCCCGCTGCTGATTTGATACTGGTATGGCTGTACAGTTTTTATTGCACGTTCATGCATTATGCAGTAAGTGGCCAAGTTAATGATTATACTTCATTTTTCACATTTAAATTTAACAATTGTGTATTCCCTGCATGATTCAGGGCTTCAGTTTTTAATATGCCCTCTGGTATTTCAAAGTGAGGTTTCTCTCCTCATAGCCTGTTTTGCATTTTAATTCTCTCTTTTTGTATTACATAAAGTTGGGGGTTTTACATTCACTTGCTTCTTTATAGAAGGAATATTTAGCTAGCAAGGTACACATTTTGGTGTTTTTTAACAAAAGAAAAGTCATAACTTGCTAACATATTTCTTCTAAAAAACTTGTGTGTGTGTGTGTGTAGAAAGAGAGAGAGAGAATTCTATATTAAAAAAGCTAGATTTTGACAATTATATAGAGAGCCTGGTGTTTACTATCTGACAGATACAATGAGGAAACATGTATAAAACAACACAGAGGAGTTAGTTTAAATATTGTTTATATGAAACTGAAGTTCTTATAAGGATATCAACATGATATGTTGTCAATTGTAAAAATTATAATCAGGAGGAAAAATAGATAATTGTAGGTAATATTAAATTGATATATGCACAAGAAATTTCATGAATAAAACTCCTTTCAATTCATCTTTAGGTTAATTGAATCCATTGCTGATACTTTTATTATTATTTTTCAATAACTTCTAATAAATCTGTATTTCTTACTACTTTGATCTGTACTCACTTTAATTGGCATTTGGCCGTATATTTTTAATTTATCTTTATGTATAATTATATTTTATTCTTCCAAGGACTAGGAAGAATCCTATTCAAATATTTCATGTTATATGGGATTTCTGTTTGTTTTTCACTTGACAAATTTTTAAGTACTAAAAGAATTATTCAGCAAAAAAAAAAAGTACTAAAAGAATTTATGTGATGTAAAGATGATTTTCTCTAAATTTATTTTTCCATTCTTGAAGGTTCTCAAAGAAGGATGCATCATACAGTCAGGAAAGTATGACGATCTTTTACAAGCAGGAACAGATTTTAATACTCTGGTTTCAGCTCACAATGAAGCCATAGATGCGATGGATATCCCTACTCACTCTGAAGATTCAGATGAAAATTTATCCCTGGAGGCATGTGTTATGACCAGTAAGAAATCCATTTGTTCTGCAAACGATATAGACAGCTTGGCAAAGGAAGTGCAAGAGGGATCATCTATTTCAGATCAAAAAGCAATTAAAGAGAAGAAGAAAGCAAAACGATTGAGAAAGAAACAGCTTGTTCAGGAAGAGGAGAGGATTAGAGGTAGAGTCAGCATGAAGGTGTATTTGTCATACATGGCAGCAGCATATAAAGGCTTATTGATTCCACTCATAATCATTGCACAAACATTATTTCAGTTCCTTCAGATTGCTAGCAATTGGTGGATGGCTTGGGCTAATCCTCAAACAGAAGGAGACCTGCCCAAAGTAACTCCCTCAGTTCTTCTTCTTGTTTATATGGCTCTTGCTTTTGGCAGCTCATGGTTTATATTTGTAAGGGCTGTTCTGGTGGCTACGTTTGGACTTGCAGCTGCACAGAAGCTATTTTTGAAAATGCTTAGAAGTGTTTTCCATGCACCAATGTCTTTCTTTGACTCTACACCAGCTGGAAGGATTTTAAATCGGGTAAGTTCTCATTTGTTGCCATCTTCTATTTTTTTCTAACCTATCTCTACCTGTATGGTGTAGATAATTATAATGTGTCCTCTGTTTCCCACCAGGTATCAATTGATCAAAGTGTTGTGGATCTTGACATTCCTTTTAGACTTGGTGGGTTTGCTTCAACAACAATACAGCTTATTGGTATTGTTGGTGTAATGACAGAAGTTACATGGCAAGTTTTGCTCTTAGTTGTCCCAATGGCTGTTGCTTGTTTGTGGATGCAGGTAATTAGAAATCATCCAGCTTAAAATCTTTCTAACTGTTTTTCATAAAGATTTGCATAAAAGAAAAACTGTTATGTTTTGAGAAAAAGTGAGAATTATACTCTGGAGGGAAAGAGAGGATACATTGTCAAAGTACTAGTAATCTTCCAATTCATTGAATTATTTTTTAATGTTTGTCTGTCACCAACCCTATGTTTTGATTTGTTCTAACCATCAACCAATTCCATCGCAGAAATACTACATGGCTTCCTCAAGGGAACTGGTTCGTATTGTTAGCATCCAGAAGTCTCCAATTATACATCTTTTTGGTGAATCAATTGCTGGAGCATCCACCATCAGGGGTTTTGGACAAGAAAAAAGGTTCATGAAGCGGAACCTCTATCTTCTTGATTGCTTTGCACGACCATTCTTCTGCAGTCTTTCTGCAATTGAGTGGCTCTGCCTGCGGATGGAGTTACTGTCAACCTTTGTATTTGCTTTCTGTATGGTATTACTTGTGAGTTTTCCTCGTGGAAGTATCGACCCCAGTAAGTACTTTGTTCTGATAAGTTGTTTTGTCTTCTTAGTTTCACAAGTGATATCTTTATCCTGGAGATCAAGTTATGTAGTTTTATTAGAAAATAGATTTACTTTCACAAGTGATGGTTGTACATGATGCTGAATGCAATAGTGGAACATTATTCTGTTGCTTATTGATGCTACTTTTTCTGTATAGGCATGGCTGGACTTGCTGTGACATATGGCCTGAATTTAAATGCACGCCTATCACGGTGGATACTCAGCTTTTGCAAACTTGAAAATAAAATTATATCTATTGAGAGAATTTATCAGTACAGCCAAATTCCTAGTGAAGCACCCACAATTATTGAAGATCATCGCCCTCCATCCTCATGGCCTGAAAATGGGACAATTGAAATAATTGATTTGAAGGTACTAACCTCAGCTTCACATTTATGCTTTTTTTCTTGTTTTTTAAAGCCATATATTGATTGTTTATATCTTGGTGGGATAATATGTTTCTTGGGTACAAGATTTAGTATCTTATCCTAGCTGTTAGCCATTTTACATTATTGAAATATCTTTATTATGATTTTTGTACTGCAACTGTCTTTTTCCCATAATCTTCTTACCCCTACTCTGTCACTCTTGAAGGTCCGTTACAAGGAGAATCTTCCTTTGGTGCTTCATGGAGTAACATGCACATTTCCTGGTGGAAAGAAGATTGGAATAGTTGGACGTACTGGCAGTGGAAAATCTACTTTAATTCAGGCGTTATTTAGATTGATTGAGCCAGCAAGTGGGAGTATCCTTATAGACAACATTAATATTTCAGAGATTGGCCTTCATGACCTTCGAAGCCATCTTGGTATCATACCACAAGATCCAACCTTATTTGAAGGTACCATTCGAGGCAATCTTGATCCTCTGGATGAGCACTCAGATAAAGAGATTTGGGAGGTTGGTATATCTTCACAATTCCATGCTTTGGATGTCTATGTATAGTAACAGCCAAATTATTATCATTGAAATGGAAATATTGTTAATAAGGCAGGATTAAGGAACAATAGGGGTCAGGATATCTAAGCAAAGAGATCAAACAGAACACAGATATTAATACAGGGGAGAAATGAGAACCTGAAGTCAATAATATAAAGAAAAAATCTCCTATACTTGGTTTAGAAGTAACCTATGCAGTAAACTTCCTCAAACATCCCCACCAAAAACAAACCAAGCAGAGTTTCCACTATTCTCATACTTAACAAACTTCCTCCACATATGTACCTTCAGCAAATAAAGGAAGAAAACTCACCACATATGCCAAAAGTAACCCTCCATCTGAGCTGAATTTGGTATTCAAAAGAAACCTGGAACTAATCAAAATTGGATACCGGATTACCTGTCCATGACTGACAAGTTATTTCAGTTTCTAATTTGAAAGATTGCTTGTTTACTCTGATGAATACCATTTTATAAACCCAATAAACCACTTTATATCTTCACTCCTAAGCAAGAACTCATAGTATAAGAAAACAGACCAATAATCCATGATTTTTGAAAATTATGACTATTTGAATAGAAGGTTGTGCATTTTGTGATTGTTGGGTTTTAATTTTTCTCAGGCACTTGATAAGTCTCAGCTTGGAGAGGTTATCCGTGAGAAAGGACAACAGCTTGATACACCAGGTAGGTGGCCAAAAAGAAATGTGAAAATACACATCATCTTTCTTTCCCAACCCCATAAATAGAAAATAGTGTTAGTCACAAACAAGTAGCCATCTTAACAAATTACTTTGAAACCTGCAGTTTTAGAAAATGGAGATAATTGGAGTGTAGGACAGCGACAACTTGTTGCTCTGGGCCGAGCTCTGCTGCAGCAGTCAAGAATACTTGTACTAGATGAAGCAACAGCATCAGTTGATACCGCCACAGATAATCTTATACAGAAGATTATCCGAAGTGAGTTCAAAGACTGCACTGTTTGCACCATTGCACATCGAATACCTACTGTCATTGACAGTGATCTAGTTCTTGTGCTCAGTGATGGTGCGTATAGAAACAGCATGTCTTGTTCTTTTGCCTGACTTCTATCTTTTTTTTTTCTACTCCATTTATAAATTTGCATTATGGCTTGCTAGTCTGTGCTGAAGCTATCTGTTTGATACTTTTGCAGGTCGAGTCGCAGAGTTTGACACTCCTTCAAGACTATTAGAGGATAAGTCATCCATGTTTCTGAAGCTGGTGACTGAGTATTCATCACGTTCAAGTGGCATACCAGACTTTTAGAACACATGGAAGGTGTGAATGCTTTCATAGTGTGGTGGCTGGAGCTTAAGATAGTTCAAAAGTTGAATCAGGAAGTGATGCCACCCTTGCATGTCCCTGCTGCATTCGGGGCATGCATAGAGACACGAGATGGAAACAAACAAAATAAAAAGGAGAGGTTTGTGCCTCCTCATAAATCAAGCATCCTACTGGGATAAATTTGTTTGATTATTCCCCTCTTAAAGTTGAGAAATTCATGCATAGTTAGCATGCTTTGTAACACAAAATAAGATGATCTATGATTACAGGAAAGCAACGAAGTAGTTTGTAGAATGAGGCACTAGGATTTTGCTTGGTTAGAAAAAGATTAGAGTTTAAACTAGTTTTGTGCATTCCACAATTTTCTTGTAGTGAAAGTTTAGAATTAAGCCATTCAAAGCTCAGGATCCCCCCCCTTTCCCCCAAATAAAAGTTATATTAGTTGTCTTTCCTAAAATGTTTAGTTAATTTTCTTAATTGTTATTCTAAAAGAGTAATTAAACATGTTCACCATGCTTGGGATTTTTAAAACGTGGATGTTATGAATGTATAGGGGTCCATTGCTCAAGTTTAGGACCAATTTACATTATGATTCAAATCGTGGCAGAATTAGCCATAATTACCTTTATATTTTTTTATTATTTAATATATTAAGTAATAAATTAGTGAGATTATAAGAAATTAAATTACATAACATTTTAAATTAGCATAAAAATTATTTTATATAGTTTTTAATAATTTATGCATTGCCTCGAACTTGTCATTTGGCTTTTATTGGACTAAAAATTAATTTACTTAAAATAAAAAGGTTAAGTGTGCTTCAAGTCATTCCAGGGGAACATCAGGTTTCTTCAGCAAGAGGAAACCTCCAGATCTAATCTTAACTTTTAACAAAACTGAAAATATTAAAGCCATGTGATAGCAGAAATAATCATATTTGAATTAAACCCCTTGCACACTAAATAGCAGGAAGAGGTGGCTCGTTCTCACACTCTTCAGTGATGACTCTGCCATGGACTCAAATTTCAAGCATGACTCGTTCGAATACATCAACTTGGACGGCAAAAACGTGGGTGCAACAATGCGCTTGCAGCATAGAAGCACAAAGGGTGAGTCAAAAGATTGTTGTTGCATCAACATTTATGTAAACAACAACGTTCAGGGTGTCTCAAATTCAGTGTTGCATGGTAGTGAGGTAAGGATGAGAGACCCAGGAGTTAGTTTATACTTTGAAAACTTGAAGGTTGATAAAGGAACTCCCTCATCCAACAAGACATTTTGCTGGGGTAACAAACTTTGCATGTTGAAATTTTTGGCTCTCATGTTTCTCTTAGTGCTTCTATTCTCAACTAGAATCATCATTATTGTGCTCTAATTAAACATGGTATGCTAAATTCATTAGAGTTGTTGGATTTTTTGGGGGCATATATGGCGCTGCTAATTAATTACTTGTTCATGTTTTGACTTCGACTTATGGTTGTATTGGTGCTTTCTTGTCTTTAATTTAAATTGTCAAGGTCAACTTTTTAAGAATGTTGAAATCATGATTATATAATTAACAAACTCTGGGTACAGACAACATCATTTTCAACCTAAAGGAACTCTCGCTGGAGATCTAGAATTTGTTAATAGTAAGGCCTTACATTGGATCAATAAAATTAGTTATTAGTATTATATTACATTTATTTGTTTTTCTTTTGATCATATTTCTATTTTAGTATTTTTCTTTTTATTTCTCTCGTTATTTTTCTTTCTTTATCACTCTTCTTTCCATCTATACATAAAAAATGTCAACATTTTCCATAAAATTATTCCATACGTTTGTGCATTAAACGTTTGGTTTTAAAGATAGTGGTAGCCCACTCCAAGATGAAGATCCCTCATTGATGCCTAACCGCAAGACAGTGTTCCATCACAACGGATGGTAGTATTTCCTTTCAATATTAAATGCACATAAATCAGGTTCTCACAACTATGTAAACTCGAAAAGACATCCACATAATCACAAGCAAGGTTTTCAATTTTCTTTCTCCAACCCCCACCACTAAAATTTAAAATTAAAAAAAAAAAAACATTTCAATTTTCAAACCTCATGGATATGGAAGATCATAATTCATAAGAGCTCACACCACTTCGCCAAGCTTATTCTTAACATGCAGTATTGCATTCAGCTGATTTTGGCTTGATTTTCTTTTTAAAGATAGCAAGATGTATACATTCACGTGGTTTCTCTTGCTTTATACAGAACAAAGATTTAAATAAATACTTTTATGTTCAGATGTAGTATATCATTTTGAGCCTACAGTTCTTATAGTTTTTTTTTTTTGGGACCATGCCAATTTTAATTCAAAGTTCAAACACGTAAATTAACAATATTTATAAATACTATATCTAAATTTGATCCTTCAAAATAAACATAAACGTGAGACTTCCACCAATTTAAATGTGATGTGAAATCAAAGTGACCCTCAGCCTCAGGACAATAGAAAAGACGAGAAAGAGAAACGCTAATATTGATTGAAGGTACTCTTGGGCCTATGGAATGGACACGTGGGCCGTCATGAGGATCCGATCCGAGTCAAATCTAAGGTCATCCTCATCGATTGATTCCATTAAATTATTACTATTATGGGCGTAATTGAAGGCATACTTTGTGACCATGTGTCACTTTCATCGTCTTTTGGGGTACTGATGTGTGAACTTCATGGAAGTGATTAGTGGAGTCAGGAGTGTCGGGGAAACCATTAAAGGGGATATTTTTTTAGTTAATTATCATCTTGCATTTAATTTTGAATTATTATCAGAAAAAATAATAAGTAATATTTATTATAATGTTTGAATTGAAAATCGTAATTGATATTATGATTTTTAAATTTTTTTTAACTCAAATTGTAAAATATTTTATAATTTTAATTAATTTATAAAAAAAGTTAAGACTTTAAAATTTATAATTTTTTTTTTCAAATGAAAGTCATAAATCTAATATTTTAATTTAATTTTCTTAAAAATTATGACGTTGTAAGAATTTTTTTTGTTTATAACTTCAAATTTGTAAAGTTTTTTATGATTAAAAGTCATAAAAGATTTTTTATGATTAATATTTTTTTATATTTTTTAAATATTGTTTTACTTAATATATTTTATATATAGTTTTATTTAATATTTTCTTAATTTTTATATATTAATTTATTTAATATTTTTTATTAATATTAAGGATTACTGTTATTTTTTAAATTACAAAAATAATGAAAAAGATTTAAATTTAAATAGATTGAAGTAATAACTCAACAGTCATTTTGAATTTCTTGTTCACATGTTAAATTACGTTAACTTTGTTTATCTTGTATGATTTGAAAAATATTTACAAAGTTTATTATAATCACTTTCCTTCTTTTTGTAAGTAATATTAATCACAAAATATTTTAATATTTTTGTTTAAAATTAAGTCTTTTTGATTATTTTTAAATTTACAAAATACATAATAATCTTAACATTAGTAAATATATATATAATATATATATATATAATATATATATATATATATAGTATATTAAATAAATTAATATACCAATAATTAAGAAAATATTCAACAAAAAATATAAAAAATATAGAAAATAAAATAATATTAAAAATATAAAAATATTAAATTAAAATATATCAAAAATATATACAAAATATTAAATCAAACTAAAAAAAGTAAAAATACATTTATTTATTAAATAATTAAATTAAAAAAATTAAAAAAATATTTGAAAAAAATAAAAAAAAACAAAATTTATGACTTTAAATTGTAAAAAAAATTAAGATTTTAAAATTATAAAAAAAAACTTTACTATTTTAAAGTAGTAAAAAAAATCTACACTTTAAAGTTGTAAGTTTAAAAAAAAATTAAATTAAAATTGTAAAATATTTAACCACTTCAATTTTTAAAATATAAATTTTCTGTGACTTTAAAGTCATAATTTTTTTTAAAATTTAATTAAAATTGTAAAATATTTTATCATTAAAAAACAAAAAATTAAAAATTATAATATCAATTATTACTTTTAATTCAAAAATCATAATAAATATTATGACTTATTTTTTTTATAATAATTTAAAACATATTCACAAATAATAATTAAAAAAAAACACTATTCTTTTACTAGGGATGAACATGGACTAGGTTGCCTATCAGAGATCTTTGACCTGATTTATTTAAGGCATGTCTTCTGACTTGTTTATTATAAAGATTAAACTAAGACTTTTTAAAAAATCTGTTTAAATAAAAAAGCTAGGTTCAAGTTTTAAAAAAACATGTTAGGCCTATAAGACAAACCTATTTAATATATATATATATATATATATATATATATATATATA
>CM023945.1:14503297-14638693 GCA_013407115.1 Glycine latifolia | reverse complement strand
TAAAACTTAAAAATAATATATTTATTTTCTAAAAATATTTTTCCTTAATATGAAGGTGGATGATTAACCACTTCAAAAAAATCACCTTAAAAATATCATAAAATAATTATTACTTATTTGGAAATATAAATAAAATGTTGAGACATTTTCTGTTTAAAAATTGTTCCTTTAATTTTCCTAAATTGATTTAAAGTGTTTTATAAAATTAATTTTCCTATTAAAATAAGTTTTTTAATAGATTTGTAAGACAAATTAGGCTTTTAAATAATTCAGATCAAACTTAAAAAAATTTTATAACATTAAATAATTCACACTAAACTTCACATTTTTAAATTAAATCAATGTCATGTCTAATCAAATCTGATATGTTTTCATCCTACCTTTTACCCTTTTCAGGATCATGTTGTGACACTGTGCCAGCTCACTGCTTTGTCACATGGCTGCTTATGAATCATCCCTCGTTAATATTAAACCATTTTAATATTATTTTTATTGCGTTGAGATACCACGTGTACTTATTTTTCATTTTATGCTTTTTAATTAAAATTAAAAGTATTAAAACATGTATTTAAGAAATTGTGCTCTAAATAATATTGTATTCATTCCAAAAATAAGTGTTATTTTAGGAAATTTTGCATAGATTAAAAAATTAATAAATAAATTAAAGATAATTTTAACTTTATAAAATTAACCTTGTATTAATAGTATTACATTAAAAAGTTAAAGTGTCATTTATTAGTAATATTAATAAAAGAAAAAATTAATATTATATTAAAAACTAAATAAGACACTTATTTTTGGATAAAATTTTTCTTAAATGTAACATTTATTTTAGAAAGAAAAGAATTAAGTGAAATTATTTAGAGCATAATTTCTTTAAGAAAATAGTACATGACAACTGTATTTTTTTATAAAAAAAATTAAGAAATTGTGCTCTAAATAATAAGTGAAATTATGGATTTTAATAAATATATTCGTTATTAGCAATGAGTGAGAATAAGTTAGACCGTCTAATAAGAACCTATGATCAAATCTACATCATTCTCGTACTAGACCAAACTTTTTCAAAAATAAATTATGCCTAGGCTTTTACAAAAGCCTATTCAATTCAAAAGGTCAAACTTTAAGTCATTTTAAAAGCCTTTTAGGCCTAATAGTTCAGCATACATTATTATTTTTTTATTAGTATTAATATATTATGATTATTATAATGTACCAAAATTATAAATTTGTTCACCTTTTAAAAATAATACGAATGTTGACCTATATAAAGAGTCAAACATATACACTTAGTGAATGATAGATTTATGTCTTATTTGGAGGACTTATTACATAATAGGCTTTTTATCTAAGTTATCTTGAATGTAATAAATTTTTATCCTATTAATATATCAAACTTGACCCTTATAAAACTTAGGTTGCCTATTTTCACCTTTGTCTCATATTTTGAGTAACAATAATTTTGATTTATAGACTATAATTTGGTTAACATAGGATTTTTCTCAATGGTCTACAAGTTTATTGTCTCATGTAAAGAGTTAGACTTATATAAAAACTTTAATATGAATAAATCTTTAAGTAGGTTAACAAGTCAAGTTAGGCTTTCAAATAGATTAATGAAAACCTAAAAATAAAGTCTATAACAAGTAACATGACATACTAAAGTCTTACGTTTTTTGTAACATCCCGTGTGCACCCGGTGTATTAACATTATACAATATCAGAGTAACGCAACATGCATGGAAAATGAACAGCAAAGGAAGCATAAATCTAATATAATGTACATACTTTTACATATATGGTGAATTATATGTCATATACAAGGTCCATCTATCTCAAAACTATACAACTGATTCCTAGGTATCAAAATACAAACAAAATAAACAAAAGCCGAGCTGACAAGCTCAATCATATAAACCTAAGGTGTATTCTAACTATCCCGGTACAGGCCTCTTGCCTTGGAACTTCTCAGGAACTTCAGACTCTGCTCCTGTAACACAAGCCCCAAATAGGGGTGAGATAAACATCCCAGTAAACTCGGGGTTCTTAGAGGTTTCCTCCCCCTGGTTTACTTCCCAGCATATAACACAACTATAAAGGTATACATAAATAACATAGCATAACCAAATCATAATATACAAATCTCAACACAACATAAGAGAAAGACATCCACAATGCTTAAGAGGGATCATCCATCTCTATGAGTACATTCTAATCAAAGCTCACCTTGTTTATGCCTGACTAGGATCATCCACCTACTCGTGGGTACATCTAATCAGGACTTGCCGCCCAATACCTGAATAGGCTCATCCACCTACTCGTGGGTACATCTAATCAGGATTTACATGGACGCCTATGGATTGCCCTAAGGGAGATCATCCACCTACTCGTGGGTACGTTCCCAAAGGGGTCCATAGTTCCTCAGTCTACTGGCCAGCAGATTACAAGCAATTAAATCAAATCATATCATGATCAAGCATTACGTCATCAACATCATAATCAATTGATATCTAATATCTCAGGGCAGAACTAGCACATGATTGCTAGCACATTTAACTATTACATCAATATTTCATACATAATAGTATCATCAAAATTATAAAGCATCTGGCCTACCATTCAGTGCTAATTCATCATAAGGCACAAACATACGAGATATCTCAATCAAACACCCAAAGTGGGTGAAGCAAACACCAGCAGGAGAATAATCTCCAAGAACACCGAGCTTACCTGGTCGTAGCTCAGAAATAGCCCCCCTAGTGTCTGGGTGATCTCTGCCAGCAGTCTGCACTTCACGCCCTACAATAGGCATGACTCAAATCATCAGGTACGGTATTCGACCGTTTATATGGGAGGAAACACCATTCCACATATACTCAATTTAAAGTCATCTAACTTATGGTTTATCTTAGTCCGGCTTTTACTAAGCCATGCATTGACCATCAATAATCTGCCTCAGCCTCACCAAGTCCCCAGAGTTCCTTATAATTCTGTACAGCTTAATTCAAAACTGTCCAAGAGTTAAGAACTCACATTGGCTCAACTCAGCCAAAACACATAAATAATCACGTTTTCACCGATTATTTAACCTTATAAATAACTTTTGTAAAGGTACTTTAGGTATTTCAGGCCATAACACCTCCTATCTACACCAGCTCTCATTTCACAGAGCCAAATTCAAACTTCATCACAATTTCAATTTCAATATGCCATGTAGCTCAGAATAACCTCCTGATTACATCTCTCTCAAGAACCTAATCCTAATTCCAGCCCTATCGATATTTGGTTACTATTAATCCAATCTCCCAGTCCATAATTAAACGGTTAAAACATGAGTTTCTTACCTCAGATCAATAAAGGAAAGCTGGAGAAGTCTTTCTCCTCGCTCTGGTATCCTGGAACCAGCTTCTTTTCCTTCCAAAACTTACTCTCTGAGGAAACTCAAGAAAATGGAGGTTTTCTCACAATTTTCACACCTAAGGCTGGATTTTGGCTTCTATGTGATTCAAATCAAGTTTAGAAGTGATTAGGAGGTGTTTTATGGCTTTAGGATGAAGATATGAAGCTTCTAAGGTGCTCTAATGGCTGCTTGGGGTCAAGGAGGAAGAGGAACAGTGGTTTCTCCAGAAAATTCGCGATTTGGCCTTTTATAGGTGGCCTCACCGACATGTCGCGCCCTTGGCGCCACTTTGGCGCTCTTGGCGCCAGTTTCCAGTGCATCTGGCGCCCTTGGCGCCACTCTGGCGCTCCTCGCGCCAGTTTCCAGCATCTGTGGCGCTCTTGGCGCCATTCTGGCGCTCTAGGCGCCAAAAACCAGCACCTGTGGCGCTCCCGGCGCCATTCTGGCGCTCCTGGTGCCAAAAACCAGCACCTGTGGCGCTCCTGGCGCCATTCGGGCGCTAACGGCGCCAGAAAATCCGTCACAAAATCTTTCGCTAATTTCGTCGCTAATTCCGTCGCAAAATCCGTCGCTAACACTTTTTCTGACGGAATATAGCAAATTTTAAACTTTCTTTCTTTTTCTTTTATTTATTAAACCTTGGTTATTATATTTTTTAAACAAGTTAGGCCTATTTAAGCAAAGCCTTATTCGTGTTAATTTTTTCTTTAACAAAAAATGGTTTTACAAAATAGAATTGTTAGTTTGGTTACTATAAATTTAAATCTTATAAAATTTCTTGTTTGGCTGTGGATAAAAAAAAATTAATTATTCTGTGAGTTACTATATCTTACCAAAAATTTAACTTGGTTCTTAAACTTGTTTTTTCTTTTTTTCTTCTATTTGGGTTCCTAAACTCCTTTAAAAAAATTCAATTGGATCCCTTTTTTTAATCCGATTGAGTTCTCCCGTTTGATTATCATTATAAAAAATTAACTATAAATACTTAATAAAAAATTTCAAAAATTCTCACAATTAACTCAATTGTGCTTACAACACATTTTAGAAGCATTAGTCCACATGTAACACCTGAACGAATCACACCGACACATCGGAATGAGAGAAATCCAAATGTTGTGCAGGTATGAGACATATAACTTAGGAATACTCAAATGAATTAATTGCTACTACTTATATTAAAAAGATGCATATACTTTTCAGTAACTCGTCATTTAAGAACTCCACATTTTAAACTATTCTCAATTGTGTACAACCTCTAGATACTCTCTCATTTCGATGTAACTTACATTAGGTGTTACAGATCCACTAGCTTTTGCTTGGTTCGTCCTCGAACTATACCATACTAAGAGAGATGTTTGTTTTGATACAATTTGTAATATCTCTAATTGTCGATGATTCACACTTTAGAATCCTTTATATGTAGTCATTTCAAAAACTTTGACAATAAACTCTAATTACTTTTAAGATCAATGATTGTCTACACAAAGTGTTCATAATTAATTTTTATAACAACAATTAAAAGAATATGGAGTCGCAAATCAATTTAACATAAATTAAAATGAAAAAAGATTCTGAATTTCACATATTTTTGTTTCTTTGTGAGATAAGACAAATTTTTAATAGTGAGAAAAATAATGAAAATGAATGCATGATAACTGATTAATAAATGCATTGATGATAACATTAAAACTTATATTTCTTATCCCAATACATAATAATAAATGTATATTTAAAATTCACTTTATATCAAATATTTAATATAATTATTATAATTTATTAACAATTAAAAAGAATATAGATAAACTATCCTTATTCTATATTATAGTAATAAATATCCTAGTGGGTAGATCCTACTTATTTACCATTTCTCTATTACTATAGCACACCCTTTACCCTTGCAATGATCCAACAAACCTAAAAATTCGGTCTCCAACTGATTACACCTGCCTAAAAAAAAAAACTAATTACACCTTGCTGCTACAAGATGAGATACCGGAAGGTAAACGGTATCGCGTGACCCCACAAGCAAACAAAGCAATCATTAATTAATACTTTCAATACTAATATTTCTTTATGTTCAATTGTAATTATTATATAAGAGAAAAAATTATTTTAAAATTATAATATAATATTAATTATTATTTATTTATATATTGTATAATATTAATGATGGATAATAAAATTTATAAACAAATTAATAATGATAATTTTTATACTCTTTTATTATTTATTGTTTTTTTATCTGTATAAAATACCTTTAAGATGATTATTATTTTGGATGAAGGGTAATAATCACTATGGAGGAGTAACTTAAACAAGTAGTTAATGGAGTAATTAATTACTACTCAAATGAAATGTAACATAACACTAGGGGTAAAGAGGTTATTCACTGGCTACACCGTCACCATGATTCATAGTCGCCTGGGGCAAACCGACACGTGACAGCATGTGTGAGAATATAAGAGGCACCGACGCGCGACAGTTGCAAGCGCACGTTGCTAACGTGCACGGTGCACCGCATTGATTTCTTCTCTTCTTCTTCTCCGACCTCTGCACACTCATTTCCTATACTTGATCTAATCTCGATTCATCAACTCACCTGATTGATTCCCTCGCGATCCGCGTTCATTTTCCCTCCCAACTCACTCGTCCCCTTTTCACCTTCATTCCATTCCATTCCATTCCCAATTCCCGCACCTCACCGTAGGGTTTCGTTTCCATGACTCTCTTCTGTTCAATCGGAATCACCATCCAATGAGACGGCGCCCCGTGGCGGGCGTTCTCCCCGACCAAATGGAGAAAGCAAACACCAAAAATCCTAATTCCAGACTTTGCTTTCTCGCTTCACTCTCCGCATTCTTCTGGTTCCTCCTCCTCTACTTCCACTTCGCCGTCCTCCGCCACCAACCCACCAACCCTAACCCCGTAGTACCCATCACTGTCCAACCCCAACAACCTCGTAAAAACCTCGGCTTCCCCGAGAAAATTTCCCAACCGGAAAAACCCACTTTCCCCTTCGACCGTGCCCTCCGAACCGCCGACAACAAGAGCGACCCATGCGGGGGGCGCTATATCTACGTCCACGACCTCCCCTCGCGCTTCAACGAGGACATGTTAAAGCATTGCAGAAGCTTATCCCTTTGGACTAACATGTGCAAGTTCACCACCAATGCCGGCCTCGGTCCGCCGTTGGAGAACGTTAACGGTGTGTTCTCCGACACCGGCTGGTATGCTACCAACCAGTTCACCGTCGACGTCATCTTCAGCAACAGGATGAAGCAGTACCAATGCCTCACTCGAGATCCTTCCGTCGCCGCCGCATTCTTCGTCCCCTTCTACGCCGGCTTCGACATCGCCCGCTATCTATGGGGTTACAACATCTCAATGCGCGATGCTGCATCGCTTGACCTCGTGAATTGGCTCATGAATAGACCGGAGTGGAAGATCATGAATGGGAGAGACCATTTTCTTGTCGCCGGTAGGATCACTTGGGATTTTCGAAGACTCACTGAAGAAGAATCAGATTGGGGGAACAAGCTTTTGTTTTTGCCCGCGGCGAAGAACATGTCGATGCTTGTGGTCGAGTCAAGTCCGTGGAATGCCAACGATTTCGGGATTCCGTATCCGACTTATTTTCATCCTGCCAAGGATGATGATGTGTTCACCTGGCAGGAGAGAATGAGGAGGCTGGAGAGGAAGTGGTTGTTTTCGTTTGCCGGAGCTCCACGGCCTGATAACCCCAAATCGATAAGGGGCCAGATTATTGAGCAGTGTAGGAGATCCAAAGTTGGGAAGCTGTTGGAGTGTGATTTTGGGGAGAGTAAGTGTCATTCCCCTAGTAGTATAATGCAGATGTTTCAAGGGTCGCTTTTCTGTCTTCAGCCGCAAGGGGATTCGTATACCAGAAGATCTGCTTTTGATTCAATGCTGGCTGGGTGTATACCTGTGTTCTTCCATCCGGGTTCGGCGTACACGCAGTATACGTGGCATCTTCCTAAGAATTATACCAAGTACTCGGTGTTCATTCCGGAGGATGATCTTAGGAAGAGGAATGATAGTATAGAAGAGAGGCTTAGTCAGATTCCTGAGGAGGAAGTTAGGATCATGAGGGAGGAGGTCATTGGTTTGATCCCTAGATTGGTGTACGCAGATCCTCGATCGAAACTTGAGACTCTTGAGGATGCGTTTGATGTTTCGGTGCAGGCTGTGATTAACAAGGTTACCAACTTGAGGAAGGACATTATCGAAGGTCGCACGGACGAGAACTTCATTGAGGAGAACAGTTGGAAGTACGCGTTGTTGGATGAGGGACA
This sequence comes from Glycine latifolia, assembly GCA_013407115.1. Taxonomy (NCBI): domain Eukaryota; kingdom Viridiplantae; phylum Streptophyta; class Magnoliopsida; order Fabales; family Fabaceae; genus Glycine; species Glycine latifolia. The sequence continues at coordinate 14,630,980 of CM023945.1, read as the reverse complement.
GCGTGAGGTTGGACCTCATGAATGGGATCCTTTCTTCTCCAAACCAAAGCCGGGTGGGGATTCCGATGACTTGTCGGCTGAGGCTGCGAAGAATTCTTGGAAAAATGAACAAAGAAATCAGTCGTGATTAGCAAAGGGGAGGTAAAAATTGCATCTGTAGGCTTCTTAGATATGGTTTAATGCTGACTCAAATGGTTTCCCTGCATCAGGGAAGAATTACAGCTATAAAATAATTGCTCCGCTCTTGCTATATGAAAACTTACTGCAATGCTTGTGATCGCGTTTACTGAGCAGGCTTCCTCATTGAAAACCCTAGCATGGAGATATGTTCTCTGCTTTTACAGTTTTGTTATATAGATTGTTTCTTCTTCTAATTTCTGCCTTGTTATTTGCGTTAGTGTTTCCTAGATGTAGTTTCCTAAATTAATAATTTCTTTGATACTATGTATTTTCCACTTGATTCATATAGGAAATATAAACAAAATTATGGTTAGCAATGAACTCAAGTGTTCCCTTGAATGGTAATATCATTTGACAGCTGCATCATCAGAGCTGCCTACCAGTGTTGGTGATCTTATTTGGAAAGTGGATAACATTCAAAAGATAGATTGTTCTATTTTGATGATCTTGAAAATAAATTTCTTTCACTTGCTCTATTTTCCCTTTTTTTTTTGTCTATTTTTTGATAGCTAAATCATGCACACATATTGGCTGGTATTAATGTACTGTTACAGGCTTTAATATGTCAAATTCATTGCCTTGATCAGCTTGTTTTAACATGCAACTTACGAAAACTATTGGCTGTTTCTTCGTTAACTGTTGCTTGTTTGTATCATTCATGTTTCTGGTGTTTTCTTCTTTTACTAAAAAATTATGAAAAAAATAAAAATTGGGGGCACAGTGAAATGTACCCTTTTATTCATTTGATTTCCTTTGATGTGGTATCTATTTGGTCAGCAATATTGAACGATTGGAATGTATCAAAAAGAAGTGGCATAGATTTCTCACTGAAATTATCTTGGACAGTTTCTTTGACATTTTTTGGAATGACTGTGGGTGGGATTTCATACCGGGATGAATTCACTTGCATGGCGATGCACAACATTTGGCAGTGTTAGTATTATGTTTGTCCTGTCTTGTTAATTTTAGAAAACTCTTCCTGCTTGTCCGTGTTTGAGTATCCTTTTTCTCTTAGTTGTCTTCGTGCTGTCTAGTATTACCTTGCAATGGGAAAGGGTATGGCTGTACAATGTGGCAAGACATGATAGAGGACTTATGTGTGGAAAGTGATTATAAAAGGATGCGCAAGTAAACTGTAATGCAAACAAAATCATAGTCAATCGTTATTTGTAGACTAGTGTTGTGTGATCAATATTATCATATGTATTTGATGTCTATTTTGTTTTGTCTCTTCAATTTTGAAGCAAAGAAAATGAAATTCCATTTATTTTGCTCTTTTGTATCTATCAAGAGTCATAAATAATCCGAGATGACACGAAACTATGAAAACTTGTGTCAAATTTTTCTGTCAAATGTAGAAGAGGACTTGTCAAATATTCTCTCGTACAAGTTACTGGATGACAATTTAATCTCTTACTGGAAACGGGATTCTTGTACGTAGCTTATTTGGAAACTATGAATTGTTCTTTCCCAATTCCTGAAGGTCATTAACTCATTATGGGCTTGGTAGGAGAAATGAAGAAAGTTTATAGTGGGCGAATTAAATTGACATAGTCAAGCTGACACTGAAAATGACGGGTATAACTTTTTTGTTCGTTTACTAATTACTGTAATTGGACCAAGCCAATAGGGAGGATACACACACATGCAGGTATAGACAAATAGTAGTTGAATGAAAGAAACATGCATGACTCGCTGTGTTTTTGGGTGGCTCTGGCATTGGCAACACAACATCGCAAGCGCTCATGTAATCCACGAGGGGCTGACGCCCATGTCTCTTAATTACAGTCACTCACTCCTGCATCAATACGATCTATCTCTTTGGTCTTTATTATTTACGCTAATTAATGGTTTATTCCTATACTATAAATATATAAATTATCATTTTTAACGGGAGTGTTTTAGGATGCATTGAAGATGAAGAAGGGAAAGTTTTGGTCACAAATAAGGATATCAAAGAGAGATGGGAGAATTATTTTCATTAACTTTTCGATGATGGAAAACGTTCAAGTACTAATATGGAAGGACTAGAAATCTAAGAAGGGGGAAAGAAATTTGGATTATTACCGCAGAATTCACATTCGAGATGTTAAAGAAGCGCTCAAAAGGATTGAAAAAGGGTTAAGTTGTTGGTCCATAAGATATTGAAGATGCTAGATGAGTGGAGGAAGAGTATTTTGGTCTCAATTTTTAAGAACAAAAGAAATATAAAAAAATGTGCTAACTACATACGTATAAAACTTATGAGTCTCACTATGAAACTATGTGAAAAAGGTGAATGAGCATAGATTAAGAGTAGAAACAAGGATTGCAAATAATTAATTTGGTTTTATGCTAGGGAGGTTTACAATAGAAACCATTTATCTTATATAGAAGTTGATGGAAAAGTACAGAAGTAAGGAAATAGACTTACAAATAAATGATTTTTGTTGACTTGGAAAAAGATTATGATCATATCCCAAGAGATGTGTTGTCCAAGACTTTGGAGAAAAAAGGCATGTCCATGACTTATATTTGAGCTATACAAGACATGCATGAAGGGACAACTATTAGTGTGAGAACTCCAAAAGATAAAATTAAGGACTTTCCTATTAGGATAAGATTACATCAAGGTTCAACTTTAAGTCCTTACTTGTTTAACCTAGTCTTGAATGAGCTTATTAAGGACATACAAAAAATTATCCCTAATTGCATGCTTTTTGTAGATGATATAGTCTTGATTAAGAAATCAAGGGGAGCAGTTAATAATAAGCTTGATCTCTAGAGGCGGACTTTGGAAACAAAGGGTTTTCACTTAGGTAGGAGTAAGATATAACATATGCACTGCAATTTTAGCAAGAGACAAGAATATTTTGGCCTGAAAGTAAAATTGGGAGAGAATGTTATACCATAGGTTTCTAAGTTTAAATATACGAGATTAATCATACAAGACGATGGAAAAATTAATGAGGATGTCCCATATAGAATACAAGTGGAATGACTTAAATGGAGAAAGACATCAAGGGTTGTTTGTGATCACAAAATGCCTATCAAACTCAAAGACAACTTTTATCGTACAATTATATGTCCAAATATACTATATTGTAGTGAATGTTGAGCTTTAAAGGGATAACATGAGAGAAAAATAAGAGTATTAGAAATGAGAATGTTAAAATGAATGTGTTATCATACAAGAAAAAATAGAATACAGAATGACGTTACACACGAGAAGATTGATGTAACACTCATTGAGGAAAAGATGACAGAAAATCTGTAAAGGTAGTTTGGGTATGTACAAAGAAGGCCACAAGAAGAGCCAATTAGACAAGTATATTGCATGATTTTTAGCTCAAGAAAAAGGAGAAAAGGAAGATCGAACAGTATGTTAGAGGAAATCATCAAAGAAGATCTTAGACTTAATAATATTTTTGAAACATTGATTTTTAATTGTGCCAAATGACGTCATGAGATTCATGTAGCCGATCTCACCTAATGGGATAAGACTTTGTTGTTGTAATTGACATATTTTAGGAATTATCCTTTAACAAGAAGTCTAGAATTTGAGTCATGGTTTGAAAAAATTGTGACATATTTTAATCCATTACTAGGTGGGCTTAGTGATTGAGAGATTTGGATAGCATGTATGAGGTTACAGATTTTAACTGGGTTGTGATTATTGCAAAAAAATGAAATATTCTTTAAAGAGAATGTGTTTAAGAGTTTTCTTAAACAAGAACAATTTTAAAAATTATTATCATTCTTATATTTAATTTTAATTTTTATTCATTTTAAAAAATTTATTTAAAATTTAATCTGATTTAACCATTAGCTTAAAATTTTTATTTGTTGACTATCTCAAATCATAATCGTTTCATCCTTATTTTTTTTATCTGTTTTAATTAGTTTTTTTCAATCTACTATTTTTATTTTAAATTAAATTTCAATATTTTTAAAAAAATTACGAATAGTTATAAATGATCTTGTATCATACTGCATATTAGTCACTATAAATTCAATTACAATTTATATGTTTAAAAATATTACTTTATTATGAATTTTAATTGTATTATAGCTTATGTTAAAAAATATTTATTTATTATAAATTTTAGTTATATAATAATAAACGTTTATGAAGTAGTATTTGTTTTTTTAGGGAGAGTACTTGTTATTATGGCTGACATTTTTTTAATATAGATTCTAATCTTAGTTTGACATTTCATAAGAATTAACTCCTTCCGTTAAATCTAATATCCCATAAAAATAATAATTATATTTAAAGTGGATTTTTTAATATTAAATGTATCGATTAAGAAAATGTGAGTGAATTAAAAATAAAGTTGCCAACTCCTTTATTCAAATAAAAACTCGATGATAAGAAGAAAAATAATTTAATTTTTTTTTTCTTTTAAAACACCTAATTAGAAGAAACTCAATAAAGTGATCTCTATCTTAAGTGTCTCTTGAACAAAGTGGGGTTGTTAGACAAAAGCAATGATATTTATGTCAAAATTCCTTTTTTTAACAACAATGAAACTTGAGAGTTTATCATAATTATTATTTACTTATAATTAGTGAGAGATATAACTAATTAGGAAAATCATAATGCAACAATTTATTGCATAGAAGAAAATTCATTAATTCAAAACTTGTCTCAATTCATCTATTATAATATGAAGGAATGTAATGTTATATCCTTTTTCTGAAAAGTAAAATTTTTTATTTACAAACTCTATGTGTGGTATATTTGTTTAATTTTTTAAATAAATAAACAAGTTTTTTTTTATGTATTTGTCTAAATTATTTATTTTGAACATTTTTTTATTTGATTTTCTTAAGAAATAAATCCTATACTTTTTTTTAAAAAATAATTTTTTAGAATTACTTTTTTTCATGTTTACACAAACTGACCCATGATTGATCACTAAAAAGGTCCATTTGAGTAAACAACTTAATTAACTGATTATTAAGTAAATAATTAATTTATAAGTTGTTTTTATAATCAATGAATCAACGAGGCTAAATTATTTTGAAATTAGTTATAATTTTTTATTATAAATTATTGTGAAGAATTTATTAAAATAAGCCAAAAACAACTTATAAACAAGTCATAAATTATTTTCACAACTTCTCTCAAATACTTATGTTACAAATGTTAATAAACTATAATTTTTTTTCAAACATACCATCATGGTATCATACAACAAAAAATGGATTATAAAGTAGGAGTGTTTAGTTAAACTTCATTAAGAATCATTTGATATTGCTGCAACCAGCAAATATTCTTTTGATTTGTGAAACCTAAAACACGTTGAAAAATAAGTTTTGTTCTAAAACTTTTTATGTTAACAATGACAAGCAAAATTTTAAAGAGGATAAGAGAAATCACACACACAGTACAAGAGAAATTTAACAAGGTTTGACAAGTGTGCATAGGTTCTGGGAGTAGAGTGATTGTTTCTTTATTATTATTATTATTATTATTATAAATAATGAGGTTATATCAAGATATATATATATATATATATATATATATATATATTATACACATATATTATCTTAAACTATGTGTTATCTTAAATTGTGTACATTATCTTAAATCATCACGTAAGTTATCTTTATGTGTACATTATCTTAATCTGCATACAATTTCATGTGTATTGTGGGTATTTTACCCCCCGCACCCCTAACCTACTTCATAACAGGTGGCCCTTATGCTTTGTTCCAACATTTGCTTCGTCCATAAAATATGAGTCATGCACAATAATCTCCACCCTGGCGAATATTTAGTCTTGTGGAAGATAAATAGCAAATCCACCTTGGTCCTGGGTTGGGATTTTTGTCACATCCAGCATTGAGCAACATTTAACAAGTCAAAGCAATGCTTGAACTTGTCAGTTGTGAATGCATTAGTTAACATATCAATTGCATTTTTTGAAGTGTGAAACTTCTTGCGCAAAACCTTGACCACATGTCATCAACTCCCTAATCTTGTAAAACCTCACATCAATATGTTTGGTTCTAGCATGATACACCTGATTCTTTGTTAAATCGATAGCACAACTTCCTTGCTAGCCTTTGTTACTGTCATGTACTCTGTTTCAATTGTTGACATTATCACAAGAGACTAAATAATGAACTTCCAACAAACAGCCCCACCTACAAGGACATACCCTTGTGTAGAGCTTTTGTCATCTAGATCACTAGCATAGTCAGAATCCACAAATCACATAGCTGAAGGATCACATTGCTGACAGCCAAGGCAAATACCATGACCCATTGTACCCTTTAGGTACCCCAAGATCCACTTCACTTCTTCCCAAAGTCATTTCCTTGGGTTAGACATAAACTTACAGACTTGGCTTACAGCATGAGCCAAATCTGGTCTAGTGCACACCGTAACATACATAAAGCAACCAACTACATTGGCATAGGAAACCTTTGACATGTACTCTATCTCATCATCTGTCTTCGAACATTGATCTACAAAAAGCTTTAGGTGTTTTAACAACAAAATACTCATAGACTTCTCATTGCTCATGTTGAACTTGTCTAACACCTTCTTAACATAGCCTTGATGTGAGAGTCACAACCGTCTGGATTTTCTGTCCATGTGAATCTCCATCCCAAGAATCTTCTTGGAAGGACCCAAGTCCTTCATGTCAAACTCCCTGCTCACTCAACAGTTTTTTCAATTCATTCACATCATGCAAATGTTTACCAGTAATCATCATACCATCAACATACAATAACAGAAAAATAAAAGAGTCATCAACAAGGCTACTAGCATAAATACAATAGTCATACTCACATCACATGTAGCCAATCCTAAGCATGTAGGAATCAAATTACTTATACCACTGCCTTGGAGATTGCTTCAATCCATACAGAGACCTCTTTAGCTTACAAACGAGTTAACCCGATTAACCTTTATTGAACCCCTTTGGCTGCTCCATGTAAATATGTTATTCTAGATCACCATGAAGAAATGTTGTCTTCACATCTATCTACTCCAAGTGCATGTCATGATTGGCTACCAAGACCAGCACTGCCCTGATAGAAGTGTGTCTTATGATTGAGGAGAAAATCTCATCGTAATCAACCCTTTCTGCTATGCATACCTCATTGCTACTAGGCAAGCCTTGAACTTTTCCCCTTCTTTTTCTAATACTGGATGTTTTCTATTGTACACCCATTTGCACCCTATGGTTCTCTTGCCCATAGGAAACTCAACTAGCTCCTTTTTTAGTTCTTTTGTAAAGTCTCCATATCCTCCACCATGGCACCCATCCATTTGTCTGTCTCTTGGTTGTTCATAGCCTATTGAAAGGTAGAAGGATCTTCAACACTAGTGAGAAGTGCAAAAGCAGTCAATTTATCCAAAATTTCAAACCTATAACAGAGAACGAGTTTAATGGTGCGACAATCTCTACCTTTGACAAGATTATACTCTTGACATGGTCCGCTTGGACTCATTGATCTAGGCTCAGGTGTAGGTGAGGCCTCAGGTCTTGGACTACATGGCATTACCTTCTCAAGAATCACTGACAGCTACTCAAAGTTCACCTGAACCTCCATGGAGCAAGGGGAAGCTCCATCTGCACTAGCACAATTGTCTCAACTATATCTGGTAACATGGATTACTCATTAAACATTGCATCCCTGCTGATCTCTATCTTCTTGGAAATTGGATCCCAAAACTTGAAACCCTTCACAACATTGGAATAACCTATGAAGATACATTTTTTCAACTTCAGATCAAGTTTAGATGTCTCATCACTGAATATATGCACAAAAGCAAGACACCCAAATATTCTCAAATTATTAAAATCAACAAGGTTACCTGTCCAAACTTCCTCTGCAACTTTCCCATCCAATGATGGATGTACATGATGGAGTCGACGTCTCTGGAAGAGGTATGGAAGAAATTGAATAGTCAATACATGTCGATTTCGCTAACGAACAAACTGTATCTGAACCAAAAAAACTCAATTGGCCCAGAGGGGATACAAGTTGTACTTATGTCTCACTCTCAACAGAGACAGAATGCAGTAGGGAGTTCACGAGACGATGGTCAATATGTGAAGGGCTCTGATGGTAGACAGAGGAAGAAGTCCAAGTCAAAAGAATGCAAGAAAACAATGGAGTGCTACAAATGTATCTAAAAAGGTCATTTTAAGGGGATTGCCAGAAGTTTTTATTTAAAATAAAATCCGAACCAAACCAAACCAATATTTATTGTTTGGTTCAGTTCAGTTTTTGCAACTTTTACTAACATATTATTTCATTAAAATTTATATACTTTCTTTTCATCTTTTAAATTAAATTACTTTAAAAAATTTGCTAATAACAATATATGAAACTTAATAATATATTAAACCTTCTACAATACAAATATCCCAAATTTTCATCCATTTTAAACCAAATATATCTTAAAAAAGTTGTCTGAAAAAGAAAAAGGAATATATTGCATAAGTTTCATATACATAACATTACAAAACATAGCAAAACTCAAGTGATATATACATAAAACGCATAACACTAAAATAATATAAGTGTTGTGGTTTGGTTTGATTTAAAAAACTACAAACCAATCGATTTGAGAAAAAAATCATGCAAACAAATCCAAAAAGAATTAGTTCAATTTTTTTAGCGATTTTTTATTTTTATTTTGGACCAGTTTGGATTTGAACACCTCTAGTTAAGTCTGATGATGCTACAAGATTGTGTGAGTATTGTGTGCTTGGAAAATAAACTAGAGTGAAATCTGAAGCTGCAAAACGTACCACCAAGGGGATTCTAGATTATGTGCATTGACTTACCTGTTAGGAAGACTTTTTATATAAGAGATCTCTATGTCCATGGATCTACCGTCATCATTTACTTGTCTGAGCTGGTCACCAAGTCGAACTATCGACTCTGATACCAATTGTTGGAAAACTGAGAGAAAAATTTATCAATGAATTCTGAGCAATCACATAAGTGAATTTTACATTGCACTTTGATCAAAAACCTTAAAACTCTAATTTATGAATTTTCTCATCACTTATATGATACTTAATTTTCTCATTCTTATTTATTTGATGTGAGCGTCTCATACTTATACTCCATCTCATGAGACAACAACTTTACTAATTTTTTGGTTAAAAACAGAAAAAAGCAAGGGGTTAAACCGTTAAGGAAATAATAGAAGTAAGTACATCCAACACGAGAGGCAGAGGAGAAGGAGCCAAATAGTGCACGTTAAATAAATGAATGCACTGTTGATCACTTCATTGAATGGTAACTTGCACGATTCATCATCCTTTTGGGTCCTTTACCTCTTATGAATGTAAATTAGCAAACAAAAGCAATATTAATCCTACATTCAATTTTATATATTTCTCTCACCCTACTTTTTATGAGAGAAAATAACGAAGAATGTGCATTCTTATTTTTTTCTCACTTTTAAATATGATATAAATAGAAAGTAGGTTAAAATATATTTTTGATTCCTAATAAATATCTAAATTTTATTTTTGTTCATTTATAAATTGTTTCATTTATAAAAAGTAAACACAAAATTAACTTATTTATCATGAATTAAAAAAAGTATTAAAAATCTAAAACAAAAACAAACAAAAAATTAAAAAATAAATACAAAATTTAAATATTTATTAGAGGTGCATATTTATTTTAAGTCTACAAAGTAATGACGTAATTAAATAAATAGCTGTTATTTTAGTCATAGTGGATGTAGATGGCATAGCAAAGTTAGGAAATGGAAACATAGATTTCACAGAATTTTGAAACTAACGGCTACTTATTTTCTATTAAAGCTAAGTAAAACATCTCGTGACACTTACAGCGAGCTCCTCGGCTCCTCAATTCTCAGTCAATTTCAGTTTTTCTCAGTTCTCTCTCTCTCAACAAAGGATCCTCGTGATGAAGAGCTCTCATATTTCACGAGCTTCATATCAAGAACGCTTACCTTGTTCAGTTTTGAATTCTTCTCAACACCTTCAAATACCCCTCCAAATCATCCATCACCCCACATCACCAACCACCAACAACAAGACATCCTCGTACAACAACAACGAATGGAATCCAAATCCAAAATTCAACTCTTTTTCCTCACCCTTTTCCTCTTCACCCTCACCCTCCATGCAGAAACTCTTGGAACTTACATAGTTCAGCTACACCCTCATGGCATAACCAGCACTTCCTTCACCTCCAGGCTCAAATGGCACCTTTCATTCATCCAACAAACCATTTCCTCTGATGAGGACCCTTCTTCGCGCCTTCTCTACTCGTACCGTTCGGCCATGGACGGTTTTGCAGCTCAGCTAACTGAGTCTGAGCTTGAGTACCTCAAAAACTTGCCTGATGTTATCTCAATTAGGCCTGACAGCAAGCTCCAGCTTCAGACCACTTACTCTTACAAGTTCTTGGGGCTCAACCCTGCTAGAGAAAACGGTTGGTACCAATCCGGTTACGGCCGCGGAACAATAATTGGGGTGCTTGATACTGGAGTGTGGCCAGAGAGTCCTAGCTTCAATGATCAAGGAATGCCCCCAATTCCCAAGAGATGGAAGGGTATATGCCAAACTGGGAAGGCCTTTAACTCTTCCAATTGTAACAGAAAACTCATCGGTGCAAGGTACTTCACCAAAGGCCATTTTTCAGTGTCACCTTTCAGAATTCCAGAATATCTCTCTCCAAGAGACTCCTCTGGACACGGCACACACACTGCGTCCACCGCTGGAGGAGTGCCTGTGCCGCTGGCAAGTGTGTTCGGTTATGCGTCTGGCGTGGCGAGAGGAATGGCTCCTGGTGCCCACATTGCAGTGTACAAAGTGTGTTGGTTCAATGGCTGTTATAACTCAGACATCATGGCTGCAATGGATGTGGCAATCAGAGATGGGGTGGACATTCTGTCCTTGTCTCTAGGTGGCTACTCTTTGCCTCTGTATGATGATAGCATTGCCATTGGAAGCTATAGAGCAATGGAGCATGGGATTTCAGTTATATGTGCGGCAGGAAACAATGGCCCTACGGAAATGTCTGTTGCCAATGAGGCTCCTTGGATTTCCACAATTGGTGCAAGCACACTAGACAGGAAATTCCCAGCTACAGTTCACATGGGAAATGGACAAATGCTCTTTGGAGAATCCATGTACCCACTGAACCATCACCCAATGAGCAGTGGAAAAGAAATTGAGCTGGTTTATGTGTCTGAAGGAGACACCGAGAGTCAATTTTGCCTCAGAGGGTCTCTTCCAAAGGACAAAGTTAGAGGCAAAATGGTGGTATGCGATCGAGGTGTAAACGGAAGAGCAGAGAAGGGCCAAGTGGTGAAGGAAGCGGGTGGTGTCGCTATGATCCTCACGAACACAGAGATAAACTTGGGAGAGGATTCGGTTGATGTCCATGTCTTGCCTGCAACTTTGGTAGGATTTGATGCAGCAGTCACCTTGAAGGCTTACATAAACTCTACAAAAAGGCCTCTTGCTAGGATTGAATTCGGAGGAACTGTGATAGGGAAGTCTAGAGCTCCAGCAGTGGCAAGATTTTCTGCTAGAGGACCAAGTTATACAAACCCTTCAATCCTCAAACCTGATGTTATAGCTCCAGGAGTGAACATCATTGCAGCATGGCCTCAGAACCTCGGTCCCACCGGCCTTCCGGAGGATGCTAGAAGAGTTAACTTCTCTGTCATGTCTGGTACCTCAATGGCATGCCCTCATGTCAGTGGAATTGCTGCTCTCATTCGCTCAGCTCACCCGAGATGGACCCCTGCAGCCGTCAAATCTGCAATCATGACAACAGCCGAGGTAACCGACCACACCGGAAGGCCAATACTTGATGAAGACCAACCAGCAGGAGTTTTCGCCATGGGAGCTGGACATGTGAATCCACAGAGAGCATTGAACCCTGGAATGGTGTATGACATTAGGCCAGATGACTATATCACCCACCTTTGCAGCCTTGGATACACAAAGTCAGAAATATTCAGCATCACACATAGAAATGTGAGTTGCAATGCAATCATGAAAATGAATAGAGGCTTCAGCCTTAACTATCCCTCATTCTCAGTAATTTTCAAGGATGGGGTGAGGCGAAAGATGTTCAGCAGGAGACTAACAAATGTGGGAAGTGCTAACTCCATCTACTCAGTGGAGGTTAAGGCACCTGCAGGAGTAAAAGTGATAGTGAAACCCAAGAGGCTAGTATTTAAGCAAGTGAATCAAAGCTTGAGTTACAGGGTGTGGTTTATATCAAGAAAAAAGGTTAAAAGAGGTGATGGTTTGGTGAACTATGCAGAAGGGAGTTTGACATGGTTGCACTCACAAAATGGTTCCTACAGGGTTAGAAGCCCGGTAGCAGTTACTTGGAAGTCAAAGTAGCATGCAGAACAGTAGTAGATTATTAAGTTTGTCTTGGGGCGTTTTTTATTATGATTATTGGTTCAATAGCTTTATTTATGATTGCAGAATTCATACTGAACTTTGTGTTACTAGTTTTAGTAGAGAAAACTCGTTAAGGAATCTTTATGAGTAAGCCCATTTATAAATGCTAAATAAATTGGTTTTGCCATGCTTTAGTCAGAACTCTCTGATTTATGTATCACATTCATTCATTAACACGTAAATTTTCCCACTCCTGCTTCTCCCAAAACAGGATTAGATTCGTTCAATAATGTTTCAACAGTAATAGAAGGAAATATACACTCACAGGCCACAGAAAAGCTACTAAGTTGGGAGCAAGGTTTTAAATTATGATCGCAGTTTCATCATGATCCTTAACATTGTAGAAAATTATAGACAAATGCGGCCGATGCGCAATGCAATCATGGAGAGCCCGAAAACCTTGACATTGCCAGTGCAGCCGAAATCACAGTGGCAGATTCTTTTGTAAAACCTTGGTGGGGAGAAAACAAATAAGTTGTTTTGTTCTGAAACAGTGAATAAATACACTGTTCTATTTAAGCTCTCCATGATTATAGGAAATAAATACAGATTCTCCATAATTATAGTAGATAAAAAAAGCAAAACAGTATCAGCAGACATAAATGAGCAGATATACAAGGATCTGGATCAGCTACAATTTTAATTCAAATTATTACTAATTCCTAGCCAGTTCCAACACTCTCTCTCTCAAGTTGGTGCATGGAGAATACTTCAATCTTGTCAAGAGAACTACTAATAGCCGTGGATGCTACTGCCTTGGTAAGCATATCAGCAAGTTGTTGTTCTGATTTTACTACAGGAAATGCAATAACACCAGCTTCAATCTTTTCTTGGATGAAATGCTTGTCAATTTCCATGTCTTTTGTTCGATCATGTTGGACAGGGTTGTTAGCAATCACTATGGCTGATTTAATATCCTTCAACAGATTTTTAATCCATAACAGTTCACATATTCCTACTGCCAGTCCCTCTAAACTCTGCTTCTGTGCTTGATCTAGGACCTACTTGTTTTTTACTCCTCCAAGTTACTAGATTTCCTCCCAAAAAAGTGAAATAGCCTGCAGTAGACCTTCTATCATCTGCTGATCCAACCAATCAGCATCAGTATAACCAACTTTGAGGTGGCCATGGTTTGAGAATAACAAACCTTTTCCTGGAGCAGATTTTAAGTACCTCAATATTCGTTCAACGGCATCCATATGCAGTTTTTATGGGTCATGCATAAATTGGCTCACAACATTTACTGCATATGCTATGTCTGGCCTAGTATGAAACAAGTAGATTAGCTTCCCAACCAATCTTTGATACCTTCCTTTGTCTGTACTGGTTGCATCAACACAATGAAAATTCTTGTGATTTTATTCTATGGGAGTATCAATGGGTTTACATCCAAGCATTCATGTCTCAGTTAACAAGTCTAAAACATATTTTCTTTGAGAAAGAAAGATACCGTTGAGATCTCCAAGTTGATTAGCTTCCCAACCAATCTTTGGTACCTTCCTTTTTGTGTACTGGTTGCATCAGCACAATGAAACTTGTGATTTTGTTCTATGAGAGTATCAATGGGTTTACATCCAAGCATTCCTGTCAAAGTTAGCTTCAGTCATTATATATTGAACAGAAGCAAAAGCTTCACTAACGGTTGGACGATAATAAAAAGTCATAACAAATCCGGTTGCTAGTTGGATTAAAAACAATCATATTAACATGAAGCGGAACATATTTAGTAGTTACATCATCGGTGATCGCCTGAATTTCAAGATGTTCTTGGAACAATCATATTTTGTTTGAGAAAGAAAAATACCATGTTTAGACCTTGCAACTTCGATCCCCATAAAATATTTGAGATCTCCCAGTTGTTTCATGTTAAATTGTAGGCTTAGAATTTCATCAGGATCATTTCCGGTCACAATCATATCATCAACATATATATTATCAATGCAGTTACTTTACCTTGATTATGCTTAAGAAACATGATGTGATCAAAATTACTTTGTGCGAAACCAAAGAACTTCATAGACTTTGTAAATCTTCCAAACCAAGCTCTTGGTGATTGCTTCATTCCATATAAAACCTAGGGCCGGTCTAAGATTTTATGGATTCATGACAAAATATTAAATAAATTCTTCTTGTATTTAAGTATTTAAAAATAGACATACAATATCATAAAAAATATGCATTTTATTTCACTAAACATAATATAATTTTAATAAATCTTAAAAAATATGCCATATTTTTATTTAATTTACCTTTCTGTTATTGTCTATTATTCAATTTATATCTCTCAAAAAATAATTACATACACATAAATATTTATATATAAAGTAGGCATGATAAATGACAAATCCAAAGGCGGGTTTGACTCTTTTGATCCTCATTTCTGCAAATAATAAGATTGGTTTAAAATAGACGATATTATATTTTTAAAACCAATTCATAGTCTTGTCAAATTTTATCAAGTTTGGATAAACTCACATGAATATATATTTTTAAAATTAATTATATATATGATTTTTTTTATATTTGGTCTCAAAGAAAATATTCTAACTTTATTTTTATCATCTATCATTGATAAAATATCATTTCATATTAAAGTTCACATATATTTTGTTCTTTATGAAAATACTATATTTTATTTTCTTTTCTTTATAATTTTAATTTTTATTTGTGTTTTTTCAATATGTTGATATATGAGTTGAAGATTCAATTAATATGAATTTATGATTGTAACAAGTTAGACAAATTAATTAAACGAGTAACATTTTTTAATACATGTATATTTTAATTTGAATAAAAAAGGTGACATAAAATAAATAAACAACTTTAATTTATTTATAAAAACAATATTGAATGATCGATATAGAAAAAATTATTAACCAATATGAGAAGCACAATAAGTCTAAGTACACTAATTATTAACTATACCAAGAATCCAGGCAAGTGAAGCTCAAAAGTTGCTCTAGGTATTTTCATTTTCTATCCTTTTTAAATTATTTCCTAACAAGCACCGTTTTACACGTAGTGATATTTTGAGATGTTAAATACTTATTTTTATTACTTATCAATGAATCACTTACTTAATCACAACATTCAATAAATCTAACTCAATTGGTTGAGGATGATACACTTAAATTATTGTAAATTGTAAATCTTTGACACTATCATTGATTTTCATAGTAAAAAAAAATTCACAAAAGTCCCAATTTTGTATTGATACAATAATCCAAAATTAAGTAGTTAATAATATGAGAACAAAATTTAACTAATTGGATAACATAAATTCGAAAAATTCTTGGGATGTGCTACCTGGTTTCTTGGAGCAAGAGATATCCAGGCTTCTTGGTACAATGGAAGCCCAAAATCCATGTCTTGGTTTTGATTGACCAAACCTAGGAATAAATTTCCAAACTAATATACAAGTCTCAGCCACGTCACATGCACGTGCGACATGTGCATTTAGGAGCACTATGATCCCATTATGGCATCTCTTCGCTGTCTACAAAATGGTTTTCTTTTTTCTTTCCACTTTTTAAATACTGAAAGCTGGTTTTGGTTTTCCTTGTCACAAAGGCATTTGGATACGAGTAAGCAAAGTTTTTCACTTCTAGCCTCTCTCCATTCTCCATCAAAGAAATGTGATCGATGTAATAACTATCCAACTAATTTAATAAAACAACCATTATAAACATATTTTAATTCAATATTTGAGAAGTCTTTAATAATGCCTCTCTCAATAATAAGGAAGGATGTACTTCACTAGGAAGCTGCTATTTCACATGGCTTCCATCTGTCTTAGTACGTGGACAGGTATCGGATGTGATCTAAGCAATAGAAAGGGTAGTAATATTTTCACTAACTTGATTAATTAATTTCTTGTTATAGCAGTCCACACCATGTGTGCATGTGAATATTGAAAGGGAGAAAAGGAAAAAGAAATATTTTTCATGAGAAGTGGCAGTTGGTAGGCTCAGACCATGATTGATCTAGTGCTGCACTTTTCTCCCATTTTCTTCTGTTTGCCAATTCCTATTATTGTTTATTCTCCATTATTAGGGACATGTTCCTACCTTCATATATTTACTTTTTCTTCATCTAAAGGACTGATTTGTGTTTTGTAAACAAAACAAATAAATAAACCTACTCTAGAGTCTAGACATTAACAAGGACCATTAATTCCCGGATGCCTTTGAAGATTTTTGCTGGCACATATGCATATGCTTCTATTATTTCACCAATGGTCAATTGAGTGTATAGTTTTAAAATACCTTGCACTATATTTGTGTCCCTTGCATTTTATTTTCATTTTTTTTTTAATGTAATGGGGGTAGAACTTGTCTTATTTTCAAGTTTCTTTTGCCCTATAACATGGAAAGATTCCCTTATCAAAATCATAGTGAATAATAAACATTTATGAGACTAAAACCATCAAAGTGCATGATGGGTGGTGTTTCAGATCTTTATTTCTTTAGTCTCTCTTTAAAAAAATTATCTTTCTCACCCGTGTGTCTTTCTTTCTTCCTTTCTTTTCTATCCCTTCCAAGTGGACTAACAAAAAACATATACTGGGGCATGGTTTTTTCTCTCTGTTAAAAGCTATTCTCATCATCACATGACTTTGGTTTGGAATTTGATGTTAAGATAATCACAAGTACATCAATGTTCTTCGGTGGATCCTACATTAACCATATGTTAGTTGGCCCACTAATGCATCATATTTCTGAATCTTTGTCATACTTAGAAGTTACCCTTCAATCAGCTCGAACTAGAAAGTCCACTTTCACACTCATAGTGATGGAACACACTTAAAGTGGCTTAACAAAAAAATTTATTCAATGTACTACGAAAGATGCTTTAGACAATGCTTATTGTCTGAAAACAAAACCATAAAGCACAAAGGAGGTTGGAAAAAAAGTTCCCTTTAAAAGTATAGTGCTGCGGTACAGTGGTAGTTATATTCCTGTTTTTTTAATGTAATTTTCATGTATTGTTTGTATAAAAATTTTACACCGTACATCAATAAAATAATCTTAATAAATATAACTTTTAAATATTTATTATTAAAGTTGACAAACTTGACGATTTATTATTAAACAGAATTGTAAATTCTTTATGCTATATTTGGTTTAATCTCAACTATAGAATTGATGTATATTTGTGACCCTGTGAGATCTAATGCTCGGATAGTTTAATTGGAAAAGTAACTCAGAGTTGAGGTCAGTAATTATTATGAATACATTTATTAATATTAACAAGATAGAAAAGAAATATAAGAACTTTTGCGGCCTTTGTGGATCAGTCATCTGATCTATGTGGAGAAGATTTTAAATTCTCTCATTCCTTCTCTCACAATCTTGTTGGCAAGAATGTGATTACCGTAAAATGGAATTCGAAATAAACAAATAAGAGATAAACTCTGTTTAAATAATAAAATTAACTGCATTATCCCTCTTCAAATTGACAAGGATGACAACCAAAAGAGGAAAAGTAGAAAACTAAAACAGCATTAAGAGCCATATTCTCTCCCATGTTTTATGTCGGATAAACTCCAAATAGGTCCAAAGTTTCACCTGTCACTACTTGCACTGTTGCACACTACTAGCTGCTTTGAAATACCATTTCATAAAGCTGAGTGAGTAGTTCTTAAAATTGACCGAAACAAATCAACTGGTTTATTTATTGGTCATATATTACACAGAATCACATGCATATGTTCTTCTTTCAACCAATTCTTCACAAACTTGGCATATTACTCTCTGCCAGTTTTGTGTCCATCCCCACAAGCTTCTCCCTCAGTTTCACTAGAATGCAAATGATGGTGAGCCAATAACCAAGCAGAATGAAGAAGAACAAGATGCAAATGAAAATCCAGATTTTCATTTTCTGGTACATTGGTTGTTTCTCTTATGGTTTTGCCGCTGCTGTCACAAATGATGAAGTATCAGCTTTGCTTTCTATAAAAGCAGGTCTCGTTGATCCGTTGAACGCCCTTCAGGATTGGAAACTGCATGGCAAAGAACCAGGACAGGATGCATCTCATTGTAACTGGACCGGCATCAAATGCAACTCAGCTGGAGCTGTAGAGAAGCTCGATCTCTCCCAAAACAATCTCAGTGGCAGAGTATCCAATGATATACAAAGACTTAAGAGTCTTACTTCTCTCAACGTGTGTTGCAATGCCTTTTCAACACCATTGCCAAAATCCATAGCCAATCTCACCACACTCAAAAGCCTTGATGTAAGCCAAAATCTCTTCATTGGTGACTTTCCATTAGGCCTTGGTAGGGCATTGAGACTTGTGGCCTTAAATGCATCCAGCAATGAGTTCTCTGGTTATCTTCCTGAGGACCTTGCAAATGCCTCTTCCTTGGAGATGCTTGATCTCAGAGGCAGCTTCTTTGTAGGGTCAGTTCCAAAATCATTCAGTAACTTACATAAGTTGAAATTCCTTGGTCTATCTGGCAACAATCTCACTGGTAAAATTCCTGGAGAGCTGGGACAACTTTCATCACTGGAGTATATGATCCTTGGATATAATGAATTTGAAGGTGGCATACCTGAAGAATTTGGAAACCTCACCAATCTCAAGTATCTTGATTTAGCAGTAGCCAATCTTAGTGGTGAGATTCCAGGCGGATTGGGAGAGCTTAAGTTGTTGAATACAGTCTTCTTATACAACAACAACTTTGAAGGCAGAATTCCACCAGCAATTGGCAACATGACCTCCTTGCAGTTGCTGGATCTTTCTGATAACATGTTGTCAGGAAAAATTCCATCTGAAATAAGTCAGCTGAAGAATTTGAAACTTCTCAACTTCATGGGCAACAAGCTGTCTGGTCTTGTGCCTTCTGGCTTCGGAGATTTGCAACAACTGGAGGTACTTGAGTTATGGAACAATTCCTTGTCTGGGCCATTGCCTAGTAACCTTGGCAAGAATTCACCATTGCAATGGTTGGATGTGTCATCCAATTCACTCTCTGGAGAGATTCCAGAAACTCTTTGCAGCCAGGGCAATCTCACCAAGCTTATACTATTCAACAATGCATTCACTGGTCCAATTCCATCAAACCTATCAATCTGTCCTTCACTAGTTCGTGTTCGAATTCAGAACAATTTTCTTTCTGGGACGGTTCCTGTGGGTCTTGGCAAGCTTGGGAAGCTTCAAAGGTTAGAGTTGGCTAACAATAGTCTTTCTGGTGGAATTCCAGATGACATTTCCTCTTCCACATCCCTTTCCTTCATTGATCTCTCAAGAAACAAACTCCATTCTTCGCTTCCTTCCATTGTCCTTTCCATTCCAAACTTGCAAGCTTTCATGGTCTCTAACAACAACTTGGAAGGTGAAATCCCAGACCAATTTCAGGACTGTCCATCACTTGCAGTTCTTGATCTCTCATCAAATCATCTATCTGGAAGCATTCCAGCAAGCATTGCTTCATGTCAGAAGTTGGTAAATTTGAACCTCCAAAACAACCAATTGACTGGTGAAATCCCAAAAGCATTAGCTAAGATGCCTACATTGGCCATGCTTGATCTTTCCAACAATTCTCTGACAGGCCAAATACCAGAAAGCTTTGGAGTTTCTCCAGCTCTGGAAGCACTCAATGTCTCAGACAATAAACTAGAAGGTCCAGTCCCAGCAAATGGAATACTAAGAACTATAAACCCAAATGATCTTCTGGGTAATGCTGGCCTATGTGGTGGTATCCTCCCTCCATGTGACCAAAACTCTGCATACTCTTCAAGGCATGGAAGCTTGCGTGCAAAGCATACTATTACAGCATGGATCACTGGAATATCTTCAATCCTAGTCATCGGGATTGCAATTGTGGTAGCAAGATCTTTGTACATAAGGTGGTACACCGACGGGTTTTGCTTCCGAGAAAGATTTTATAAGGGTAGCAAAGGGTGGCCCTGGAGATTGATGGCATTTCAGAGGCTTGGTTTTACAAGTACTGACGTTCTAGCTTGCATCAAGGAAACCAATGTGATTGGCATGGGAGCCACCGGGGTTGTTTACAAGGCCGAGGTACCGCAATCAAATACAGTTGTGGCAGTGAAAAAATTGTGGAGAACAGGAACTGATATTGAAGTAGGAAGCAGTGATGACCTTGTTGGAGAGGTGAATGTTTTAGGGAGGTTAAGGCATAGGAACATTGTCAGACTATTAGGATTTCTTCACAATGACATTGATGTCATGATAGTTTATGAATTCATGCACAATGGCAACCTGGGAGAAGCCTTGCATGGTAGACAAGCAACAAGACTGCTTGTAGACTGGGTTTCGCGGTACAACATAGCTCTAGGGGTTGCACAAGGACTTGCTTATCTCCATCATGATTGTCATCCACCCGTTATCCATCGAGACATCAAGTCAAATAACATATTGCTTGATACAAATCTTGAGGCAAGGATTGCAGATTTTGGTTTAGCCAAGATGATGATCCGGAAGAATGAAACAGTCTCCATGGTTGCTGGATCCTATGGCTACATTGCCCCTGGTGAGTTACTAGTTCTTCAATCTTACTCTTTTTGTTATTAACAGCTACATTAATTTCCAAACCACTTTAGAGCAAGTAGGATATATAGTTAAAACTTAAAACATCAGAGAACATATATTTCAATTAGCATGTCATTAGATGTTTATATTTGTAAATATTGTCTATATTCATCTTTGCTGTTTATTAGATGTACAATACTTATATTCATGACCCTTGAATGATTTAATATTTGGCAGAATATGGATATGCCTTGAAGGTGGATGAAAAGATTGATGTTTACAGTTATGGAGTAGTTTTGTTGGAGCTTCTCACAGGAAAGAGGCCATTAGATTCAGACTTTGGAGAGTCAATAGACATGGTAGAGTGGATTAGAATGAAGATTAGAGACAACAAATCTCTAGAAGAAGCATTAGACCCAAGTGTAGGAAACAGTAGGCATGTTCTAGAAGAAATGCTTTTAGTTCTAAGAATAGCAATTCTTTGCACTGCCAAGCTCCCAAAGGACAGACCAACCATGAGGGATGTCATAATGATGCTTGGAGAGGCAAAGCCTCGGCGAAAGAGCAGTAGCAATAGCAACGATGTAGCTAACAACAAAGAGACACCAGTTTTTAGCACATCACCAGTTAATGATAATAACCTTGTGTAGGAACTAAAAATAAGTTTGTTCTGTCCATCAACCAGTTTAGAGCTGTAATTTTGTAATCAGCAATGCGTATGTATGTTTAAAATGTTAATTGGTATATCGAGATGTATTCATTTTTGCAAATAAAATTTCTTTTGTATCCAGTTTAGACCAAGTTACTTTTGTTTACTTCATTAGTACGTCTACAGAGTTATTATTCCTATTCAAAGGATTATAGGTACAATTGTTTTGTCTTGATTTCTATTTGAAGTCATGATTCCCTGTTATTCATAATCCCAATACTGGCAAACATTTTAAAAAAAAATCACCAGAGAAAATAGTGCATCAAGCTCTAGCCCTTTTATTTTTCTTGCACTAGGCTTTTTTTATTTTTTATTTTTTTTTCACTAGGCTCTTAAGAAGTGTTGGACACAATTTTTTTTAGAGATATCAAATTATCCTCCACTAGTGACAAGTAAAATTATTATAAATAACAAAATTTTCTCTAAATATTTAACATAACTGGATATGAAAGACACACATCCAAGACAAGAGTTAAGTTAAGAGTAATCCAACACCTTAATGCATGCGTTTGGTGGTAAAGTATTAGACTCATAGTAACAAATTAAAATTAAAATCATACCGTTAGTCAATGTTCTCATTTCTGGTCCATTTATTCAAGTCTATATCGAAGTCGTATTAGCACAAAAATGGATGTCAATACAATATTCACAGCCGACAGATGGCCGAAATTCCAGGCATGAATTCTTTCTAAATTCGATAGGATTGCTTGTGCTTGAGTTGGGGGCTTGATGTTTTTGACCAAAACATTGTTGTAAGACAAAGAAATGTATAGTCTGGACAACCATTAATGTGATAATATAAATGAGGAATATGATTTTAATTTTAACTTTGTTAAACGCAAAAGACAGAGCTCTTGGATCATGGATACTATCCTTTAGCAATAACGTCCATCATGCATATATATCATGCATTCACTTGGGTTCTGAATATAGCAATAATAAAGTCAAGCAAGTTCGAACACAATAGAGACCAGAGACTAGAGAGGTAAACAAAAAAAATGAGGAATCTTCACACCTTCCCGAAATTTTTTTTTTTTAAACCACTACCATATATTAATTTAGACTTAATTTGCACTTTTTATTTCTGACTTTTTAATTTTTGAAAGATTTTATTTCTAACAAATTAATTTAATATAAGCAAATAAGTTATCTTGTTTATTGGACTTAAATATAAGGAAATCTAATTAATTTTATTATATTTAATATTATCATTTCTAAAATATTATTCATTTAATTTTAATTATATTTACAAAAATTCTTTTTTATTCATTCATGATGATATCAAGCTCCAATAAAATGTATTTATAAATAACTTTATTTTTTACTTGAGATTAGAAAAATTAAATCAAGTCAACTAACTTTCTAAATTAATATAAATTTAGTTATTTCTGTTTTTATACATGAATCAAGAGGGAGTATGTCTTATCACATAAACTTACAAATTTTATCTTTTGTTATTTGTATGTTTATAAGAGCAAAAGTTGGGAATAAAATTTGTTTAAAAAATTAAGGGTAAAATTTGCCAAAAAGTACAATTAGAGGTAAAATGATGAAAGATAAAATTCATAAATTTCTTAAAAAGTAATGGGTAAAAAATGTCAAATTAATTTGTTGAGTCAAATTCACAAAAATGAAAGAATTGAAGATAAAAAATTCAATTAAGCCATTAATTTAACAGGCATATTTTTATGAGACTACACATATTTTCTACGAATGACAATCCCTAGTAAAGTCAAATAGGACCACTGTAAACAGCCTGTAACTATTTTAACTCAAATCTGTACAGCAACATCCCAAGGAATCCTAAGGTATAAAATAATAAGTATGCCAATCATACTAGCTAACCAGAGGCTGATTTTCATTTTTGAAACAAGTATTATGCGACTCACTATTTTCAAAAGAGTGCTGGCAAATTTAAAGCAATGGTTCCCGAAAACAGGGAAAACAGCTCTTATTTCAACTGAAAATTCGAAATACAATAGCAGGGAAAGAGAAGGCAATCAAAATTTGATAAGAAAGCTATCATACATCTCATATTTATTTACACCATTGCCCTTGTTCCAAAAAAGGCCATGACGCGGTGAACTCTAGTAAATGATATGCTGGATTGTGCACTGAATGGTGGCTTAAGTGTTATGATATTCGAATAGGCTGTGCAATCAGTACCAAATAGTTATATATTTAAGCCTTATATCATGCAGCTAATTTCTGGCACCATCAATTATTCATATAGAGTCCTGGGCCATCAAAAGCCAATACAAGGGTAACAGCAATAGAGTAGAAGTTTAAAGGTTTACCAAAAATATAATGAGTTGACAACATATAATACTAAGGAAAACCATGTTTGTTTCTGACAGTTATTAGCATTAGAGGCATTGAGATTTTTTGAAAGGGCTAAGGGTCATCAAGATAGCAGCAAGTACTTCCTAGCACACAGATAAATTCTTAGATTTGCCATTCCAAATGCATGCACTATTTGAAAATCAATCAACAATGCAAATTTTAGCTGGATGGAAAAATATACTGCACGCCAATGATGTCACTCACTACAAAGGCAAAGAAATTTTGACACTAAAATCTAATTGATGAGTATGACATGTCAGTATTTTATTAATGAAAACAAAATATGAAGTTTTTATGTAGTTTTGTTTTATATCTTTGAAATTTGTTATATTTTGATAGCTCATATGTTACAGAACTGAAATAATGAGAGTCTTGATATAAAAGGAATGCATAAGATCATTGGATTTATCTACCACCGATCCCAATTAATTTGAGTTAAAGGTGTTATTAATATTGATATGTTACAGAACTGAAATAATGAGAGTCTTGAAAGAAAAGGAATACATAATATCTTTATTTTGTACACAATGAGAAAAATAAAAAAGAAAGGTAGAATAAAAGTTTAAACCCCTACTGCTGTCAACTTCATAATGTAACCAACATGTGCTTGTCAGCGATTCAACCTTTTATTAGATACAAATATACCTTTTGGACAAAGTCAATCATACATACGTTTAGAGTTGGCAAAGTGAAAAAAAGAGGAAGAAGTTATCATCATGTCATGCCAAAAACATCCATTCCAATGAGTATCGGCTGGTAAAACCTACCAGTTGGATTTGTGGGGCTCCTTTTCCACCTACTTATTAAATGAGGTAGGGGAGGATACAGAGGTATCCATAAACGCAGATACCCTATATGTGAATGCACCTAAATGTACTAAGTTTAGCTTTTGAAATTAGGTGTTTTGATTTATGTGTCGATTACTTTTAGATTTAGTATGTCCTTTAAGAATATGGAGCTGTTGATCATTAGATTTTGTGTGTTTTGAGTTATTCAATTGTTACTTTGTATATCTATGGATATCCTTGAAACCCTTTAGATTGTTGTCAATCTATTAAAATTTTAGTAGATATCCACGCAGGTGATTGTGCACCCCTACTCTGACCTTTTGCATTTGCATCATATTTAAAGAGGGCACAAGAAAGAAATCACGAAGTTAACTAGATATTCACCAAGCACATAAAATCTCAGTGATCTTGAGAACATAATATAATTCCATACAGGAGTTGCATTTTCTTTATTAGGAATATGATTCATAAAGACAGAAAAAAATCACCTTTGTGAGTGAGGAATGTGTGAATTTCTATTAAAAAATAAACTCTTTATTGTATAGATTGCTAAGTATTATATAAAAGTCATTTTGAATAAATTCAAATTTAACATTTTAAAGTAAATATTTTATTCAGAATCTTGAATTAGTCTTTTTAATATGTTAATCCACGGTATAGTATTCTTTTTAAATGTAGTATCCACAAACTGTATAACGTGTAAGTAATACTCATTTTGAAAAGAAGAAAAACAAATGCAGTATTAACCCTTACACATGCATATATACAAGCATGAAATGAAATCTGGGATAGTAACTTTCTTAAAGTAAAACACATTCTTATCATAATAAATGATCAATTCTTGCTATTCTTATGCATTATTACCAATGGATCATTGATAATTCTACCCGTGGTAGACACCCTGATGATACGAACAATAATTTCTAGATCATTTTAATGGCTAGATATGAAGACATGCTTGGTACTTCCAATTTCCAAGAGGGAAGAAATGAATGAAACAGTGTGGAAGAAAATTATAACACATTAGTACATTGCTTTACAGGGAAGAGAGACAATAAATAGGGACCTGGGTAAATATTAATTTCATGAAATAGTCCTTCGGAAAGTGGAAACATAGTTGACAAGAGAGAATATAATTATTATTTGGTTGCAGAGGAAAATACAATTATAAAACCATTGTACAACTTTGTATATGAAATCCCCTTCTACTTCCTCGCGAGATACCACCCTTCCTCGGTCTCTTCTCTTCTCTTGCATTCATTGTGCATTTTCGCCGCCATTGCAGAAACCACTACCCCCAGCAGAGCACTTCAATCTAGTATATAGTTTATGCTAACAGGATATTTTCACTGTTGTACAGTTTGTGGACCAAAGGATCGGGAGCTTATTTATTTTATCAAGGCATTATCTTATAAATATAAGATGCATGAAAAACACGGCCTAGCAGTATATAACAACATACAGTTAAGTAGACATGAAGGTAAACGCTGCCAACTGACAAAGTCACCAAACTAAAACTACCAGTGCTCACTTTAGTAGTAAAGGAAATTGCAATCTCAAAAAATTACTTAGCAACATCAAAAGGTAAAAAAGAACAACGCAAAATAAAGAAAATTTACATCATTGCACAAGGCAAAATTTATTTCTCACAATGAAATAAGACTGGCAAATAATACTACAACACATTACCAGAAGAAAATTTGAAAATAAATTTATTCTGTCGGCCAAATATTAACGCCTACCTAGTCTAAAAATCATGTAAAAGGTTTAGAACATAAAAATGTCAAAAACTTGATTTTAGATGAATTAAATATTGTGCCAATTAAGCTTTTATTGCTTAGAACTCAATTTTGCCTTTGAATTTTCTGATGGATGAGGTGTGCACTCGGTGCAAGCAGTACAAGAAAGAGGCTTGTCAGCAAGATTGATCCGCAGTGTTTGGTGCCTCTCCTCATTCCCAGGTACATGGAGGAGAGCATCCATGATTAAAATGTCCCAATCACGAGGAAGGAGAAAGGAAGACCAAGTGTCATCTGTTTCAAAGAAGCCAAACCAATAATAACTTCAATTAGCTATAAAACTGGCCTAGATGTTCGCTAGCAAAAGAATATAATCATTCAAGCAAGCAGATCATAGTAGTTATACAGATTAAAACAGTCAACTGGCACTTTGGCAAAAGGTTGTCATTCAAATCGTAAAGATAAATTTTCAAATTTGTAACCTCCATTTCGAACCGCCTTCAGCTGCAAGACACCAGTGCCTTGTGGTCCAGAAACAGGAAACGAGCATGAAACAGAATGTCTTTTATGAGCTACTGAAAGAGATGCATTGTACCATGGACCTTTAACAATTGGTTCTCCAATGGCATCTATTAATGCCTGGTTCTTGCTCACTTTCTCCATGGCCTTGCTGAAAATGTCACAGCTGATAATTTTAGGGGCTGCCAAGGTGGACAAATTTTCAATTTTGAAATATAAATAACAAAAGTTGAGAAACTTCTTTTGTGATAAGTCATGTATTAGTAACAGTCTCATAAAAGTATTCATAGTATCTAATATGTAAATATGAAAGAAAAATAAAAAATAGAATAGGATTTACAAGGTGGGATAGGATGGTGAAGAATTTGAAAGTAACGATTATTTTAATCGAAGTTAGAGGGCTACTCTCATTTATGTAGCAAGATATCACAACTCACAAGGTAGCTATACTTGTAATGCTGGAAAGTAGATGGAAAAGGACAGAAAAATAACAAATATCTTAGAAGCCCTCCGTACTCCATGAGAAACATCTATAGTTAGCATACTAGACGTAGAATTATTATCTCAGTCTTTTAGGTCCAATTTGCATGCACCACCTTAGCACCTTTTTTTCAATGAAAAATGAAAATGCCATAAGTTATTTTGAAAAGAAAAAAAAGATAACTACAAAATTTAGATGCTAAACTCACCTTATAAATTGATATTTCCCTAAATATAGCCATCGCATTGTTAGTTATTACTATTACAATGTAGGAACCATAAGAGAATGAAGTTTCAGTTAAACAAGGAAAAGCTTTGGCCTCCTTGAGGAACAGCTACTCGACAATGAAGATGGGAGATATGAAATATCATAAACAATGTAACTTGAATCAAAAGGTCTATCTTGGGAATCTTATTCTAAAGTCTAAAACCAAATTATGTTAAAATGCAGCCCTTGATAGTTTTCTCAAGTCTGCCAAATGCATTCCTAAGAGATTAAAGTAAATAACTAACTATCATCAACTCTTAACACAGAATAAATTACAGCTCAATATATACCGGCTACATCCATGATAGATGGCAAGGTCATCAAGGGCACTCAAAGCAACACCACCTGTAATAGTAATCAAGACAAATGACACGGCCTTTCTACCATAGTATTTCCCTGACTCTTCATCCACTTTCTTCGTGGAACTGCAAGAGTTTAAGAAATGGAAGTCACAATCAATCACCATAATACAGTTCATATTATGATCTGAATTTCAACAAATTAACAATAACAAGTAGTTCATGTTTTTCACTTACAACAAAAAACCACCTGAAAAAAAAGTGTTAGATTTCAACTTAAAACCAATTGGCATTAAGTGAAGTTACCCAACAGATATATAAGTTACACCCTGAGAACTGAGGCAAGCAATGTGGGACTTCCTAACACCCCCACTCCACATATGCCTGCCAAAACAAGCGAGCCTACTAGAATAGGCAATTTACCAAGATGGGCTATAAGCTTTGATACCATATTAGATTTCAACTTAAAACCAATTGGCATTAAGTGAAGTTGTTCAACAGATATATAAGTTGCACCCCGAGAACTGACGCAACTGATGTGGGACTTCCTAACAAAAAGAGTATTACTTTGGCTAAAATTAACATTGTTAGTGCAAAAAATAGACAAAAGGACCATTTTGGCTAACAAGATACTTAAAGGAACCAAGATAAAACTTTTTAAAATTTAACGGACCAAACTGAAACAGAAATTCACGAGGGACCAAAATTATAGCCAATTTTACTTCCTTTGTGTTTGGACTCATCTCACTATATTCTGAATTATCATGGACCTCACCTAGCGACTAGCGTGACGCAAACTGTAAAATTCCTAATTTGGGTTACAGAATATGATGATTTTGTTGAGCTGTGATGGCTGAAATTTCAAAGCGTGAAAATTTGAAGGCATAAATGAGTCTCTGAGTACATTCAAAATCCACAATTTTCACATACATATACTTTATAAATTGGCCTCTAATAGAAACACAGAACTCAAAGAAGTTACAAAATTTGAAACCGCCGAACGAATTTACGAGTATCAAGCAACAACAACTAAATCCATATACAAGATGGGGAAAAACAAAAAAAAAAGGAATAGAAGAAGGAACAGAGAGCTTACGTGGAAATCTGAGGTTTTGGGTAGAGTTTGAAAAAAGAGCTTAATCTCTTGGCCAACATTATCAATCAACAAATGTGTTGTATTACCGCACGACGCTATCGGTATCGTGCGATTTCGCGAGTTATCAAAACGAACTACGAGAAATTGCGATGTTGTATCGTATATGGATGTTAAAATTTGGAGATTGTATTTGGGAACGAAAATGGACTGAAAGCTCAATTTGTGAAAAACCCTAAACTTACAGGATGGAGATTGGAGAAAGAGCTGCGACACTGTCTGGTCTCATCGTTTGTTCTTCTTTCTCCGGTTTAACCAAAACCTATTCTTTTGTGACAAAATGAATAATATTTTAATCATAAAATCCAGCATTTGCCTAAAGATTTTTTGTTTGTTAAAAATGGTTAAGCTGGGGATTAGTGTATCCTCTTTTTAGATATACTGCTACAGTGCTACTAATTACATTTTTTCTTTCTAATAAGTTTTTTTAAAAGAATAAACTTTTGCTTTAAGATCACAGACTACAAAGTTCTTTTTACCCAGTTTTAATACAATTACGTTATATTTGAGCACACAAATAAAAATAAAATAAATTGACATTTGATTTATTCGATCTGTAGTTAATTAATTGTGTTCTTGTCTTATAATAAACTTTTTACTCAAGTCTCTAACTCACTTATCATAAACGACATAGAAATAATATATTTTTTACTTATATGAATCGAAGATAAATCTTGAATGATTTACAATAATTAATTGAGCTAAAAATTAATAATGAAAGACATATTAAAAAGCTAAAGACAATGTCAATATAAATGGAAATATGAAAATTGATTAAAATAAAAATAATGCTTAATTTGCGTATTATCTTCTAAAATGAACAAATAAAAAAATAAAAGAAATATTGTAACAATTAAATGTCCTGACTTTTATTTTTAGTAGTGGGCTAAAACCTAAGTATATATTGATGGATGTAAAAAGGTCGTTTAACATCGTTCTTAGCTGAGTGTTAAATGACTTTTTTACACTAATTTAATATAAAATGAATGTAAAAACTAATTTTGCTATTCGATCCTCAAGTAAAAAAAAGGATTTTAAAATTTTAAAAATCGAGATTATGATATAAATTTACAAATATAAATTTTAAATTATAAAATTATTACAAATTATTTTATAACTTTTAACTATCAATTTTAATATTTTATCCAATAAAATACCTTTGTTGCTTAATAAAACAAACATGATGAATGAATGAAATTTCTGTGTTTAAATTTAATATAAATGTTATATTTTAATTTTTTGGATTTGCGTCAAAGATCCATATTTATGTGTAAATTTAAGTCCAAATTTTCAAATAATAAAGAAGTAAAACTTAGGCACGTTCATGACTAGAGTAGAAACACTCAACCATGGAAATGGATTGATAACTCCACCTGGAATTTCAAGACATCATTAGCCTATAGTATGTTCAAATTTTTATTGAGAATGAAAAAATCATGTCTATGACATAAAGTTATATACTATTATGAGTTTTTGAAAATCAAGTTTGAAACGTAAAAAAAAAAAAATCATACAAAATGTGAAATCAAATACGAAATGAATTATATTATTAATGAACATTTTTATAGTATTTTCATGATATTATTTCTTTTTAGTTCAATTACATTAATAAAAAAAATTCTTTTTTCTCTTCTTTTTATACAAAGAAGCTATTCTATAAGTACAAATTTTTAAAGTTTTAACATAAAGAAAACTCTTGTCACCTTTCTAATAATAGTAATCAACAATTTTAATAATGTCATTAAAATTCTTCAAAGGCAGCATACTTACCATCTTATCCACCTCCATTTTCAAGTGCACAAAATAATGAAGATTTTTCCGCCGAAAATTGAATTGGAATTTTACAAATGAGTTGTTTGGATCTCTACGTTTCAAAATTTTGTTTCTGTTTCAGTGCCTCCCGATTTCAATATATAGTCATTGACAGGAGGTCATGACATGTTTACATTCAAGGGAAATTTACAACATTTTTTTAGAAAGATAATATGCATACCATTCATGCAACAATTTATTAGCATTACCATTTTTTTTTTCTTTTTCTCTCTGTAATTGTGACATATAATAAATGACGTGTACGAGGATATAAACACAAAAAATAATTATTATATAAATTGTTGTATGAATTGTTAAATAACCTTCTCTTTTTTATTAAATGAAAATTAAAATGATATTATTATAAATTTTAGGATCTTGTAACAGTGTCCACTAAGAGCATTAGTTAAAAAATTTTAAAAAAATAAAAATTTTGTTGTTAGTATTTTTATATACCTATGTACATATCTATTTAAATATAGATAAGATAATACTAACTTTATTGATTGAAAATTATAGGTGCTGTAATAGAAAGATCTAAAAGTAATAAGGAAGCGTATTTTTATGCATTAAAAAACATCTTCTCTTTTACTATGTACTTCTTAAACTAATACTCTTGAGATACTAATTAGTATTTACTTAAGTTTTATTGGATACTTATTTAATGAGTTTTACATTAATTTAATTTAATATTCCTTATGTTCCTTCTTATAAGTCTTTTAATATTGTTACGTAGAATCCAAAAATAAATAAATTATTATTTTTAGTAAAGTTGTCATTTTTAACTATTAAAAATTGTTAAATAATTTAAAACTTAGAAGATTTGTTATCATATCCAATCTACTATTTTTAACTAATAGAATTTTTGTTAAAAATTTCAAGTAATGGTACCTTGGTTGTATTTTTAAAAATAGTATAGTTATAAAAATGAGTGTACGTTAGCCATCATACAAACATTTTTTAAATTCACTTTTTCTAATGATTACCCTAACAAGCTTCGTCCCCAGTATATTTTAAGAAAATTATAGTTACAATTTGTTAATATGTTTCTTCTAAAAGTTTTAAATTTATATAAAATTTCTTACAACACAAAAGAGAGATAAGCAGAAAAGATTAAAAAATGTTACTCAAATAAAATGGGCAATGTAATTGAAAGGAAAAAAATTGTAAAAATTAAAAAGTATTAAAAAATAAAAATAAAAATATAACTTAACTTTGTTTTATAAATGTGGAAACTGACAAAAAAAAATGGAAGACTTATTAACACGAAAGGTTGTGTAGCAGTTCCCAAAAATGAGAAGTGAGTTCTGATTTTGTTTCTACAATTGAATTTTATACGGATTTTGTTACACGAATCACCCAATATAGGTGTCGAATAGAAATATAGAATAGTCCAAGAAGCATGTAGATTGTAGAGAACCACGTGTACGCCGGAAGTGTTGGAGTCTTCTTTTTTTAGTCAATTAAAACGTGAATTGAATCAAAGTTTCATAAACGTGAATACAGTACATTCTCGTGTGCCAGCTAAGGATCCCAATGGCTTGGAGGGATATGCCCTCCATGTGAATGGCTGGTATGATTGTATTAGTACTAGTTGCTTCAATAATGCTTCTTTTTATTTTCTCATGATTTTTTTTAATTTTTTGTTCGTCAAGAAAAAAATAATTTTTTTTAATTTTGATAAAAAGATAAATAAAATTTTATTAAAAATTATTTTTACCAATAATTTAACTTAAATAAGATTCAAATAATTTAACTTTAACATATTAATTATTTATATTTTATCACTTATTTAATAATGATTTATTCTTTTCTTTTCTGATTTGTAATAACCAATAATGGTCTCATTTTAATTACTACATTGAAAACAAAACAAGGTTGTCCTTTTCCAAGTACTTTCAACTTCAATATGCACCGTCCGCTATACCAAACCAAACGACACAATCTCTTCAAGTTGATAGATATTTTGCTTGCTTCTGGTTGAATAGTATCATATCAAATGTGATCCAAATGCCCTATCCACCACACATTCACTACCCAAATAAACTTTTTTTAGGGTGAAAAATAAACCATTTTCTTTTTGTTTCCTAATTAAATTAAAACTCATGTTCACACCTTATATTATATAAAGGGTCCAGCTTATAAACTACAATGTTTTGATTTGATGTTTGCTGCTAAAAATATCTCAACCCTCCAATGATCATCTGAAATTACATAGGATGATATTTATAGGGTCATCAACAACTCTTCAGCCTTAGAAAAGGGTATTGTTCTTTTCTTGTTCTTCTCTTCCTTTCCCAACCAAAACTTTTCTTGTGTTATTTACGGATTCTACTCAGCATCATTATTACTTTTCCTTGTAGCCATGTCAATTTGTTTTCTGTTTCAAAAACCAATATGCCTTATGCCTTTCTCTTTTCTAGCTTTATTTTCCTGAAGAAGTAAGTAATTTGCCGTTTGTTCTATTTTCTCAGTGATTTATAATCAAAAAACAAGGGACAGCCACACAGAAGTTATCTTGAATCAGAAAACATGATGCTAAGAAGCTCTTCAACACCAGTTCTTGGATCCCTCCTCTCTTCCTTCACAGATAGTCCTAACAACAATATTCATTCTGAAACCTGTCATGCACTTAAACACTTTCCACCAACCAGTGTCCCACAACCTTATCACAAACTTACTTTCCACCAAACTCGGTCCTTTGCATGTGGTTCTTCTCCAATCTCTCCCTCAATTGGTGACCTTGAAAGGCAAAACAAAGGCTTTAGAAGAGTCCAATCTGATGGGAACTTGCAAGACTTGACCTATTTTTCTTGCAATAATGAAGAAAGGTTGGAGTATTCAGACCCTTCCAAGAGGTTTTCAGCTAGACACAGGAGCTTGGTGCTGGAGACAATTCCTTCTTACTCTACTGCTAAGCACAATGGCTTGAGTGAAGAAGAGGAAGATGAAGAAATGGAAAGTGAGAGTGAAGATGGGTTTAGTGTGATGAATGGTGGAAAGGGTGTGATATTCAGTGAAGAGGTGAGAATGAAGAATGGAGTTTGTAGGGTGAGTTTTGGTGACCAGGAAGAGGTTGGTAGTGGTAAAGAAATGTATCTTGCAAAGGGACTTGGTGTGGAGTGCCGTGGCGATGGCATAGGTGGTGGTGGAGGTGGTGGTGATCATAATCCCTTGGGTTCTGGAGGAAATGATGGAGATAGGCATGCAGTGGAAGAATATTACAAGAAAATGGTTAAGGAAAATCCTGGGGATCCATTGTTTCTGAGGAATTATGCTAATTTTTTGTATCAGGTTAGTTCTATTTCCTTCTGGATTGAAAACAACTCTCTAATTGTTTATAGGAAGAAAATTTGGATACAATTTTTAAATTTTTTTTATTTGTGTCATTCTCTAAATCATAATTAGAGTTCTACCTTGTTAATCTGCATAATTCTTTAATACAAATCTTTGTTAACGCAGATTATCAAAGTGAAACTCCAATTTTGATTGAAGAACAACACAAACAGCACCTTGTTTAAAAATTCGTCATGACAGCCAATTTGATGGGTCATACTAAGCTACTATTTATTACTTTTTTCAGAGAAATTAGTTAATTTATAGTAAGTAAAATGAAAAAAGTAGAGGTGCACCTGAGTTGATTTTAATTAAATTATTTTGTTATTTTAACTAACTTTAAATCAACCGTTGATATCTAGCATATAGAACAAATCTATCTTCAGAGTAACTTGAAACAAATCATCATAATCGTTTACAAACACAAATACTTGGTTTTATTAGTGGATTTTTTGGTGATAGTTTTTGTTGTTTGGACAGTACAAACAAGACCGTGAAGGAGCAGAGGAGTATTATTCCCGCGCCATACTTGCAGACCCGGATGACGGAGAAGTTCTATCACAGTATGGGAAGTTAGTTTGGGAGCTACATCATGACCAAGAACGTGCCTCCATCTATTTTGAAAGAGCTGTCCAAGCCTCTCCTGAAGACAGGTATGCTGCATGTCCTGTGTTTCATGACATTCAGTTTATGTTATGTTACTATCAAGGGATCTAGATCAGTTTTTTTTAGCAGGGTGCGTGAGTTAATGTAACATGTCTTCAATTCCTATGAGTCAAAAAAACATTGTTACTTTTTAGACCAAGTTGTCATGTCATGTTACCTTACCTACATTAATAAACACTGGGAATGAATGAATGCATTGTGACAATAGTTTATGGTTTTATGATAACAGCCATGTACAAGCAGCATATGCCAGTTTCCTTTGGGACGCGGAGGAAGACGAGGATGGTAGCAACGAACCACAATGTTTGCCGCCACATTCTCATCAAGGAGCTATGGCTACTGCAGGTGCTTGAATTGGTGATGAAGTTTGTACGTGCAAGCGAGTGTCTCATGATGTAATGAAGTTCTTATATTGAAGCAAATGTTGTAGCTGTTGAGAAGGCAGTAAATAACTGAATTCACAAACTCGTGTAGTTGCACTAAGACAAGCGACTTTTAATTAATCAACATGGCTTATTTGGGACTACTAGTACTTGTATGTTGATTTGTTGCATCAAAGGCACTGCAATTTAAGAAGGAAAAACGAGATTAGAAAAAGAGAATTTCCTACATAGAGGAAACAACATAGTACGCCATTGTATTACAGATAACAGGGCAATGACATGATAGAGAGAGATTGGGTTTCCTATAAGCAACTTTACACGGTGGTATTAAGATGGAATCAGAACATGCTCCAAAAGCCAGCTTGAACACTCGAGAAAAGGTTCTAGAAGACCTAATATGAACGGATATTTGACAGGCTAACTATTCTGCTCTTGTTTTTCGTAAGGGAATTAGGGATCAATTATGTGATCGGGGATCACAGTAATGGTTGTGGAAGTTGTAGGTGCAGTATTATGAACCATGGAGAATATTTCGTGTTATTAAGGGTCTTGACGGTAGAAGGAACAGGAAGGATTGAATCTTATTGTTGAATAGGTAATACGATATTTTGCTAATTACTTGCATGAGTTGGGAAGCACCCCAATCTAAACTCTAAACTGCCACATTGGATTTCTTTTCTTTTTTTTACACATTTTTGGTATATAAACTTAGTTGATCATTTTTTGTGAAATTTTTTCCTTTCAATCATATTTCTTTCATTCAAGACTTTAAGGAAATTGAGTCCGGTACTATTCAAACTAACAAATTAAATGTGACATTGAAAAAGTGAGGAAAATTGGAACTATATTAAGTGAAATCACTACTGAAAAGACATGCATCTTATAAACTTTTGGTTTAAATATAACTTTGATATCCTATTTTTTTGAAATTCGTAATTTTGATTTTCTTATTTTAAAATAGAGATATTTAATTATCCTATTTTTCAAAATTCATAATTTTAATTCTTACTTTAAAATAGAAACATTTAATCTTTCATTTTGTAAAATCCACGATTTTGAATCTTTCATCAAACTAAAAATTAGTTAAAAATTAACATCAACTATAACATAGATTAAACAAATAATCTTATGTTACATTACTAAATTTGAACCACATTAAATTAATTTTTTTAACTATGATCACTTGTCAAATTTGATGAAAGAATTAAAATTACGAATTTTACAAAATTGAACAATTTTTTAAATATCTCTATTTCAAAATAAGAAAATCAAAATTACATATTTTAAAAAAATTATGAAAACAAAATATCTCTATTTTAAAATAGAAAAATCAAAAATATAAATTATAAAAAACAAAATTACATTTAAGCCTAAACTTTATTTGATATTCAATAATTACCAATTGAAATAATATGGAGATTTCATTTATAAATTATTACGAGGCTTTAGGTAGTAAGGTGAAAAAAATGGAGAATAATATTTGTTTTTATATATAGTATAAAGATGACATCCGTTTACACTGATGTAAGAATTGATAATCTTACACAATTTAATAACTTTTTATTAGATAAGTATTTTATAAAATCCACCGTTAAATTGAAAACTTATATCATGTAGATCACATGTCTCAAATTTCACATTAATTCGAAATCATTTGATACCTAATTAATATATATAAAAATTAATGTAATATGTACTTCTAAAATACGTTAAAATTAGACTATTTGATTACATTCTTGATGTTTAAATTTTGTGAAATTTGAGACATGATCTACATAATATAAACTTTCAATCCGATGGATTTTGTAAAATACTTATCCAATAAAAAGTTATTAAATGGTGTAAGACTATCAATTCTTATACCGATATAAACGAATCTCTATAGTATAATATTTATATTAACTTATAAGTTTGAATAATAGACAAATCTAGGAAAGCATTCTAATCAATAATTAAATGGCGAGATTGGTTATTTTCCTGTCAACAATGCCAAAAATTAGAAGGAAAGAAATTACAAGATTCTCATGGTACTATCAAAACAAGTCAAAGGCAACGAGCTGATGCACACAAAAATGCACCGCAACATCTGATAATTAAGCACAACCTCTATTGATGTCTAAACCACTTTGTTAATTTCAACACCCCTCTCATTAAAGGGCCCCCATAATCCAAACATGGTACAAATACAAATAACCAAAACTTCCCACCTGAATGGCATAATAAATAACATTCAAGGGGAACCAACTGATCTATGCTTGCAAAACAAACTAGTTTAAGTCTCAATGGCATTTACTAGAAAAAAACGCACCCAAAACGTTAAGACTACTTTACTTTAACTGAAACCACAGAAGAAAATGTTCTGTAGTAAATACCCACACCAAGCACAGATTTCGCTAATTGTATAAGGCCCTTGAATGGCATCTCAGTGCATGCTTTTGCCACATTTTCCTCATCGTGAACCACGCTGAAGATAACCATCACCTCTTTGTCTGGTGTAGTCTGAACTATCCTGATAACCTCCCCTTCCCATGCTCCTAACACCAAAACGCCCTCTCGGAGCATCTGCTTGATAGCTGCCTCTGCCTCTTCCCCTTCCTGATCACCCAAAAAAAAGGAAATGGATGTCAATATTGCAAGATAATTTTTGTTGCCAGCACTAAGAACCTCATTTATGTCAAAAACAAAAATTTAGGCAACAAATACAATAAAATTATAGAGCCAGTATTGATACAGCTGCCACAAATTTCAGAAAAACAACTCCTAGTATCACAAGACATTCCTTTTGTTGCCTAAAGTTTCATAACCTAAAGTTTATATCTTAATCACAGCAGTACTTTCAGTTTCACAAAATGGAACCTATATACTAACATCTAAGTTTTATCAATAACAAAAAAAAGTTAACAATGAAATTTCCGCTCCCCGCCAGATATCATCATCTAGGCCCCAAACTACAATCACCATCACACCCCATCACACTAAGATCCTATGATGTATAGAACAGCAACAATACAGTGGTTAAGATCCTCTTATGTACAGCACCGGCCACAACAAAGCGTTTCAAACAATATCCCCACAGGTGTGAAAAGCTATAACAATCACCATTGTCAATAGCATGTACCACCCTATAAGTCTCCTCCAAGCACAAATGCCATATTGCCATGTCATTTAGAACTTAATACTTTAGGGTTTAACCTAATACCTAATAGACATACATGGGCATTTCAGTACAAAATACCAAGTGCTGCCACAACAACGATGCCCTAGCATGTACAGCCATAAGGCAATCAATCTGAGCACTGATGTTATTGCACAATTGTTTGTTAGGTGCACTCCAACACTAGCCATTGCAGCAAGCAACAAACACCTTACAGAGATTTCTTATTAAACATTAAGTAAAACCCACATAACTTGAGAAGCTAAAAGTTTTGAAAGTAAGAGACAAAAATTGAAGTAGAACATTACTTCCTCCCCGAGCTGCACCGACACTGTTTGGCCTCCGCTCCTCTATGTATACTTGTCTTCCAGCCAATTGGAGTGGAGAAGCCTAAAATAAAGAAAAAATGAAGACAGATGTGAACCAAATAACATGTTAAAAAAATAATATGGGCAATCTGCATAAAAAGGCAGTTGAGTGAAGCAGCATTAGATATTTATTTTTTGGTTAAACTAAACCACACTGCCCTCTGCTCTAAATTTAAGAATTAGACCTTCCTGAGAGATGAATAAGTGTTGCACTTCAGTTCATTTCAATATCAACAAGCTTATTAATGACTTTTTCTCTCTCTGATTTTCAGCATCATCAACAACTAGTTTCAAACTCCTACTCTGGAACATTAGAGGATGAAATCAAATCCAAGCAATATCAGGTGTGGTGTTTAAAACTTCATTTCATTTTCTAAAGTTCTAAACTAGCTGCAAGTAACAATGAAAGTTAAAGAGAAAGGATAAATGTCCCTGGAAGGCTTGTTTATTGTTGTTGACTGCCACTAAGAGGTTCATTTACACTAAAATGAATTTGAGGGTAGCATATTACATCTTTCAAGGGAGAGAAGTGCAATTCTAAAATTAGAGAGTGGTGTAATTTAAACATCTTATGGAAAGAGAGTGCAAATCACCTATATTTTGTTTAGGCAAAAAACTTACAATTCATTAAGATGTTAATAATTGACTTCACTTGCACTACAAATTCAACTAATGAAACTACATCCATGGTTTTTCTTAAACATAATAAATAAACCATTGCATTGAACCAGGAAACCTTAAAATACAAAACAAAATT
This sequence comes from Glycine latifolia, assembly GCA_013407115.1. NCBI lineage: Eukaryota > Viridiplantae > Streptophyta > Magnoliopsida > Fabales > Fabaceae > Glycine > Glycine latifolia. The sequence continues at coordinate 14,591,104 of CM023945.1, read as the reverse complement.
AGTCAATTTAACTCCGTAGCCATATTAAACATCTGATAATCACAATAACAACAAAAAAACAAAGGAACAAAGAGAAGTTCTTGCTTTAAGCAACAGGGAAATTTATGTTATAGATTTTCTGCAACAGATAGCATGGTAAAGCAAATCAACAACAAAAAGATCCAGACATGTTTAATGTGTTTCTCTATTAATTAAGGTACTCAATAATTAGATAATCAAATAAATATTAGGTTTAACACAAAAAAACAAAACAAAATAAATAGAATAACTACAAACCTGAAGTGCATTTTGAACACCAATAATGTCTTCAAATTCAACAAATGCATAGCAGACTCCAATTTCCTGTACACATCAATTTCTACTTTAGTTTTTTTTTTCTTTTTTTTTCATAGATGGATATATGAGCCTTCAGTGTAATCCAAAGAGAGGAGCTACCTTTCGGACCCTAATAAATATTCCATCTGGCTTAATTCTGCCAAAATTCTTAAATTCCTGGTCAATCTCCGCTTCAGTAACATTAGCAGGCAAGTTTCTAACATAGACAGATGTTACTTCATCTGGAATAATTAAGATCAGAAATCAACTTCATATTTTAATTCTAAAAATTCTAAGATAATATAAAGTTCAAATATTAAATGGTGAGTCATGCAACAATGTTAATGAAATGCAGTTTCAAAAACGCTAGAACAAAGCAACTATTTTACCATAAAAGGAATGCTAATATTTTCATTTCTAATACTTTGGATCAAAAGGTTTATTCCCCTCCTAACCACCTCAGAAGTCTCTGCCAAAAGAAATTTGGCCTGAGAAATCTTTCTACAAGTAGAATTGTATTAAAAAAATAGACAATTTTCACTCATCATGGGTAAAAAGTGCAGGAAGACCTCACTGAGAATGAAAGAACAAAAAACTCACACATCATTAGCATAAATGACACAAGTATTCAAAAATATGAAGACGCCATATATGCCAAGAAAAGGATTGTAATATCAGGAACATAAACTAAACCTTCTTCTAGTCCATAGCTTTCTTCTGCTGCCTCGGTTCCTGACTCAGGAACATACATAGATGCAGAGCTTGACTGCTGAACAGCAGGCTGTGCTACATGGTTCAACTCTGAAGGAGGTGGAGCACTTTTGAAAGAATGTGGAGCATGCTTTGGAGCAGCTGACAACACTGGCAGCCCTTTGGAAACTCGTAACTACAAATTCATTGTAACATGATTAAATTAAGACAAAACACGAAACTTAAACATATAATTCCTCTTTATTTAGGTTTAAATCCAACATAAAGTTAAAAATATAATTCCTCTTTATTTAGGTTTAAATTCAACATACAGCAAAGGACAATGAATTAACACTTTTCCAATATTTGATGCCTAATACTACATTAAAGAGAGAAAGAGGAACTTTCAAAGCAATAACTTCCTCCAAATAAAAAAACTGTATTTCTTGACAACCTTAATCTTTGCCTCCCTTCATGCTTAGATTTTCTTCCAGCATCTAAGAGACATACAATTTCTGCCTACGGCCAAACCCACAGAAGCAGATAAATGAATGCTAATAGCCCAGTCAAAAGTTTACATCCCTAGGAGTTCTCAATGAGTGTCGCAAGACACAAATTTTTTATTGCAGATGATTTCAAGAATTAGGATTATGCAAATATAAAAAACTACCAAAAAGATTGTTTTGATTAGAAAGTGAATATTGGTTACTCCAGTGGTGTGGTACCTTTTTTATGGGTAGTGCATAGTTACACACAAAAATCAAGTAGTCTGCAAAAAAAAAGACATGTATAGAAAGTATTACATACAATAGATGCATATGTTTTCTTAGGAGGCTCCTCAAAGGACTCTTCCACAAGAGTAACAGGGGGTTCTTGGATAGTGTGTGCAACGGTATCAATTGGTGGAGATGCCTCCTGTACGGGAGTTTCCTCCACCACAATTTCGGTTTCAAGTTCTTCTTGTAGCTGCTGCTGGTGCTCAGGAAGACTATACTTGTCCACTGGATCATCATCTATATTAACTGAGTTGACATATTCCCTGGCTTCTTCCTCTAAGCCGTAGTCTGAAACTGCTGAATCAGAGACTCAGGACTCAAAAACAATATTCTGGCAATGAAAAATGATGCAAGACATGCACAATATTTAACTGATGCTTTATATATATGAAATTTAATTTTAAATTGGAGTGAACAAGGACTGAGAAAATCTGTCACACAAGCACACATCTTTTGGTTAATAAGAAAGGTATGCATAAAATTAGTTCGTAAACATTGTCACCAGGAAACCTATATACTATATACTATCCAGCTATGCCCTACTAATTAAAAAATATTCTATTAAATAGGAGCCATTGGATACACACAGATCATGAATCTCCAAACCAGATGTTAGGATAACAGACTGCAGCAAAAATATTTCCAGTTAAACTAGTCAAATACAAATGTCAAGAAAACATAATTCAGCAATTAATTTACCTGGTGGCTCAGCAAGAGAAGCAGAAAGATGTGGTTGTGTGTCAATCGTTTCGGATGCCACTGGCACCAGATTTGGGTACGTTACTCCATCATCAATGAAATGAAACATATCATTCATTACAAAGTAACCCTTCTCCTGAGGAGCAAGAAAGAAAGTTTGAACAAACTTCCGCTTCCCACTGATATCCTTTATCTTCACAAAACCTGAGACCATCACAAGCACACCTCCATCCCAAGACTCAAGAGAATTGATTGTCTTGATCTCAATCGTAGTAAAATTCAGTAATGAGACAATTGAATGAATTTGCTGCATGAGGGAAATCTAACACGTCATCTATCAGCCAGCATTTTTACCAAAAAAAAAGAGCACACCAAGAAATACCAAATATAAGGGTCTGTTTACTTTTGAGTCACTTTCAGTTACAAAAAATGCTACCTTGCTTTCACTTTGTTTCCTGTTTTCAAAACTTTGTACAACAAACAATGGAAACTGGTCTTGTAGCTAGATCGTGCCTAAGGAAACAGGAGACCTAGCCCAAAAGCATTTAGTGTCAATCGTTCATCGGACATAAGATGACCGATGCTATAGTCTTAGTCTCTTCATTCGTACGCACTCAAGACTGTGGGACTGTGTACCCCTTCAGCAGGCTCAGTCAGGTGTTCACCATGAGGGAGCCACTAGCTCAGTTCTGACAGACAGAAACGAACTGCTAAACATGCACTTGTCGAGCCACGATACCCCAAGCCACAATCTGGCCACAACCGCCCATGATACACATCCAGAATCTCGGGATAATGGCAACGTGAGAGATGATGAAGCATCCCAAGAATATTGGGGTCGTTTAGATGTGCTAAAGCCTATATCAGCTGAACGCTGACCCAGACGCCGAAAAGATTACACTTCACACTAAATGCTTTTGGGCTAGATCTCCTGTTTCCTTAGTCACGATCTAGCTACAAGATCGGAAACAAGTTTTTATCGGTTCATATTTTTATTCTGTTTTTATTATTTCCTATACAATTCTTTTAAAACAGAAAATGGAAAACGTTTTCTCGAACGAAACGGCCCCCTAATAAATTGCCAAAACAGAACTCGATTCAAGTAACAAACAAAAAGAAACTTTCTAATCAAAAAGCTGAAATGCCAATTAAGCACCAGTTGTCAACATCAAAACTAATAGAATCGGTTCAAACCTATTAAATCAGTAGGCATTAGCAACAGCCAATACATCTATAAGTAAACCAACCTAAAATCAACATCAATTCATCAGTGCCTCGCTACAACCGCCATGAAATAGAATTTTACCATCATACCACTTGCCACAACGACCAGAAAGGGAAAAAAATATTTTTTTAGAACACCGAGTAAAATAAGAGAGTTGAGATAACTCCCATAACCGAGTAAAATAAGAGAGTAAAATAAACAGAACACCGAGCTCGCAAATGTCAACACATCATAAATAAGAGAGTTGAGCGATGCGTAAAGCATACCAACACATCGTGCGCGGTTTCAACGGAATCTCCGTCAACACGAATCATGCTGCTGGAATCGGAGTAGAACTGGTGAACGAGATTCGGTTGCTGGCGAAGAATCTGGTAATACTGTCCCACGAAGTAGGAACCAACCTGAAACCAGAGAGAATAAACAACGTTCATTCACTTCACACAGATCAAAAAATGAAGAAAACAAAAAGCAAAACGAGAAAGAACGAAATAAAAAAAAAAACCTGTGCGGCACTAACGGAACCGGGATACGAAGACGCCATCTCTAAAAAACAGCGTTGAAGCTCAGAGCATGCAGCACTTCTCCTAGCAGATCCAGGAGAAGGAAGGGAGAGCGCGCGAAAACCCTAAATCGAAAGAGCAGAAAAAGGTGGTGGCGTTGGGGTCGGCGATGGGCCGGGAAGCCCGAAGAAGAGGCCCAACAAGAGGAGAGAGAAACGAGATTTGGTTTTAGAGAGAGAGAGGGCTGGGAATGAAGGAGGTTTGGGGGTTTATAGATCGGAGATTGAGAATGGTGCGCAGCGCAGAGGGGAATGTTAAAAAATGAGGGAAGTGCTGAAGGAGAGAGAGTGAGAGATTCTTTTTGATAATCTATCGGCGAGTGTGGCACGAAACCGTAGCCCTCGGATTGGGTATCTAAGATAAAGTGTGTGGAGTGTCAACGGCTCAGATTGTTTTCAAGTGAATATTAATGGACGGGCTGGATTAATTGAAAATCTTTCTTTGAAGAATGCTAGTACTTGGATTTGAATATGTTCAACTAATACTAAGAGAAGAAAGACACCCTCACAAGAGGTTTTTAGATCGATTTTCTGCACATCTTTTCACTCAGTTTAGTGGGATAAAAATAGATAAGAAATTGAGAAGAGAGTGTGGATATAGAGAAGAGGATGGAAAATTGCTTACACACCTCCAAACATTTGTTGGCTTAAAAAAATACAAAGGGACAGTACTACTTTGGTAATCGTTTGTTTTGCATTTTTCACATTTGATAATTGCGGTTGGATCTTGATAATTGGTTGTGCTACTTTTTATAATGAGTTTTTTTTTTCTTGTTGAATTGTTGTAGAAAACTTTATTCAGACCCTTGAGGGTTCATAAGATGCATAACATAATTCACTACATCATCGTGAGCAAAACCTGTAATAGACATTAAATAAATATCACTGCAAAAAGAGTGTAAGGCGTGTTGAGCAATAATATTCAGACCCTTGAGGGTTGCCTTCATCTCCAACACTTTGAAAGTTGCATCACTGTTTAATTTAATTAAACCTGAATCGGGAGGAACCCAATTAGCTTCAAATAATGAGTAGTATAGCTTCATCTGATAATGTTTAAAAAGGGTGAAATAATATTTGAATTTCTAATATAATGGCTTTCCTTTCTTTCCATTTAAACCAAACATTCCCAGAATATTATTTATGTTCATTTTTTATTTATTTATTTCAAACCAAACAATCTGAAATTTCATTTTATTTTCATTTTTTATTATTCATTTATCTTTTTTTTTATTTTCATCTAGTCTATTTGTCTTACCGACGTCAAACAAAGTTTCCGACTAGTATGTTAGATTAGTTTGTTCAAGTGTGTTATATTTATTTTCCAAAAATCAAGTAGATTATTGTATTGTGGGAGAGGAATGTATCTTAATGTGATCATGTTTCTCTCCTTGATTTTTAATCATTAAAGTCCTTGACAATTGTCAATGAAATTAATTTCAAATCAAGCTCAATAACTAATTTTTACGGTTAGGTCGGTAACAATTCACTTCAATGAGATAAGTTAATTCAGGTGTGTGTTTTATTTACCTCCCAATAATCAAGGAGTAGATATTATATCGAGGAAGAGGAAGGCATATTAGTGTAATCATGTCTTTTACCTTGATCTCTAATGGTTAAAGTCTTTAACAGTTAGAAGTAACATTAGTTACAAATCAAGCTCAATAACCAATTTTAGCAATTAGATTGGTAATGAGTCAACCCAATGAGATAAGTTCATTCAAGTGTGTGTTCTGTTTATTTCCCAATAATCAAGGAATATATTCTTGTATTATGGGAAAGAAAGATATCTTAATGTGATCGTGTCTCTCACCTTGATCTCTCATCATTCAAATCTTTGACAATTGTCAATAACATTAATTATAAATCAAGTCCAATAACCAATTTTAGCAATTAAATTAATAATGATTTATCTCAACAAGATATATCCAAATTTGGAAAATCTAGAATAATTTTTTTATTTATTTAGAATAAATGAATTTAGATACAAAAAGAACAATAATTATTAACTTATATTCATTTTTCTTATGTATTCTTTTCAAACTCATTTTTTTATTCCTATTTTCTTTTCCTATCACATAACTAACTTATGACATCTTCTACTTTATCTCTTTTTCTTTTCTTTTATTTTTTCTTGATATCTCACTTCTCTCCACCTATCTATTTACAAATGGGTCAACTTTCAACTTTGTTCCCCTAAAAAGAAAGTGTATTATGTCATAATTTTTAGTTATTGGAAAGAAAATGAAAATACTGTTAACTTCACATAAATGGTTCAGATTATATATTTAACAACAGTTTTATGTGATTTTGATTATTAATTAAAGGTTACATAAGATTTATAATAAGATGTCCAAATTGAATTGTTGATTTTAAGTTAGTTATAAAAAATAATAATTTATAACTGAGAGTAAAACATTCATCAAAGAGAAATAAATTTAGATTCGGATATTTATGATGGTCCTACTTCTATATAAAAAAAATTAATATTTAGACTAATGACAGATTATAAATGTTATTTATGAATAGGTTGTTTCATGTTTTTTTTATATTAAAGATTGTAAATTATGTTTATGTTTGGATGTAAGTTTTTCTAGAAATATTTATAAAAGAAGAAAACAAGAACAAAAAATGAAATAAATTTCTTCATCAGCTATAATGAGTTTTTTATTAACTAATTTGTAGATGTCATCTCATCTTTTAGAGAAATTATATGGATGAACTTTTAAAAATTATCTAATTGAAAGCTTATTTTTATTTATAGAAAAGTTCATTTTATTTTTTTCTTCTTAATTTCTTCTTTTAGAAATATTTTTAGAAAAGCTTACCCAAATAAATCCTAAATCTTTCTCTATGTCTAGAGGAAAGAAGCACTTTGTGTCTAACTGTCTTTGTGTTATATAATAGTCGATGGTTTGTGAAGGTAATAAAATATTAATAAAAAAATTATAATTTACAAATGTAGTAATAAAAATAGAATAGACACAAAAATGCATACACCAACATTCTTTATTCCCTTTATATATAATAATAAATAATTAAGATTTGAAATATTTTTAACTATCGTTCAGTGTCTTTGTCTATAGCAGTGTTTGTTTCACGAAATGCTCTTTCATTTTTGGGAATGTTATTCTAAGAAATTTAACATGGGAATATTATTTTCAGGTATTTTAAAATAATATTTTGGTTGCATTTTAATATTTTTGGAAATAATTTTTAAATTTCAAAATAACTTAAATAAAAAAAAGTTACATGTGTATTAGACTTTACATTCCCACGAGAATATAGATACAAGAAAACATGTTTCCAGAAATCAATAATTCATGGGAATTTAAAAAAGAAAACTTATAACATAAAAATATTTATTCTCATCTTCATATTATTATTGAGAATTTATTAAGATTTCATGAAATAAACTACCCATATATGTTTAAGATTATTTTTTTTTCTTCATGTATTCGCTCTTTCTATTCTTATTTATGTTCATTTTTATTTAAATATTATTTTTTTTATGAAATAACGAACTTCACTCTCCTGATATGCATAAGTTAACAAACTATAACTAAATATTATAAACAAAATTCATACGTGCATATATAACTATATATGAATATATATATATATGTGTGTTAATATATGAGCCTAATAAAATATCTCATTATCGTGAAGTCCATTAAATATCCATCAGTTCAAAATCTCAACAATAACTTGGGAGATCTCAACAATGTACATAACAATTATCAAAAGAGATCATAACAAACAGATATCTTATCTAATCAAGAAGTGAAAACGATTTAACCTAGAGGTAACACCCTTATAAATAGGAGGTACGCTCACAAGTATGATTATTTTCTCTCAACCCTCATATATGTTATCACTGTGCACACACATCACGCCAAAGATTGGCATCGTTGTGCGCAGTGATCTACTTAACCTAAAGGTATCTTCTCCATAGATACCTTGGAAAGAGTTCTTGGTCCAAGATTAAATCACTAGCTACCCAGCTAGACATTGTTGTTCTCAATGACAGAACAATTGACGCTGTCTGTGGGGAACGCTAAATTTCAAATCTCACGTTCGCGATGGTAAACACAAGAAGTAATAACCAGATGACACACCCACGCTTTGAGGTAGTTGTATGCAGGGACTTGCCTTCAAATCATGTTTTGGAGGAAGTGAACCCACTACCCCCTACAAACCAGAATATGGCATTACCCCAACCGGTGGACTTTGATGTTGTTCATGTAAGTGACGAAGTTTCAGACACAACCTCTACTCCCGCGCCAGCGACACGGGTAGTTTCGCCCAATCAAATAGATGCTCACCGTTGGGACCAAACTCGAACAGTTCAAGGACAACAAATGGCAATACCTTGTAATCTAGAGCCTGACGAATGTCTTGTGAACAACGTTCTTAACTCAATTCTGGTTCGGATGGACGAGATGGAAATGAGGTACAACTTGCAAAGGCGGGAAGATATCAGAAATTTAGAGCTCCAGATGGAGGAGTGTAATGCCACATTGAGGCGTGAAGAAGAGCAACGTAGTCAACTTATAGAGCAGCGCTTCAGGAGTATGGAAAACCCCACTCATAATGAGAACCAGAGACAGCAAAGTCAGGATACAGCCCGAAACGGTATGTACCAAAATATTAGCCAAGTCCGAGTTTTTCCAGCAACTCGGGTTGATGTTGGAGGACCAGTAAATTGAATGGAAATTAGGGATTCATCCTGAGCGAACGTTGGAGGTCCAGCCCCGACTCGAGAGGCAAACCTAGTTCAGGTTGACATGGGAAACGCGGCTCGTGTGCAAGCAGAAGCTCCACCACAAAATGTCACTACTGAAGCAAACCAGACTGCTCAAGCCCGGGTGATGATACCTGACGCTCAAGATCCTACAGTGAGGTGAGGGTTCAGAACTTAATTGCGAAGGAAAACCAAAATGTCAGAGAAGTTGCACCACGGCCAAAAATGGATGGGGGAGTTTACAAGAGGAAATATAATAGGGGGCAACATAACAACAGTCCCTTTATTGATGAAATTGTCAATGCTCCATATTTGGAAGATCTTGACGGAACTTTCTTGTTAAAGTATGATGGAAGCCAAGATCCACAAGTGCATATTGATGAATTTGACATACAGATGTGTGTAAGGGGAATTGATTAGCCCATTATTTCCTGGATTTTTGCTACGATTTTATCTGGGGCTGTACAAACGTGGTTTCATACACTGCCACCGCGGTCAATCCGTAACTTTGAAGACTTTGGGAAGAAGTTCTTGTTGAATTTTGCCACTAGCAAGAAACAACCCAAGTCTGAATTCGCACTTGGGAAGATAAGACAGCAACCCGGTGAAACGTGATAGGCGTTTGTCGTGTCGCTTCAAAACAATTAAACTACGTTAATTCTGTAGCACAAGATTAACCTAGGTCGACTCAAAAACACTATCAATATGGCTCTATCTTCAATTCACTACTAACAGTAAAGGGAATTTTTGTTGAACAATTTGCAGGCGCGAAGTAAAAAATTGCAAAAACACAAACTACGATTAAAGATCAATGCAGAAACTAACAAAATTGATAACAATTAATGTAAAACAGATTAAAGAGCATCAACCTAATTCACCAAACCAAGCTATTCGAATCATCATCATTCTCAGAAATTTATCCTATTGTGAAAGTTCATTCAATTTCATTAGAAGCAGTTCAATCGAATTAACCCCTAAATTAATTGAAACCACAACCCTAATTGAAATATCATCCAATTAATATGTGATTTATATTCGAAATTAGGAAATGAATCTATAACCTAATCTGCTTTCAATCCTAAACGCATTCATAATCATGAAAACAGAATAGCAATTGAAGAAGAAAGTGAACATTCACACAGAAATTGAAATATCAAACCAGAACTCAAATTCTTCTCTTGCTTGGGTTGGATCCTTGGATTGATTAATTATTTAGCCTTCCATGATCATCATCAATGAAAGCCCCATGAAATAAGTGCACGAAAATGGAAGAAGGGAAAACGAAAATGAAGAACAAGGAAGAACAGTTGAAAGAAAATAAGAGAAAGAGTTTTGATTCTAAAAACTTAAAAAGAGAAATGTAAAACTGTTTTTTTTTCAAAATGAAAAATGTAAAGTATTAAATCCTCCTAATGTCACTAATATATAGTGACTAAGTCTGAGGAAAAGAATGGGCCATGAACAACCCATCAATTCTAATTATTTATGCTATTTACACCAATAAAAGTCCAACTCGCAGCCCAAAATACAAGTGCAGTGGTTCTGATTTCAAAGCCTAAAATGACCCTTGAAATGGTAGAATTGGAATTGGCTTATTTCTGAAAAACTTGTAGATCTTTTTGTTATCTTTCCAAGGACTACAAGAATGCTCAATTCGGAGTTTCGTAGAGCTCTGTAGATTCTGTACAAGGCAGATATGTCAAGTGAGCATAAAATCCAAAAATACGCAACAATTAGCAATTAAGCCCACTAACTTGCCTAAGACAAAAACTGAATTACAATGGAAAAATAAAAGTCCAAGAGAAGTCAAATAAGCTAAGAATGATAGAAAAATATTTAACTAAAGGCACTCCATCAAAATGCTCCAGAGTTACCTGGACCGTTTCAAGGAGGCGGCCTTACAAGTGCAAGGGTTGGAAGAATGTGCACATCATTACTGCCGGGTTGGATGGGTCATCCCGGTTGACAAAGTCAATCTACAAAGACCTAGTGAAATCTTTGATGGAGTTTAAGGCTCAATCAAAGAAGTACCTGGAGCTAGAGCAAATGGAGATTGCCAACGTGGTCGGCAGAGAGAAAGAAAGAAGAAGTCCCAAAAGAAGAAGCCCACCTCTAAAGGGTAGAGAGCAGTAAGGGGGTCACAACCAAAAAAGAAACGTGGATACCAGGTTCAGGCCAGGAAAGTATAAGGCTAAATATGAGAAGTACACTCTGTTAAATGCGTCCCGGTCTCAAATCTGGCGAGAAGTGGCTTTAACCGAGATGAAAAAGGTGGACCGACCTCGTCCTTTGTACAATAAGGCAGGGATAGTCAGTCCTGGCTCTGTGAATTCCACGATGGATCAGGGCATACCATGAACCAATGTTTGGATTTACGGGATGCAATTGAGAAGCTAATCAGAGATGGCAGACTCAGGCAATATGTGATAAAGACTCAGGGTCGCAAAATCAAACGTAAAGGCGGGGGTTAGAATGAAACCCAGGCACACGGGAAAGATAGAGAAGAAAAAAGAAAAAAGCAAAATGATGATGGAGGTGAATTTCCAGAACCCGAGTTTGAGTGTAATGTCATCTGTGGAGCTTTGGGAGGAGGAGGAGACACCGTCAGCCAAAGAAGGAAGTATTTGAAGGAGGTTCTTTCAGTCAGAGAACAGCCTAAGTTCAAAGAAAAAATTAATAAGGCGGAGCCCCTTCTACTCTACTTCACGGAGGAGGATATGAGAAACGTAGTGCCGAATCATGAAGATGGATTGGTAATTACTAGAACAATAGTTAATTGTCGGGTTAAAAGGATATTTGTCGACAATGGGAGCTGCACAAATATAATTCTATGGAATGCGTTTAAGAAAATGAATCTTGACGAAGTTGACTTGAAGCCATGCAAAACAGTCCTTAAGGAGCTATGGACGCTGGGTTCATACGAGAAATCCAATGCACTATGTGGTTGTCTAATGTGGTGATGGTGAAAAAGCCTAGCGGTAAATGGAGGGTATGCACAGATTACATAGATTTGAATAAAGTTTGCCCTAAGGACTCATACCCAATGCCCAACATTGATCAGTTAGTGGATAACTCGTCCGGGTTTCAGCTATTGTCGTTCATGGATGCTTATTCCGAGTATAATCAGATAGCAATGTACCCAGAAGACCAGGATAAAATGGCCTTTATAGGCGAAAAAGCGAATTACTGCTATAATGTTATGCCTTTTGGGTTGAAAAGCTCGAGGGCCACATACCAAAGAATGATGAATAGAGTATTCGAACATCAGCTCGACCGAAATATTGAAGTATACATTGATGACATGATTGTCAAGACAACCAACCCGACTGATCATATGCAGGACCTAGAAGAAACGTTCAACAAGTTAAGGGAATATAAAATTCGATTAAACCCGGTCAAATGTGTTTTCGGTGTTCCAGCTGGAAAATTCCTGGGATTCATGTTGAATCATAAAGGAATAGAAGCTAATCCAGACAAGTGTAAAGTTGTGTTGGACATGCAGTTTCCAACAAATAAAAAAGAAGTACAACAATTGACAGGAATGCTAGCGGCTTTAACTCGATTTCTCCCTAAATCGGTAAAGAAGGCACTTCCTTTCTTCAAGCTACTTAAAAAGGAGGCTACAGTAGGCTGGAACCCAGAATGTGAAGTTGCGTTTAAAGAAATTAAAGAATGTTTAGCTTCCCCACCTGTACTGTCAAAACCAGAACCAGGAGAAGTTTTGATATTGTACTTGTCTGTGGGAGATGAAGTGGTCAGTGCAGTACTGCTGAGGGAGACGAAGAACGCACAAGTGTCAGTTTACTTTGTAAGTAGGGCCCTTTGAAACTCCGAGTTAAGGTACCAAAAGTTAGAAAAAGTAGCTTTTACATTGCTAGTAACAGCAAGGAGGGTTCACCCCTACTTCCAAGGCCACACGATCATTGTCAGAACTAACCAGCCAATTCGACAAGTAATCCACAAACCGGATTTGGCTGGAAGGATATTCAACTGGGCAATACAACTATCCGAGTTTGATTTGAAGTACGAAGCCCGGAACGCTATAAAATCTCAAGAGTTGGCTGACTTTGTTATGGAGTTAACTCCATCTGATGGAGGAACTAGGAATGACACTAATGTATGGAAGGTATATGTTAACGGATCATCAAATGTCAAAGGTAGTGGAGTCGGGGTCATAATTGAAAATCCGGAGGGAATATCAGTTGAGCAATCACTACAGTTAAATTTGCCAACTTCAAATAACCAGGCTAAGTATGAAGCATTGATTGCCGGTTTGGCTCAGGCAAAAGAACAAGGAGCTAAAAAGGTAAAGGTGCTTACTGATTCCCAGCTCGTTACAACCCAGATTGAAGGACAATACCAGGTGAAATGGCCATTATTGGCAAAGTATCTCAATAAAGTCAAAGAAATCATGGCCGACTTCGATGAAGTTATTGTTAACCACATTCCCGAGGAGAAAACGTCAGGTCTGATATCTTATCAAAATTGGCGAGCACCAAAAACCCGGGAAGTCATAGGACCGTGTCCAACAGGAAGTCTCCGAATCGAGTTGTATAATGATAATCTCGGATGCTGAAGATTGGAGAAGGCCTATGATTGATTTCCTCGAAAGAGGGATCTTGCCAGATGATGCTCTGGAAGACGAGAAATTGGTACGTGACGCCGTTATGTACACCATTGTGGATGGCAACTTGTATCGTAAAGGGTTACATACCCCGATGGTGTGTTTGAACCCAAATGAGGTTGAATATGTGCTTACCAAAATACATGAAGGAATCAATGGCCAACACATGGGGGCCAAGGCGTTAGCAAGGAAATCCCTTCGAGCAGGATACTATTGGCCAACTATGGAAGCTGATTCAAAGAGTCATGTCAAAAAATGTGAAAGTTGCCAGAAGCATGTCAAGATAATATGGTCCCCACCTGCCAAGTTGAAGTCTATCTCGGCTCCATGACCCTTTTTTAAGTGGGGAATGGATTTGTTGGGACCATTCAAGGCAGCGGAAGGACAACTAAAGTGGTTGATAGTTGCAATGGATTATTTCACTAAATGGATAGAAGCGGAACCTGTCAACACCATAACCTCAGCCCAGGTGCAAAGATTTTTTGAAAGAAACATCGTTTCCAGGTTTGGCATCCCGAGAGAGATTGTGACAGATAATGGAACTCAGTTTATTGATAAAAGGTTCCGAGAGATGATGGTTGGATTCCAGATCAAACATCATTTCGCTTTTGTCAAACACCCACAGTCAAATGGGCAAGCCGAAACTGCAAACAAAGTGATAGTAAATGGGTTAAGGAAGCGTATGGAGGAGGTCGGTTCCAGTTGGGTTGAGCAACTATATTACATTCTGTGGGGGTACCGGACCACTATTCAAACATCCACCAAAGAAACCTATTTAGATTGACGTATGGTTGTGAGGCAATGATTCCAGTTGAGATCAGTCAACCATCTTGAAGGAGAAAGAACGTTCTTCAGGAAGAGGAAGAAAAGAATAATGAAACTCTGGCTATAAAGTTGGACTTAGTTGACGAAGTCCGGGTTACGGCACACTGTCGGGATCTAGCGGCAAAACAGCTTGCAACCAACAAGTATAAATAGAAGGTGAAGCCCCAGACCTTCAACACGGATGATCTAGTACTCCGACGAGTGGATATTGGAAATAAAAATGCCTGAGATGGAAAGCTAGCAGCCAACTGGGAAGGACCTTACCGGGTTATAGAAAAACTTGACAAGGGAGCTTACATGTTGGAAACACTAGACGGGAAGCCAATTAAACGAACCTGGAACGCGGATAAACTGAAAGTATATTACAATTAGATTCGGTTCTAAGGTTTCATCCAACATTAATGTTTCTATTTAGGAACAATAAGTCGCGGTTTCAGCAAGTAATGAAGTTTTCCTTTGTTAGGACTCGTAAGCATAATTTGGCAATCATGTTGTTTCTCATTTATCGATATCATGATTCATTTTATAACAAGTTGCAAATAAATGAAGCATTTTTGTCTTTATTTTGCATATAGTACGGAAAATCGATCATCACGACCGGGTTGTCAAAAGATGCATGGATATAACCTTCGCGTATATGATGCATCAAAGTTATTATCTTGGCAAAGAGAAATATGTTATTTAAATGCTCATCAGATTAAAATGTAGGAATGTTTGGTTAACAAATCCAATTTCTACATGTATCAAGTTAATTTTTGTTAGGATTAATTTCAGGGATGATAACCCGGAACATGTTGCAAAGATAAAACAAAAGGAATCTTTGTATAATATAGTGTCTGGTCGTTGAAACCAGATGAATATTTATGTAGACTGCGAATAATATTTTTGATTTTGGCAAACTCATTTAATATAATCCTGTTTAAAATGGATTCATACGTATGATCTGAATTCTAAAAAGACTGGATGATTGTACGCAAAAAGGTTAAACAAATCTTAAGTAAAGTAAGACCAGGAACAAGCCCGACAATGTTTGGTACAAATTAAAAAGGGGCTCAAAGACCCCAAAAACAAAAACAAAGAAAAAGATTACAAGTTAACACCGACATCCCGGCTCTTCAACACTTAAGTTGCCCGAGATTGAGCTTTATCATTAGTTTGAGTGGTAGGGGCCACCTCTTCCTCCTCATGAATTTGATCGTCATCAACTGAGTTACTGAATCTTCACAAGGAGAAGAGGGAGGGACTAACTTGCCATCACTAACGTAAGCCTTGAAGTGCATACCATTGGTATTAATCTCAATCCCGGGGTTCAAACAATGAATCTGCTCCAAGGTATTCTTGAAGGACCCATCCACGGCTGCCGCGAGCTGACTTCTCACGTACTCCCACTCTGCCTCAGTCTGTTGCAATGTCTTCTGTTGCTTAATATACAACGCATCCAACTCCTTAAAACTTTTCATTGTCATAGCGTTTGTTTTTCGCACATAATCCATATCAGACTTCAACTTCGCAGTAGTACTTTGAGCCGCAAGAAGTTCTTCACGAGTCTTCTTGGTTTCTTCCCTAGATGCTTCAAGCTCATTCACACTTTTGATAAACCTGGTCTTCACAGTCGCTAAACTCTGCACCAGGTTGAGCATTTCAAGGCATTAAGCTCAATGAGGCCATGCTCTTCAATTTTAGCATCCGAGAAGGGAACCGGATCCACAAAGTGCTTGGGCACTTGAACAACCCGAAAAAGGTCGTCAGAAATACAACCCTTCTCCCACAATGATCCGGGTAATAACCCGGGTGCAATGGAAGAAGAGGGAGTAGGAGCACACACAGCTATAGGTGCCCTGGGTGAGGTCATTATTGGAGCAGGTGTTGTTGAGGCAGCAAGAGCCTTCCCCTTCTGGGCCTCTGAAAGCTTTCGCTTCTTTGACCCACCTTTCCCTGTTTCTAGAGCTGCAAGGAAAGAAGGAGGTTGAGATCACATCGGTTGCTTCGAAGCAACCGCTTTGCCAGAACTTGACGGGGGAGGTGTCGGCTTTCTCGTACCAGCAGTCAGGGTCGAAACAAAAGTTAGTTGCTTTCCCATTTCAGAAACTCCAAAGTAAAAGCAAAGACACAGTTAAAATAAGCAAACTCTTATATAAACAAATAAAGATGAACATAATCATACTCGATTGTGCAGAAAACCCGGATCAATATTTTTGAATAAAGGAAGCAACGCTGGGCTGACCATGAGCTTCTTTATAAGCAGTTATCTGAGTAACCGAAAAAACATCTGAATCCGCCAAATCAATTTCCTCAAAACGGTAGGAGGATGGAGAAAACTCATAATGAGTATGGGACCAATAGAGCGGAAATTTCCACTCTATGTCCTGGGAATCAGCAGAACAAAGGAAAAAAGGTTGTTTGTCAGGTTCGGCAATAACTTTGAAATATTTGTTTTTGAAATTTTTAAAAGAGTCAGTATATACATGGAAGAGTTTTCACTCAGTATAACCTCAGATGGAAGTCCATCCCTTCCTATTTGGGGGTTCCCTACCCGTCCTACCAGTTTGAACTGTAAAATAATAAAAGAAAAAAGAAATAGTACTGGGGATTTCTAAATATTCACAAAAATGCTCAAAAGCTTTTATAAAGCCCTAGATATTTCGATGAAGTTGTGAGGGAGCTAAATGAAGGTGGTTTAAAATATTCATTTGAAACTCGGATAAGGGAAATCGGATCCCTATCCGGGTTATCAAATCTTTATAGAAAAAGAAAAAAGAAGGATGATTCTCCTCCCTCGAAGAACAAATAGGCTCACTCTTGTTAGGAGGGCGCATCACAAAATTTTCTTGATTCCCGACAGGAAGTGCAGAAACGTCCTCTGAATTAAGCTCGGATAACGTCCGCAGAACTTCATGGGTTACCCATGGGAACTTAGAAGCCATGGAAGGGGAAGGGGAACCAGGATGCGATTCGGCAGAGTGAAACTCGGCAACTTGTTCCGACGACGGGTCCATACACACCTAGGTCAAACAAGTAAAAATCAGTAAGACAGTGGCATATTTGAAGAAAGACATTTTCGGTTGCGAGGAGAGTTTGTAGAGTTAGAAGAATCATCCGAGACTAGGATGATGATCTCATATTCATCAACATTCGAGATGGAATCAGAAGCTCTAACTGGCATAGAAATGACGCTATTGGGCTTGGTGAAACTCGGGTTAGGAACAAGAACTAGATTATGACGACAAGACCCAAGAATAGAATCAACCATAGAGTCACAACCAGATTCTACAAGTTGGGTGCTTTCATAAACACAGTTGAAACACGATTCGAATCGAGTTTCTAAGACAGGTTTTGAGGAAATGATGACACTACTGTGGGACAACAAAGAATTAGGGTTCTTCAGTTCAGAACCCTGAGAAAAAGGGAAAGGACGTACAGAGGAAGCCCTAATGTCAAATTGACCATTAGGTGTGTTTAAAGGAGTTTTATTTTTAGGTAAAGGAATTTGGTTTTCAGGAACTTTACTTTTCCCTTTTCTACCAACCCTACCAGTATACGATCGAAGCAAAGCTTTTTCCCTTTCTTCTTCAGGAAGGGGAAAACCAAATAATCAATACCCAACTCTAGGGAGAATGGTTTGGCGTAATCTTGTCTCTTCCTCAGGAGAAATACTCATTATAAACGAAGAAAATAACAAATGTTTCAAGAAAACTGAAGAATCAAAGTATTGGCAGCAGAGAAACAAAACCTAGAAATTGACCTAAGGTTGAAAACACCCCAGGAACAACCAACAAACTGCAGTCGAAATAGAAGTAAAATCAAGAAGTTTAATGGTAGTGGGGGTACCTGTTCTGCGAAGATTGCTTAAAGCTTAGGAGACGAAACGTAGAAATGGTAGAAACGAGGGCTCGAAGACACATAATACTCAGAAAGAAGAAGTAAGAGAATAAGAAAATGCAAATGATAACGAAAGGGGATATATATAGGAACAAAGGAGGATGCAAATGTAATCGTCAGATTTGTGCGAAATGTCACGTAACCGTCGAACGTATATGCAAGTGTAACCATTAGACGTGAGCGAAGCGTCACGTCTGGGGGCAAAAAAGTCTAGTCAATTCAAAATTTCATAATTAGCGCGCAGTATGAAATGACATAGCATTAAATGCGCGTGTGTATCGCAGGGCAAAAATAGAACACCAACAGTATATTACAGCAAATGATACGACAAGCTACAAAAAGCAACTTCAAGACAGACGTTCCCTATTCCTAAGTGAGATATGTGGACCCTTGTGAATGTCCAAATCCGGGGGGAATAAGATGGTATAAATACAAGGGAACCGAAACGCGTACAATACTCGGATATGGACAGTCACGGTTACAATAAAGAAACAACCCAGAATATTCAAAAGACGGGATCAACCATGAAGAAACAACCCGGTATATACACCAGTTGGGATCAACATTAAGAAAAGATGCAAATCGATAAACTAGTTGGGGGAAACGATGTGCACAAATCAGAACCCATCAGAACTAGAAGATGGGATTGTCAACTAATACATCCCGCCTGCCTAGAAGTATCGACAACCGGGCTGAGAGGCAACTATTACGGACCTAATATACGGGCCTAATAAAGTGTCTCATTATTGTGAAGCCCATTAAAGATCCATCAGCTCAGAATCTCAACAATAACTGGGGAGATCTCAACAACGTGCATAGCAGTTATCAAAAGAGATCATAATAAACAGATATCTTATCAAGAGATTATATCTTATCTAATCAAGAGGTGACAACGATTTAACCTAGAGGTAACACCCTTATAAATAGGAGGTATGCTCACAGGTATGATTATTGTCTCTCAACCCTCATATATGTTGTCACTGTGCACACACATCACGCCCAAGATTGGTATCGTTGTGCACGGTGATCTACTTAACCTAGAGGTATCTTCTCCATAGATACCTTGGAAAGAGTTCTTGATCCAAGATTAAATCACTAGCTACCCGAGAGCAAGATCTTCTTTTTGAGGTGGTTAATTCTATTTTTGACCCTGAAGAAAAGAAAAATCTTTTATTAAAACTTAAACAATCTTTAAATTAACCATCTTCTTCTTCTTCTAAAACTAATAATTTGTTAATTAATAACAAGTTTAATCTTAATAATACCCTTAAAAAATTCAAAAAGAGTGTTGTTAAACCAGTAACCCTTCAGGATCTTCAGCACGAGGTTAATCAACTGAAAGCTAAAATTCGCTTTATTAAGGAACAACAAAATGTTCATCAAAATATTTTGAGTGTTCTGCAATCTGGCGACCAAACTGATGAGGAAAATCATGGTCAGAATAACCAACCCTCTAATAATGATTCTCCAAATGATTCGGTTAACCCAAATGATTCTCCAAATATCTTTGAACTAATTAATAAATTAACAATCCAGATGTTTTATATTAAGGTCAAAATTATTGTCGGAACCTTTATCCTTGAGACTGAAGCTCTGTTTGATACAAGAGCGAATTCAAACTGCATTCAGGAAGGATTAATTCCAACTAAATATTTTGAGAAAACTTCTGAACGACTTAACACCGCTAGTGGATCTAAGCTTCGTGTTAACTTTAAACTTTCAAACGCTTTTATTGAAAAGGATGAATTAAAAGTAAAAACTTATTTCCTCCTTGCCAAAGATCTTAAAAACATTGTTATTTTAGGAACACCTTTTATTAAATCTATTTTTCTCATAACCATTTCTGTTAAGGGTATTTCTACTACTTATCTAAATAAATCCATTACTTTCAGATTTCTAAAAAATCTCATTGTTAGAAATTTGAACCCAGTCCTTTTTAAGCAAAATCAAATTAATTATCTTAAAGAAGAAATTTCTTATAAGAAAATTGATTATTTGCTTAACCAACCTATTATTCTTAACAAAATCAAGTCCTTGTCTAACCATATCCAAAGCTCCATCTATGCTGACCTTCCAAACGCTTTTTGGCAAAGGAAACAACATATTGTTGATCTTCCTTATGAGAAGGACTTTAATGATCGAGAAATCCCTACCAAGGCCCAACCCATCCAAATGAGTCAAGAACTCCTTGTCCATTGTCAGAATGAAATCCAATATCTTCTGCAAAAGGGGTTGATTAGGAAAAGCAAGAGTCATTGGTCTTGTTCTGCCTTCTATGTCAACAAACCTGCAGAAATTGAGCGTGGATCTCCTCGTTTGGTTATCAACTACAAACCCCTCAACCAAGCCCTTCAGTGGATCCGTTATCCGATACCGAATAAAAAAGATCTTTTAAATCGTCTTTTTTCCGCTAAAATCTTTTCCAAATTTGACATGAAATCGAGATTTTGGCATATTCAAATCAATGAATGGGATTGCTATAAAACAGCTTTTGCGGTCCCTTTTGGACAATATGAATGAAGAGTCATGCCTTTTGGATTAAAAAATGCTCCTTCAAAATTTCAGGAAATTATGAATAACATTTTTAATCCTTACTCCTCTTTCATTATTGTCTATATTGATAATGTTCTTGTGTTTTCTCAATATGTTGACCAACACTTTAAATACATAAACATTTTTATCCAAGTAATCAAGAAAAATGGTCTTGCTTTGTCTAAAACTAAAATCAATCTTTTTCAAACAAAATTCGTTTTCTCGGTCACAATATCTACCAGGGCACTATCACTCCTATCAATTGTGCTATCGAGTTCTCAAACAAATTTCCTGACCAGATCATCAAAAAAACTCAACTCCAACATTTTTTCGGTTGTTTAAATTATGTCGCTGACTTCTTTCCTCAGCTGAGTAATCTTGCCAAACCTCTTTATGACAGTCTCAAGAAGACACCTCCTCCATGGACCAATATTCACACTAATCTAGTCAAACAAATTAAGCCCAAGTCCTTAACCTTCCTTGTCTCTACCTTCCCAATCCTTCAGCCAAAAAGATTGTTGAAACTGATGTCTCTGACATTGGTTATGGTGGCATTCTCAAACAATCAGTTAATGGCAAAGAACAAATAATTGCATTTACTTCAAAATATTGGAATCCTGCCCAGCAGAATTATTCCACAGTTAAAAAGGAAGTTTTAGCAATTGTTTTATGCATTTCAAAATTTCAATCGGATTTGCTTAATCAAAGGTTTTTAATTCATGTTGATTGTAAGTCTGCATAAGAGATTTTACAAAAAAGATGTTAAAAACCTTGAGTCAAAACAGATTTTTGCCAGATGGCAAGCTATTTTGAGTATCTTTGATTTTGAGATAGAATTTCTCAAATGTACCTTAAACTCTCTACCTAACTATCTCACTCGTGAATATGTAATGGGGAGAAATCAGTAGTGATCATATGCCAGATTCAGTAAAATCATCTTCCTCCTCACGAGGAAGGGGATGAGGCAAAAGTACCAAACCAAGGCTAGCTGTGGCTGGCTTAATCGCCCATACAGGGTTTGGATCTTCATCCAAACAAGAAGGAGATCCCAAGAAACAATCCAAATCTGGATCATCTACCCAGTCTGGGTCATCTACCCGGGTATTACCTCAATCTATTACTGGGTATTCTACTCAGAAATATAAACCTCAATCCCAAACAGGGGCTGATTATGCCATGCCAATCCAAACCCTTTTGGCTCTCCAAGAACAGGGTCTTTCTCACCTTCCAAAAGGCCTTCCATCCAAAACATGGGCTGACATTACTTCTGAAGATGAAGATAATGAAAGATTAGCAACTATGATCAAAAACCTATCCCAAACTCCTTTAACCTTTCACCAACCAAGAGGCAAAGTCATTGTTCAACAACCTGAACATTTGGCAGTCCAAAAGCCTAAATCACAAACTCAGTATCTCCCGAAAAACAAATATCAAGACGTAGTTCAAATGGAACCTGAGTTTTGGGATCCCAAACCAAACAGAGTCCTCCAA
This sequence comes from Glycine latifolia, assembly GCA_013407115.1. Taxonomy (NCBI): domain Eukaryota; kingdom Viridiplantae; phylum Streptophyta; class Magnoliopsida; order Fabales; family Fabaceae; genus Glycine; species Glycine latifolia. Next base: position 14,568,748 of record CM023945.1, on the reverse strand, counting down.
AAGATCTTCCCCAAAGACTTCCAGGGTCATCAGTTCATTACAGGCCAATCTCATTGCTCAAAACAAGACATTTTTATGAGTTTATTCTTGTCGACACCAACTCAGTTCAGATTAAACACCATAAAAATAAGGATTCTGAGCAAATCGCTTATTCAACACTGCAAATTCTTAAAGTCATAACACCTAAGGAATTTGGAGAATTGAATAAGATAAAAAGATTTTCACAAAACTACGATCCCATTGGTTTTTCTTATTGGGATTATCAAACAGCCTGGTATAATGTCTTTCATTTTCAAAATAAAGACTTTATGCATTCATGGCTTATTCATTTCAAACAAAATGTCCAGTATAAGTTTCCCCAGTGATTTTTGCAATGGTGGAATTTTTATGGACCAATCCTAGAGATACTTCCTTCTGAGGTAGTCTCTGGCCTAACCATCTTTACAAAGAAGTTTGAGCACCCTGAAAATGATCATTTTCCAGTAGACTTAAACTTCTTTAGTAAATTGTCTCTTGCTTTGATCTCCCAATGGAGATATGTCTATGGTAATGTGTCAGTCAAAGGACAATTACCGATGCTCAAGAGACAGGCTCTGGTTAAATGGTGGCCCCAATTTGACCACTCCAGGGCCAATCTGGATCAAGTATCGTTTTGGTTTAAACAACATCCAACCCTCACCAGAGCAGCAGATCCAGAAGCATGGAAGTTCCTCGATCAAAGATCACAAGTCATAGCAGCCTTGGCATCTTCCACCTCGAAGGAAAAGTTCACTGATAATATGAAGATGATCTTTAATCTTTTGGAAAAGGAGAATGAAGACGCCTGCTCCTCATCCAAAAAGCCAGCTGATGAGCCTGCTGAGGCCTCCTCACAATCGTCGGACGATTTCTACCAGAATGAAGACGATTTCCTTGGCATCAATCTAGGTGATGACTGGCGACAATCTGACGACAACATTACATCATCATTTCCTGCGGCAGACTACTGTGCAGAACTGTTCACTGTAGCGGTAGATTTTCCAGTTTTGTTTACTGGAATTGTAGAAATAGGAAATGTTTTGTCTATTTAAGGGTTGCGTCCCACAATCTTCCAACAGGTTTTTTGTGTGTTCAGATTCAGAGAGTTCTCCCTAAGTATACCTCTAAGTTGCAATTTTCTATAATCTTATTTTGGGAAATAAAATTTTGATTTCTCATTTGCATGTGTTTTTAGATTTTTGTTAATTGAATTTTTCTCTTCTCATTCACTCCCTCTCATCCCGACGGCTTGTCGCGCTTGAGAGTATACTTTTTATGCTTTAAGTTTATATTTTTGTATTTATTATTATTGTTCGTAGCCATGTGAATTCCGTATTCTATTCTTGCTTTCCATTTATGTTTTTGTCTTTTTAGTCTCTCCCCGTACTCGCTTCCACCCCATATGATATCAGAGCCTGATGGGGAAGTAGGAATATATGGCTAGATCTGGTTTGTCTTTTACTTATCTGAACTATATTCCCCAGACATATGCTTTATGTTTCCTTTAAATGCTTTTTGTACATGTTTTAGTACTTTTATGTCTTAACTAGTTAGCATGATAAGCGAAGAAAGTTCAGATCTGGTTTTGCTGGGGTAGTAAGTCTCGTGGAGATTAGGGCAGTAAATCCTACAAATTATTGGAAAGCAAGATCTGAACTGTTGTCTGAAATTCATTGGCTTTAGTTAAGAAATAAAAAAAAAGTCTGGAATATAGCTCAGTAGGTAAATCTTAACCTAGATCTATCTTTATGTTTTTATAGAACCAAAGGATGACAATGATATCAGGGAACTAATTTTATGATCTTTTCTCTATGTCTCTCTTTCAAATCCTCTCAACCCTCTTCATCCTCTTTCAGCCCTTCCCAAGCAAAAAATGCTTTAATCTAATCCAACCGTAATATTTTCAAAGAAGAAGTTTCTTTTGAAGATATTAATCAAGACCTGGATGACTAGAAGATTCCCAGGATTCCAGAAAATGAGCTTTACAAACCAGACGGAAGATATTTTCGTAAATTTGATTTCATAATTAGAACTGTTGAGACTAACATACGTCTTAAATCTGATTTTGATGAAATTAAACTCCTTTCAAACAGTTCTTTAAAACTACACAAACAAAAATATAGCTTTTTGCACATTGGATGTGTTCAAGTTGCTACTAAACCTTTAGGTATAGAAGGATTAAACACCTCAATTATTTTATGCTTAAGCGACTCCCGTCACAATCAGTTTACCGACTCCATCTTAGGCACAGTAGAAACCAGCCTTAGCAATGGGCCAATCTATTTCAATTGTTATCCTGATAGGACTGTCAGCCTTGAGGATGCCAACATTCTAGATGTCTTAACCCTTGATGTCCAGCTTTATGGTCTTGATATGAAGGCTGGATCCATCTCAGTTAATATCATCTATCGAGTTCAGTACAAGGTAATGAACTCATGCGTGTCTAAAGTCCTTAAACCTAGGAACACTGGAGAAACTACTTTGTTTCTCACAGATACCACCAAAGCCAAGGTCGTTATTCCAAAAGTCATCAAGTGGGAAGACATCAATTTCCCTCAAACTTGGGCGATGGACAAAGTAGCCCTGGCTAAACGCCAAACCACACCTAGCTTTGAGTTTGTCAAGCAATATGACTCTGGAAGAGTAGAAATCACCTTCAATAGGTCCAACTCCTTCAATATCGCTAGGTCATCCTTTACTAGAGACTCTAGATCTAAGATGTTTCGGTTTGTTTTCTCGAGAAAATCCTTTTCTACTGCTCCTAATGGAAGTAGTAGTAGAATCAAACTCTAAGGAGTAGAAGACCCAGTAATAGATTGAGGTAATACCCGGGTAGATGACCCAGATTTGGATTGTTTCTTGGGATCTCCTTCTTGTTTGGATGAAGATCCGGATCCAGTATAGACGATTAAGCCAGCCATGACTAGCCTTGGTTTGGTACTTTTACCTCTTCCCCTTCCTCCTGAAGAGGAAGATGATTTTACTGAATCTGACATATGATCACTACTGATTTCTTTATATATATCTTCAAAAATTTGAATACAGCCCTAATATATAAATTCAATTTATCCATAATTGATTCCAATTTTTCTATTAAAGGATGAAATAATAAATAGTTATTTTTACTATTTTAAATTCTTAGTATAATTTTGGGACATAATCAACTATGGTAACTATCCATACTAGGTTCGTTTTTTTAAAGTGGTTTTTTAAATAAAATAAACCATTTTAACATGTTTGTCTAAATTTTTTATTTTTCAATAAATAATTTATATTTACTTGTTAAAAAAAACTTTTTTAAGATTTTTTTAATAAAATTAATAAAACTAGCAGGTACCTTGTCCAATCCTTTTTCTTTTTAACTCTTTCTTCCCAGATCGTTCTTCACTTAGATACATGGATTGTTCTAATTTTGTTTTATTCGATGGTAAGTATACATCATTAATAAACTATCGTACGTGTTCTCTTTATGGAAATTTTGACTCCAAACATCCACTTCCAAAAACCTGTCGGTTTCTTTCAACTTTTAATGTAGGTTTTAATTTTTTGGGTTACATCGTAGATTTATTTAACCTTTTTATGATGAAATTTTCTTTATTTTAATAATAAAACTATGTCCCCTTTAAAGTTAAGTGCCAGGTGTGCAGCTTATAAATAGCAAGTACGGTGAATGTTATTTGGACAAATTTAGAAAACAGAATTATGTAGATAAACCGTCCTCTTTTTTTTGTGCATTTTAAACTACATACATCAAGATGTAAACTTAAGCCGACGGATCCAGCCAATTTTATTTTCATATTTTAGTCCCTAAAAAGATTGCAATTTTTATTTAATTCCTAGTTTTACTCTTCTAATTTCATTTTTCTTGTCAAATAATCCATCCTGTAAATAAATCTAAAAAAGACTAAATTACAATTTCGTAAAAATAAAATCTAAAGACTAAATTGCAATTTGATTCTCCTATTCCCTTGCAATTTTAGTCCCATTTTTTAAAAAAAAATTGATTAATTTTCAATTTTGCATATATTTATTCTATTATATTTTAATGAATTAAATTATATTTATGATATATTAAGTATATTAAATCTAGAGTTCAATTAAACGCAAAATTAAAAAACATAGAAAATTGCATATTAAACTAAAATTATAAATTTTCTAAACTAAAATAATCAAAATCACGAGAAAAAATTAAACTAAAATCATAAATTAAGAATTATAGAAAATCAAAATTATAATTTAATCTTAAAAGAATTATGATATTTAGAGATTACAGAACAAAAAAGAAATAATCATAATATTTAGAAAATCCTAATGGAAAACCAACACTAGAGAAATGTCTGATAAAAAACGCTTCATGCAAAGACTCGTTTGAAAAACTAGAGACCGAGTGAAAAACGACCCCTTTGAATACTCGTATATGCGATTATGTCAAGGTAATTTTGAGAAACCAATATTTACTTAGTTCTACATTTTTTTTTAAAAAGACATGCATTAACCGGTGAAAAGAAAATTACAGAAAAAATATACATCAAAATAGGTAAAATACAATTGCAAATTAGTCAAAATGATTTTCTATCTTCAGTAGTATAACTTGAAAGTTTACACTACACCTATGCTCCAGATTCCCTAATATCATCAAATTACCTATAATATCAAGGAAAAAAATTACAGGAAGCGAAAACAGTGGCCATCTCATTTTGTCAGCTCAATAATAACTCCCGTAATAGGCTTGAGGAACCGCAGCAGGTTGCTGTGCAGGGGCTGCAGCAGGTTGTGCATAGTTTTGTTGAGGAACGGCCGGCTGAAATTCAGACAAAAGAATCAACATTAGACAAATTTTGCGACTGTTTATGTTTTGTTTATGTAGCCTTTTGTCTTATTTACCCTTTTTCTATACTCTTTTTTTTTTCTTTAGTTTTTTCGATATATCATTTGAATTCATCTACCACCGACTCTAATTAAGTGAGGTGTTGTTAATGTTGATGTTTATGTTTTATTTATAGATTTTGAGAAAGCATACAATAGGATCCCAAATTTTTTTTTATGATAGACTCTTGAGAAGATAAAAGTACTATTAAAGTATGTTAATGCAAACTACCACATGTGTAAAAGTTTGTAATAAAATATCAAGGTATTTTCCTATCAAGGTAGATGTACATCAAGGATCGACTCTTAATCCTTATCTCTTTATCTTAGTGATGGATGAATTAACAAAAGATATTCAAGAGGAAGTGTCATGGTGTATATTTTTTGCCAATGATATTGTGTTTATTGTTGAGACCAAAGACGATATTAATAGGAAATTTGAATTATGAAGAAACATTATAGAATCAAAAGGATTCACGATAAACCAAAGCAAGACTGAGTATATGAAACATGAGTTTGCTAGTCAAAAACGGTGATCAAGACCTCGTACATCTACTTGGTCAAGACGTATCCAAGAAAGATGTTTTTAGATACTTGGTATCAATTTTGCAAAAAGGTGAAGAAATTGAGGAGAATGTAAATCATAGAATTAGAGCAGGACGGATGAAATGACGAGTACATCTGGGTTTTTGTGTGACTGCAAGATCCCCCTTAAGTTAAAAGAAAAATTCTATAGAACAATTGTAAGACCTGAAATGTTATATGAAACTGAACGTTGGCCAACACATAGGCAACATAAGCATAAAATAGAAATAGCATAAATAAGAATGTTAACATGGATGTATAGTTATACGAAGATAAATAAAATAAGAAATGAATATATTCGACGAAAGCAGTAGTACCGAGGAGTAAAAAAATGAGGAAGTATAGATTGAGATGATTTGGGCACGTACTGAGACGGTTCCTGGATGCTCCCGTAAGAATTCGACACAAAGAGAGGTATAGGTAGACCGAAACTTACTTGGGAAAAGATAATTAAATAAGATTTAATAGAATGAGATATAAATTAACGGATTAGGACGGAGTAGAGAAAAGCTATAAGCTTAGTAGAGGATTAGATCTGTTATTATCTTTATGTTTCATACGATCCCTTTTTAGTTCTTAACCTCTTCATTTCCCCCTTCCTTCTTTCACCCTTTTTTACTTTTGTCTTATTTCCCCTTTTTCTTCCCCTCCCCCTCCTTTTTTTCTTCAACTTCCTCAAATCTATTATTGAATTCATCTACCACTAATCCCACTTAACTTAAGTTAAAGGTGTTGTTGATGTTATGTTTATGTTTTGTTTATCAGATCAGAATATATATATATATATATATATATATATATATATATATAAAACAAGAAAAACTGCTGTGTACCGGTGCAGGATATGCAGGAGGATAGGCTCCGTATGCAGTACTTTGTGGAACTGATGTAGGCAATTGGGAATTTGCATAGTTGCCCCCATATCCAGCATATGCCCCGTAGGAAGCCTGTATCAAATCAGAAAGAATCAGTTCAATACATATATGATCTGATCAACCAGCTAAAACAACTGCGGATAAAATGACAACACAAATTGATGACCACGAAATAATAAAGAAGTTTCACGGGAAGAACCACTAAACAATGAATTTAACGTAACACCTAACTCATGATTTAATAGGTGCACAAACGCAAAATGACAAGCAGCAGAACACGAGTAAAATAAATGTTAACTGCAAAATACAGATATACATAATTTCAGTACATGAAAAGTATCAAGCATAGCATAAGTGCATTCCGGACATGGTTTTCATGTAGATAAAGATGCATGAAGCAATTTTATACAGGTACAAGGCATATTAAATTAACTTGAAACATTATTTAAGAGGCAGAAATGCTACTTCAACAATGTGAATATGCTGTGCAGCTTAATGGACAGGGTCATGTTGCATCTTACACACCCACATCCATTTCTAATAACACAAGCAATTAATATTGCATAATTTCATATTAACAAGTATAACAAACAGAAGTGGTAAACATTAAACCGTTTGACAGACTACATGTCTCAAAAAAAATCTCCAACATCAGTGGGTCACACATAAAACCGATTAACACAAAGGAAAGGATACTCTACCTGCTGGGTGTAGCCAGCAGTCCATTGTTGCCCTTGAGCTTGTGTAACTGGAGGCCATGTTTGAGGTTGAACTCCATAATTAGTCCACTGGTTCTGTGCATTTGGATATGCACCTATTGCAGATTGGGCAGGTGATTGAGCAGAATACGATCTTGGCACTTTTGTTTTGTCTGAAACTAAGAAATCCTCAGCATGACGTTTTTTCAACTCTGACATGCTTCTGTGTGGCAAAAACAATTTGGCATGCCTATCTTCAGCTCTCTTGATAGATTGAACATTACCAAAGAGATTTAAAAACTGGAGGAAAAAAAACAGAAAGTTCAAAAAAATTAATAATACTCTATAATTCAAAATGTAAAATACCAAAAAGAGAAGGCAGGCCTATCAAGAATCAGAAACACAAACTCACCAAAATTAAATATAACAAATTCTTTGAAAATAATAACAGAAGCCCATCAAATAGAAAATGTATTCATTTTAGATATAATTATAAAGAAGCCATACAAAAGAACAAATATATATCAATCGCCAATGGTATTTGACGGTGTACTATTGTAAATTATAAATCAATTACCCTTTCAAAAATTGTTTACAGAGATAAAAGTTAAATTCAGGGAATTGAAACATAAATATTATCACTGCTAAATTTCATCCAGTCACTCCTACACTTTCCCTGCGAACAAGTTCCACCTTACATTTTGATCATGATTTTTCAATTTTCAAATCAAATATTTATTTTCCCTAGACTTATCTGAAATTCCATACTCCTGGCATATATCATAGCCCAATATGAAAATGATCCATGGCCAGCTTAAAATTTTAAATAACAACTTTATTAAAACTAGGTTAGTACACCTAATTACAGCAACACACATATCAATTCTCCAATAAGATTAGTTCTATGAACAAGGTTAGTATCAAAATAGCTAATCCTGGTCATCAACCTTACATGGATGGTCAATATTAAGTTTAAATAAAACCTATCTTGATTATTATGATCTAGATTAGCTCCATACATACAGGCACAAATGAGTGCATATACCCACACTCCTAAGTCTTAAGACACAAATGCACACACTCACCTGCAGACAAACACAAGTTATTCAAATTTACCTATCATTATCCACTATAGTCACTTAATCATACCTACTACAACCTCAGGTGAATAATTATAGGTAAACTGTTGGAAAAATACAAAGTAATGTGGTTTGTGTGTTCAAATTTCAAAGTGGGAGTCTTGCATCACTAATTAACAACGAAGCCTCATCTCACATGGCATAGTCAGTCACAAGAAACAATCAACCCACTCGACACTCGGATAACCCAATTATCCAGCAAAACCATTTAGTGTTTGCATGGAACAATTATTAATTATAATTTATTAATAATAAACACACATTATTAAAAAAGTAAAAAATAAACACACGCTCTTATCAAAAATTAAACACGGTATTTTATTCCTTAAGGAAACCCTTTTAAAATACATGCCAGAACCCTCTTCTGACAACTACTTACCTCCAGAAAAATACTAGAAAGTTCCTCACGCTCTGTTGCACTTGCTGCACCAGGACTCTCTGAGTTAGGTATTATGAATTTGACAACCCATGACTCCAGAAAGTCAACATCAACACGCTTTGGCAAGGGTTGAATAGCCTCAAAATGCAATAAAGCCTGCACGTAACAATGAATTAAAGAATTTCATTAAGAGATGAGGAACACTTAGAAATAAGAAGAGAAGAATCACCAACTACATAATAAGAGTGAATCTAGAGGGCCATGGAAAGTAAAAGTAAAGACAGAAATGAATTAAAGAATCTCATTAAGAGATGAGGAACACTTAGAAATATGAAGAGAAGAATCACCAACTACATAATAAGAGTGAATCTCGAGGGCCATGGAAAGTAAAAGTAAGGACAGACCTCAAGTATTGGCTTTGACAACAAAACATTCTCAAGCCCCTCAACTAGAATCTGCCTTGCCTTCTCTGCATTCCCAGAAGCCTAATGACAAAACAAGACAGAATGATTTAAGGAACAAGACAAGACCATTTCCACATAATTGAGCTATATTACCAGAGCTATATAAAACTATTAAAACTATTATAGTAAAGAATAGTTGTCTTGAGTTTGAATTTGTAATTCTTTTCATAGAATAACTTGGATGCTTTAAATATTGGGTATGTATGAGAAGCATCCAAAGCACAACAATCAGTATCGTTTAACAAATGCGCATGTTACAAAAAACAAGACGCTAACTTTAATTAATGGAACTACCTGTAGGTCAACTTCTAATACTAAGGCAAGAATTTAAAAAAAAAAATGCATGTCCAACGCATTGAAAGCTTTAAAATAAGAACAGATTGCATGCAATATGTTACAGAACATACCAAATATACAAATTGTGAATACTGAGCAAACAGCAATGCAAATATGTTATGAAACATACCAAATATACAAATCGAGAATATTGAGCAAACAACATCGGCAATGTTTGTGAATGTTCTTTTCCTTTCTCAATAGCAATGGCCTGTTCATACAAAGAGAAGGCATCTTCCATTTTTCCCTGCAATATCAATCAATGGAAAAGCTGTAAAAAAAATACTAAAATTAAGTCATCACAATCTATAAACACACTTTCACAAGCCAGCATACCAGTCGGTATTCCATATTGGCATGTTTGATAATTGCTTCAAGAAGACCAGGAGAAGTTTCAGTATGCACAAGTTGATATGCAGCTCTAGCACCATCTATATCTCCAGTCTGCTCCTTGAACCGAGCACAAAAAAGATGTATCTCTGGTTGTCTCTGCATTATGACAAACAAAATGACTACATTGCAGAAAAACTAAGGGAAATTCTTTTCTGGCACAATAAATGAGTTATGACTGTAATCTGTACAATTTGGCAACATGTTAATTATGCTTATATTTAAAAATTATTACTGAAAATTACATTGTCTAAATCAAGAAAAAGACCAAAAAATGGAAGGCATGAAATCACTACCTGACAGGCCAAAAAATTATGTACATATATAAAAACACTATTGGGCATGCATATGACCTAACAAGTTGAATTTTTAGAGAAGCCTGATTCCCAACATAAATTATTACTACCCCCATTCTTTATTAGTCCAATTTCAACATCAGGTAAAATGGGCCCATACATCTTAAAAACCCATGCCTCAAACAAAAGCGAGCTAGAACCCAAAAAATAATACTAAGCCACCATTACTAAGCCTTCACCTAAAGAATGGGATTTTGATAATGCTGTATATGGAAGATTCATTTTTCTCACCTCAGGCAGCCCACCAAGGGAATAGAGAAGACATGTAAACTTATATATCCACAAATTGCCCACAATGTATCTTCAAAGAAATCCTTTCTCACATATAGATTAAATAGCAAAATATAGAAGATGAAAAAAAAAAAGTGTACAGCCTTAAAATACTACTTTTCTATTTCTAATCAAAATACACTCAAGGAACATCATTTTTTCACAATGGTTAGAAGTGACAACTGGTCCCAGAAGTCACAAAGGTTTCTTTGCTTGTGAATCACAAGCAAAGAAACCCACCATAAGTATACAACTCTTTTTGAAACAGGCTGCAACCATAATCTATTTCATTAGGACAAAATTCTAAAAAGATAAATAAAATCCCTTATTCTGAAGCATCAATTATAACCAACTACTTTTGCTTGAATAAGACACATGTTTGACTTTGAGTGTATCATCACACCATGTTTCAGTTTCAAGAACTATTGCTAGTAATAGCCAACTACTTTATTCGTGTAAAAAACAACATCAACATGTGGCCATGTACTGGAGTCCATTAGATGCATTGCCCTCACCTCACTTGAAAGCTTAAAAACTTAAAGAGATGAATACAATGATAAATGCATCTGTATGACTGATATTTAGATGAAATTACCTTAACAAAGACTTGGGTTGCTCGAGCAATAACATTATTTGCAAGATCCATGCTTCCACTGGCTTCCATACACAAAACATAGCGTATCCAATACTCAGGATAGTTGGCACATGCAATGACACATCTCTCATACAACTTGACAATCTAAATCACAAAAGATAAGACGATGTCGTAAAATTGTCATTGTTGATATAGACACACAAAAAATCAATAATATAAAACATTAAAGGAAAATACAAAGCATCAAGAAATACTCCTTAGCGGGACAGAGAGGCCCCTCAAATATGAAAGGAGGGACCCTCCTAGCCTGCGACAGATGATTATAAAGATAAGAAGACACCTGCAAGCATAACATTCCCACTTTAAAAGAAATAAACTTTTACAAACACATGATGAACCTAGAATGTCACACTGACAAATTAGGGTTTGAAGTACTTAGCCTCAAGAAACCAAATTGAAGGCCCATGCTTTAGTCTCAGTTCAATTTCCCGATTAAAAAGTTGCTTCATCCAACAGATTAGCCAATAAAACATATGATACAACAGATATTACTTACGGTAAGTCAATCTATAACAGGACAAACTAGGAACATAATGCACTCTTAAAAGAAAACATATGTTACCTTGCTCAAGTCACCTTCCCTTTCTATAAAGTCTAGATAGTTATGCCAATTCTCAAGCTCTCCAACATTGAGGGGCCGTACATGAAAGTAGGGCCTCCTGATAGCTGTTTCAAAACCAATGATCTTAGAATCGAACTCTTTAGCTTTCTTATACATCTCTTCTCTAATGGCGATATACTTCTCCAACTCTTCTGCTTCTGTTAAGCCAGCACTTACAGATTTAGGAGAACGCTCTGCACCATCAGGATGAACTTCTCCCTCAGTAGCTTGGCCAGTAGCCTCTGAAGCAACTCCTGCCACTGCAGCAGCTTCATCAGCAGTTCGTAACTCTGATAAAGGACGATTTCCAGCTAACTCTTTGAAGCTGCAATGCCAGTACCACCAAGGAAGTAAAATTAACCCCCCAAAAATGAGAAAGTATGTGCAAACTATACACAACAGTTTTTTTTGAAAAATAAATTGGAGATGGGTAATAACTTTAAAACAAGGAATCACCTGCTGAAATACCGATCTAATTGTTGATTTGGATTCTCTAATATTCTGGTGTAGATCACAGCAAGGCGGGCCCAGTCCTGCTGCATGTACTCATATTCAATGTATTTATCCCAGAGGGGAAAAGAAAGATAATCTGTTCCAACATAAGCTAATCCTCGTTCAAAAAGCCTGAAACAAATGAACACACAGTCCTGGTTAATATATGACTTGATTTCAAGCATCTATTTACTGATCCACATCCATGTATGGTAGACAGAAGCACTAGTGTTCAAGGAGAACAAACAAATCACTCGTAACATCATGTAAGACATCCAAACGCTGCATTTACCTTCCTGCAATAAATCATACTATGTCTCAGAAATGGAGCAGTCATAGAGGCCATCTTAGCCCTTAACCAGACGAGATCTTCTCAGCAGCAATTTGCAAATTGATACACCTCAGAGTGTCAAAGATAAAGAGAGCTACCATTCCAACAAGGGAAAAAAACCAGAAAACTATGTGCTTTGAAATCAAATGAAAAAAGTATATTGGAGAAAATGATCCTAAAATTTTCAAACTACCACAAATAGTGGACTTATAACCAAGGATTTAAACATCAGAATGGAAAACATTCTGGCATGCAATCCCATCAAAGCTTTTCCGCCATACAAGGGAGATATCACTGTTGCACGGATTCTGAAATTGGGTTAGAAAGCAGGCAAGAAACAGCTGAGCCTAGCGAATGGAAAATCAAATCAAAATCTACCCATGCAAAAAATAAATAAATAAATAAAAGGATGACAAACAACTAAACTTCCATTACCTACGAACAGTGTCTGGATCCCCATATGTGCTTATAGCAAATATGCAATAATGCAACCACATGTCCACTGAGTATGTAACCCCTTGAACAGCACGCTCATAAACTTCAACAACTTTATCAATAGAGCCAAGACGTGCCTCATGGTCAGCATATTTCTTCCAATAACCATAGCACAAGGGAAATTCTGCTAGAAAAGCATCATAGACTCTTCGAATCTTCAAAATATTGTCCTTCAATGAAAAAAATAAGAGTTTCACAAGTATCAGAAAACAAGACAAGGACAGTAATGATAAAATATACAACATTAAGGCATCAACTGAACATACAATTGCCAGAATATTAAACATCCACAAAAAGAGGTGGACAAAAGAGCATTTTAAAATGAATCTAATAAATTGCAAAACATGATTGTTGATTGTATATTGCAAAAATCAAATACAAGAGAAATAACCCAAAAAAAATTATATTCAATGTAGACAATTTTAATTAATAGTAATACATAAGAAACAGAGACAGATTTAACAATATAATATAATGGCATGCATATTAAATCATATTTAACAAATCTGAACGCACTGTAAATCAGTCATTTATTTACAGCCAACCTTATCATAATACTGTCTCATCCTAACCGTTATCCGGTAATGAGAGAAACAAAAATATATTAGAATTCACAAAAAGGAAATATCACAGGTATTTGGCTGAAGCCAACATCTCGAACCCAAAAAAATCCAAAAAATGTTTATCATGTAATAACCCGAAACACAAGATACATAAAAGTAACACTCCCCACACCAAACAGTGTTTCTACCCCCAACAAAAAGGGCAACCCCCATCCCCTATATGCAACCTGGTGGGATTCCGATACAGCTATGACAAACCTAACATATTCAAACAAGACATTGCATCAAACTGAAGTTAACAATGCCAATAAAATAGACAAGTCAAAAGCTTCCAGTAAGCTTCACAGGTGAAATATGTAAATAATGATGCAACCCAACATGTAATTCAAGTCAACATAGCATACCTCTGCCTTCTCTGTCTCTTCAATCAAGGAAGTCCAGGCAGTGAAATCTAAAGAGTTAGCTCTGACAATATTCCACAGTCGGTCTTCTTCAGCAGACAAGGCAGCTGCTAATGGTAATAAAAAATGAAAATGAATAGGTATAGTCATAATTTGGTTCAATAGTGGTTTGTTCATGAACAATAGCAAAAGCATTACGAACACAAAAAAATTTAAAGACTCGTACATATAAATTAAGCATTGGATTAGTAATATAAAGGACATCCATTAACAGAACAGTTTCAACAACAATTTTAATCCTTACAATAACTGAAGGAAATAATAGTTACAGAATTGGCTCAAAACATATGGTCTCAAAATTACAAAATCAAAGTCATACTCCTTGCATTAGTCAACCACAAAAACGAGATCAACTTTAAATGCGTAAACTTATTTATACACAAAATAAGGTTATTCAATTTATCAATGATTGGGAACCATATCAAATTACAAGTTTAAGCTTAGCTAAATATCAAGCCACTTGAAATTAAAGTGAACAGACATACAAAATAGCATTATACATCTACTCTATTAGTCCTGATATGGTGGTAATAAACTAATCTGTTGATAGGAACATGTAAACTAGACCACTTGTTTACAGCTTTATTAAAGTTTAAACTCCACTTCCAATGCATGAAAAGTAAAGTTTCTTCCTGTAGATAATTAAAACTCGTTTCTTTTTCTCTTATATGACCAGTGATAAAAAAAAACACTGATTATCAACAATGATATGCAACTTGAATAGGAAAATCATAAAAAGAAATAGCTGCTAGGTCTGGCATTAGATATTTGCTAGTGAATAAACCACTTAAATCTTAAGTCTTGACTCTAGATTATGCACCTACAAGTTTGGCCTCTAACCGTGACTTCTGCTGCTGAATTTTTTGTTCAAAAATAAAATTTAAAACAGGATAATTCCATTCAAAGTAAAAGGTAAAAGAAAAAAGCACACCATAACCATCTGCAAGCTGTTTCTCATCAGCCGACCCATCAGCATTCTCCAACGCATTCCCGTTTTCAAGTCCCACGGCATTTGCCACTGCACCAACAACACCGGCATTTACGGAGGAGTTGTAGTTGGAAACCATAGTAGACTCGGCGGCTGTGGTTCCAACCCCAGCGGAAGCCTCATTTGCATCGGCCACCACACCAGCTGGCTTGGAATCACTAGTTGCACTGAATTGAACTTGCTGTAGGACGGAATTTGGATCTCCAGCATACGCATTCGTGTCACCAACATTAGAATAAGCATATCCGTAAGTTGAACTGGCCGGAGCAGCTTCTCCAGCGGATTGATCAACAGTAGCACCTGCCTCCGGGGCAGGATTTGACCCAGTCTCAGGATAACCAGCCGAAGCATATGCCTCAGCAGCAGATGCTTCAGTGACCACCGGTTCGCTATCTCCCATGCTTGAATAAAAGGCCTTTACCTTCATCAAAAAAATCAATTAGCGACAGCGTCAAACGGAAAACCTAAATCGAAAAGTATATTCTTGATTTCCTAAGCGCTAGGAGAACACAATGATTACAGTATCTAGTTATAGCAACAATAATTCGTAATGTAAGATCAACCGCACCAGAGAATTTAATGCTGGCGTGAGCACAATACAACATTTGGGATGAAAAAAAAAAAAAAGATAGCCACAGCAATATATTCACAGATATTTTCTAATCAACTAAAATCCCTAGGGTTTCACACGCTAAACCCTAATCGAGAGTGTGGAAACGGTGCCAGTACCTCAAGGGAGAGAAACGGCGTCGTCGCAGAGAAGAGATAGGGCCTCTCTTTATTTCTCAGAGAAATTGAAACCTCGGGTGGCTGCTTTTGGTGGTAAGTCGAGAATTGGAAATGGAACTAGCGAAGTAGGGTAATTAAAAACATGAGGTGCCGTTCTTATATAGCGGAGAAGTGGGAGTTGGCGGCTCCATGGCGCATGATGCTGCTGTTAGATCAGGTGCCGTCCATAATGGATAATGATGCGATCAGAACCGTCCGTGCCAATCATGCTGAGGCTGCTGCAATTGGCCGGGACAAGTGGCTCTTGGATGGGAGTTGATATTCGCCCTGCTATATTTATTGACACTACCAAAACGTTTGAAATTACTCGAGTACCCTTCCCCACTCCCCCTCCCCTTCCCCTCTTAGTTCATAAACCATTTTCTCACCCCAAACAACTCCACCACTACACCACTCCAATCCAAATTCGAGCACTAGTCTAGTTCTGAGCGATGAGATCACACACATCCCACCCACATTCAAATCCACCAACGCCAATGTCATTACCTAGTCTAAGTCAGCATTGAAAGAGATGTTGTGGTGACGAGAGATACTGATGAGTTTTTCATTGCACCCTATACCATCGTTCTACACTACACTTCAAATTTGAGACAACGACCACTGTGCCCTCTTTTTTAAAAAAAATTACCCAACTGCCACACCAAGAAAACAATTTTCCAAACTGCCATGCGTTCAAATTCGCTACCCCTGCCAGCGCATTCCGCAAGCTGACGTGGCGGCCATCTACTGGGCCACGTAATTCGCTACCTTACCCAGCGAATTACGTGGTCAAATGTCAGTCAAGGCGCCAGAGGAGCAGGGACACGTGGCGCCAATGGGTAAAATTTGCTAGCAGGCCTAGCAAATTAAGTGTCATAATTCGCTGCCTTGCCTAGCAAATTATGTTGACATGTCAGCTTTTTCCTAATTTGCTGTTTGGGCCAGCGAATTTGGGCTTTTAATTTGCTTACCACCCCAGCGAATTACTGCAACACCCCCCTATATAAACCCACCCCGCTGCATACTTTTCTCATAGCATTTGGTTTAATTTGAGCAGTCTAAATTTTTTTGAAAGCTTTTGCAAGATGAGTGCTAGCAGAAATGGGTTGATCACCATTGTATACTATAATGGGAGAAAATACATTGGACCGAATGGTCAAATATTTGAAGGAGAGAGCAAAATGTTTCGTATACCCCGCGGATGTAGCTATGATGATTTGATGAAAATCATATATAAGAAGTTGAGATTACAACGGGGTCAGTCTGTATCTCGTTTGAGTGCTCGTTGTGCATCCGGCAACCCGTTGCAATGGGTTGGTGTGGATGTTGTCGATGATGACGATCTGTCCTTAGTTACAGAAGCATGCATATCCGACGGAGGAGATCCGAGATTTATAGAATTGTATGCTGAAGTGAATTGCGGTGGACAGTCAAGCAGTCGTAATGTTGTACGAAACATTGGTTCGATTGATCTTAACATAGAGCTGATGGTCAACACCACCTCCAACAACGCAACCAACACAAGAATTTGAGGCAGAAGATACAAAAACGATGGCAGGTCAGGAGGAAGATTTTCCCATGGCTAGTTCCGAGGAAGAGGTTGATGAAGGTGTTGTTCCAGATACTGACTCATCAGATACGGATGTAGACGGTGATTTCGATCGTGATTTTGCTATGCCTTCTCCAGGCATTGTTGGAATGCAAGGTCCGCTTCCGATTCCAGGTATGAATGAAAAACTATCTGTTAGTTAGTAGTGTTAAAATGTTTGGCAATTTAAGATAACTATGTGTGTTAATGTGTCATTATATAGTAGAGGCCAATATGTTTGTCAATTTAGGATAACAATGTGTTTGATGTGTCAATATGTGGAAGAGGCCAATGTAGCATTTTGGTCTAACATAAGTCATTACACAAATATTAATTGGACTCACCCAGATGAGGACTTAGATGACATGGAAGGAGCACAAGTACCTAATTGGGCGATGGGTCAAGAGTTATATAAGGGTCAGCTGTTTCCAAGCAAGTTCGATGTGCAAATGGCAATAAAGCAATATTGCATGGGTGAGCATCGCACAACCATAGTTGCAAAAAGTGATACGAAAAGGCTTATAATGGTTTGTGAGAATCATAATGAGGGTTGTGTGTGGAGGATGAGGGCATACCAAAAAAAGCGTGGCATGGAATGGATTGTAGGCATATGGAACAACCAACACACGTGTGTTAATCATAATCTGTCTCAAGATCACAAGCAACTTGACTCTAATTTCATATGTTCGGTTATCCTAGGTAATTCAATTTTTTTTTATTCGTTAAGTTTTATTGTTGCAAAAGAAAGTAACATGTTATTGTCTAATGAAATGCAGAAATGATTCGTGAGGACCCCAGTGTTAAAATTGGGTTAATTCAGGAAAGAATTTCAGCAATGCTCGGATTTCACATTTCATACAGGAAGGCATGGAAAGCAAAGCAAAAGGCAATTGTGAAGGTATTCGGGGATTGGGATGAGTCGTATGCGTTTCTGCCGAGGTGGTTGAGTTACATGGTAAATTTTGCTCATGGGTCTGCCTTTAAGTTGGAAACGATGGATCATTTTGATGATGGACAACTGGATGATAGTGTAAGGGTATTTAAAAGGGTGTTTTGGACATTCAAGCAGTGTTGTGATGGTTTTAACTATTGCAAGCCCATTATCAGCATCGACGGTACCCATTTGTATGGGAAATATCGTGGCACATTGTTGATTGCAACATCGGTTGATGCCAACAATTACATCCTTCCAATTGCATTTGCAGTTGTTTCCGGCGAGAATATTGACAACTGGTCCTGGTTTCTGGCACTGGTCCGTATTCATGTTACGCAGAAAAATGGAATATGTCTTATTTCCGATCGACATGTGGGCATTCTGGCGGCGGTAAACAATGTATAACTCGGATGGCAACCACCAAGGGCATACCATGTTTTTTGCATTCGGCATTTGGCGAGCAACTTCAATCACAGGTTCAAGAATATGATGTTGAAGAAACAATTGATGAAGTTAGGTAAGCAACCTCAGATACATGCAACTTGTCCCACACCCGCATTATGTCATGATATTTATGTGTTGTTTGTATATGTAGGTTACACAACTTTCCGATTAGATTTTGATGCCGGCTTAGAGCAATTCAAAGAAGCCAGTCCTGAAGTAGCTGCATGGATTGATGGAATCCCAAAGGAGAAATGGAGTCTAGCTTATGATGAGGATGGACGAAGGTTTGGTCATATGACAACCAATCTATCTGAGGTTTTCAACAAGGTACTTAAAGGCGCAAGAAACCTTCCTATCACGTCACTTGTTCGGTTCACATACGCTAGACTGGTGGCATATTTTTTGCAACATCGTCAGGAGGTCACTGAAGACTTGGCTAGAGGTAATCAATTCGCCAAAGTAGCCTGGCAAAAATATTTGTCTCACATAGAAACCTTCGCAACTCATTCGGTAACTGCATACGACGCATTGTATACAAGATTTGAGGTGCAAGAATCGTACAACATGCGTACTCATCAGTCAGGGAAGAAATGGTGGGTGTCATTATCGGAAAGAAAATGTCAGTGTGGCCAGTTCACTGCATTCAGGTTCCCATGTAGTCATGTGGTTGCAGCTTGTCGGTCTATACACGTCGATCCCACCCAATATATAGACCCTGTGTTTAGTCTTGCGTATCAGTCTCAAGTGTATTCAGCGTTGTGGTATCCAATTGCAAATGAGGACTTTATACCACCTACTGGACAACCACCGATCATCACTGATGTTTCACTAATACGTAAAAGAGGACGACCTAGGTCTACACGTATCCGCAACGAAATGGATTCGCGGGAAGGAACAAGCATTCGAACAAAATGTGGTTATTGTAAGGTTGTAGGTCACAATAGGCGAAATTATCCTTCACGCATCCAACATCATTGATTTGAAAACCACTCAAATGTATGTCAATTTTTTAAGTTAATTTGAAATCGTTTATGTTAGTTTTGCAAAACTATTTTTCCCAGCGTGTAACCAAACAACACACTATCATAGATGCATAACCAAATAACAAAGTCGTGGAAACACAATCCAAACACAAATGTCCAAATAACAATGACGTCGAAACTTTAATGTCCAAACACTATGTCCAAGAAATAAAATCCTAATAATAACTAATTAAAATTAAAACGCATGTAATCAGTCACGGTCCCCATGGTCTCCATGATATCCCCCGCATCGGCTCATGTCATGCTGATACGGTGACAAATGACATCGAAAACGAGCACCCCTCACTGGATTTCTCCTAATCAGTGGGGAAGGGTCTTCGTCATCATCGTCTGCACCGGTCTGATCATCCCCCTCCATAGAGGCTGCTAAAAAAATCATCCAACTGAGAAGTGGATGCTGGGGTCTGCATCTGATGCGTGGAATGCGCACCGGGCGTGGCAAATACAGCCTCTGCCTCAGATGTCGGCTGGTCAGGCCTATACATAGGTGTGTAGGCCGATGGGGCTTGCGAACTAGGTCTAGCACCATACATGGGAACCGTGGGAAATGTAAACCAAGAGGGGTATTGAGAAGGGGGAAATGGGTCCGGTGTACTGCTAGAGGACCCGGCTACAAACTGTGGAGGCCAGAAATACTGCTGCGATGGTCCGGCTGGGTAACCTGGTGCCATATAGATCCCTGGCGGACGAGGAGGCATCGCAAGCACAATGACAGGTCTGTCCGCAACAGCAGGGGTCGCCTGATGAAGGGGTAAACCCTCGTGACGGGCGTGTCGGTTACTACGAACCACCGGCGGCGGAGCCTCAGTTTGGACGTTAACAGTAGGAGGTGCAAAATCACCAGGATCTGTGACCCTGTCCAAGTCGTCACATGTAGCCAGGAGACGAATAGCCTCGTCATACACCTGCCGCATGTTGAATGCTCCCTACGACTCTGACTCCGGCGACGCCATATGCACAATAGTCTCAGCACGATCAGTCTGAAAAAAAATTAGTTTGTATGCACAACATTACATAAAAATTAGGATACAATAACAAAAATAAAAATATACTAACCACATGTGCATTAACAGCAGCTCGACGAGTCATCCATCGTCGTGTCACAGAGTAGTACCACTGCATGTACTGACTGTTGACAGACAAATAACCATCGCGCCTCATAGGAGTGACATTCTGCGGGACAAGGGCATCCCTGTCTACCCACTGCAAGATATAAAACGCATGTCGCTCCCGCCAATCAACTTCACTCTTGCCGGTTATACTGATGGTAAGCAGCTCGCTGCAGTTAATCGGCTCAGCTGGGATTGGCTGGTCAAACCCAAACTGCTGTAGAACACGGTCCGGCTGCTGATATACAACAATCTGGAAACAAATCAACGGACAAACAGCCATCCAGCGTCTCGCCCTGTCCACATCCGGTGGATGAACTGCGTCCACAATATCATATGGCCTCCACCGAACCTGTCTCCTACACATTACATCCATGTAATGCCGATATCTGCGTATATGACTGTATCTGGATTGACGCGTCTGATACACATTAAACCTACATCAAACATAGTATTAGAAACAACAACATCAACTAATAAATTTAAATTTTGCAAGACAGTTGCACTACCTGTTGCCGTAAATCTCATGATGCAATACGTCTTCATCACTAACGGTCGAAAGGGGCGGAGAAATGGATGGGAATCTGGTCCAAGCCCACAGTTGCAGCAGCAGTGCACATCCCCCCATGTCACGACGGGATGCACGTGTGGCGATGCATAACTCCCTATACAGGGATGCAAGAACAGCTGATCCCCAACTAAATGTACTGGTGCGCTCAAAGTCGTCAATAAAAAGTAAATAACGAGTCGGTACATAACTGGAGGCGGTGTCGACAAACAATGTCCCGCCTAAGATCCGCAATATCAGGGCACGGGTGTATCTGACGCGTCCGAGTTCTGTGCCAGCATGGACGGTGTAATCATGAAACTGCTCTCGTAAAAAGTGCAAGCCCAACAAACCTCCGTGTAAATCCCGACCCTAACTAGGCTGCACCCCTAAAAATTCACCAATCATCTCACGGATCTGGTGTCATCCATGACGTCCTGAGACCACCTCACCATCAGTTGGCAGCCCCAACAGATGGTGTACATCCTCTAGGGTGATGGTCACCTCACCCATCGGCATATGAAACGTCCTTGTCTCAGGTCGCCAACGCTCAACAAGCACTGACACAAGGTGATGATCAATCTGAAATAGTCCATTGTACCCTAAGTTACATGTACATTATAACATAATTGTAACACCATTACATAATATACACCATAGTTACCTCGTGGTTGCGCAACCGCGCAATGTGGTAAAAACCAGCCTGCATGAGCCACGGATGGATGTCCTCGGGTATCGCCTGATGGTCATGTGTGGCAGCATGCCGCACATTTAAGACACGATCGCGTGCTGCCGCATCCTCCTGCGAATTCCACACAGTAGTGGAAACGTGTCTCTCCTGTAAAGTCAACAAAGTGCGAACAGATGGACCGGGGTCAATGACACTCATTGCACCCTCAGTCGTCGGAGGTGCTGCCATATCCTCGTGGTGATCCATCGTAATGTTTAAAAACTAAATCCTATTTGAAAAAAAAATAACAAATTTAAATTATATATTTTCAATAACATATGTATATTAAAATATATTATAACAAATTATCAAAATTCTACAATAATATGATCAATTACAGTGTTAAAATTTAAATATTAAATAATGAAAAATTATAGGAATAATAATAAGTAACACTTTGGTAAATAGAAAATATTCCTTCTATCCTATAAATTACCAATCCTTATTCTAAACCATATATCCTATTACCTAGTATTTAATAAATATTAATTATATACTATTATGAATTACATAAAAATAAATTAGAAAAAAATACAAAAATATACACATCACATCATTTACAAGAACTAAATAATGACAAAAAATTATTCCTTCTATCCTATAAATTATCAATCCTTATTTTAAACCATATATCCTATTACCTAGTATTTAATAAATAATAATTATATACTATTAAAATAAATGCATTAAAATAATTTAGAAAACAAAAAAATTCAATCATATACATATCATTTACAGTAACTAAATAATTACAAAAAAATAAAAAATCATCTATCCTATATTTTACCAATCTTAACTTTAAACTATACATCCTCTAACCTAATATTCATAAATAATAATTATATACTATTAAAATAAATGCATTAAAATAATTTAGAAAACAAAAAAATTCAATCATATACATATCATTTACAGTAACTAAATAATTACAAAAAAATAATTTATAAACAAAAAATAATACAAAAATATACATATCATATACAACAGCTAAATAATCAAAAACAAAAAAATATTTGTCTATCCTATAAATTACCAATCCTATTTATTAACTGGGTTAATCCTCTGACCTAACGTTTCAAACATAACACATATATATTACTACAACAAATACATTAAAGTTATTTACAATAAAAAAGTATACAAAATTATATATATCTCATACAACAACTTCATAAGCACAAAAAAAAAAATCATCTATCCTATAAATTGTCAATCCTAATTTTTAACTACTCATTCTCTAACCTAATATTTCCAACCTAATATCCATATATCCTCTAATCTAATGTTTAAAACCTCATGACAATATATCTTCTAAAATAATTGCATTAAAATTAATTACAAAAAAAAAAATATATCCTCTAATCTAATATTTCAAACCTCATAACAACATATCATCTAAAAAATTTACATTAAAATTAATTACAAAAAAATATATATATATCCTCTAACCTAATGTTTCAAACCTCATAATAATATATCTTCTAAAATAATTACATTAAAATTAATAAAAAAAAATATATCCTCTAACCTAATGTTTAAAATCTCATAACAATATATCTTCTAAAATAATTGCATTAAAATTAATTACAAAAAAATTATTTAATAATAAAATACAACTTACCTCTACTGTAAAAAAAAAATTGCTGAGCCAAAAAGACAGAGCCACAGAGAGACAGAGCCACAGAGAAACAGAATTTTAGAAGGAGGAAAAAGATTGAGAGAGGTGTGAAAATGAAAGGGGGAGGGGGGTATATATAGGGGGGACCACGTGGCGTAATTCGTTGGGCCCATCAGCGAATTACGTCCACGTTATGCCACGTGTCGTAACGGTCCCGGGGAGGGCGCAGAGTCCACGTAATTCGCTGCCAAGGCTAGCGAATTTCACCTACTGGCGCCACGTGTCCCTGCTCCTCTGCGCGTTGACTGACATTTGACCACGTAATTCGCTGGGGAAGGTAGCGAATTATGTGGCCCAGTAGATGGCCGCCACGTCAGCTTGCGGAATGCGCTGGCAAGGGTAGCGAATTTGAACGCGTGGCAGTTTGGAAAATTGTTTTCTTGGTGTGGCAGTTGGGTAATTTTTTTTAAAATATGGGGCACAGTGGTCGTTGTCTCCTTCAAATTTGGGGTTGGGATTTCGATTGGTATTGTGGTTAGGTACTTTCTTGGGTTTAGAGAGCATAAAGGGTGCAAATGAGGGTGTCAACGTCGTCGACAAAAAAAGAGATGAGATAGGTGAGGCACAAAGGGAGGGGTGCGAGGAGAGGGAGGAAGGGTTGGGGATGTCAAGCCAACAACATATATATGATTTTGTTGTTGTACATTGTACAACGAAATTGTATTTTTTATTTTTTTTCACCCCTATATATGTAATGGAAACACAATTTCATTGTACAAGTGTGTAATAGAATCATGTTTCTATAAGAAGGTAATTTTGGAATAACATGAAAACCCACCCATGTAGGTAGTGCCAAATAGCACTCTAGTAGTGTCAGTAGCAACTCCCTCTTGGATTCGTGTCATCAGACTGGTTACTCAAAGGCGATAAGCTAGTGCTTGGTCAGCTGTTGGGCTCCCTAGCATTGTGTTTGACAAAACAAAAAGAATGTGGTGTATGTCTCAATAAAACTATGGTATATTTTTTTAAATAATATTTACAAAAAAAAATACTAATAAGATACTCTTTTAAACACATTTCAATTATCTAAAAAAAACACATTTAATTAATAATTTAAAATATTTAAAAAAAGAATAAAATCCTAAATAGAATTCATTAAATAAAAAATAGAACTCACGTAATTTTAATTAATAATACATAATGTGCTAGATAATGTGTAATTCAAATTTCACTTACTTATATATATCCCTTAATTTAAAATTGTTTGTGTGGTGTGTTTGTTGTACTTCATATCTTTTAAGAACAGACAAAATCATGTTAACGTAAAAAGTGAGTTAAATCACACTGTTGTGTGTTTATCTTTCCTAAATAAAAAGTTATTCAGGACATATAAAATTTGTTGAATTATTTTTTTAAGAGATGTTAGTTGGATGATTAAAAAATTATGAAATTAAAGGGCAGAATGGTCACGAGTTCCATCTCTTGTGCTAAAAAAATTACAAATTAATGACTAATATTTATCAATTAAAAATAGTAATAATAATTAGTGATTTGTTTTTTTCTTAAGTAGGGCAAGCTTATCGTTCAAATATTTTCTTTTATTTTTAAAGGATTTTCTTTATTTGTGTAACATTTAAATTTTTCTTTCTTCGTTGAAGAGGGTTGTCTCATTTGATAAGTAAATCATTTAGATATTTTATTTTCTTTCTTCAAAATGATTATCTCATTTGGTAATGGTACCCTTTAGATAATATCCTTTTTTTCATAAAAAAATATTATCTCAATTAGTAGGTGTATTGTTTAGTCATACCACAAACTAATTTTATCATTGTAGATTATGTTGGAGGTTAGAACAAGGGGTTATCAAGTTTCTGGAAATTAGGAGACAAAGTTCTGAGTTCAATTTGATGAGATTATACTGATACGTTGTAGATAAATAAGATTAGTTAGGATGCATTTAATTTTTTCGAAGAGGAAATTGAGTATTGTTGGCTTAAACGAAGTACAAGCACTGCGTTATTGTTTAGTGTTTCCTTTTTATCCTTTTTATTCTTTTTTATGAATTATATTTCTATCTAAATATGTTGTTATAGTTTTAAAAGTGGAATGTTCATTACCCTTTTATTAATAAAAAATAATTAAGTAATTGGTGTTTGTATAAGAAACGCCACATCAAATTCTTTTATAAATAACACATTTTACATCAAATACTTTTATAAATAACACATTTTATTTTTAAGCAACCTGTATAATATTTGTGTTTTGTAGATGCTCTTATTTGGTGTTTGTTTTACCCTTCAATTAGGTATTTCCATATGTAAATAATGTAATGTCAACTTTAGTAGGTGTAGCTTCACTTTATAGATCAACTACTTATAATGCTTTGCACATTACACACTATTATTGGATGCTTTTAGATGTATGATATATCTTACAATTGTGTCGTAGCAGATATGTGGTGTGATTTATTACATAGTTGAATGCATTGATTTTTTTATATATATATATATTTCTTCTAACTATTTTAGGTGTGCACTTATTTTAGGGTATGTTTGTAATTTTTTTTAGTTGTCTAGTTATGTGTTTGCATTCGAGTTTGTAACCTTTCTTTATGTGACAAGATGAGATACTTCCAAAGGTATTCTGTTACTTAAATCAGATATCACTTAATATAGTAAATTCAAGCCTACGATGATTAATTTTTGCATCGATTATATGACATTTTTTACATTAATTATGCATATAACTAATGTAAAATATGATATTTTTTACATCAATTGCACCTATAACCAATGTAAAAAAATCATACACATAGATTTGGATATTTGAACTAATAAAATAATGTATTTCAATTTTGTGAGGACTAAAAATATACCAAAAATTTTATGTGAATGAATTCTGAATATTTTTTATCTTTAAGAAGACGAAAAACATATTTCATTGTGTAAGTGCTTTATCACCTTTGGCTTAATTTTGGAACTTGTGGAAAACAATGTTGTATTCCCTCCCGAGTCATTCCTATTAGTATTTTTAAGTTGGCTGCCTTTGTTGACCTTACTGCAACATCTTGTAGAGTCTAAATCCTCCGGTACTGGTCTTTCTCTCAAGCATGGAACTGTTCAGTGATCTTGCATTTGACGACATTAGAGTTGATGTCACCCCTTTGAACAACATAAGATCTTAGCTGAAAAATGAGAAGAAAATCTGAAACGCTTCCCCTCCCCTATAAAAAAAAAAACAACATATAAAAGAAAACTGATAGTGTTTGACTAAGGTATGGTCTTTACTAATTGTATGATGACAATGTCAAATTATGATATTCTTTTGGAGTCTTGCCTTCTATTCTTTCATACTGCTTACTCTGATTATCATAATTCTGTCTTAATCTCTGTTACTCCGATGCTAAAGCATACTAGTTAATTTAGCATTTTTGTGATATCCTTAATTCTGATCTCTTGCATTGTATATAGCGAGAAAACGCCGTTGATAACTTTAGAGCTGGAAAACATGGGTTTTGATTGCTACTGATGTAGTTGACCGTGGCATGGATTTCAAAGGTGTGAATTGTATCATCAATTTATGGTTTCCCTGATTCTGCTGCTGCATATGTCCACAGAATTGGTACGTGCAATTATAATAATGTTCTTTTAGATTTGAGAAAAGATATTTATAGGGATTATAGTTAGTATTATTCTCTCGTGGAGCCTCTTTTATGAATAGAAAATGTTGATTTTCATTAGGTCGTTCTGGCAGAACAGGGAGGCCTGGAGGTTACTTTTTACACAGAAGATTAACAGCATAGGATGGGAACATGCTTTTAACCTTGAAATTTCCAGTGGTATTTATTATATACTCCTCGGCCCATTCTCTAAGCCCCCTAAAGTGTAATCTCATGTGAAATGGGAATTTTAGCCTGTAAGTTAGCTAAAATATATAAACTAGTTAAGAATTGAAAACTGAAAATTTATAAGCTGATTGGTTGAATTAAAAGTATAATAAAATTAATTAGTAAGTTAGTATATAAATACAAAATGACATTTAATTATCTGAGATAAAAAAAACTTAAATAAATTATTGAGAATAAAAATTAAAAAAAACAGTAATTTACTGCTTACTAGTTAGATTTATGAAAATAAACTAGAAATTTCTAAAATAAAATCATGTATCAAATTGGCCAAACTAACATTATAAGCTAATCAAAATAATTATAAGTCATCAACCACACTTCACTCTATGAATACAACCCAATAAGTTTCTATATTGTATAAGAAAACAATACAATAAAAATATGTTTTTATTGTGTTTAATTTTTAAAAAATTAATGCAATAAAAAATTGTTTTCATGAAAGATATTTTTATATAAAATCAGTAAAGGGTGTGAAAAGAAAGAAAAGAAAAGAGATGTGAGAATATCATAATAATTTTATTAAATATTTGACAAACAATGTCATATCCTCTTATTTTATCTTTTTACAAATTAAAAAAATATTTGATAAATATTCAATATACTATTATATATCTAAAGAGAAAAGAAAAATTATATATATATATATATATATATATATATATATATATATATGATAAGGATTATGATATTATAAATTTTAAAGGGAGTTGGTAGAGTGTTTAAAATAAAGATTAAAATATGTTTGTGATATTTAGTAAATATATGAATTTTTGTTTGTTTTTTAATATTTTTTTTATTTTTTGTTCTTGATAAAATAATAATTTTGATTTTTGACATTATTTTTAGCCTATGATAAATTAATGAAATTGATATTTGTTTCTGATGAATTTGTTTTGTTTTTTATTGATTCCTTTAAAAAAACGAAAAAATATTATAAGATAAATACAAAATTTACTAATTTATCAAGAATTAAAAAATAAAAAAATTATTGAAAAATAAACATAAAATTTAAATATTTATTAAAAAATTTAACCTAAAATAAATAATTAACGGGAGGATGAAATAGGAAGATATAGAATGACTATTACTTGCTAACCAGGTTACACCTGTCTCTTTAATGAGTTGCCCTGATGTAGACTTCCCTCTGCACTAATCATTAGCACACCGCGAAAAACCTTGCCATTCTTCACCACTACTTTCTATATTTAGCCACGTTCCCATTACCATTGCTAATTTTATTTGTGGGTGACTCGTAGATATTTTTTCCCTAACCGTCTTTCATTTTAAATTCCTGTGCTTATTATAGGAAGTCTGACATAAACATAAATAATGACATCGCCAGTTTCTAGTGGACATCTCGTCATTTGGGTTTTTTTTGTTTCACCTTTTTCCCACTTTTATGTCTAATGTTTTTATCACTTTTTTTATTAAGTGCATAAAAAAGCACAATGATCTAATGGTCCAATATGTAGTCTGGTTACACATTTTAAGAGCACTTCTCATTTCTTAGTAACTAAGAAAAAATATTGCACTCATGTAACATTTTATATAAAGTCTATTTAGTTAAAATTTCTTTTCAGAGTTTTTCTATTAAAAATATAAATCTTTTTTCAATAAAAAAGTTTTCAAAAATATTTCTAACATTGTATCAAAATAGACTCAGTCTATATATAACTTACAAAAATGACGTAAAGAGACATCCAATAAGAAATATTGCTGTGGAAGTTTTTGTCTTTAAGCTTTATAAATTTCTGTATTTATTTCAATTTCCAAAGGACTATAAAAGTAACTTATTATAGCTAGCACAATGCATTAATTATATGCATACCTTAATTTCCTTTCAAACATTTGTGTTTACCCTATCGTTATTTTCTGTTAATAGTTTAGAGCATCTTTAGTGGTAGATCCCAAATTAGGATCTTAGATCATTTTTTAGTAGACCTCATCATGCCAAGTAGGATTTAAGATCTCTCAAGATCTCTTCCATTTTGTTCTTTAGTGGTATATCTCATTTTGAGATCTTAAGAAGAGAGAAAAATGGAAAAAAATTATTCTTTTTTAAATAATGTGCAGATCTTAAGGATTTTTCTACCAGAACTCATTCTTCATGTTGGAGATCGATCTCTCTCTCTCCTTTAGTGGAAGATCTAGTGAAGACCAGATATTGAGCTCACGATCCTTACTCAAGATCATGCATTAAAATTGCTCTTATGAAACACCCACATTATTTAAGGTGGAAATTAAATGTGTTAAGTCAATTTTATGAGGTTTGGCTATAATTTTCAATTTTAAGATTAAAAGTTTAACTTATTCATTTAGAGAAGGGATAAGTTATTTAAAAATTAACTTCATTTTCTTCAATAAAAATTAATTTATTTTCTTTGATAACTCTAACTACATATTAAATTTAATTAATCCAATAATTAATAAACATATTTTAAAATGTTTAGGCTAGTCAACCTAAATTTATATGTAATTTAAAAATAATTGGTTAAATTAAATTTTAGTCACTTTTTAATTTTTTATTTGCAAATTTACTCCTTTTACTATTTTTTGCAATTTTGGTCCTTAGACTTTAGAAAATTTGTTATTTTGGTTCAACCCTCAATTTTATATATGTTTTATTTATTTTATTTTGACCCAAGTGAATCTTAAATCCTAACGTATTTATTAAAATTATTATAAAAATAATTTAATTGAATAGAATATAAAAAAAATAAGCATATGATTGAAAGTTAAATCGAAATTGTTGATTTTATAAAAATAAAACAAATAAGCGTATCCCTATTCTCTCTCATTCCTAACATCATAACTAATGAGTTAAACAAATCATGTAATTTCATTTCATTGTTTCCTTATTTGAATATAAAAAATAATACAATATGTGAGTGGTAAATAAACACACCCGGAATAATAAAGGAAGAGTAGCAAGAATTTTTCTATGGAAGGGGTGTGGTGGGGGCAACAATCGATAATTATCATAACATATATAAACCATATATTTAGATACCTTGTGAATTTTCACTTTTTAGTTTTTAGCTTCAATTTTTTCTTGTTTTACCTAGCATGAGATACATATGACGCGTGACTAGGGAGAGGAGAGGACATGCATGGCAATTGGCAAAGCAAAAACTCAAGTGCGTCTTTAGTTGTGTTTATTATGCATTAAGATTCAAGATAAATATTGGACTTATAATTTATCATATGAATTATTTGATTGATAATAGAAAGCACAATTAAAATAACATAATTTTTTTAAATATCATGTTTAATATTAATTATTTTAATAAAATTTATATTATTATAATTTTATGTAAATTCAAAATATAAATATATAATAATTTAAATTCAAAATATATAACATGATAAAATTATTATATGTGCATTTAAAATACATAACAAGATAAAATTAATGTACCTAATAAATAATATAAATTCAAAATAAATGACATAATAAAATTTCTCTTTTGCTAGTTGACAATGTGAATTCCAATACATTACAACTAACAGATTTTGATAAATAAGAAAATAAAAGTTAGGAATATATTAAATTTTGTCTTGTGAATAATTTGTATTGTTCCATATTTTTTTTAAAAATTTATAAAAAATATTTATCTTTGACCAATATAATAAATTTTAGCAAATCAAACATGTTTTCAAGGGGAAAAAAGTGTTTCTTTGCTAAAGTCATATATAGTGGTGACAGAGATCTACAGCACCCTTCACTTTCTCCCCCAATCCATTTCATACCATACCACAACAAATCGGATCCTCTATTCATCAATCATCATAAGAATTTCCCTTTAATAATAGTAATAATCCCTTTCGATCAGAACTATACAAATTAAGGCAAAGGTATATTCACCTAAGATGTTAAAAACCGATCATCTACGAATCCCGAGGGAGGGGTATATACACACGCAATCCAAATAAAACTTTATCAACGCTTCCCACCTCTTCTCTTCAACACCGACTTGAGAAATAACAAACAAACAATCAAGAAACCCAGAGCCGCCACCCCTCCCACCGCAAGTGCCACTGTCCTCTCCGTGTGTGGATGCCCCCCTCCTCCCCCTGATCCAAAAACCAAACACACAAAAAATTCAATCTTTTTATTTAATTCAATTTTCTAACTAAACAAAAACAACCACTTACCCAGATCCTGCAAATCCCTTTCACAACCCCACTTATTAAATCCCCCTTATATCACTTTTGTCCAATATTTTAAATCAATCACACAAAAATATATAATACTAAATCATTTCACATCCACAACACAATGCATTTTATTTTCATCAAAACTTTCATACATTTTTCTTAGTATTTTCAGTACTAATTTTCAATCAATAATGAAATTTCACCTTCATAATTCACATAATAAAAAATTCTATTGAATTTTAATACAAATTATTAAAGTAAAACTCTAGTTTTTATTAGATAATAATACTGAAAAGCTAGTTGTTAAAAATTGAAAAATTAACTTATTAAATTATAAATGGTTAGTTAAATTAGTTGTTAAAGTAACAATACAGGTTAAAATGATAAAAAATATTTTATTTAAAAATAATAACTAAAAAATTAGATAAATATGTTAAAGATAAAAATAGAAGAAAATATAAAAATTAAAAACTAATATTTAAAAAAATATTGTTTCAAATAATACTAAAAAGATTTCTTTAACAAATAATCAAACAAATTTTTTAATAGATAAAAAAAGTTAAAAAGTAACTAAAAACTTGATTTGCCATGTCTTAAAAGAACTTCCATATAAGTTTTGCCAAAATCAATAAACTATTCATTATCGATCTTTATACACTGAAATACTTATTTAAATATGCTAGTAGTATTTCTATTGTTAAATTATTGAGTTGATTTACATTTTTGAACCCTCATTGTGATATGGTATGCACAAAATTGGAAATGATTAATCTGTTATCTGACCTGAGGAAGATGATGAGGCGGTGGGAACACCATTAGGGTAAAAGCTATAACTAAGAAAGCAACTCTGGAGATAAACCTGCGCGGAGATAGAGTCACCACACTGATCCCTAGCCTGTTCCGTAGCACTCTTGATACAACTCCCACAATCCTCATTTCCCAAACTACCCTCGCACTGTCCCAACACATAGAGGCTCTGGTAGCTCCCCGTGTAGAACAAATTTCCGCTGCTCTGCACGCCGTTCTCCGCCATCCCAAACGCCGCGTCCCTCCTCGCCTCGAACCCCCCGCCGTCGACCACCTTGCGGGCCCCGCACACCTTGTACAGCAGCTGCGTCGCGGAGACCACCTTGAACCCGACCACCTCGTACCGCAGGTAGCACCCGCTCAGCTGGACCCGCGCCGCCGCCACGTCATCTCTGCCGCAGAGGCGCTTCACCATCCCCGGAATCTTGCTCACGCAGGTGTAGCAGTCGGAGTTGGAGAGGTCTCCCCTGCATTGGTACGCGCCGGTGAGCGCGTTTTGGGTGGTCGCGGCGAAACCCTTCTGTGCCGACGCCGACACTAGGGAATCCAACAGCGGTTTGAGGTTCTGGGAGTATTGGGCTTGGAGTTTCTGGTCGGCGCAACCTTTGTAGATCAAGTTTGTGTTGTCTGAGGTAGTAGGTGTAAGAAGAAACAGAGGAAATGAAATACTAAGAAAGAGGAACGTTTGAGTGTGGTGTTTTACTTTTAGTACCTCCATTTGGGAGGTTGGTGTGCTTTTGTGTGTTGGTTTTGGAGTGTTTGTTGTTGTTTTATATGCAAGCAAAGTGAGCCACCGGTTGTCACTTGAAATCAATCGGTGAATTATATGTGATTGGTTAATGTCTACTAACTGGGAAAGCGAGGAATTAATGTATGATGTGGGAGTTTTGAAATGAAGGTGAGGTTAAATTATTGTTTGGAGTCTAAAAGGTAATGTGATTTGATGATGTGGTTCTTCTGTTCTGTTGCTGTTAAGTGAGTCTATGAGATTATTTTGACCAGAAGGGATCAAAGGTAACTTTTTAGCGCAGCCTACTAAATAAATAAGTTAAATAAAAGAAGAATAGTTTTTGTAGTCAGAGCAGAGGGGTGGGCCGTGGTACAGTGTGCCTATGTGTGGTACCGGTGTAACCCGGACGGTTTTGAACGCGTGAGACTCTCTAGCGTAAGGAGCTGTTGGGGATAAAAGATATTAAATTTTAGACACGGTATTGTCGGTATTGCTGTTTTGCATGAGAAATTAAATAAATTAATATTTATTATAGAGGGATAAGAAAAAAATTGGGAGGATAAAAATAAAAGAGAAATAAAATAAAGGGATAGTATGTGTTATTATTTGAATAAATAGAAAAAAAAAATGATAATTTTTCTTTCTTTTATTTAGATAAGTTAAAAAGCAAATACAAAGAGAATAACTAATCATTTGTTGAGGGCTTTGTGATGGTTCTGCTGGATTCATAAGGTGAGATAACGATATATTTAGTTGGATAACATATGGTTGATTTTTCATAAATGTCAAAAAAAAAAAAATCAATGATAACCAAAACATTATGAATAGAACTGGTCTATGATATAATGATATAATGAGTCGAAAGATTCTTATAAATTGTATAAATTGTGACATGATATTTAATAACTTAAAATTATATCATTTTTAGTTGAAAGCACAATCTTCAATTAACCCAAAAAAAGGTGACATGATATTACTTTTATATTATTATTTTACTTTATTATTCTAGCAATTCAAAATTGTAGAAATTGTATTTTTAAAGAATTAGATAAAAGTCATAAGTGATAGTGGCTCTAAGTACCGTCAAGGCGGCCGACCGCCATGCTTTCATACTTAAAGCCATGCAAATTTTTATATTTAGTTTATATAAGTTAATTTTTATACAATATTATAATTTAACAATGCCAACATAACTATGAAGAATTGTTTCTATTAAGTTGGATTACAAAATGTAAAGAGTAATAAATTATGAATATAAAATAATAATAAAATATATATTTTTTAAAACATGATAATTCTAATGATCAATCCAGAGATTTTTGGTGGCCTAAGCAAATAAAAAAATTATGCCTTCATAATTATTGAAATATTGTCTTGAATTTTTTTTTTCAAAACTCATTCATAATTAAGATTATTTAAAATAAAAATAACAAAAATAGTTAATAATTCGAACAAAATAAAAATTTCAAGGTGGATAATATTTTAATAATTATGATGGTATAATTTTATTTAGTTGATCAAGTTACCAATTTTTAAACATGAGATATAGCTCAGAGAATATAGGAACATCTCTCCGATTATTATAATCCATGAAATCAGGACAAAGACAGTAATCCAAAATATCAAGTTCAAGTGGAAAAAAAAAATTCAAGATGGTGCTTTCAACTAAAAATGGCACAATTTATAAGACTATATGTGCTAACTATAGGACGACAGCCTAAAATTTATTGTATTTTTATTTAAGTGTTTATGAGAGATTACAAAGCAACCATCACTACTAATTAAGCTGTGTAAAGAGCATGATCAACAACTTAAGCCCTATACGTGAAACGTATGAAACATGTAATGTAACCACAAAAGACAGAAAGATACCGTTGCAACCTCAAAAGGGTTGAGAAGTGTAGAAATGATGGATGCATTACTCAACTTGACACATTGTCACATGACACATCATCAACAAATCACCTTCCCGCAGAGACATTCTCTCTTCTTTTGCTGTAATGGAAGGAGGAAAAAGCCATGATGAGTACAAAGAAGGAAGAATTGTGAGAGAATAAGCAACAATGACGATGCATATAGTGTTAGCTTAGGGGAAAATCATTTACATACATGAGGAGGTGAGACAGTGACGGAATAATGTATAGAGAATTTGATTGGTTTCGTGTTGGCGCAAGTCCACCAGAAAAACAAAAACGTGGCAAGTAAACTTCCACAATTTGCTATCCACAAAACAGGGGAGATTTAAAAAAAAATGTAGGTCTTTTACACATAAGAATTTATACTTTTATAATAATATAAATGAAGAAGTAAAAAAAGAGAGGTGAAAATGGAAAGCTTTACCAAAGTAACTTACATTTTTTAACAGTACTTATTATCCCTTGTATATATACCTAATTTGCTGTGTTAAGTAACTTAAGTTAACATAATCAATTATGTTATTTAACGTAACCAATGCTAAAAAAACATTTCCACAACAATAATTCAAAAATTACATGTAAGGATAAAATTATAATTTTATTAATAATAATTTTTTTTCTTTCGCTCAAAACAAACAATCAAACAAGTCGCAATCTAATTTTACTTTATTTCTCTTAATAAAAAATAATCAATCAATTGATCATATAAAATAGTTTTATATCTTCATTATATTACAAATCACCACATATAAAATTATTTTATTAAACCAAACAATCAATATTTTCACTATATTTTTCACTAATTTCACTTTTTTCTTTTGGTGGAGTTCACCAATTTCACTTAAGTATTTTCTTTTCTCACCTACTCAATTCTAATCCCTTTATTTCTCTTTCATCTTTACCAAGGTACCAAACACACTATAAAAAAAGGATAAATACTTAAATTCATTCTTGAAAATGTAGTTTTCTAACATATGAGTCATTGAAAGATGGAAAACTATTTTGTTATCATCGGATATGTAAAAATCTCAACATATCAGTTTTGTTGTTACTTTGGTCCATGAAGTCTAACGTCTTTACTAATGTGACCACTGATGATTGATTTGTCAAGAGAAAAGAGTGATACATTTGGTGCTGACCCGATAGGATCAATTTGTCGTTTTTAAGATATCTATGGATTAATTTATCATTTTCAAAACACAAATTTATCCCCCCATTACTTCCTTTATATTTTTTCTTCCCTTCTTTTTTTCCTTTTCTTGGACCATCGCTAGGCAACGTGAGGAGAAAATGTGTACTGAAGGTTTCTTCAATACACATGTTAATATCTTTGTCTTCCATGGTAAATCCACCATAGTTACAAATTAAAAAAATAGTAACCTTGAAGGCATCATAACCTCATCCTCCGACATCAACATACACTGAGGATACCTCCTAAAGGAATAAAGACATGTCTCATTGGACGAATCCCACCTCTTAGAAACCCCTAACCTCTTCTCCTAAGCTTCCTTGTCGTCGTATTCCTTATCCTTATCGTCAAATACAACACCACCTTTTTTTTCCAATACCCTTGTTGGCGAGCCCATGGACTCTCCCTCCCTGCATGGCAAGTGTAAGTTCTAGAGCAACCTCTCATTGCATCTCGTCTCCATGAGCGCTCACAATGGTAAGTTTCCTCCACACATGCTCTTTGTACTCGCTTTGGTTCCCTATTTTTACGGAGCGCTGGACCAAGTTGGAGGTGAGATCTTGAGGCTGAAGGCATTGTTGATGTAGAATTGTAACATGTTACTTTTAGTGCCAAAGCCTTCGTCTGATTTTGGGTTTGCTAGCACAATTCTATAGCTGTTTTTTTTCATAAATCTAAGTTTTTTTAGATTGAGATTGGTGAGAAAACGTGATTGAGTTTGGATTTATGACTCCAACCGCAGTGGAGCTCTCTGGTGTGGCGATTTACAAAACGCCATTGTTGCAACATATAAGAGCTTTTGTTTTTTAGATTTATATGTTGATTTGCAACAAAGTTGATTTTTATATTTTTATGTTGAATTGCATTAGATATGGGTTCTCTTATTCTCCTTGATCTTGGATTTTTAATTTGTAACTCTAGATCTAATAAACAGTGCATTTTATGTTTTGTATTTCTAGACATTTTATGTTTTTATTTACTTGTGCTTATGCTTTTGTTGATGGTGAAGAAAGGGGAAAAGGGATGATGGTGGTGGTGTGATAGTGGGAGAAAACGGTGACGTTGGAGGGGACAAACACCAAAGAGAATGGAGATGGCAAGGAAAGAAAAAAATAAAAATGAAATATCATAAAAAAATTGTCTTTGATGACAACGGATAATAGTGTGTATGATAATTTTTGTTTGAAGAAGACGATGATGTAAGTTAAAGAAGACAATATAATCAAGTGCTAAATTTTTCAAATTTTACTTGAATCTGATTTGTGGCTTGAAAATAACAAATTAGTCTTAAAAAAAATTGATGACAAATTGATCAAGTATTATGTTGAGTGAGCACCCAATTTGAATATTTATTCTTATAAAAACGTAAAGAAAGCGTGAGTAGAACGCGCTTCCCTTGGAGGTGAGGGTCTATTACCGTTAGAAGCGAGTTCTTCTAACGCTCCTCGCCTCTGTTCAGTTTCCGTCAGTCCTCACTGTAAAACCTAGCCAGCCAAAACCAACAATCACTCCAAGTGCATGTAAAATCTCAGGTAAAGTGAAACTACGTTAATCTCACGCTTTTCTTTCTTTTAACACTCTTAATTGTGCCCTATTCTCCTATTCACCCCCAAACCTCCTTCCCTCTCACACCCACAATCAAAAAATCAAATTTCACCGTTCAAAAAATGCAGGTTACCTTCCATAGGCGCGAAACTCTTCTCCTCCTCCTCCTCAACATTTCTGACCACGTTTTCCTTGTTTCTCGCAGGTTTAAGGTTTCTGTTTCTCCATGCAATGTGTCGTGTGTGTGTGTTCCATTTCTCTCTTTGACTTTCGTTCTCACTTCCTTTGACCGTTAATTTCGGCTTTCCTCGGTCACCTACAGGTATGGATTGTTAATTAAATTTCCGTCGCTTAGATCTTCTCCATTTCTATGCCTTGTGTTTTTATAAGTTAATTACCTAAACATTGTTGAGAACTGTAGCTTAATCATTATTATTTTGTATTTTTTCATGTCATTGAAATTTAATTGTGTTTTGCACTTGGGAGCCTGTAGCGGAAAGTTACTGTTGGCTGATCATAAATGGCGCCCAATCCAAGAGTGGTAGCGGCCTTTATAGCAATGTCGAATCTTGGGATTCATGAATCAAAAGTTAAACCAGTGTTGAAGAAACTGCTTAAATTGTATGATAAGAACTGGGCACTCATTGAAGAAGAGAGTTATAGGGCTCTGGCTGATGCTATATTTGAGGAGGAAGAAAATAAGGTGTATTTCGGATCCATTTGCTTATCCAGTATCCACATTCTGGTTTATTTTATCCATTATTTAAAAGACTCTGATCAATTTCCTGGTATTGTTTAACAGGTGAATGAGCCAGACCAGAATAATAAAAACAAGGTTGATGAACTAAACTAACATTTGTTATTCTATGTTGCTGAGTTTGTCTGCCTTTTTTCTAATCGCTCATGAGCCTATGACTGCTGAAATGTATTCTGGCTTTTCAAACATTCAGGACGGAGTAGTGGATGAAATAGAAACTCATATGCATGAGGAACCTGTGCGGCCTTTGAAGAGGTTGCGTTTGAGAGGCCAAGAGGGTCAATCTTTGCGCTCTCTAACTAGCAGTGGCCCCAGCTCAGCTGCATTTCCATTGAAAATGCCTAAATTAGAAGACGGGACAGTGCCTGAGAGTAGTTCCAGACTGCAACCTCAAAGCCTGGCTGCACTATCTGATGGAAATGCAAGGATTAGTGCTCATCATGTTCCCCCACAAGATGCTGTTGTCGACAAAGGAAAGAAACCTATATCTCCTCAAGTTACTCCCAGAGGGAGAAGGTCCCTTGCAGAACCACTTAAAGAGTCAATAGTTGAAGGCCGAGCTGCTCTGTTGGCAAATAACAAAATGCCTCATCCATTTATTTTGATCAAGCCCAAGGATGAGCCTGTTGATGATATACCAGATTATGAGATTCCCCTTGCAGTGATTCCTCCTGGTATTCAACCCCCTATGCCTTGTTGAGAAGGTTCTTGCTTTCTGTCCATTTTTTGTTGTTGTTGTTGTTGTGGCATCTTGGTGTTGACTTTTACTTTCATGGTCCACTTTTATTGAATCCAATGATAAGTACTGTATTTTGTTGGTAATAGAATGCTGCAGAGTAGGTGGGTTATTCATTGGAAAATATAGGAAAAGTCTTTAGTTCCAACATACCTCAAAAGAAGAAAAGAATTTAATGCGCACCTGATTAATTTTCCCTCCCTGGAAGGCTGACATTTCACCAGAGCCTACCATGTGCTTCCATTTTGCTCACGCAACAAGTCTGTAATTGCATACAGTAATAACAATACAACTTTTGCTTTCCCTGAAAATATATGATCATCTCTGTTTGCTGTTGCTTCTTTATGTGGAAGATCCCTGGTTCCTGGAATCAGAGATTCAGAAATGGCCTTGTATTTTAGACTTGAGCCAAAGAAATGTTACTTCTGTGCCATTTTATTGTTTTTGTTATTCTGTTTCTAACCCCACATTAAACTCTGTTGATGAGTTCTATTTTGATTTATTTTAGACTCTCCAACGGGTGCAGCTGGAAAACAAGATGTCCATGACACTGTGGTATCACAATGCAGAGATGAAGATGTTGAACGTGAAGATGTTTTTCCTTCCTCAAATGAAGAAGCAACTTCTAATGTATATGTAGCTTTGTCATCTATGGGAGAGGTAAAAAATTTCTCTGAGCTGAAGCTCAGTTCTTGGG
Source organism: Glycine latifolia (assembly GCA_013407115.1). Classification (NCBI taxonomy): domain Eukaryota; kingdom Viridiplantae; phylum Streptophyta; class Magnoliopsida; order Fabales; family Fabaceae; genus Glycine; species Glycine latifolia. The sequence goes on along the minus strand of CM023945.1, from coordinate 14,528,563 downwards.
AACTGGGTTTTCATTTGCTTTCTCATGATCAAATTGTAAAAATAATGGAGGATAAATGTGATCAATCATATAGAACTACTCTGACCCTTATTTCTGTCCTGAAATTGTTGAGAGATATCTGTGACTGCATGTTGGAATTTGCTACTGATTCAAATAATAACACACAGGAACAATCTGTAAAGATAACACAAACTGATGATGTTTCAAAGGAATCTGAGACCAACGACTCACCAATTGTCAGAGGAAATAAAGATTCAGTCATTGCAAATGGATCAATCAGTGTTAAGTCTTCTTCTGCCATGGCTGAACTTCAAGTTCCTAGTTCTGTACCCTGCCTGAGTGATCTGGATGATGCTGTACTAGCTCCCAAGAAGGTTGCAATGAATGGTTTCTTACAAAGTGATGGCAGAAAGGAGCTGGAGGATCCTATATCCCCAAATTCATGTACTTTAGTGGTTGTTCCAAAACATCAGCTTACAACTGATGATTTAAGGGCGGTTCATGATGTTAATGACCTAACAAAGGGAGAAGAAAGAGTGAAAATTTCATGGGTGAATAACACCACTAATGATTTCCCACCACCCTTTCACTACATACCCCGAAACCTTGTGTTCCGAGATGCTTATGTTAATATTTCTCTATCTCGTATTGGGAATGAGGATTGTTGTTCAACTTGTATGGGCAATTGTGTATTGTCATCTAAACCATGTTCTTGTACAAATAAAACTGGGGGTGAATTTGCTTACACTGCGAAAGGCCTACTAAAGGAAGAGTTCTTAGACGAGTGTATTGCCCTCAGCCGTGATCCTCAAAATTATTTCTATTGCAAAGCCTGTCCACTTGAAAGATCAAAGAATGACGATTGTTTAGAACCATGTAAAGGACACTTAAAGAGGAAGTTTATTAAAGAGTGCTGGAGCAAGTGTGGCTGTGGGAAACATTGTGGCAATCGGGTTGTCCAGCGTGGGATAACTTGCAAGTTGCAGGTGATTGTTTAAGTATTCTTTGCCACTAGTAAAGAAATGTATTTTCTTCGATGTTGAAATAAATGGGGTGACAATATTACATTGTTTATGTTCTCAATTGCATTTTTTCCTTGATAGAAGTTTATTTAGATACACTTTCCCTGTAATCTACTGCCCAGGTGTTTTTGACTTCAGACGGAAAAGGGTGGGGTCTTCGTACCTTAGAAGATCTTCCAAAAGGCGCATTTGTATGTGAGTTTGTTGGGGAAATTTTGACCGTCAAAGAGTTGCACGAGAGGAACCTGAAATATCCCAAAAATGGGAAATATACATACCCAATTTTATTGGATGCAGATTGGGGTTCAGGAATTGTGAAGGATGGAGAAGCTCTTTGCTTATATGCTGCATCATATGGAAATGCTGCTAGATTTATTAATCACAGGTATTGGAATTTCTCATGTTTCACCAGGTGTCTTGCGGTAATTTATAAAAGTTTTATTCGTAGAAACTTTTGTTCTTTTAATATTGTATGTTTAAAATAACTATTTTAGCTTTTATTAATGATTTCTTAATGCGAGGTTTGTTGAAATTAATATTAGTAATTTGTAGCTTTGTTTGATACAAACAGCTGTTTGCCTCTGGTGACCTGGTTTTTACAGTGATTGTAATGTAGACTTTAATTTGTTAAAATCAATTCTGCAGTGAATAGAATTGATTTTGTGATCAGTGAATTTTTTTAGTGTGTTTGGTTATAGAAAATATTTAATGTTTTCATTTTTAATTTTCACTTTTTATTATGAAAATGCCATATTGTTTTCATTTTGTTTTTGTTTTTAAATTTTTTTATATAAAATAGTAAAAATAATAAAATCATTGGGCTCATTAGTACAGTTTTTTACAACTATTTTGTCATTCACATACTTTGCTTTTGTGTGTTTTATGATATGGTGGGAAAGAGTAGAAGATTGAAGAAGACAAAAAGAATTCATTTGTCTGGTTGAGATTTGAAATGAGGTGCGGCATAGAATAAACACATGCCTTATGTAAGAAGACAAAAAATAAACATGAAATGATTCAATTAAAACAAGATATGTGAAAGGGGGGGGGGTATTCTAGGGAAAATGCCTTCAATTTTGATATATATATTAAATAATTTTATTGTGGAAGAAATCAAGAGAATTATTGTTCTAGTGTAGACCATTTTCCTGATGATTTTACTTTTTGACAAGCGAGCTTCTAATTATCCTGAGAGAAAAGGAAAATGTAATTGTTATATGCTTATGTTATTGAATTGCGTAGAGAAAAAGTACTTGAAGATGAGGCACTTAAAGATAAAGCTAGGATGAAAGTGGTTCAATTTTGTTATGTATAGATTAAAAAATTAATGGCTGCATTTGAGCAGACTGAGGTTTCTTCTGTCTGCTGCTTATGGCATGTTAACTATAAACATCAATGAAAGAGTGACTATGCAGACACTGGACTCATTATCTGGTTCTGGCTATTTTAAATCAGAAGATATTTTATATTTCAGCTTCATTTTGGCAGATGTTTGGATGCAAACTTGGTTGAGATCCCAGTTGAAGTTGAGAGCGCAACTCATCACTACTATCATGTGAGAAGTCAGCAAATCCACTAATTCCATTTCCACTTTTTAATTACCTTTGTTGGCATTTGGTGAGACAGACTCTGTAGAACACATTGCTTACTGATGTTTTTAATGTGTTCTAATGTGCAGTTTGCCTTCTTCACATCCAGAAAAGTAGCAGCACAGGAAGAGCTCACTTGGGTGCGTGAGTTTGGTTTGATATGTTTGGTGAATATATTGCATTGATTGTTGCAGTTTTTTAATGGTTCATATTAATTGGTCTTTCTTATCAAGTTGGGTATAAATTTGGCCACAGAGGTTGAGATAATTTGAGTAAATCATGTTCAAAACATGGTTTTATTTGTTACTTGCTACTAATTTAGTAAATGCCCTATGTATAGTGGGTAGTTAGATTGGCAGACCATTTGTCACCAAACTTCTCATTTTTATGTATTTCACTTTCTTCAAATTTTGTAATTAGTGTGGAATTTATTTATTTATTTCTCTAGAAAAGCTTATTCGCATAGTGTTTCTGCAGGATTATGGCATCAACTTTGATGACCATGATGATCAGCCGATTGAGCTGTTCCAGTGCAGATGTGGCAGTAAATTCTGTAGGAATATTAAGCGATCAAATAGTAAGTTCAATCTTCCATTAATGTGTAATTAAATAAATTTGTTTCATTTTCAACATAAAAAAATATGACCTGTTATTTCTTTTTTGGATGATTCAACCCCTAAACTGTGCCTTCTTTACTTTGTTTCATAGTTTGTTTTGAATTGTGTATTTCAGTTTTCACTCTCTAATTGTTATGAAATAAACTGCATCCCCTCCTGAGTTGGTCAGTGTTTTTCCATTTGATGGATGCTATTCTTTTTTCAGCACATCAATACCTGATCAGTGGTGTCGTTTAATATGTAACCATAACAAAAGTTTGAAAAAAATGAACTATTACAAACAGATGACCTGGAAGTTGTAATAGTCAATTGAAGGTGATCTTTGATTGTCATTAACATTATGCTTTATGGTACATAACCTAGTCATCATTATGCATAATTGATATAGTTTGAAAGGCTCTGGTCATACTGAAGTTGATATTTTACACTTAATTTTTCTTGCTTTGTTTTAGTTGGTCTTGAGTTTGTGCCTATAGCATATACTCATTTGGGGGTTATTTGATCATATGGCTGATTTGGCCATTTGGGTGTTATTTGATCATATGGCTGCTTTGGCCTAATGCCAATCTGCCCTAGCATTAAATGATACTAAAAAAAATGAAGACTCATGATCATGTTTGTGCTTTGCTTGCTGGATGCTTCCTTCTTGCTATGTTCTATATTCTATCACTGTTTGTCACAAACTCACAGTCCTATGCTTATACTGAAGTGCTCAGAGTTACATTGGTGCTGTATTCTGTGCATCTTAATTACATTCCAATTTGCCTACTATACAAAAATATCTATCTTGTGGGCTAGAAAGGGTGAGTTATATTTCAGTAACTGTCCTCTAGGCATCATAGAATTGAGTTTGATTTTAGAAAGTATTGGTGGCACTTGACATTACAGGTAATTTATTGCAAGTGACAATGCATATATAATAACCATAATGTTGATTATGAGGTGGTTTTGCCCTATTTCCTTTTTTGGAAGAGTTTTGCATCAGGACCCTTACAATTATTGGCCTGGTTGAGTGATGGTGAGAATTCAGACGTTCAGAATAAATTTGACCTTTGGACCAAGCTGAACAGTTGATGTTTCAGCTCGGTTCAGTGTTGATGCAACACACTCATTAGTTAGTAAAGTGGCCTACTCCGTTTAAATGACATGTTTGTCACTGATCTGAGTGCTCTCTGTATACAAAACATGACTACAAATTTGACTTGTGACATATCTACATATTTTGTTAGCTTGTCTTGTATATGTGTGTGTGGATGCTTCCATGTCTGCTTTTATGTGCATGTGTGGAAAATAGATAGTAAGTTTACTGTGTGGGGTGTGATTGACCCTTACATATTTCGGGACTAATTTGGAAGTTTGCTCATTCTTTCTTCATCCTTACTAAGTAGTGTATATGCTTCATTTATATTGTTTTTGACTTAAATTGTTGTTATTATGTTCCTAATTCATTTACTCTTTCTATTACAGGATCCATGAGATCGTCAAGTTCATGATGGCCATTCTCTGGTAAACAGATTTTGTGGTCTGATACATGTCATCGATCAGTAGTAACAAGTTTCAACCTACTGAATTGGTCTCTTTTTGTATTTTAGTTTTCATTATTTTGCTTGGAGGTTGGATACAAGTTACTATTGACAGCCTTCTAAAAACTACAAGGCAGTCATGGGACAGAATAAGAAAGAAAATAACCTCTAGGCGTTAATAACTCCGATTAGTTCTGTCAAATGCCAATGGATGATTCTGCCTCTGGGTTTTATGTTGTGCTGAATGCATGACAGATTAATGGTTTAGAAAAACTTCTCTTTCTCTTCAATTTTATTTTTTTCTCTATTTTGTGGTTGAAAGATTAAAAAAATGGAAAAGTTCGATTTTGCTATTGCTACGTTTTGAGAGCAAAATAACCGGTGACCATTTGGTAAACAAATGGACCAAAGTTGGCAAACATAATGACTGTAGTCCCCAAATCCAAAAATTAAAAGCATGGAGGTTTGTGATGGTGGGTAAAAAATAAAAACAAAAGCATGGACCTTTGTGAATTGTTATCGTTGGAAAAAACCATGCTACTAAGTTTATTATTCCTTAAACACGCAACAGTTCATTAAATTAAGGCTATTGCCTTTAGCAATCTTATTTTTGTTATTCACACCTCATTTTATTTTTCAATTTACATTTCCAAAAGTCTACTTGTATATATTCTGGCAATAAATTTCCGGATTTTGGAAGTCTATTTTAATTATGGTTTCTATTAGTTTAATTCTAAAATATATAACAAATAAACTTACAAAAGTTTAATTTTGAAATATGTAAAAAATAAACTTTCGATAATTTAATTTTGACATATACAAATAGACTTTTGAAAATTTATTTCCAGAAGTTTTTGGAATATAGAAAGATTTCAGAAGTCTAAATCCAAAAGGGTAACAAATAAAATATGAAATTCTATAAATTATGAATTACAATACTAGCTAAAAAGAATTTTTTGTTGCTTCTCTCTTTTTTAAACTCGATTGCATCATGCGTTTTCACAACCAAATTCAAGTTGAATCATGAAGAATCACGAGGACAATTGATATATGAGAGGGAGTAAACACGAAAATGATGCACCATACCTTTGAACTCTGCCACAATTGACATTTCATGATTGAATCCGCTTTTTGTATCAATTATCATCCACTGGTGATGGTTCACAATTGCTCCGTATTAGTGGCATTGAGGAGGATCCGTAGGGTCCCTTTGGCAAGAGTAATTCCAAGACTTTAGGCACAACACACAAGTATTCAATTGCTATTGTTGGAGAATTTTAGGGTTGAAATAGGCACAGTGGATGCCCAAGCAGTTAAAAGATGCCAACTACATATAAGATCATCACGACCTTAAGTGAAGACCATTGTAGAGACGAAGCATTTTTCTTATCCTCCTCTTGGTTCTCACCAATCTGCATATTTTCCTTAAAGAGATGCTAGAAAGAATAGACCTGTCATTTAGTATTTAAGATGAGTAGATGACAAAGACTAAATAATTTGGTTCTATGTAATCAAATTCGTTAATGAAATTTATTCATTGGTTGTTTCCTTTTAATAGGCATATCTAACAAATAAAATTACATCACATCTTCTGTTTCATTTTTATGGCGGGTTTACACTACTACTTATTATTTCTCTCATGTTAGCAATGGGAACCAAAACTCAGCTTTTATACATGACAGGTACTAAAGCTTACAATTTTCTCATATAGGAATTAAAACTTAAAATGGAAACAACTATAGGAACCAAGGGAACAGTTTAACATCTTTATAAATAAACATTACATCTTTATTTTGTTTATAAAATAAAATTTTATTCATTAATAAAAACATGGATATATTTTATAATTTTTAAATTCATATAAAAATTATATCATGAATTTATTAATTATTGAAATAGATACACTAATCTAATTCTCATTATTTTCATTTTCCAGAAAATAGGAACTAAGATATTAAAATAAACATGCTTTTTTTGAGGTCATAGACAAACTTTTTTAAAACATGCAAAATGAAAACTACTTTCAAAAAGTAAAATTAATAAATATATTTTTTCTTTAACTTCCCTTATGTTTTGGTCTATAATTTTTTTATCACTTGTGCGTGTATAATTTTTGGGGATTTGCTTCTTTCCCCAAACAAAATTGTAATACATCCAAAATAAACAGTACAATTTCAATATTATCCTTCATCTATAAGAACCATACAGATTGCTCAATCCGTATGGGTTAAAAATTTCTGAAATATTTTTCGAAATAATGGCACATGCATTTGAGACCTTCACGTTATTAGTAAAACGATCTAACCAACCGAGCTAATAGACCATTTATGTTAAAAATTGATTATTATTTGCTATATGTAACATTAAAATTTCTAATGTATATTTAATGAACATATAAATTTACATAATAAATTTTATAACCCTTAATTTTTATCTAAGAATGTATTTTTTTTTTACATATATAATTTTTAAATAAAAACCATGTTTTTATCAAATCTCTGATTTTATTTAAACTTATGATTTTTACAACATAAATGATCTATTAGTTTAGTTAGTTATAGCGTTGTGTTAATAAATTGAATGTTGTGGGTTCTAGACCTTATGTGTCATTATTTCAGAAATTTTTAATCCATACGGATTACCCATTGCACCCTTTTAATGAAGGATAATATCAAAATTGCACTATTTATTGGTGTATTAGAATTTTGTGTGAAGCAAACCGTAATTTTTGAAACATTGAAAGTGGACCGGGTAGTAATGGACCTGTCTAAGAGCGAAGCCCAGGCCCACAGCGATTAAACCCTAGTCTGAGTCCCATCGAGCATGTATATATACATCAGAAAGAACTCAACCTAGGGTTTGTGTAGTTCCACCGAGTAGCACAATGTCGAAGCGAGGTTCGTTTTCATCACTACATGCTTCAATTCCCTGTAATTGTAAAGTCGATTATCAATCATGCGTTAGTAATTAATTAACTAAGCTTTGATGATTCAAAAGGTCGCGGAGGATCGGCGGGTAACAAGTTCCGTATGTCGCTGGGTCTGCCGGTGGCGGCGACGGTGAACTGCGCCGACAACACCGGCGCGAAGAACCTCTACATCATATCAGTGAAGGGGATCAAGGGTAGGCTGAACCGGTTGCCGTCAGCTTGCGTCGGAGACATGGTTATGGCCACCGTCAAGAAGGGAAAGCCCGATCTCCGTAAGAAGGTGCTGCCCGCCGTCATCGTCCGTCAGCGCAAGCCTTGGCGCCGAAAGGACGGTGTTTACATGTACTTCGAAGGTTTTTCACTCTTTTTCTTCTCTTTCCTTATTTTTGATTTCTTCTTTTATTATATTTCTTGTGTGTTTGCTAATTGTCATTGACTCGGTGGTTTTTGTTTTGCCAGATAATGCTGGTGTTATCGTGAATCCCAAGGGTGAAATGAAAGGTATGGAGTGCCTCTTATTTGGGTTTTTGGTTTCTATGATTGCAATTAGAGTTTGGTAGTTTAGTTTGTTTAGGGTTTTGTGTTTGAAGTGTTTTAGTTAGGCTCTGTTTGGATAAACTTTTAGATGAGCACGTGCATGTTAAGAAAATAAGAAGATAAATGCATTGGCGTTTTTCATAAGTTGAAATGCACTTTAAACTTTAGAAGATAAATGAAAATGCAAGAATCTCAAATTCTTTGCTACCTTTTTAACTTGCAGAGTAGTTGATTTATACATGCCTTACTGTTGGACTTTGTGTGAAATCAGAGTGTGATCTTACTTGTTGGTCTTATTTCTTGTGTTAAATGTGTGATCTTTGATTGGGTGTGACTTCAAATTGTAGGTTCTGCTATAACTGGTCCAATTGGGAAGGAGTGTGCTGATCTGTGGCCTAGGATTGCAAGTGCTGCCAATGCTATTGTTTAAGCTGGGATTTTAGTTTTTGTAATGTTTCTGCTTCTTGAAGTTGTTTCAGATAATATTTTAGGTTGAATTGCAGACGATATTGGCATTTAGCACATATAGTTTGTTTTTGCTTGACTTCTCAGGGAGAAGTGTTTTGATGAGATTAATTGATAGTTATAAGAGGTGTTTTCTTGGTTATTCTTGTGATTTAATTTCTTGTTTAATCCGCTTTACTTAATTGTGACTGCATGGGTTTTATTGGCATTGTGAATGATGTTGATGGGGTACCATGTTTTGCTATGCAAAATGATGTAACGGGGTTGAATGGGTTGGCATAGGGTTCATTGTTCTTAGCAAAAGGTTTTAACATATAATTTGAACCTACCGAAAATCCTTGGGTTGGTGTTATTTAGCAACCAGAGAATGTCAAATTTGTCATGGTTTGGCTGTGGATAATTTGCTTGCTAGTATGGTTGGTGTTTTGCTGATAAAATAGGTGTGATCACTTTGAATTTATGTATTTTTTTTTGGCTAATTGATATCCTGTTCTATTCAATTTAATTTCTAGCTTAGGCTTATTCTATTGAATATGTTGTTCAAGGTGATTTAATCCTTGTTTTCACATCAAATATTCAAATGAACAGGAAGTACTAAAAACACATTCGAACACGTTTTTTTTTTAACACACTTGTCTTTAAAAACAATAAAATCATTGGTGAAATTCATTAAAATTATACAACCACCCAATTTTACATTTAAATAAATTTTAGAGCGAGTGTTAACATTGTTCCCCAAATGAATCCCCCCACCTTTAGTCACAAAGTAAAAGGAAAAAAGAGTGCGGGATTATTATCGACTATTGTTGAAGAAAAGTGTTTTTCCTTGGGTTTCTGAACAAATTTCGTGCAAAAGAAAATCTTGTTAGACTACTTGCTGAAGATACTCAAAGTGAATAGGAACAACTTACAAGTTTCAATGGTAAAAATTGTTGACATGGTATAAGTGTAGAAAGAAATTGATGTGATAGCTCCATGGCTCGGGCTTTAAGTAGGGGTTTGCAACAATGTTAATATTGTGTTATGTATCTGCAGTTGTGCACATTGTAAGCTTCTGAATTAGAGCTGTTGGAAGTGAGTTGTATTAAGAGTAATGAGAGTTCGTGAAAATGAGTTCATGTATATGTTAAAATCTTTTTAAAAAGTTACATGAGAGTTTTTATAAATTAGTTTATTTAGCTCATGTTCATTTAGTTTTTTTTCTCCTAAAAGTATTTTAGGATTAATTTATTAAAAATAATAATTATTGTTATTATTGTTATTATCATCATTCTTTTTTAGAGAAGTTGAATATATCATAAACTGATATAAAAGAGAGGCCTTTCTTGTTCTTGTAAAAAACCATAAAATTACGTCATAGGTATATGAATATGATAACTAAAACTTTTGAGGAGTGACTTTTGACGGTGAAATTGGGAAAGAAACCAACATACTAGAGAAATTCATCAACATACTTTATCTTATTTATAATTTCACTTTGTTACGATACATACTTGTTTTTTTTTATTTTTATAATTTTATAATTTTTTTTATCGTATCTTTCAATTTTATGTGCGATTTCCTGTTTACCATAAGATATATCCCCCTACTTGGTTTTAGTCGTTATTAGTGAGAATTTATTGCAATTTAGTTTTACACTTTTGTTTTTGTGAATAAGAGGGCCTTAGCCCCATACGAGAAAACTTTATTATTAAAAACCACTAGCAAAAGAAATGTTAGCTACATCAGCTAAAACTGAATGCTAAATAAAGCTAGGGTTTACATAAAAAATCCTACCCTCCCCTTCAATTGAAAGCCCAAACTTAGAGAGCACGTCATCTACCTGGTTTGGGTTGCGGTAAACATGGTTCCAAGAGTATAAGCCTCCTCTGACAATGAAAGTCTTGATCAAAACCACTAATTGGAAACAGTTATGAGAACTATAGCACCCTTTCTCAATCAAAGCCATCGCTGCCTTGGAATCAGTCTCAACCTGAAGATTTGTGAACCTCCTGGACCATCCGATTTTAACTCCAATAGCAATCGCCCATAATTCAGCTTGTGTGATAGAGCACGAGCCAAGATTATAAGCGAAGGAAAACACCACCACTCCATAATGATCTATAATCACCTCACCACATGCAGCCATACCCTCTGCTGATACTCCACCATCACAATTCAACTTATAAATACACTCAGGGGAAGGCTCCCATTGTATGGATTTTCTTATGATAGTCATAAGATTATAATATTTTACTTATCACTTTATTTTATTTTTTACGGTGAAAAACTAGAATATCACTTTATTTATCACTTTATTATTTCTTCGGATTATTGTCACTTTTATGGTTCTCCTGGAACAATTTTTATACTAAATATGTCAGACGGACACGTACGATATTTCTCTACTTCTCTACCTTAATATTCCATACAAATTAAAGAGGTTCTAGTTCTAAATGCTGAAAGTAGGCTTTAATTTGTGTACAAATTTGGATGTAGGATTCTACCGTTTTTTTTTTGGGTGAAAGTATGCAAATTTTACTTCTACCTTTAATATGTATGTAAGCATGACATGATCTGTCCGTCAAATCAAACTATGAATTCATTAGGACTTAATTTATCTTTTGGTAATCAAAAGGTTATGAGAGGAAGGTTGCCGACATGACTCCTATGCCACAACTTCAAATTTTAAGTGATACATTCACAAAGGATAAGTAGCAGAAATTGGACTCAAATGGCAAATGGACAAGACCTTTGTTTCGAGGTAGTTCAATCCTACCCTTATTGGTGGACTTTATTTCATTTACATCATTATATAAAACGAAGAAAAAGCTAGTGATTTCTGATCTGGTTTTTTTATACTTTTAGATATGTCGTGTCTAAGGACCACAAAGCATCCAAGGGAATTTGCCAAACCTTTGAGCAGAACACGGTAAATCACAAATGATGCACACTAGTAGGTAGCTACTCGTATAGAAGACTCTTCAAAAAGTGCTTGAGCACCCCATTTACATCACTAAAGGGCATTTTTTCAATCCACTCCAATCTGGGACCATTATTGATCTTTGAAAAGGCAACAAACTAAAGTATGATCACTTGATGCATTTTTTTGTTTTGGGTCAATCTCCAATCAATTGGATCAAATACCAATCTCCCTTGTGATATGTGACTGTTGCTAATCCAAAGAAATTTTGTACATTGTGGAAACGCAACAAGACTTTACGCCATGCACCAAACACTTGATGCATTTGTTCATGATAATAATTCTTTTCATTCCCAACAAATCAAAAATTGACATCCTATACTTGGTTCCCTCCTTGAGCGGTGTACAATTGATGACAAGCTTTCATCCAGTCCAATTCCTCATGATGCATTATTTTCTTATAGCAACACATGTTCTCACATCTCACTTGACCTTAAGTGTCAAGCTAGCTAGCTAGCACAACAGAATGAAAACAGCATATAGTTTTATATATCTCAAATAACTCGGTTCTTGAAGCTTCTATTCATAGCAAAAATGAGAGTTTGCCCTTTAGTGACACTTGGTAATGTTCCAAGAAAGAGGTTACTTGGCTATGGCCCTTCTTCATCAAGCGTTCTGAGACAGCTAGTTTGCAAGTTGAAGCGTGGCTGGAAGCAAACCATGGGATGGCGCAAGAGAGGTCAACAATACATCTATGATTTTGGCAGTTACTGTCTTAACTTCAGTGATGGTCCTTCAAACGACCATATTCAGACCCCTCCATATCTTGCATGAAGATATATCTTTTCTTTGTAACTTTCTCCTTTGGCCATAGAAGGGTAAAATGTGTTTTAAAGTTTTTGGTCAAAATTAGTTCCAGTCTTTATATTTATAAAATGGTGATTTTAATCATTATATTTTTTAAAATATAGTGAATTTCGCTCCTGATCAAGTTAAAATGAAATATTATGTTTTAATCAGTGTTAAAATCATGTTGAATTGAGAAATTGAGTTCTTTATAATGTAAAAATTGAAAGCAACTATATTGTAATTTTTATCTGAATGCTCATTAATATTGGATTCAATTGCTTTCTAAACACACACTTATGAATGAAATCCATCACATTTTAAAAATGTAATCAAAATAATTATTTTAAAAAAATAGGGATTAAAACCATTTTTTACGCTAATTAAACCTTGAGTAGCGTAAATTACATTTTACCCTGTTCTGAATTATGAAGAATCTCTACAGTTCATTGTCATTCTATAGATAAATGATAAAATTCTTTGCAAATTGCATAATTGTAAGCTTGCTTCACCCACTTGTCACTCGATCTTTTCTTATCATGAACGTTGGTTCAGAAGTTAAGATTTGGAATACGGCACATGTCACATGATTTTTAATCTTGTTGAGTTTTATTTATAAATTTTTATAAACAATCTTGTTCAGTTTCTGCCATTGTGATTATAGAACTGTTTTCAGTGTGTTAGGCATCATTTACATCCTCTTCTTCTTTTTGGGATCTGTCCTCAATTTATTTTACAGTGGCATGTCTCTCACTCCAAGTGACCACTTGGATGAGTCGTCCTCTTGATTATCCACTTAACCACTTTCATAGGCTTTTTATTTTATTTTATGCAGTTCATTTTTTGTTTTTCATATCTACTTTTTAGGCAGGATCTGGAAACTTAATGCTAAGAAAATAGAGTAAACACATGACTAGCCAAGATAAGTACCTTGTTCGTCTTTCAACAAAATAAAGGTAAAAAAAGTTGGCAAAACGGCTCCCCATAGCTGGAAGACACATTATTTAGCTTTATTTGTTTCCTTTATCCCCCCACGTATACGCATCTTATCAAACAGAATCAGGCAGGATTCGGATGAGGAATATCGTCGATATGCATGGCAAAAATAATACTATGCGAGTAATATTAAAATGAATTAAGAAATTTAATTAATTTAAGTAATAATATTAAATTTATTAATGATTTGTATTATTGCCTTAAAATTAGCTATCAAATCATTAGGATTCTATTTTTTAAGAAATTATTAGATAACTTTAGACTATCACTTGATTTTTGATTTCGACTTTTAATCAATTTTTACATGATACATAATTAATTAAGTATTATTAACTTTTTTCTTCGTTCTAAACTAAAAAGTTAAATATATGTCATTGTAAAAATTAGTTGATATCATAAATGAGTGGTGGTTCAAAACTACTTTAATAATTTCTTCAATTTTTTAACCTTTTTTAATAGGATAGAGTAGTCGTAAATATGGATTTTTTTTGGTAAACTCGTAACTATGATTTTGTTTTTCTTATTTATTTTGTAGTAGTTAAAAATAGGTATAGTTTTTTAAGCGGTATATAAACCATAAAAAATAGTTACATAAATGCGAACTCCTATTAAAAATTTAGGACTTATCTCATGTAAGTTTTATTTTCAAAATACACTACTTGGTAGTTTTAAAAGCAAACTATCCCATTTTAGTTATAAAAGAACTCATAATCTCTTTATATTTATTAAATATATTATTTATTAACTAAAAATACCTATATACTGATAATGTAAAATAATTTTACATGTCATTAAATCACAAATCACATGATAAATATGTTGATTTTTATAATAGCTATCTTAAAAGTCATATAAATACTAATTATGATTGAATGATAATATAAATCTAATTTACATGATTAATATAAGATCATTAAACTAAAAAAATATTAAATAGTTAAGATTATTTTTGTAAAAAAAATGATGTAGTAAATAATTTAAAAGAGACTTACCTAGAAAGAATCAATGCAAACTTTCCGAGCATTCGTGTAAAACAAGACCGGAATGTGTTTTTTTCATCCTTATGCATAATTACATATTCAACTTGCTTTTACTTTTAAACTTTTTCTAATATCTAAGCCTTTCTCTGCGATGAAGTAATACTAATACATATAACTGTTTAAGATACCGTGGAGGAAAAAAATGAAACATTTTGAAAATAGCTTAATGAAGTACCATGATATGTCTATATCAATGATAAAATTTCACGTCTTACCTAAAAATCTAACATAAGGAGCCCGTGATGTGTGGCAATGATGACGTACCTATATTCTTATTAGTAAACATTTTCCGAAAGAAGTTTTTCTTCCAACCTGGAATATTGATGAATAGACAGATCAAGAATTTAAATCTTTACTAATAAGTGAGGTGCAATAAGGTATGATTAAAGTTATTAAATATGTTCTTTTATCTTATAACTAAATAAAGTGCAATAAGGTTAGCCTATTTTCAAGGTTAAGTATGTATGTTACATGCCTGATTTGTTATAATGCATAGATAGTTTGCCAACGAAAATTTACTATTTGCCCTTGGATATAAAAAATAAAATTCACATAAAAGTAAAGCACATCTAACATACAAGAAATATTGATATTCATCTTCAAACATGATCTAGAACTTTTAAACTGAATCATGTATTGCGGGCATAAAGAAAAATGGATTTTATATAAAAAAGTATATAACAGTAATTTATTTACTAATTAAAACTATTATTTTTACATTAATTTTATGTATTTATAACATGGTGTATAGCATGACATTGGTAGGTCATAGTGTGATACGACTCAAACGCACAAACGGTCTAAGACCAGTACACTGAAGAGGACACTGTAGGCACATTGAATGCTGCGGAAGCATATAAACCATTTATGGTTTGGGATATAACTGATCATCATAGTTTTATGTGTTTACCTCTTGTAGCTTTCAACTTGGTTGATTGACTCCTTGTCTTTAGTAAATCTTCCAAACTATCTCTTGAGTGTGAATGGATAGGGCATGTGACCACCTCTCTGTTTCCTAGGTTTTCTTTCTCCCTGTTAATGACCTAAGTAAGAGTATTTATATTAGTCTTTGAACTCTTCTCATAGTCTCATCCCAATTGGGCTCAACTAAAGAGCATAGGTCTAACAATCTCCCACTTGCTCTTTTGAGTACAAACTTAGGTCTATAGAACCCAATACCATGTAACTCATAAGTCATCATTAATTGAAACACCTCATCCCTTGTCTCAAGCTAGCTTGGGGATCCACCATATGTAATTAATCAAGGCTCTTGATAATCAACAGAATGATTATCTAATTCGGTGCTACTCCACTAAAAGCCCAAACTTGAACTCCAAGATTAATAACACAAATAACACATAACTCGAATATGCATCGCCCCTTTGTAATATGTCGATAATTGATTGATGAGTTTTCTGTTACTCAATCAATTATTTATTCCCTTGACTCTGATAGTTTCTCTAATGGATTACATGCACTGGCCAGTGTCTTCAATATCCAAGTACTAAAACATATCAAGGGGACATATCCTACAAATTCCATGTTGTTTATCTCATAAATACCGACAATCAAATAATTTGATTCCCAAAATATCGAGTTATTGGTCGTCAATAGGTCAGAGCTCACCCATTGGTTAAATCAAAGAATGAAAATTATTCAATTACCTATTTATAATAAACACAGGATTAAGAGCAATCACATAACTGTGGTTAGCTAGAGATTTGATACTTATGACAAAAAAACAAACTTAATCAAATCTCTCCTTGACCCTTTCAATGCGAACATTAATTCACACCAATATTTTACAATGGCTCGGACAAGACCATTTCATAAAATATTGTAGCCTAAATAAAGCGCCCAACTTTATTTAGCAGTTGTGAACCAATTCATCAATTGTAAGAACCTATGATCATGTCCTTCATGAACGTATCCATATGATCATATACTCTACAATTGATCTGGACCTTGGTGTTTGTAAAGTTTTGTGTGCATACCATAAATGAATAAATACCTCATTTATACCTTTAAAAAAATGTCATGATGTCTTGCTCAAAGAGCACAAAATAAACGAAGTGAAAAATCAATCTCCTAAAGCTATAGCAAGTCCGGAATATTCTTAAGACCTATAAATGTAACATGTCTCTCAAACACACGTTTAGACAACCTCTTTGTAAAAAGGGTCACCAAGGTTTTCTTCGGATACTATCTTGGTTATCACTATGTCTCCTTGGAAATCTGAGTCTATGTAAACAATGGTTTCAAGACTCCCATTAGAATAGACCAACATATAATCTCTCATTCTCCGAAGATACTTGAGTATATGCTTAACTGCTATCCAGTGTTCCTCTTCTGGATTAGATTTGTACTGACTAACAACTCCCACTATATGACAAATATCTGGTCTAGTGCACAGCATAGCATACATGAGACTACCTACAACCGAAGTATAAGGTATCCTACTCATGCATTCTTTCTGCTCAAGCGTCTTAGGAGAGTGCTCCTTATAGAGATGAATCCCATGCCTGTAGGGTAAAATACCCTTCTTAGAATTCTCCATACTGAACTTGACAAGGACCTTGTCAATGTAGAATGCCTGGGATAATGCTAATAACCTATTCTTCCGGTCTCGTAAGAGTTTAATACCAAGAAGTAATTGGCCTCTCCTAGGTCCTTCATATCAAAATGCTTGCTCAGCCAGGACTTTATGCCTGATAATACCTCCGTGTCATTTCCAATAAGGAGTATATCATCTATATAAAGCACCATAAAAGATACTGCTTCCCCTTGGATCATTTTGTATACACATGGCTCACCAGGGCTTTTCTCAAAACTATAAGATTTAACGGCTTGATCAAATCTAATGTTCCACGACCTGGATGCTTGCTTAAGTCCATAGATAGACCTTTGCAACTTGCATACCATATGTTCCTGTCCTTCGAGTATGAACTCTTTTGGTTGCTGCATATAGATGTCCTCTTTTAAATTTCCATTTAGAAAAGCAGTTTTGACATCCATTTGCCAAATCTCGTAATAGAGACTTACTGCAACAGCTAAGAGAATCCGGATAGACTTAAGCATGACTACTGGTGAAAACGTATCCTTATAGTTTATACCTTCTATTTGAGTGTACCATTTTTCCACCAATCTAGCTTTGAAGGTTTCAACCTTCCCGTTTGATCCTCACTTTCTCTTGTAGATCCATTTACACCCAATGAGTTTGACCCCTTTAGATACTTCTACAAGTGACCAAACTGAGTTAGAATGCATAGATTCCATCTCACAATTCATAGCCTCGAGCCATTTTTGAGCATCAACATATTCAACTGCTTCGTCGTAACTAGTGGGATCATCATCTTTTTCAATGGTGAGAGCCTAATATGATTCTCCCAACAAGAGATATCTTGCGGGTTTACGAATCAATCTCTCACTACGACTTTGCCTAACTTGTTGTTGTTTTTCATCTACAAGAGGATCCATGTTTGGTGGATCGGCAATTTCTTGAAGACCCCCCATTAGGTGGATTAACTAATTCTTGAGTTTGTTCTTCAATAAGTGGTACTTGCATTTCTACAGGTTCCACTTGTAGATCATTAGGCTGAATTTCTGGTTCTGTATCTAGTTCCTGTGTATGTACACCTTCAAGAATATATTCCCCTCTTTGAACAACCATAGGAACATAAGATGGAACCACCTGAGGTTGGGGTAAAACTTGACCTGAGACAAGCTCATCAAGAATAACCATACTCTTTGGTTTGAAATTTGCCATATAGTCCTCCTCTAGGAAAGTTGTGTGAGAGCTCACTAAGACCTTCCTATCTTTTGGACTATAATACACCCAACCTCTAGTTCCTTTAGGATAGCCTATAAACATGCACACTTCTGTACGTGAGTCCACCTTATTTGGCTTTTGTTGTAAGACATGTGTTGGAGCACCCCATATCCAAATATGGTTTAAATTGGGTGTGCACCCATTCCATAGTTTTGTAGGTGTCTTTGAAACATATTTAGATGGAACTAAATTTAATAAGTACATCGCAGTTTCTAAGACACATCCCTAGAATGATTCAGACAGAGACGAATGACTAAGCATGGACCTCACCATTTCTAAAAGAGTTCTGTTTCTCCTTTTAGCAATTCCATTTTGCTGGGGTGTCCCTGGAGAAGATAGTTGTGAAACTATCCCCTCTTTAGTTAGGTAAGACCTAAACTCTCCAGATAGGTATTCACCTCCTCGATTAGACCTAAGAGTCTTGATTTGAACACCAAGATGCTTTTCTGTCTCAGCCTTAAACTCTTGGAATTTTCCAAAAGCTTCGGACTTATGACACATCAAGTATATGTATCCAAATCTTGAGTAATCATCAGTAAATGTGATGAAGTACTCATACCCTCCTCTGGCCTGGACATTTATTGGTCCACATACATCAGTATGTACCAATTCCAGCTGAAGTGTGACACAATTTTCTTTGGCCTTAAAAGACCGCTTTGTCATTTTACCCTCTAAGCAAGATTCACATACCGGTATTGGTTCAAAAACCAGGGATTTTAAAATCCCACTTTTGAACAAACCTTGTATCCTATTAAAGTTAATATGACCTAATCGCAAATGCCAAAGATAAGTTTCATTTGAAACCTTTCTTTTCTTAGATAGATGAACATGCTCTTTGTCTCCTAATTCAACATGATTAACTTCATGGGGTATAAGACTAAGGAAATAAAGACCATTAAACAAAGTACCAGAACATGTAAAAAAAGATGCACTCCTTATTGAAACTGAGGAATTAAATTGAACTGTTAAACCATGTTTAATCGAACAAATAACAGAAATTAAATTCCTCTTAAAATCTGGAACAAATAAACAATCATCAAAAACCAAAGTTCTACAATTATCAAAAGATAAAATAACTTGTCCTATTGCTAGTGCAGACACAAATTCCCCATTTCCAAGTCTCAAAACTCTTTGGCCTTGACCGATAGGCAAGCTATGTTTGAACCACTCCAAAGAGTAACAAACATGGTTAGTGACTCCTGAATCAATGATCCATTTATCACTGTAATTCTTCACTAGGCAAGCCTCAATCACAAGTAGCACATTCTGCCTTGCTAAACTACTAGGAGTAGCAAACATGCCATCAAGAGTCCGGAGCATTTATGTTCCACTCTCAACCATGTTTACTTGCTCTTGCAAGTGACTAACGAGACTAGCTAAAATGTAATAGCGAACTGCAACATTCGCCTTCTCCCAGTTAGAAAACATCTTCTTTGTTTCCTCAGAAGCATTTTTTGCAGGCTGTGCTGGCTTAGGGATATGCATGACAAAGTTGAGTTTCTCGTATTGCAGAACAATATCCAAATTAGTTTTCCATGTTTTTTAATTTGTAGCATCCATAGGTTTTTGACTCAATATAGTAGCTAACGGATTGAAAGACGACATGCAAAGCACACAATTTACAAACAAGAAATGCAATGAACAGATTCAAAGTAGATTCTAATAACTACTTATTGTTTATTGTTAACAATCATTCAGTTTTCCTTACAAGGCTTACGTTGGGCAAGTCACTTGTAAAAAATTGAAATTGTTATTTGGGCCTTCGATGCCATTACCAGAGCCTCGTTGGGAGGGTTAATAATTTTACCAAATTTGAATGTAATTAACCATCGTTCAATTTCAAAAATTATCTTTAGTATCCAAACATTGCCGACGTTAGACCGTACAATACTTTACTAAAATTTTTGAATTTGTTGAGATCCAGTCAAACAAAATCTGGTCATCCTTATCCGTTGGGAGCTTCACATGACCATTTTATTAATGAACCCACAATGGAGCCCGTAGGTTTAAAAATTAATATTTTAATTTTAAAACCTTCACCTATACAATATTTTGTTACAAGGAAATAAAAAAAATTGTCCAATCATTAATCTAGAATTTGAAATTCATAATGATTATTAATTTGAATTCAAAATCAAATTTGAATGTAATTATCCATCGTTCAATTTCAAAATTTATCCTTCGTATCCAAGCATTGCCGACGTTGGACTGTACAATATTTTACTAAATTTTTTGAATTTGTTGAGATCCAATCAAATAAAATCTGGTCATCCTTATCCGTTGGGGCTTCACATGACCTTTTTATTAATGAACCCACACTAGAGCTCACAGGTTTAAAATTAATATTTTAATTTAATTTAAAATTTCAAAGAATTGTTTATTGAGAGTAATCCTTTGTTTTACTTCTAAAATCTGGTTACATTAGACAACGTGTAATAACACTTGACCATTCTAGAAGCCTCACAACTTACTCGTAAAACAAACAGTTCTCTTATAAAATTCTGGATTATTTGTCTTGATTTTATTTTGAGGTTAATATCAAAATAATCCCATAATAACTATCATACTAGTCGCATGAAGACATAATAGCTACTATGCTCATGTAATTAACAAGTTATGCAACAATATGACACCACGTATTCTATATGATGTGATCACTTTAAGCATGTTATCAAAACATATAATTCATCCACTCATAAAAATAAAACAATTATAAATTAGACTTTAATCCATGGTTTCCTAGAGAAAAAAAAATAAACCAAAAACATTCCAACCCTTCTTGTCCTTCCTTTTAGTCCATAGGTTATTTATCTCAAGCCCCTTTATGATAACCATGAGACAAAAAGCCCAAAATACAAATTTTGGCAAGAAAACCTAAGACGATTTCAAGGAACCCTAACTGTTTCGTCCACTGCGCCATCACCTGAACTCGGATCAGTACGAAATTTTAGGGCTAGGACCGCCATGAAGAGGCAAAGCCAAGGCCATAGGAAGCACCCAAAAAAGATGTTCCACACGCCTTCACTCTCTCCATCTTTACAGGCACGTGAATCCCACTCGCAGCCATTTTGGGTGGCACATGGCGGTGTGTCCAGCGGTTTCTGGAACATCTCTGACCGTTGTTCTGCATGGTTTCGTGTCTTCTTTCATCCCGTGTGGTTGTTTTTGGATTTCGACCATCAGATGATCACTAACAGTCCAAAATAGTGACGAACATCCATCTTTGTGCATACATGTTGTCCTTCTTTCAATACAATTTATTGATACAACCGAAAATAATGCTATAATGGAATTAATAAACCAAGGAGGAAACCTAATAATATGAGATTAACCTCCTTGTTACAACCAAAGAAAAATACAATCAAATTTCTACCATGGATTAAAGCCAAAAAAATCCAATAAAGCAATCATTTTTAATGGAAGAAAAATACAAAGATATACATGTGAGCATCATACCAATAATAATAGAACCCTAGGTGCCATATTTCATGAAACAAAACTAATTACATGAAATAATGTAAATCGAAAACTAGATCCACATCCAAACACACAAGTAGGCTTTGATACCAATTGTAGGCACATTGAATATTGCGGAAGCATATAAACCGTTTGTGGTTTGAGATGTAACTGATCATCATAGTTTTATGTGTTTACCTCTTGTAACTTTCAACTTGGTTGATTGACTCCTTATCTCTAGCAAATCTTCCAAACTATCTCTTGAGGGGGAATGAGTAGGGTGTCTGGGCACCTCTCTATTTTCTAGGTTTTCTTTCTCCCCGTTAATGACCTAAGTAGGAGTATTTATATTAGTCTTTGGACTCTTCTCATAATCTCAGCCCGATTAGACTCAACTAAAGAGCATAGGTTCAACAAACAAGTCTCTTACAAAATTCCCTATCTCAAACTAATGATTGACATACTAAACCAATATGATTAGATACATATTCTCACACTACCAATAAAGTGGAATGAAATAATAAGGATCACATGCATGTCATTTAATGCAGTGCTATTGAAGTTAATGTGTTGTAATTGTAGCTTAATAAAACTAACCAATAATACGTAACCACAAGTGGGGGACAACCTAAGTTGTCAAATTTCCAACTGTAAGTAGTAGTAGTACTTTTGAGGCAAAAAAAATTAAATATTGCAGTTTTAAGACAAAATTACCAATATATTGCAGTTTCAAAAGTATTTACATGTGTATAGCAGTTAGTGACGCCCCACGAAGACGCCATCGAACACACCCTAGCCAGGCGCAACAGGGGTCCAGTGGCGCCCCAGTTAGGCGCGACTCAGCTGCTTGCGACATGTGTTATTTTGAGGCGCAGTATACATAAAACTTCGAACGGTCATAACTTTTGACTGGAATGTCCAATGGAGGCGTACGATATGTCAAAACGCTTGAAATTCAGTCCTCTAGCCCTGTTATACACATGTAAATACTTTTGAAACTGCAGTATATTGGTAATTTTGTTTTAAAACTACAATATTTTAATTTTTTTGTTGTACTTTTGATCCCCAAACGTTGAATTACAAAGCCACCAGTATAGTAGTAGTAATTTACTAGAGTATAATGTTATCCACATTAGTTTTTCGGACTTTTATACATTTTGTATATTACATTTACCTCTAATTAAAATTATATGCATAGCACAATTTGATTATCACCTTTTTTTTTTATGATTTCCCCTGCAACAATTTAATGGATACGATATTAGTCACATCCTTTAAGGGGGCATGTAATTAGACGTGTTACCCCTAAGAATAAAAAAGAGGTAATAAAAAAATTATAATTTTTTTTATCAACAAATATTAATTATAAATATTTTATTACTCAAATATATTTAAATGCACGATCTCTTTCTTCTTTCTTTCTCCTTTCAATCATTGAATTAATCTTATAACTACAGATATTATAAAAACTTATGTCTCAACCAGCTAGACATTTCAATGTATTATACTTAAGTCTTGAATATTTTCATACAAATTTTGCGTATTAATGTGTTGGACAAGAATATCACCTAGCTTAATTGGGAAACATAGGAAAAATAGTATGATTTTTGGTATAGGAAAGAGGAAGGTCATCACGGTATGTCCCATACTCCATTTCACTCCTATATGTAATTTCTTCACCCATTACGCCTTTTCACACAACTCTTCCATCCCTCTCCCTCTTCATTTCTTTTGTGCAAATGGCCAAATGTTTGGCACTCTCACTAATCATAGCAGGCCTCTTCATTGGCTTGGTGAGTCCACAATGGAACATATTGAACCCAAAATGGGGAAAAAGTGTTGAAGTAGTGAATCGTCCAGAATGAAACATATTGAATCAAAGATTGAGAAAAGGGGTTGTTGGAGACAACCTGAAGAACTACTGCGAGAGTTGGGGAGGATAAATGTTGAACTAAACAACATTAGAGGGTTCAGTGTTGTGCCTCAAGAATGTGTGGACCACGTGAAGAAGTACATGACTTCATCTCAATACAAGGCTGATTATGTGAGGGCAGTGGAAGATATTAGTGTTGGATATTTGTTGAACCTTTTATGCATAAAAAGATTTATAAAGTTTTGATGATAACAAACAATGAATGTCACATTATTAGATTTATTGCACTGATGATAATTATTTGATATTTTGAAGTTACTAATATTTTGAATTTAATATTTTGAAGTTATTGATATTTTGAATTTATGAAGATCAACATAATTGATAAGATTATTTGAAGAATCCTGAAGATTGATATATTTCAATATGACATGGAATTAAGAAGATTTGTTTCTATTTATTTTTTAGATTTTATGTAAGGAGATTAGAAGATTGATCTTGCCAATATAATTATCTTTAAGATTGCATTCAAAAATAAGATAGAATATTTTTAAGATTACATTGCATAATATAATAGAATATCTTTAAGATTGCATTGCATGATAAGATAAATTTTTTAAGATTAAATTCAAAATTTAGATAAAATCATATCTCTAAATTAGTATAAATAGAAACATATGTTTGTGGTTTATGCATGCATTCCATTCCAAATAATATCAGAGTTTAGAGAGTTTATGTTTGCATCATTGAGAGAATTGTTGTGAGATCATATAGAAGCGTTTGGCAAGTCTGATTCTTCAACTCTCCATTAGTATTTAAAGGTACCTATTTGCTTAAGGAATAGAAGCTAAATGTAACTATTTTATTGTATTCTTTTTCTTGACTTTGGGAAAGGTCGTAACTGGGAAACTAGGATACCAGTTCTGTCTCTGTTCTTGGTGATTTGAGACATGCGACTTCTGGCTGGGAAACTAGGATACCAGTCTGGCTGGGAAACAAGGATATTAGTCTGTCTCTATTCTTGGTGAATTGAGACGAGAGCTTTTTGCTGAGAAACAATGATACCAGTTGAGATAATTGTTGTGTAAGGGTAGGTTAGGAAACTAGAATACTAGGAACTCTTGTACACAAAATTATCATAGTGGAGTTGTCCATTGGATTAATTATTCAATTTGGACGTCGTGGTTTTTTTCCCAATTGGGTTTTCCACGTTAAAATTGAGTGTGTCTTCTTTATCTCTTATCTCCATATTATTACTTTGAGTTTGATTTTAAATTGTGAATTATTTTATAAACTCAATTCACTCCCTCTTGAATTCATCTAAGACTAACAATTAGGCTCTACATGAGTGGATTCTGCACTTTGAAAGATGATGGCAAAGATTCCTGGATTTTTGATATTGATGAGACCCTTTTGTCCACAATTCCTTATTATAAGAAGCATGGTTTTGGGTAAGTGCCTAATGTTTTTATTGTTATATATATAGTGCACACACATGTAACTAGTTTTTCGTTTTATGTTACTCTATAATCTAGAATCATGGGAACCGTTCAGAAGCATGATTTTGGATGAGTGCCTAGTGTTTTTATTATATATATATATATATATATATATATATATATATATATATATATATATATAT
>CM023945.1:14484907-14503287 GCA_013407115.1 Glycine latifolia | reverse complement strand
GATTTTGGATGAGTGCCTAGTGTTTTTATTATATATATATATATATAGTGCACACACATGTAACTAGTTTTTGGTTTTATGTTAGAATCAAGGGAACCGTTCAGACATTAACTAGTTTTTAGTAACCATGATGACTATGACTAGGTGTCCACAATGCATTAAGGAGATATTGGATTAATCTCGCTAAAAAGTTCTTATTATAGTTGTTTATTAGTCCAAATAATAATGTTTATCAATTAATTTAAGTTTGATTGATAAGGATGAAATTCATATTTTATAAAAAGGAAGTGAGTTTAAATCTTATTATCAATGTAAAAATTTTATTGATAAATAATCTATAAATATCATCATATTAATGAGACTTTCAAGACTAACTCATCTAAACTTTATTCAATAAGTTTAGGCAATTTTTATCCTATGCGTTGCTTAGGATATGTTGTCATGTTGATTGTTGAATGTCGAGTAAATTTACTTGGTGCTATTTTTGTCCAAGTGGTGCAAAACTGGTTCATGCCATTAATGGTTAAGATCTAACGGAATCAATTCAATTTTGTGGATTCAATTTGTTTATTTTGTGCTCTGTCTTTTAGCTAGGAAGTGCAATCTGTGATGCGTCATTTAGTGACGTGTGTAAGTCACTCTAACCTTCTTTTATTTCCACTGACGAAGGTTCGTTCTCAAAGTTGTTTCAAGAATTTTAGCCAAAATCCCGTCTTTGTGAAGATTATTATTCAAAGAATGAAAAAGTTGTGAATTAGGTGACTTGCTAATCTGATGTAACTGGGACAATCACAACTTACATTTGACTCGTGAAGAACAATTATCTTAATCACAACATTGTAATTATGTGCATCACTTATGATTGTGTCTACTTCCACCCAAAATACAAAAAATAGTGTTTCAAAAGATTATTTTGATTTTTTTATTGGGGGTGGGGGATGTATATTGAATTTTGTTACTTGTTAGTCTTGGGATATTTAATTTTGAAATACCCGGATATTAATTTTATAGTCTTATATTAATATTAAAATAGTTTATTGGAATACAAACTCTAGGGGAGAAAAGCCGAACGTAACATCTTTAGAAGAATGGATGAAGAAAAGCAAGGCACCGGCTCTTGATCACACACTCGAGCTCTTCCATGAAATCAAGAACAAAGGGTTCAAAATCTTTCTTATTTCTTCAAGAAAGGAAAACCTAAGATCTCCCACTGTAGACAACCTTGTGAGTGTTGGATACCATGGATGGACTAGGCTTACATTGAGGTAATTAATTTATTATATTTTTTCTCCTTTTATCAGAAATTGAGAATGTGTTATGGGGCTAAATTTCATACAATCAGAAATTTAACACATTTATGCGGCAAACTAATTAACTGTTGGATAAAGATAAGACGACTCGTATTTTATTGAATTTAATAATTATATATTATTAGTGCAAAATTGTTTTACCCTCTTGTATAAATCAGACTTAAAATATGCATCTAATTATTTGAACATTCTCATATTTATACAATGATATCAATTTACTAGTTCTTGAATGTAGACTACGATTATTGTGTTCACTCAATATTTATTTATTAAGTTAATCTTCTAACTCTAAGAATGTGAAATTATTAAGTGCTTTGAATGATTTCCATTGATTTTTACATAATATATAATTGAGAGTTATTATTTTTTTATAAAATAATTTTGTTGAGTACATGTGATATAAAGATTGATCGGTCTATAAACGGGTAGTGATCTAAAGTATAAACTACTTAATAAAATTTCCCTAACAATGCTTAATAAATTACCTTTATTATGTCGGCAGGGGTTTTGCTGATGAATTGGTGGAAGTGAAAAAATACCATTCCAAGGTGAGGCAACAATTGGTTGATGAAGGTTACCACATATGGGGTATTGTGGGAGATCAATGGAGCAGTTTTGATGGACTTCCAATGGCCAAGAGAACATTCAAACTACCCAACTCCATTTACTATAAAGCATAAATTAATTTCTCACTGTTTTCCTATTATATGAACATACTTTAACTTTATTGGCATTAGCATAAGCATGAGGCCATAATACCCATAACCTATTGTCCCTTCATCATGTCAAAGGTTTATGAATTATGGAACTTTTGTTATTCTATTACTTACCCCATTGCACAAAATCAGAATGGGCTTTTATGTGGGAAAAGGAAAAGGCTATTTAAAAGGGTCATGACCCAGTTGACAGCTTTATTTCTTTGCTACCACAAAGTAACATAACTCGTAGTATCTATTTTCTTCAGTCGGAATAGATGCCCTGTAGAATATATAAAAGCATCTTTCAAGTGTCACATGGTTGCTGACATGTTCTTCAATAACCTATTTGATATTGTAAAAGAATAATTAAAAATTTAATTGGATTGTAAAACGATTAACATTGACAAGTAACGATACTACTAAAATGTGGAAACAATGAGGACACCATGGCCCAAATGTTTCTCACCATGTCAAATTGCTAATTGTCCTTGTCATGTTTTCTAGGCTAGCTAAACAAAGTGCACTGTCTCTCATTGCCAAAGCATTATTTATAAGAAAACAAAAATGGCCAATGGAAGGTGGGGGGAGGGTCTTAATGATGACAACATAAAACAGAATAGTTATTATATTAGTTTGGTTTCAATCCTATATTTTTTCAGGTTAAACTGTTGACTTGTTTTTAAAATTTCTCATTTTAAGTTTTAGTATATATATGTAAAAGTTACAAATTTTAGTCCTTCCATATAAATAAAAGTTAGTTTGTATTCACAAAAGTTTGTTTTAGTCTCTATTACTAACACAGGATAATTTTTTTAACTGTTTAGGGACAATTATAGGTACCAACAGGATAATTTAATCTTTTTTTATATTATATTATTAGTTACACGTATCAGTTTTTTCTTTTCCTTTTCCTTTATTTTTTTTTCAAATTCTCTCTTTCTTTTTCCATTCACCTAACAAATGAGATACATTTAACATTTTTCACTCTATTGTTGCCATAAAAAATTAATAGTTTTTTTATTCGTAAAAATTGAAAAAATATATTATAAAATATATAATAATTCAAGCAGTTAAAAAATAAAAGACAGATAATTGGAGCCTCCCACTTGCATGCATTTTGTGCTAGAAAATTACTATATATATTACTTAAAATAAAAGCAACTCAATTTAAGCAAAACAGATTTTATTACTTTTTTAGAAAATACACTTAAAAATAGAAACTAAGATTTTAATATTTTTAAAATATCTTACATATATTTTATTAAATTTTTAATTAATGAATGGAGTACATCTTTTAAAATATACTTATCTTTAATCTTTAATAATTCCTTATTTTAGAGGTTTCTTTGTTTTTTTTTAATTTCAATATTTCCGAAGAGGTATTTCCAAATTCCAAGCATGGTAATTTGGGTCTGGTTTTGCCTTTTGAGGAAAATGAAAGAACATTTATCCTGATCATACGGTGCAAAGCAAACCTCACGTGTACACCGTTAGATAGTTTCGTGTTCGCACTCACACTAATCACCACACAACCACCTCAAATAAGACATATTCTTCTTTGCGTGCCTAAAACATTTTTTTATGATGTCAAAATTATTTGGGCTGTTGGATATATTATTTTTATATTAAAAGGTTAATATTTTTTTTTCTGTTTTTCTTTCTTTTCCACTTTATTCTTTTGTCTTCATCTCCTCTATCCACCATCAGGAATCAAACTCAGTTGTCACCATCAAGAGTCAACGACGATTCGTCTCCTCCATCTATCATCAGGAACCAAATTTCGTCGTCACCACCAAGAGCTAATGACGATTCGTCTCCACCAAGAGCCAATGACGATTCGTCTCCTCCATTCACCATTAGGAATCAAACTCTGTCGTCACCACCAAGAACTAATGACGTGACCCTAAGCCAAAACATACAACAAATCAAAATTCATGATACCAGATCAATTTTGTTTTTAAAGAAAAATCCAAGCGCGACCCTCTGTCCCTTCCACTTAGTGCTTTTGTTCCTTCATCTTCGTGCTCTGCCTCTCTGAAAAGCCCACAAGGTTGCAACTTGCGAGCTAGAGCTCCTCGAGATTTTGACATTTTGAGATCATTGGGAATGGGACCGACATCGAAGGTGTTGTAAGTTAGGGGAAGCGTTTTGAGGTAGAGATTTTGCTAAAAGAAGAGGAGATGGTTCTGGTGAGAAGCTTGCTGACGAGGGAGAGAGATTGGAGTCGTCAGAGTTGGCCAAAGATCGATGGAGAAGTTGTTGGAGGATAGGTTGAGGTGACGGAGGACGGTGCAGGAGGTGAACACGACGATGAGAAATGTGGCATTGAGGTTGTTGTGGGAGAGGTTGAGGAGGAGAGGGAGGCGGCATAGAGCGTTGAAAGCAAAAGAAGGAAGAAACAAATAAGCTAAGGACCAATTGGTAAATGATAAGAAAAAAGAAAAAAAGGAAAAAAAAGAAAGCCTAACCTTTCAACATAAAAATAATATATCCAACAATCCAAATTATTTCCATATCATAAAAAAATGTTTTAGACACACACAATAGTATCCGTCCTAAGACAAAGTCGTAAGTTAGAAACATTATTACATTGGGGAATGTACATGGTACTACGACTACTACAACACCATCACCACCAATCCAATCGCCGAGAGTGATCTCCACGCGCCATATTGGCGCGTATGTTTTCCAGCGGCTATTCCTCCAACCAAAAGTGGCCAAAGCCAAAGCTCATTCGTTCGTCACCGTTCACTCTCGCGAGCACACAACCTTCTTTGCCTTGCCGGTGACGGAATTATAAGCACCCGCCCTAGTCTGCATCGAATTCTTGAGCCTCACGTGAAACCCTTTTCGGGTATGATTTTTTACGCGACCGATTTCGTGAAATTTCGGTCGTATTCTGTCTTGTCTGTTATTTGCGAAAACACCCTTTGCTTCAATTTTCCCTTTTTTGTTGATTTTTGGGTCCAATTCGCATTGGGTCACTTCTATTACTTTTCTTCGTGTTTTTGGTTGCACCCTTTAGCGTTGGTAGGAATTGGGTTCCTAATTTACCCAATTTTTTTTTATGTCAATCCGATGGGTTATTCGTTTGCATGCGTGTTGTTATGCACATCGTCTGAAGATTTGTTTGTGTAGTATGAATTGCTTTCTAAGGGATTTTTTTCTCTTCTGCTGGTTTATTGTTGGTTAAGGAGATGTTTAATCACCGGTTTTCACATTTTTTTAGATTATTTTTTAATAAATTATGCTTCCTTGCGTGTTGTGCCTGTTGTTGGGAGCCTGGTAGTGGTGGCTTAGATGCTGGGTGTATGTGTTGTTTTCTGAGTCTTGACTAACCCTTTGAAGTTTGAACTGTGTGAAAATAGTAGGGAAGACACTGAAAATTGGTATGGAGTTTGATACTGAGAGTACTTCGTGTTTCTTATTGGTTGTCTATCATGAATTATATATATTTGCAGCTTTTGTTTTTCTGCTTAAGCTCGTCTTTCTTGATGAGTTTGGTTAGTAAACTAAAATGTAATGAGCAATATCAATGGCAAAAATTTATTATGAACAGAGATGTTCTTACTTATATGAACATTTCTATGTGATGTGTAATTTTCAGACTTCGGTTCGTATTGCATAATGATTGTAATGGTTTTTTTTTTTTTTGTTCTTTTGGCTGGTGTTTTATCATACTTAAGGAATCATTAAGCATGCTCCCAAAATTTTCACTTGCCCCCCTTCTTTTTCATTTCATGTTGTGATACTTAGAAGCAAGGTGTTTATTTTTTTCCTTGTTGATTGCATTTCAAAGATGTCTGGTTTTATTGTATCATGTATCAAAGTTTTGCAGCTTATTGTGCCAAATAGAAGTGTACCAATGCATGATTTCGAGTCATAATTTAAACAGTTGTATCTCCAATAGAAGTGTACCTCCTTTACTTTATATATTATTCTTACACATTGACAATCGTTGTTTTAATCAAATTAGCCATACCGCCCTATTTTTATATCTGAACCATACACATAGTACAAAGCAAGAGAGGTGCAAATGAGGTAGGTTTTATTTTCCAATCAAGAAGGGTGTAAGTGTAATCAACACTAACTTTCAGAAAGTTATTTTTCATATTGCAAACCCAATGCATTGAATATTATCTTATGCTCAACTTTTAGGTTTATGATTAACAGCTATGATGGTTTAAGGTTTTTAAATGGTTCATATGTTCCTTTTATCAAGTTTAGATTTGTGTATAAGATTACCCATTCTGTTTATAGTCTTACATTCATGATGAGGTTTTATAATCTAAAGAAGCAATGTTCTCACTAGCAAGTTGCTTTCTTTTTGGTTAACTTTTGATGCTACAGTATCTTTTTTTCTTTCATAATTGTGAAGATTGATGACAACTTGTCTGGTTTGGGCATCAAGAACAAAAAACAAGCTTTGTAGAATTTTACTGGTGAGCATTGCCATCCAAGGGAAAATGAAAAGTCTAAAGCTTTTACTAGTTTGACTAGATAACTGACACTTTTATCTTTTCAATTAACAATTTAGGAAAATTATGGAAGCACGTTCGGCTTTCTCTATTGAAAGATCAAATGCTAAGCAAGTCAATAACATTGGGATATCTGAAGCATTTCCTTCATTGTTGCCTGTCCTTCCAACGCCTCTAGAAGAGACATACCCTAAATTATCTGATTCTCAACCAGCTTTTATGGAAAAAGAGCTTAAAACAAAACCTTATACACATTCAAGTCATTTTACTTCCAGCGGAGCAGTTGGGCATATGTTTTCATCTTCTCCTGGATATTCAACTGATCTTCATCACTCATCCTTTTCATCTCCTGAAAAACAACCTAGAAATACTCATTTTATTTCACAGTCATTAAGTAACATGGCTTCATTGCCATTATCTTATTCTTCAAATAGTGAACCAATACCTTCTACAACATCAACCCCTTATTCCAATGGAAACAGTGTTTCCTGGCATACAGATTCCCTGCCTAGCTTTCTCGATTTCACTGCCAATACCTCCATTGATAATAGTCAAGTAGAAAGCAGTGCCTGCGATATCATGGCAACTGAAGAGTATTCTAAGCGAAATGATTGGCAGGAGTGGGCTGACCAATTAATCAGTGATGATGATCCTTTGACTTCTAATTGGAATGATCTTCTTGCTGAAAACATTCAAGATCTTGAACCAAAGGTTAAGTTTTTAATTTCTCAAACCAATATGAGCTTGCAGAGTATACTTATTAGCAATTTATTCAAGGAATCTGTTAGAAACTCATTTGTTTCTTAAGGCGGTGTACCAGGTCACAAAATCTTCTTCCCAACTTCCAATAGGACACCAATCCCATAGCCATCTACAACTTCCTGCTTCATCTGGAGAAAATTGTGTAGGTGTTGCCCCAACTTCCTCAGCAAATTCTGCACCTGCCAAGCCACGGATGCGCTGGACACCTGAGCTTCATGAAGCATTTGTGGAGGCTGTCAACCAACTTGGTGGGAGTGAAAGTATGTCTATCTTTCTCTCTTTTTCAAAGCAAGGCCTTAGTTTCTTAAACTTCTGCCTCCTTATTTTTCCCCACCATCTTTTTACAGGAGCTACCCCTAAAGGTGTGCTGAAGCTCATGAAAGTTGAAGGATTAACTATATACCATGTTAAAAGCCACCTACAGGTATAAACAATTTGTTTTGTCTTCATAGGTTTGTTTCCTTGCGTGCTTTTGTTGAAACATATTGCTCCATGAAATGCAGAAATACAGGACAGCTAGATATAGACCTGAGTCATCTGAAGGTACTCAAGTAACATATGCATTGTATTATATATTCCTTATGTATACTGTATAGGTAATGTTTCACACGTTAGTTAGGATGAGGAGATCATTGGCCATTGAATAAATTTTTGATGTATGCCAAGTTGATAATTCTCATCAAATTTCATATTAATTGAATACTAGTTTGCTGTATATAAAAAAAATTGGAATTTACATAAAATATGCTTTTCAAACAAACAAAAAAGAAAATCACCTATTCACCTTATATAATAAGTTATTGAATGGTGTAAGTGAAGTCTTACATTGTTTCTGGTGGATCTTAAGCCCTTTGTCTGTAATATTTTGATTATATGTTTTGGCTTCTCCTTTTTTTTTATGGTATCAGACTTTTTTTCCTACCCCCCCCTAATTACTGTATTATGAAACCGTTTAAGATGCAAGTTCCCATGGAATCTTTTCCTATATTCTGCATAACTTCGTTGTGAAAATGCTAAATATAACATGTTTTAGAAGTGAATGTTGCACATGTATGACCAATACAGATACAAGTTTTGTATCCAGTAAAGTAAGACAGTGGAATTTGGCAATTTGGTGAAAATTAGGATACAACGCCATGTATATGAACTCACATTCAAGTATTTTGGTATGCTCCAGCACATATCTAATAATACTTGTTTATTTCTTTTATATGAAAATCAAAGAGAATAGAAGAGTTTTTGAACTTTCAAATAACTACCCAAGTACACATTAACTGTATTTCCTTTATTTTAGTTTTAGGCTAAGATTTATAAATTGGAGAGGTTATGAGACTTAACTCTATTGATGTCTGTTATTGATCTGGTTTTCTGCATTTGATGTATATTGTTAATTCTCTTCCTTGAAATCTAGAGCAATGCTCCTTCTCTGTGTAGTCCTATAATGCACAATTTGTTGAATACTGTTGGCAGGAGCTGCAGAGAAAAAACTAAGTCCAATTGAAGAGATGTCATCTCTAGATTTGAAAACGTAAGTAAACTATCTATTGCTATTTAATTTAAGTAACTTCTCTTATGTAGTGTTGTATTTCCATGAAAATTGATACATCAAACTGTTTGGCAACATTTTGTTCTCTGATGTGACTTTGCTAAATATTCTCCTATTGATGTTAAGTATTTTATACATTTATCTTTAAATTTTATCATCAACGTCCAAATCAATCTAAAGGTATGAGAAAACATGGCTTTTGAAACTTGAAATGTGGGCTTAAGTTTTCCATTCATCATTGATATTAGTTATTTGTTCTGTTTGGCGGGAAAAGTTGCATATCCAATCATGCTAGCTAGTGATTGCATCCTAGAGACTGACACTAACACTCACAGCACTGGCATGCAACTTTAATGGAGTTTTAGCCCTGTATGCTTTGTTTCTTCTATTGGCAGTAATTATCCAAATCTTATTACTTAACTGGAGAAGAGAACAGATAGATGAACAAAAAATTAGGGGAAGCTTTATCGATGAATATAACTTATAAAACTATGTATCCTATTGCCCAGAGACTCCACGTTATGCGCAGGTAAGGGGGAGGGATATTGTACGCAGCCTTACCCTTGCATATGCAAAGAGACTGTTTCTAGATTCGAACCCATGACTAACAAGTCACCAAGACACAACCTTACCGCTGTGTTAGGGTTCACTCTTCGATGGATATAACTTATATAAGGAATAAAATAAAAGAGGTGGATTTTAGATAGACCATCAATACAGTCTTCATCAAGGTTCTCAGTGGGTTATGATGTAAGAATCAGGAAAGAACTTAGAGTATTTTCAAGGAGCCATCCCGGATTAGGGCTATGAGAGGATTAGTATTTAATGGCACTATGTAAAGTTTTTTGGGCATATTTGACACATGCACTGACATGAATAATAAATTTTATGCTAACTTTACGACTGAATTGTTGACAGTGGTATTGAGATCACTGAAGCTCTGAGGCTGCAGATGGAGGTTCAGAAGCGGTTGCATGAACAGCTTGAGGTATGAACTCTGATCTTTCAGGAATTTCCTTCTAATGTGTTCAATGATTGTTAAAAGACTAGAAAATTGATTCAATGGCTTGTTTGCAAGCTGCATTTCTGTCACAGTTGCCATGGCTATCAAAATTCATCATTTATAACTTAATGGAAATAGTGAGAATGAACTTTTAGAACTTGCTAGTATTATGAACTTCAACTGATGTTTGTGAGCATGCTGAAAGGAATTGAGGAAAGTAACTTGCCCATAAAGAAAGGAGTTAATATTGTTTACTGTTTCTCTCATCTTCCGTACTTATATTCTTATTTTTTTGTTTAAGTACAAAAGTTGTCTAATTTCTTAATGGCATATAATTCTCAAATCTCAATAAATGACCAGTCTCAATATAATCATTAGATTAGTTTCATATCATTGTAGATAATTGCAGTACCTTTTAAGTAGAGTTTTCTTAGAATGTAGGTTTGGGCCTAACTTTACCTTACAAAACCGACTTGTAAGGTAAGGGTTGCCCCCCCACTTCTATACTTTAGTTTGGTCATATCTTTAGTCGATGTGGGACTAAACCACTAAACCACCACCCTTAGGGTTGCACTTTAGGCAAAACCCCCAAAGGGGCCGCAACTAAGGCAGGCTAAGGAGTGTCCACAATTAAGGTGGCTTTTCCAATAAATTCATTAAGAAAGGAAATGGTAGAAATCAGGAGGATCCTGAATCTTCCGAAAGCCACAAAGCAAACAACAGCAAAGAGAGTGAGTGGAAAAATCATCTCAAAAGAGCAACCCATCCCCTTTGCAAGTAAGACTTGGATTCTTAGAATAACACTTAAAAAATCCAAACCTGCTAAGAGGCTATGAAAGTGCATCCCATAAAAGTTGAGGAGGAAATAAACTCTAACATAATACACTAGGTTCTTTTGAAAAGTGGACACTTCCATAGCATTTATTTGTTCTTTCTACTCCCGAAACCTTCATAACCTGCACATTCAGCAATTTCTGAACAGCCGAAATGGCTTACAGCCTTGCAACAAACTTGCCACGCTACCTCACAAAACAAAAAGAGGTGATATTAATTTTCTTTATGTTCTTATCAATTAGGTTGTTTCTCTTTGCTGTTGCTTAGAAATTAGATACTAAACATAAACACAGCATGTTAATTTATAGGTGATGCCCATACCCTTGACTACTTGTAGAAGAGATAGAACTATGCTCATGAAGTCTTGCAAACTTTCTTTTGAGCCTTGTGTTTTTTTTTTTTTTACCCTTTTAATTTTAAGAGGAATAAAAGAATATGGTTACTATAGTTAGTCATGTGGACTATGGGTATCCCTGGCTACAATGGTGAGAACTTTTGTTTCTTCTTGGAGCAGGAAACTAATTTCTGTTATATTATTTGGCATATAGGTTATGCCTAATAGAATTTTGGGGTATGGGACTTTTGTTATATCCCAGGCATGAAATTTCCAAGGCATACTCACTTCTCTCTTATGGTTGTTCCTTTTTCCATGGTATGATCTGATACAGTTCTCTCCTATTTTCTGTGTTAGATTCAAAGAAATCTACAGTTGCGAATAGAAGAACAAGGAAGGTACCTTCAGATGATGTTTGAGAAGCAGTGCAAACCTGGCATTGAAACATTTAAGGCATCATCGTCTGCCATCGAAAGTCAATCTGGAGTGTCTTCTGATGCCATCAAAGATTCTCCAACCAAAACTGAATCAGAAACCATCAAGGTGGACCATTGCAAGTCAGGAGCTGATCAGGCTAATGGCGGTACCACAGTTGAGGAAAGCGCATTGGAAGTGGGTGAGAAGCAGGATGCTCCTGAAAGTCAAGTTTCTGAGAATCCTGAGCAACATGCTAGTGAAGATAGTGCTAAAGCCTCAAAGCGTCCAAGGACAGAGGAGTAAGCCATATGGTCTACTGAATCAGCATTGAACTGACAAGACGATACTGATTCATTTAAGATTTTTATTTAGTAAGGAAGACTTGGTAGATTAATGTCTAGAGCTCCATAACTTGAGTTTCCCCTGTCCTGTTGTGATCAATGAGGACTTGCATGTGTATCTGTCATTTTGTTACAAAAATGATGAGTCAAATTTTTTGCCATGACGTTCTTCGAACTTCTTATTTAGCATCCTTGTTAGGATGAGATTCTAGTGTACAGTACAGATAATGGCTACAACTCAAATCATAAGTGAGGATGGAATTAGGACAATATCTTACCAAATACTACCACCCAAACTTCTATGTTAGTGCGTAC
Source organism: Glycine latifolia (assembly GCA_013407115.1). Lineage (NCBI taxonomy): Eukaryota > Viridiplantae > Streptophyta > Magnoliopsida > Fabales > Fabaceae > Glycine > Glycine latifolia. Next base: position 14,491,249 of record CM023945.1, on the reverse strand, counting down.
ATCTCTAATATGAATTGTTTATTTTAACTGTACCAAAATAATAAAAAGAAGGGTACAATTCTAGTTCTTAAGTTCGTTTTTAACAAATAGTGCTGAAGTGCATATTTGCAGGTAGCCTAGAAATGTTAGCATATCCTCTTATTATTTGGCCATTTGTTTCACTTGCAATAGAATCATTCTTTCGATTGTTACATGTTTGCGAAGCAGTTATGAGGTATTTTTCTTTCAGATTCTTGAGACGCATGCTACTCCACCACCTTGTTGCATTCTACACTACAACAAAGTCATCTCTTGATTAGCAATAGAATTTCAGTTCAAAGCATCTTTTAAGCAAAAACAGTTAACCAAAAACTTATAGCCAATACATATAAGCAAAAGGCAAAAACAAAATGTGCTCAATGTAAAATGCTTTCTATCTATAAGGCAAAAATATATACACACACACAAGCAAGTTTGCTTCACGCAAGACTAGTGTAACGAAGCATGTCAAATTGAAACATAGATACAGATGCTCCAATCATCAAACGTATCCTTCATTGTAATTTTAAATTTCAACTTCAAATACAATTATACTACCGAGAAACATATTTGTGTCAGAAAATAAAAACAAAACACATTTCTACAAGTTATGTCACATTGCCACAGTCCTACATGGCACTATTTCTCGAACCCTGTAATATCATCCCAAATGGTTCGGACTTCGGAGAGACAAGCCTGCGTAGTAGCTGACGACAGCTGTTGTGCCACAGGACACATCACAGGTCTGGATTCTGGAGCCGCACGTGTGCATGCCTTAGCTATGGTCATTGTGAGCACTACTGCTTCTGCTAATTGGGCTGTTGGAGGTGGAAGCCGTTGGTCAAGCACATCCTTCAGTAGCATCTGAGGTTCCTCCATTGATGACAAATACTTGTTTGAAGACATTGTAGTCAGGAGTTCTCCAGGATGCTTTCCCATCATTATCTCCAAAACCACCACTCCGAAACTATACACGTCACACTTGTCAGTGATTCTCATTGTTTGTGCTAGTTCTGCAAATTCCAAATTTTGTTAGTGACTCATCTCACCCTTCAATGTAGATGACAAGTACATAACAAACAAGAGTATAACAAAAGTATATATATTGAATACAACTCTAAGGCACTGTATATGAAACAAGAGTATATCAAGACATATATTATAAATATTTTTAGTCGACAAACCAATTAAAAATCATTTTCAGTATGACTTTTAAGACAATTATTAAATGATAATATAAAAAACTTTTATACCATTGTGTTCTACTTTAATTCATATTTACTGTATCTAAAATTTAAATCATTTAATTCATGTTTTAAATTGTTAGTGACATTTAATATAATATGTTGAATACTTCATAAACCAGAGTTGTCACTCGTTAGCATAATTTAAACTATATAGTATATAGTATATATTAGAATTTAAATTGGTTGGATACCTGCAGCAATGTAGCCATACGAACCAGCAACTGAGGTCCATGTTGAAGTTTTGGAGTTTAGCTGCTTTGCTGTGCAAAAATCTGCAAGACGAGGTTCTAAATCTGAGTCTAGTAGTATGTTATTCAATGTTATATCCCGGGGCACAATTGGTGGGGAGCAGTCACTGCAGTTATGAAATTGCATGTGCTACTCCCTGCACAATTTTCACCCTTGTGGCTCAATTTAGCTCCGGTTTAGCTTCCTCTCCATACAATACTTTCCCCACACTTCCCCTGTCTACATGTTCATAAACTAAGAAAATTTGTCCCCTGCAAGAACAGAACCCAAGAGCATTATTATATTGCGGTGCCTCACTCCTGTAAGTGATTCTAGCTCATTCTGGCGGTTCACTGCTGGAACGTCATCAGAGTCTGAAATGTTGAGTCTTTTAACCGCAACAACTTGACCTGTGACTAATTGTTCTCTATAAACACTTCCAAATCCTCCCTTTCCAATGCAGTACTTGTCATTGAAGTGATCGGTGGCCTTAACAAGATCAGAAAATGTGAATTTTCCATCTCTTCCCCACACCATGCTAGTATACTGATCACTTTTTTCAATTCTTTTGGATTCTTCATCAAGGTGTTTATTGGATTGCCGCTGCCGCCGGCAAAGTGTAGGATTCCAACACCAATCATCCCAATAAATAAGACACAAACTGGTATGATAACACCAAGAAGAACTTCTTTGTCAGCCCCTCCGGATTTTTCTAGGAAAAATACTTTGGGGCAAGTTAATCCTTTTACCTCACCACACAAACCTGAGTTCCCAAAATAGGCTTCGGCAGTTGCTGTCTGGAAAACACGATCTGTGGGGATCAAACCTCTCAAGTTGTTGTGAGAAAAATCAATAGATTGAAGATTGATCATGCTTGAAAATGATTGTGGGATTGGCCCTGATAGATGGTTGTCTAGACATTGAAAATATCCAATGCTGCTAACTTTCCAAGGTTTGACGGAATAGCTCCAGAAAGAGAGTTGCTGCTGAGGTCCAACAAGATTTGGAGTGAGAACAGATTGCCAAGTTCATATAGAATCTCCCCAGATAGATTGTTATGGCTTAAATTCATACTCAATAAGTTTTTGAAATCACTGAGCTCTCTAGGAATGCTTCCAATGAAGTTGTTATTTGATAAATCAAGAAAATTTAGCTTAGCCAATCTCCCATAACTCTTTGGGATTTCTCCTGATAAATGGTTATTGCTCGAGTTGAACTTGAAAAGTCGGCTTAGATTTCCAATTTCAGGTGGGATATTGCCAGTGAATTCATTCGAATGCAGGCTTAGATGCCCTAATTGACTCAACTTACCTAGCACCGATGGAATTTTTCCAGAAAGTTTGTTGCTTCCCATCTCCATCTCAGTTAAATTGAAACATTCATTCCACTCCGGGGAGAGCTCCCCGACAAGCTGATAGTCTTACTTGGAGTTGGAGTTGATTTGTTATGTTGACTTTATAGTATGATTTTTATTTTGAATCACTTTACCCACAATCTAAATAGTGTATTCATATGTTTGCCTCACTTGCAACGATGCTTCCATATGGACAGTTTGGATCGTAATTAGGTCTCACTGAAAATATGAAATTATTGAACATTTATTTTGTTCTGGTCCAAGTGGTTGCCCTTTGCTATGGTCCCATCATGCTTTGATTTTTCTTTGACTTTTCATGTTTCAGGGGTCAACACTATGTATCGGGTGAGACTTGAGAGAGGAGAAATCTCATAGCACGCAATGTTTCTGACAAATTGCATTACATATTAGATAGAATTTTGTAACAGTTTCTTAAATGGTTACTTTTAAATGAAACATTTAGGTTAGTGTTTTCTTAAATAGTTTAATGGTTATACACTCTAAACCAAATGAGAAATTATCTATGATATAATTTTTAAGTAGCGTATTCAAATCTAACCCATTACAAAAGAAAAAAAAACTGAAAACCAAAGGAAATTATTATTTTTAATTTTATTGGATTGTTTTTAGTGAAATTTATCTGTTTAGTTCATTTTTTGGTTGGTATCTTTGAAACCAAACCGATACTATTTATATATTTTATCATAATTCAACATGAAGATGAATTTGTATATTTTTTTATTATCATGATACCATTAAAAATAATCAGTCAGTCATCATCTAATTGTATTTTTTTTTCTCTTATGTGTTCTCTTTTTTTAAAAGACTGATTTGATGTAAATGCCGGTGTTATTTTCTTGGTGGTTGTAATTGAAATAGACCACAGGAAACAGGTACATCAAAGAGACTACCATGTGTTGAAGCCACTGCTGGGCAAAGATAAATCAGAGTTTTAGGAATACTACACATTTTTCTCATCTCAATTATATCAACAATATTACATAAATTCCTGAAGTGCAATATGATATCTCCTTTGATTAACTAGTAGATATATAAAGTTATTTTTCCATCACACTTGATTGATTCATACGTATGCCACTAATCTCTCCCACCATATGCATTCTACACTATGTCAAAGTCAACTCTTAACATTTGAATTTCAATTCAAAGAAACTTCTAAGTTCTAAGCATAAACACTTCACCAAAAAACTTAAAGCCAATAAATCTTAAAGAGTGAGTGAGGGATGCATCTGCCCCAATATTATTCACGGCAGATTTCAGTTTTTTTAAAATAAATAAATAAATAAATAAAGGGAAACAATAAATAAAGGACAGAAACTCAAATTTGGTGCACTGACATAAGGTTATGTTGCATTCATAGGTGGGAGAATAATTATTTAACGAAAGAACTTGTATTTGATTCCTCCATATGCAAAATTCTCATGAACCAGTGGCAGCCATACATCACATCAGTTATACAAAATACTCTTTGACCCAGTAAGTTAGAGTACATCCATGTCTCTGACCTAGATCAAAGAAGATAAAAAATAAAGGATAGAAATAAAGTTTTATGTATGTAAAATGCTCTTTTATCTATAAGGCTAAAATATATATGCACACACATACATCAGCAAGTTTGCTTCACGCATGACTAGTGTATTGGAGCATGACTAATTCAAACATAGATAACAGATGCTCCAATCATCAAGCCTATCCTTTATTGTAATTTTAAATACACTCTTACATGACACTATTTCTGGAACCCTGCAAGCTTGCTCATTGTTATCATGCCAAATGGCTCTGCTAGACAAGCCTGTGTAGTAGCCGATAGTTCTTGTGCCACAGCACGCATCATGGGTCTGGACTCTGGAGCCGCACGTGTGCATGCCAAAGCTATGGTCATTGTGAACACTATTGCTGCTGCTAATTGGTCCGTTGGTAGTCGAAGCCGTTGGTCAAGCACATCCTTCAGTAGCATCTGAGATTCCTCCATTGATGACAAATACTTGTTTGAAGACAGCATAGTCAAGAGTTCTCTTGGATGCTTTCCCATCAATATCTCCAACACCACCACTCCAAAACTATACACGTCACACTTGTCAGTGACTCTCATAGTTTGTGCTAGTTCTGCAAATTTCAAATTTCATTTGTGACTGATCTAACCCTTTAATTTATATATGTATACCAAGAGTATAGAAATGCTGAATGCAACTCTAAACCACTGTATATAACACGAGTATATTAACACTTTGTTTAAAGAAATGAAATAAAAATATTTGTAGTAAGAAATAAATTATTTATTGTACCTAAAATATAAATCATTTAATACATATGCTTTAAAATTATTAGAAACATTCAATTACATAGACTATATAGTATATACAGTAGAATTTAAAGTTGTTGGGTCATGTACCTGGAGCCATGTAGCCATAAGAACCAGCAACTGAGGTCCATGTTGAAGTGTTGGAGCTTAGCAACTTTGCAGTGCCAAAATCTGCAAGACGAGGTTCTAAGTCCGAGTCTAGTAGTATGTTATTCAATGTTACATCCCGGTGCACAATGGGTGGGGAGCAATCAGTGTGCAGGTATGAAATTGCATGTGCTACTCCCTGCACAATTTTCAGCCTTGTAGCCCAACTTAGCTCCAATTTCCCTTCCTCTCCACACAATACTTTTGCCAAACTTCCTCTTTCTACATGTTCATAAACCAAGAACATTTGTCCCCTCCAAGTACAGAACCCAAAAAGCTTTATTATATTGCGGTGCCTCACTCCTGTAAGTGATCTTATCTCATTCTGAAAGCTCTGGCGGTTCACAGCTGGAATGTCATCAGAGTCTAATATGTTGAGCCTTTTAACAGCAACAACTTGACCTGTGAGTAATTGTGCTCTATAAACACTTCCAAATCCTCCCTTTCCAATGCAGTACTTTTCATTCAAGTCATCGGTGGCCTTAACAAGATCAGAAAATGTGAATTTTCCATCTCTTCCCCACACCATGCTAGTATACTGATCACTTTTTTCAATGCCTTTGGATCCTTCATCAAGGTGTTTATTGGAGTGCCGCTGCCGCCGGCAAAGTAGGATTCCAACACCAATCATCCCAATAAATAAGACACAAACTGGTATGAGAACACCAAGAAGAACTTTTTTGTTAACCCCTCCAGATTTGTCTGGGGAAAACACTTTGGGACAAGTTAATCCTTTTACCTCACCACACAAACCTGAGTTCCCTACATAGGCTTCAGCTGTTGCTGTCTGGAAAATACCACCTGTGGGGATCAAACCACTCAAGTTGTTGTGAGAAAAATCAATAGATTGAAGACTGATCATGCTTGAAAATGATGGTGGGATTGGCCCAGATAGATGGTTGTGTGAGACATTGAGAATCTCCAATGTTGTTAACTTTCCAAGGTTCTGCGGAAGGGCTCCCGAAAGAGAGTTGCTGCTGAGGTCCAACAAGATTTGGAGTGAGAACAGATTGCCAAGTTCATAT
>CM023945.1:14398309-14479363 GCA_013407115.1 Glycine latifolia | reverse complement strand
GTTTTGAATCATGCTTGTGGAACCCGAAATAGAGATCCTTTGTTAGAAATTGAATCAAACTTCGTATGTGATTTACTCTTTAGTGATAATCTAACATATAAACATATGTTGTACAGGTTATGGCTAGGACTAGAGGAGGAATGCAGCGGTCGGTTGATGGAGATCATGAGCGTCGTAGGCCGACAGCATCCGCTCGTCGAAAGAGGGCGGGTGCTAGTGTTGCTGAGGATCCTCCAGTTGAGGATGCTGCCGTTGAGGATCCTCTAGTTGAGGAACGACATACACATGATGATGTACCGGTGACGGCTGATTTGCATTCTGAAGGTTTTCCAGGTGGCCCAGAAGACTGTTCAGTATTGTGTGCTTATGTGGACCATGTGGCTGTTAAAGTTTGGTCCGGAGAGGTATGTTTAAGACAACGAGATGTAGTTTACCTTCGACATGTTTGCTTCTTAATCATTGTAAATATGTGTTCATTTATTTATTGCAGGAACGTCCAGAGCTCAAGTTGGCTTCCCATGGACGTAAGGTCACTAAATTCGGGAAGCCAGCTCCTGAGATTGAGGGGTTGGTGGCTGCTATAGGCCTTAGTCCGCTGATACGGTGCTCTGTAGAGACTGGAGATCGGGGGTTGTTATCAGCATTTGTTGAGAGGTGGCACGCAGAGACCTCCAGCTTCCATCTGCCTGTCGGGGAGCTCAGTATTACGCTGGACGACATCGCCTCCCTCCTACGTATCCCTGTCACGGGCGTCTTCCATGCGTATGACCAGATTGACATTGGAGACGCTATTAGATTGTTGGTGGAGCTGCTCGACGTTACAGTTGATGAGGCTGAAGCCGAGACGACACAGTGCCACGGGGCATACGCTCACTTGTCATGGCTTCGAGAGCTTTATTTCAGACTGTGTGACTCTCGACAGTGGCTCCTAGCAGCCAGGGCATATCTCTTGCGTCTTGTTGGCTGCACCTTGTTTGCCAACAAGAGTGCAACACACATAGGCATTCAGTTCTTAGAGCCTTTCCGAGACATTGATGAAGCAGCCGGATATGCATGGGGAGCTGGTGCTTTGGTGCATATGTATGAGAATTTGAGTTATGCATCAAAACACCACGGGAAGCATCTAGCTGGATATATCACTATACTTCAGGTAATCTTGTTAGAAATTTCATTAGCTGTGGGTTTTTATGCGAAAAACTATTTTTTAATTTAATCCTCTTCTTTTGTAGTGCTGGATCTATGAGCATTTTCCCACCGTGGGTAACGGGAGTGCAGAGGATGCATATGAGGAGACGCAGCCGCGTGCCTGTCGCTGGAAGAGTGCGAAGGCGTTACCGCTGATGACCTACCGTGCCCGTATAGACAGGTTGAGAGCAGATGATATATGCTGGACACCCTATGCGGAGCACAGGCCCCTTAGGGATTTTGAGCCCATCAATTTGTTTTTGGGTTTCATTAGATGGGGTCCTCACGTCGTCAGGTATCTGCCAGACAGGGTGGTGAGACAGTTTGGCCAGATTCAGCATATTCCGGAGCTGCCTTCAGCAGAAGTCCCATCGCAGACGATGTTGACGACCGATGGGACCACTACGCGGATTACCTTATATCGACCGGTGATTTGGTGCAGTATCCAAGTCACTGTGTCCCTCGGTATATGCAGTGATTCTATCGGGTGTCACATCCATTCATGACTCCGGCACAGTACTCTGAGGCCCGTTCACATGCTCCAGCTGGGCCCACTACTGATCCAGCTCCGACCCTTTCAGTTGATGTTCATCCCCGTTCACCAGATGCGCCTCCCCATGCATCAGATGGGAGTCTCGATGAGCACATGCCAGCGCATGCAGTGGTAAAAATATAAACTTAATTACCATCTGTCACGTGTTATCATATTTTCCCACTCTTAATGATTTAGTGTTCCTGTTTTTTTCATTTGTAATTGCAGTCTGTTTGCGAATGACTGGCTGAGAGCTTGCAAGCCTTCATAGATGACGGGATGGTTGCAGAGGGCTCCGAGGCATATTCTAGGATGCAACAAATGTTGCTCCTAGCTCGTAGTGTCAGGGACTACGGCCTTGTCTACACTCGAGGGACCCGACGACGAGCTACACAGCGGAGGCGCCTTTGACTAGTCCATTAGGCACATATATATCTTTTAGACAAAATGATACTTGTATTAGTTTTATGTTATTTCTTATGTTGGACACAGTTGGTCATTTATAAATATATATAGATATTGTTATGCAAATAAACACGATATTCATTGTTTTTTGCATTCCTTCTACACATATCGTAAGTCTACATGTTCAGTGCGCACATTCATATGGGCGTAATACATTTACATTCTACTAAGATAGTAATTTGGCCAATCTTGTGCTTCGCTGGTATGGTGACTACCCCACAAGAATGCAGTCAATGGCAAGGGACAATTGTCTTTTAAGGAAACCTGTGCCACACAAAAACAACAAACAATCATGCGTTTATTAAGTTTAAAAATATTATCATAAAATCAACAAAATATTGTCATACCTGCACAAAGTGGTTACCAAAAACATGTCCAATACACAGAATTCAATGAATGTTGGGATCTCTGGGTGGTTGACTTCTTAGGGGGAAAAACGTCATGCTTTGCTTAAGTGAAAGCGATACCACAACCACATTATATCTTGATGCAATTACATGCCCCATGTCTGTAATATTCATCCACTTGTCCATAGTTACCTGTAAATAAACAGTAACACAAATATGTTTTATATGTACTATTTGCGTTATTATTACAGGCATATAATGATTAAACAAAACAAAGGTTTACCTTGGACAATCCATCAACCAGTAGGGACCGCTTTAAGGTTTCAAATCTATGTATACCACCAAACAACGCAATATATCCATCAGTCCACTCTCCAAGTTCTCTGAGCAAATGATTGTGAACCAAAGCCCAAGATTCTTCACCATAATCTAATAAGGCAGCAATGACACGGTACTCGCAATTACCATCTGCTTTGACATTGGTGACATTCAAGATGAACTTCTGCATAAATGGATGAAATTGATCTAGCATCGGAACCATCCCCTGTTGCATCTGAACATCACATGAGGCATTGGACTGTTTTGGAGTGGAACAACTACTTTGCATTGAATGAAAGTCGTCTACATACTCAAAGTAAGACGGATCCCTTCTCGTTGACCTTTCGTGCTTTGTCATCTTCTTCTTTGGAGCACCTTTAGTTTTAACCTTATCAGGGGGAGGGCACATGGAATTTAAATCAGGGTACGCAATTTGTTTAAGCTTACTCTTAAGAGTCATTTTGCCACACAAACCAAGTTTATCAAAACGGTTGGATATGGCTTCAATCTCTTCAGTTATGGTAACCTGCAATTCATGCATATCTTGACTTTCAAAGCTTAATCTCCGCCAAAAAAAATGAACGATGTTTAGTGGAATGCTCTGAAGCACAAACTTAGCTAGCTCACATGCACAAGGCAAACCATAAGCTGTTCTGAGAACACATCCACATCGGTTTGGGTTTTTTCCTGCATAATGAATCTGCTCATACTCAGAAGCAATATGGTTTAAGGCAACCCTGGACACCATGCCAACAAGTCTGTTGTACAAAGTAACTTTAAAGGCATGTCCTATAACATGTGTGCTTTGCTCCAAAGATGCCTTGATTTCAGTATGTTGCAAGGTGATCATGTTGTTTATGGCATCCCAAACAGTGCACAAGTCTCCAACACTATTCTGCAGTAGGCGCTTTAGGGTCGAATGTGCTGACTCCACCTTGCAGTGTATCATGTCATCAAATAATTTTAAATACAATAAACTTATGCAGATGTCAATGTAAGCAATGTCAAGCCGAAACTTACCTATTTGTTGTTGTATTCCCAAAATGCATAACTTTGTTTGTCCATGCTGTGACAAACTTTTCTTTGTGGGGATTCAACCAAGTGTCCTTAACGTAATCAACAAACGTAGGCCACGGTGCACATGCAACATCGAACTTCATAAGATATTCATCATATTGCTTTTCAGTAGCACAGTCAACAAGACATCCCCATGCTAGCATGACATGATCCCATGCATGACTCTGCCTAACATAAGTTTTACATTTTGCCTTCACATTTTTGTTAATGTGAAATCGACACAATAAATTAGTTGAATCGGGAAAAACAGTTTTCACAGCAGTCATCAAAGCTGAATCTCTATCAGTGACAATAACCTGTGGGCTGAATTCAGTTTTCAAAAAAATCCCTCTAAAGCATTCAAGGGCCCAGACAACATTGTTGATGCGTTCAGCCTCTAAATAGGCAAATGCAGCTGAAAATGTCATCCTAGTTGGTGTGACACCAACAATGTCAAGCAAAGGAAGTCTATACCTGTTTGTTTTGTAGGTACTGTCAATGAGGAACACCATATGATATGCATTACTCAGCTGTACTGCATCTGGATGTGCCCAAAACAAGTCACATACAACATTTTCATCCTTCACTCGATGCCAATGAATATACATGTCGCGTTCAAGAAGTTTCATTAGCTGTTGCATTTCAGTATTATTGCCTCTTGTACGCGTTCGGTATGCATATCTTGCATTGTAAAGTTGCTTCAAACTTGTTACATTATCCGCATTGTGCTCCTTCAAAGTTAACAGAATATTTCTTGGTTTCACCATGGACCTTGTCATATCACCAACAATGATCTTCTCCTCCTCAGTTATTCGACCAGCATATGGGTGTCCACAGAATGACTTAGCCAAAACATGGTTATGATTCCTACATATTAGCTTCACCATCCACCCTTGTTCTCCCGAGATTGGTTTACCCCTCAGCTTAAACGGACACTCACATTTTCTGGTGCTAGTGATTGAAGGTGTGAAACCTTTTTTCCATGTCCTATATTTTCCACTCCTTTCACAACCAATTAACACAAATGACGATCTTCCCATTTTTCCAATTTTTGTATCACTCCTCATTATGACCGCTACAAAACCATTTTCAAATGCAACGGTACGAGCCCATTTCAATATCGCATCACGCGATTCAAACACCTACACAAATGGATAATTAATATTTCATATGCTAAACCGTGTCATATAACAACTTTAAATACTTTCATATACAACGATTTACCTCGTTTGTTTGAAACGCTGCAGAACAATCAATTAAACAAGCATTATCCTCATTCGCATCCGGGTCTACACCATTGTCTTCATTGAATTCAAACGCATCATCGTCTACTCCAAGGTCTTCCTCCATATTAACTTCTTCTGACATTATACTGTCATAAATCCATTCATCGTTGTCCATCCTAACAAATAACAATCCAATTAAACATAATAAAACTCCATGTGGAACACCATATAAATATACACACGCTTATAATTAAATTGTCCTTATTTATATTGTTTCATTTTATCTATTGTTATTTTTATACAACAATTAAATTTATTAACTTCATTTAATCAATTAATTTATCTAAACAAACTCAATCTTATGCAAATACATGTTCCCAACAATTTTCACATTTTAAAAAGGCTTTTTTTCAGCAATTTCCAAGCTATACGGATTGACTAATCCGTATGGATCATACGGATTAGCTAATCCATCTGATCTATACGGATTAGGTAATTCGTATAACTCATACGGATTACCGAATCCGTACGAAACCAACCAGCACCACTCACCTTTGCACACTTCGCCGACGGCTCTGCAACTCCGGCAACCACCAACAACTACCCGAAAGGAATCAAATGCCACCCAAAAACACCAATGTTGTTGTAATGAAGCTATACGGATGTTCCCAAAGCTATACGGATGTATTGTGCTTTTGAAATGAAGCTGTTCAAATGAAGCTCACTTGTCCAACTTTGCATATTTGTGTCCAAAGCACCAGGGGCATTTTTGGGTTTTTAAAATTAAAATGGTGTAGAAGAACTTTTTGCTAGTGTATGAAGAAGCACTCTAAAATATATGTTAGAAAATAATGGTGCATGCAGGTATCAAACTTGTGACCATCAGGTTATTAACACAATGCTCCAACCAACTGAACTAATAGACCAATTATGTTAAAAATCAATTAATATTGATATATATATATATATATATATATCACTAATTTTATTTAATTTAAAATAATTTATTATGTAAAATTATATGTGTATTAAATATACATTAAAAATTTAGTGTTATATGTATCAACATTAATTATTTTTTTAACTTAATTGAGCTATTAATTTATAGTTTAATGTATGATTTTTTCAATTTAAAATAATTTATTATGTTAAATTTTATAATAACATTATATATTAAAATTATATGTTGAATTAATACATGCATACACATCAGTAACAAAATTATATGCTAAAATTTTATAACAACATATAATTTTAACATAATAAATTATTTTATATTAAAAAAATAATAAATTAAACTATAAATTAATACCTCAATTATGTTAAAAAATAATTAATGTTGATACATATAACTCTAAATTTTTTAATGTATATTTAATACACATATAATTTTAACATAATAAATCATTTTAAATTAAATATATATATATATATATATATATATATATATCAATATTAATTAATTTTTAACATAATTGATTTATTAGCTTAGTTGGTTGAAGTATCATGTTAACAACTTGAAGGTCTAAGTGTGAATCATACAGATCTATGTATAAAAGCCATAAATGATGTATTAGAAATTTAGCTGGTGTATGTAGCGCATCCTTCGTGTTTTACATGTTTCCGTCTTTAACAATTGTCAATGTTTGCAACACTTGCAACGAAGCTTCTATATGGGAAAGTTTGTATCGAATTCACTAAAAATATATCAAATTATTTAAAATTTATTTGGTTCTGGTCCAAGTTGTTGCCATGGTCGCTTCATACTTTCGTTTCACTTTTCATATTTGTTTGTTTGAATTTTTAGTTCTAAAGTTCAATTATGAACCAATTTTTTAAAACTAAAAAATGATTTTATGATAATTTTTCTTATTTTTTAGAAACTATCATTTTTAATTTCAAAGAAGAGCACTAAAATAATTTTATTTTTTTTAAATTACATACTTATTATAAATTATTCAAACATATATTTAATTAAAAAAATGTAAGTACAAACAAACGGATCTATGCATATACTTTGAAAAGAATTATTTTTTGAGAAAAATAATAAAATAATTTTTAGTGAGTAACGTTTATTGTAAAAAAAAGTGTAATATTTTTAAAAATATACATACACTTATATTTTATAATATATTTTTTATTTAAACAATAATATTTTCTTAATTTATTTTAAAGATTAATTTTCAAACATAAACTAATATTTTTTAATAGATTAATGTAATATCACATTTGCAAAATTAATTCTATTAAAATTTAACGAAATGTCCCTAAACTGGGGTATTTTCAAAGTCAATGAAAAGCAATTGTGAGTTTGTAACTAATAATTTCTCCCTTTCTCTTTGACTAAAAACGGGGTTGGCTAAATTTTTTTCTAAACATTCATTTATTGTTTTTGTGACATATTGTTATTGGTCGTAGCAAGTCCATGGACCATAGTTGGTCAGTCAATACGCTATATTCTAACCTCCCTATGGATGACTTTCAAGTTTGAAAGCTATTGAAAAACCAATTAGTCAATCCATAAGAGAACCGAATTCACATTCTTTTTTTAATCACTTATTGAAAAATATTTTTTATCTTATCCTATAAGTTTCGTATAATTTCGTCTCATACTAAATAGTAAAACTCTAATAATAATATATTTTTTTGGGTAACTAGTATTTTTTAGATTACATACTTATTATAAATTATTCAAACATATATTTAATTAAAAAGTTTTTTTAAGTACAAACAAACGGATCTATGCATATACTTTGAACATAATTTTTTTTGAGAAAAATAATAAAATAATTTTAAGTGAGTAAAAACATTTATTGTAAGATTAAAACGTAATATTTTAAAAAATATACATACACTTATATTTTAAAATATTTTTTATTTAAACAATAATATTTTCTTAATTTATTTTAAAGATTATTTTTCAAACATAACTAATTTTATAATATTTAAAATATATATCTTCAATATTTTATTAATATAAAAATAAATTTGTGAATTTATTATTAAAATTTTATTTTCAAACATAAACTAATATTTTTTAATAGATTAATGTAATATCACATTTGTAAAATTAATTCTATTAAAATTTAAACAAAGTGTCCCTAATATGGGGTTTATTTTCAAAGTCAATGAAAAGCAATTGCCAGTTTGTAACTAAGAATTTCTTCCTTTCTCTTTGACTAAAAACGGGGTTGAAGGCACAGCGGCCCAAAATTTTCTAAACATTCATTTATTGTTTTGTGAAATATTGTTCTTAGTTTATTGGTCGTAGCAAGTCCATGGACCATAGTTGATCACTGGATAACTATATTCTAACCTCCCTACGGATGACTTTGAAGTTTGAAATCTATTTTATTGGAAGGAAAATACTAAATAGTATGTAAAATCAATTAATCAATCGATAAGAGAACCGAATTCACATTCTTCTTCGAGTCACTTATGGGAAAGTATTTTTTATCCCATCCAATAAGTTCAGTATAATTTCATCTCATACTAAATAGTAAAACTCTAATAATAATATAGTTTTTATTCATTCAGTATGCAAAATTGCATCACTTAAAAGAGATTTTTTGCACCAAGGATATACCCCTCAATTAATAGTCATAGACTAATTCCTTTTAAAACATATAAATTAATGAAATATATTTTATCTCTCAACGAAATCTTTCTCATTCACATGATCAAGAATTGAAACCTATTTAAAGAATTTGACTATCCATCAACCATCAACTGCGTTGAATCTTATTTACTAGTTGTGAAATATTAGTTTAAACCTAAGTTGAACTTGAGATTCTACCAAATTGACACAAAGGTACTAAAAAACATGAATACAATACACAAATGCAAAGTAACTCGTGTCACCCACCACTTCTACCTCCTAGACTTTCTCTCTCAAACCCCAAACCTCACACAATAGTTCAACACTTAAATTCACTTTGGAATTCCGTCCTAATTCCTTGGCAATGTATCCTAGTTGTCAAAGCAAATTCCCTAATTCCTTAGGCGCACTAGCTAAGCACTGGTGCATTATGCTTCAAATTTTCTAAGAGTACACATAACTTACGTACTTCCATTCCTAAAGCCTATGAAAATAATGTTTGGTTTTTCATATCTCTAACTCAAAATCTCGTTCCCGTGTTAACTCTAAGTTAGCTACAATTGGTTGGTAAGACTTATTCTAAAATGTATTCACAAAAATCCTTTGTGTCGACCCACCATGAACTATGTGTCCCAAGGGTTGCTAACACTCAGTGTCCCTAGTTTTCAACATGTCCACACTGCACAATCTACTCCACAACTAGACTCTGAGATTGAGATAGCAACTTTTATTTAACTTTCAATGTTTGTAGATATAATAGCTCTTGTAGTGACATGTACACATTGTTTAATTTTCTTATCAAAGAGACACAATAATATATATTTTGAACCCTACATGTATCACAAAGAAAGCCCGAGGAAAAAGTCTTGATCTTAAAGGGGGAGATGCTGTCAAAAATCCCTTCACAAAATAAATAAGGGTTTAACTTCCTACACCCAACATTATTCTAATACACCCAGCAAATATTTATAATTTCAGAAGTGCCCTTGTGCTTTTCTTTTTCTTCAAAACATACACCAGCTTCTTTTTTCTCCTTGGGTGGTGCTACTTGCGCTTGTTCTGGCGGTGGGGGTAGGTCTCGTTTGAAACGGATTTGGCAGTGTTGTTTGGGTGGTGGAGGTGGTGGTTTGCAATCGGCGATGGTTTGGTTCATCGGAGAGCATCGTCGGAGGTACCTTCTCATCCATGGTTGCTGTAGCAACCCGTATGGATCATACAGATTGCCAATCCGTATGTCTGTTTTAGGGCTTTTTTTAATATATTGTGAATTTAATTTTTTTATAGGATATTTTGAATTTATGTATTTAGGGATTAGGGTGACACATGTATTTGTTGTTATTGAATTAGTATTTGTCCTTTTTAAGTGAAGTATTGAATCTGAGTTAAAATAACAGTGTCATTTTTGTGAATATGATTATTATGCATATAGTTTGTTAATGATGGTTTTTTTAAAATTTGTTTGTTAAGATGGACAATGATAGTTAGATGTATCATAATATGATGTCTGAAGAAATTAATATGACTAAAGACAACAGAGGCGAACCATTTGCGTTTGAAAATAACAAGTCTTCAATTAATTGTTCTGATGCCTTCAATAATTCAAAGGTATTTATATGATGTGGTATTTCATAAAAGCTAATAAATGAAATATTTTACCACTATTAAATATGTATTATTAATTTTTGTAGGTGTTTAAGTCTCGTGAAGACTTATTGGAATGGGCTTGTAGTGTTACATATGAGATTGAATTTGTAACTGTGATAATGAGGTCTGACACAGCAATTGGAAAGAAGGGAGAACCTCATTTCTTTTGATAGGTTGTGAAAGGAGTGGAAAGTATAGAACATTCAACAAAGATTTAGTACAAAGATTTAGTACAGACGACCTTTAGCACCAGAAAGTGTGGTTGTCCTTTTAAGTTGGGAGGGAAACCCATCGTAGGAGGTGAGGGCTGGATGGTGAAGTTAATATGTGGGTTACATAACCATCGTTTGGCTAAGTCAATGACTAGATATCCATATGTTGGTCGTTTAACTTAGGAAGAGAAGGTAATTGTTGCTGAAATGACAAAGTCAAGGGTTAAACCAAAGAATATGATGCTGACTTTAAAAGATCGCAATCCCGAAAGTTATACAACAATGAAACAAGTCTACAATGCAAGATATGCATACCGTACTTCTATAAGGGGCAACAATACTGAAATGCAACAATTAATGAAGTTTCTTGAACGCGATACATATATCTATTGGCATAGATTAAAGGATGAAGATGTTGTACAAGACATATTCTGGGCACATCCTGATTCAGTGAAATTGATAAATTCATGTAAATTGGTATTCCTCATTGACAACACATTCAAAACAAACAGGTATAGACTCCATTTGCTTGACATTGTTGGTGTGACACCTACTGGGATAACATTTTCAGCTGCTTTGGCGTATTTGGAGGACGAACGTATCAACAATCTTGTCTGGGCTCTTGAACGATTTAGAGGGCCTTTTTTAAAGAGCAATGTTTTCCCTAAAGTCATTGTCACAGATAAAGATACAGCACTGATGAATGTCATCAAAGATGTTTTCCCTGACACAACTACTTGTTGTGTCGGTTCCACATTGACAAGAATGTGAAGGCAAAATGTAAAACGCCTGTGGGACAAAACAATGCATGGGACTATGTCATGGAAGTATGGGAAAGTCTTGTAGATTGTGCTTCTGAAAATGCATATGATGACTGTCTTATGAAGTTTGAAGGTGCTTGAGCACCGTGGCCAATATTTGTTCGATATGTTAAAGACACATGGTTGATTCCCTACAAAGAAAGATTTATCACGGTATGAACTAATAAAGTCATGCATTTTGGAAACACTACTACAAACTGGTAAATCCTTTGCAAGACATTGATCACATTATGATTTCAGTAATTTTTACGTTTTTCAAATCCATTATTTTAACCTTTCACTATAGGGTTGAGTTTGCTGATTGGACCTTAAAGCGGCTACTGCAGGATAGCCTTGGAGATCTGTGTAATGTTTGGGATGCCATGAACAACATGATCACCTTGCAACACAATGAAATAAAGGTTTCTTTTGAGACAAGCACGCATGTCATTGGACATGTGTTTAAAGTGACATTGTACAAAAGACTCGTGGGCATGGTTTCAAGATATGCGTCAAATGAAATTGCTGCGGAGTTTGAGTGAGTTCATTATGCAGGCATTGATAGTTCTCATTGTGGATGTGTGTTGAGAAGCACGCATGGTTTGCCTTGTGCATGTGACCTAGCCAAATATAATCTTGGCAGCATACCACTGGGTGCGATACACATGTTTTGGCGGAGGTTACATTTCTCAGACCAGGGTGTCGATCAGTGTGAAGTCACCATAACCGAAGAGATGGAAGCAATTTCGAAGCGATTTGAAAGTCTTGACATGTGTGGCAGAGTTACTTTAAAGACTAAACTCAAAGAAATAACATATCCTAATAAAAATTTTATGTGTCCTCTTCCTGAAAAGGTGAAGACTAAAGGGGCTTAAAAGAAAAAAGTTACCAAACACCAAAGATCAACCAAGCGGGATCTATCGTACTTTGAGTATGTGGATGCGTTATATTCTCAGGGTGACAGTTGCTCATCTAAACAAAAGTCTGCATCAACATCTTT
Source organism: Glycine latifolia (assembly GCA_013407115.1). Lineage (NCBI taxonomy): Eukaryota > Viridiplantae > Streptophyta > Magnoliopsida > Fabales > Fabaceae > Glycine > Glycine latifolia. The sequence goes on along the minus strand of CM023945.1, from coordinate 14,466,980 downwards.
AAGACCTCTACTGATGGATAATATCCCAATGCTGGATCAATTTTTGCCATGCATGAGGAATTACATTATTGGTGTATGTGATGTTAAAGCCAATGGTAACTATGGCTATCATGTCATTGTGGGTTTACTTGGTTATGGTGAAGATGTCTGGGCTGTGGTACGCAACCATTTGTTAAAGGAACTTGCAGAATGGTCTGAAGAGTATATTGTCTTGTTTGGTGGGTAACAAAGATATGAGGAGTTAAAGAGGTCACTCCTTGTTGATGCATTGTCAAATGTAAAGGTTTTATTAGTTGTTTTGATATGTATACAATAATGTTGTGTATAATGATACTTATACATTGTTAAATTGCAGGTAACATAGGATAAATGAATGAATATCATTGACATGGGTTATGTAATTGCTTCACGTTATAACCTTGTGATTGTTTGTCATTCTAAGAAACAAAGTATGACGTTTTTCCCGCTTAGAAGCCAATCGCCTAGAGATTCTGCTGTACATCGTATCATTTGTATTGGTCATGTGTATGTAAACCATTTTGTTCAGGTATTACGAATACGCTTTCATTTGTTTAAATGATTATAACATATGTCATTAACAATAAATGTACTTGTAATGAATTTGTTCAGGTTTTATTGCGAGATGGATGTCCTATGTCACCAATTACTTTGTTATGGTCAAGACATTGTCATTCTCAAGCAAAAGAGCAGCCAACTAGTTATATTAATGAATGCAGAAGTATACCAGTTTGACAACATTACCACCAGGTTATGTTGATTTGGGATGTGACATTTCGTCACAAGACTGGCCTACTTTGTGACTTTATTTTCTATTTTGATATGTGTACAAGTAATTGTGGAATGATTTAAAGTAATATTGATGGATTTTTTTTAAACATGCAAATTAGTCAGATAGATGTATAATGTTTCAACAATGTCAAAAATCAAATACAAATAATGTCAAAACTCAAACTCTCTCATCATCATCTCCTCGCAGTCATGTCCTTCGACGTCGAGACCGAACGTAAACAATCCTATCCTCATATACACCTCACGCTAATCTGATTCACTGATCTGTAATATCATACGTTTCATTGCCAACAGTTACCATGCGAAGATCGATCATGTGTTGCAACCTGTCTGCAATCCTTTGACAGACGCCCTGAAGACTAAATCAAAAACATTTTGTCACATTAGGCAATGCAATGAACAGGGAATCACATTAAAAATGTATATAGATATATTTTACCACTACATTTCAAGGCATATCATCAGGCACATCAATAGGCATTGCATCATATGCATCTTGTGCTAGAGCAGGCACATCATGATGCACATCATGATGCTCCCTAGGCTGTGGAGGGGTTATGAATGGGTGCGAAATCTTGTAGAACCACTCTATGTAGTCTGGATGACAATGACCTGGTAAACTAACAGTGTCTCCAGTCACTGCAAGATGGTCTGAAAAGGCTAGCCACCTAGCATCAACCTCCTCTATCGATGGGGGGGGAGAGGCAGCTCATCTGACAATGTATGGCCCCATCTGATATAACCTAAGAAAAGGGAAATGTCTTCAAAGGCCCGGAATGGACGGTGATCAGTGTACAGTGTCCAACAAACACCGTTGGTAGTCAACCTATCTAATGGCCTACGATAGGTCGCAATGGGTAATGCCTTCCTTGGCCTCCATCGACATGTCCGTGGCTGCCTCTCTTCGTAGTCCTCATCTGCCATCATGTTGGCAACTGCAAGAAAATGCGAGTATATCCACGACTGTATTCACCAATAGAGTTAACACAAATAAGTCGATTATGTCAAAACCAATTTCTAATGAATAAGCATAAATTAATTTGATACACTAATCAAAAGTACCTGAAGGAAACTAATGTACCCAACAAGATGTTTACCATGGTGTTGACAGACATAGTTTAAGTTATCGTATATGTGTTGGAGGGCAGCCGCTCCCCAAAAAAATCCGCTGGACTCATAAAGATCCCAGAAAGCCTCCAAGAATATCACATCGATATGTGTGGCACTCTTGTTAGTGAAGATGGTGCAACCAACCAAATGGAGCAAATATGCTCTGGCTGCCACTGTCCACCCCATCTGCTGGCACTTCAAATCATACAACTCTCGCAGCTAAGACAGATGACCATATGCTCCATGACATTGTTTTTGTCTTTACTTCGGCCTCCTCGATAATCACCTCAAGCAGGTATACTAGTAATTCCACAGCCTCCTATACATCCAAAACATCATACGTCATGAAAGCACCCATGACTGGTAGATGCAACAATGACGTGACGTCATCCAGCATGATCGTCATCTCTCCGATCGGCAAATGGAAACTACTAGTTTCCTTACGCCATCTCTCTACAAAGGATGAGATTAAACCCTTGTCACTTATCTCCAATGAATAGGTAATAAGTGGGCTTAACCCCATGCCGGTCACCAACCCTTCAATCTTTGCTGCGAGCCTACCAAATTTTTGCACCTTTCTCCCTTGTGATGCCAACTTCAGCTCAGGACGTTCCTGTAATATTTGTTAGTTAGCTTCCTACAAATAAATGCCAAAAATAATGGTAAAATGGAATTATATTTTCACAACAATCGTAACTCTCCCGTCCAAACCTTAGCTGCTACATAATCAGCATAAAGAGACAACACTGAAGTGTCATGGGGCCCACCAGGAAATCCCTCGACCTCAGCACCAATGCTTCCCTCATCAGGTCCAACAATGTCACCAACGTTGACGGCTTCCTCAGCAGGCACATCCTCAACAACACCAATCCTTTCGCGTTATCTTTGTGCCGATGTTGTTGGCCTTCGGCGTGCAGGGGGTTCTTCTTTATTGGCTTCATTGCCTTCTCTGACCAAAACTCATCGTAATCCTCTCATTTTGACCATAATCTGACATTCAAATCAAATTGTTACATTACAAGTTCAAATCAATTCATACTAATGAAAATATTACATAACAAGTTGAAAGCATAGCCATCTGGATCAATATCAATAAAGGTTCTATAACATTTGACAATATGTTTTGAAATTACTCTTAACCATAACCTGACATTTTTAGAAAATGTTACATAACAAGTTCAAAGCAAAGCCATCCTGATCAAAATCAATAGGGGTTTCATAACATATGACAGGTTTCAAATTAAAACTGCATTGAACTTCACTTCATTTATTAACTTTGAAATTACTCTTAACCATAACCTGAGAAGGCCTACCAAATGTTAGATGAAAGTTCAAAGCATTGCCATCTGGAACAAAATCAATAAGGGTACCATAACCTTTAACAATATGCTTTCAAATTACAATTGAATTGAACTTCACTTCATTGATAAACTTTGAAATTACTCTTTTAGTTGCATTGAACCAATCACTTAATTCATAAACTTTAAAATTACTATTTAACTTCATGAACTACTTACTTATTGGCATCCTAAATACTTAACAATTCATGAAACAAATCAAATATACTTCACTGACAAGAATCACACTTTGAAATTACTCTTTTAGTTAATGAATCAATCACTTAATTCATAAACTTTAAAATTACTATTTAACCTCATCAACTACTTACTTATTGGCACCCTAAATACTTAACAATTCATCAAACAAATCAAATATACCTCACTGGCAAAAGAATCACACTTTGAAATTACTCTTTTAGTTCATAAACCAATCACTTAATTCATAAACTTTAAAATTACTATTTAACTTCATCAACTACTTACTTATTGGCACCCTAAATACTTAACAATTCATGAAACAAATCAAATATACCTCACTGGCAAAAGAATCACACTTCACTTTATTCATCCAATTTTAAAAATTACAACAAATTCTTTAAAAAAAATTTAAAAACTAAAAAAACCCATACGGATTACCATTCCTTATTACGAATTGGCAATCCGTACTCATGCACAGAACCCGACCCGCGGAAGAGGAAACAATGCGTCACTTACCTCATCGCGGAGAAAAACCACCACAGCTACGACGGCGACCAACACGGTTAATGACGGCAGCCCAACTGAGAAGCAAAGCAGATGACGACGCACCAAACCTTGAACGCACGGAAGAAGAAAACACGATTGTAGAGCAAAGAAGCACGAATGAATGGTGTATGGGAAATTTTTAAATCTGTATGTTTAATGTTTTTTTAACAAGGCTATTTGTGAAATTTCACAATTATTTGTTGGATGTATAGGAAAAAGCGCCGGTGTAGGAAGCAGGACCCAATAAATAATTGACCAACAAGAAGAGTTGGACGTGATTTCTAATAACGGGAGAAATTGTTACACGTTGTGGGTTGTCACTCGTTTAAAATTTTGATATTTCAAAACTAATTGGCGGAAGACGTAGACCCATCACTTTCTAATATATTTATTATTTTTCATTTTTTTAAGATGCAAAAGGGGATTGATTTAATAAATATATTAGTGGGTGGCAGGACTCATCATTAATTTGAACTAAAATGCCAAGGTAATAATAAGATTGAGTTAATAAATATATAAGTGGGTGGTAGGTCTCATCATTAATTTGAACTAATATTTCCTATGTGTGTATAGAGCAAAGAGAATCTTGGGGGTATGAAATACTTTTCACCCGAGGGAAAGGTCAACGCGTTAAACTAAGTTTGAAATTCAGTTACATTTTATAATATTGTATTAATTATATTGGATATTTGAAAGAATCATGATATAAAATAGTGGTTATAAGAAAAAAAAAATTAAATGGGTAACCCGTTGAACCGAACCGAACCGAACCGATCATGAATGGATTGAGTTTGGTTGGGTTTCAATTTTTTTCCTAAAAATCGAACCGAACCGAATCAAACCGATCAAATTTGACTGGGTTAGATCCTAAATTTGGCAAAAATTGATCCAAACCGACCCACGAACACCCCTGCATCCATCATTAGCGTGGAAGAGAATGCGGAGACAGTGTGCAGATAAAAACTACATGACAAATACTCTGTATATATATATTAATCCAACCGCATATTACAAAAGAAAAGCAAACACTATCACATTCACAAAAGAATAAAAAAAATGCACCCCCAACACAACGCACTCCCCAAAATCACATCATTGGAAGCTCGTCTAACATACACAAGGAACAACTCTCTCTCTAATACTGTCTCAAATGGAGCTGAGTGCCAAACTGTGTTATTCAGCACAATCAAAACTGACCCTCCATCAATACTTGATCCAAACTTCACTTCAAATGTACCCTTCTTGATCTTACTCGATTTGTTGAGCCAGAATCCTCAGCATAGCCCCCATAATTCCAGTAGCTCCCAACACTGCCTATAATGGGCATCTCATCCTTTGGTGATTTTCTTGGCGAAGAAGAAGTGGAAAAATGTTCGAGCTCTTCAACTGTCAATGCACCTAAAATAGGCCTATCTTCATGGCTCACCACTGAATTTGAGCCTTGTGAGCTGCTCTTCTCCGGGGTACCCGCAAACAAACCCTTGCTAACAGGTGTAGCTTCTGATGAACCCAACCAATTTGAAAGGCTAGCATCAACCGCGATTTCTCGGTTCAACTTCTTAGGTGTTTCTGCAGCAAATGCAGCTCTAGACTCCTGATTCGAGACCAAATTCTCCTTCTGAGACACCAATGGGGGTGCCCTTTTAGCCTTAACTGCTTTCCATTGAGTGAGGTTCTCCACAGGGTTCATCACAGAATGAACAAACACACTCCTATCTCGAACATTTGGGTTCAACCCAATTGACTTCAAATCCTTATCATGCATTAGAATTGGACTTTCCACCTCTCCAACAACCAATTGATTATCACCATTTCTTGACCTTGAGTACACTATTCCATCTTCAAAGTCCTCTTCCACTTCATCATACTCTTCTCCCATGTCACTATCACCATCATCATCATCCTCATCCTCATCCTCATCCTCATCAGTAACATCACTATCCCAATACTCCATTGCACCATCTTCATCATCACTACACGTGCAATTGTGGTACCTGTGGTTTGTAGGGTAAGACCCCGCTGAAGTCACCGAACTTTCTTCAGAGTAAGACTTTGTTTGGCTTAACTTTTCAACCAAAGCACTTTCCTCTCCACCCTCTTCACTTTTCTCAAGTTGGAAATCGGCAACTTCATGAGGCTCGTACGTTTTCACATTGACATCAAAAGTTACTTTCTTTTTGGGGCTCACGTTTATCTGCTCCAAAGGTTTAGCCCTAGACCCCAAACCCATTTATCAGAATCATAAAAAAACTTCAATTCCAAAATCAAACATGCTCTGTTGTGAGGACAAAAATTACTATATTAGAAACTCAATTAGTATATTACTTACTGGACTTCTTGTGATGCAGTGCCAAGTAACACCGTTTCGGAGTAATCCTGAACAGAACATTGCTCTAACCTGTCTCTAGCGAGTCGCTGCAACAACATTGAAAAGATTCAATTAGGTTAGAAAAACGCTCATCAAATAAGCTATGTTTGGCCAATTAAAAGAAAAAATCAAAAGCCAAACTAAGAAAGGTGCAAGTGTTAAACTTTATAAATAATAATAATGATTAAGGCCTTTTCCATGCAGTTTCGGATCAAACAAACAAAAGGGTAATGGGATTTGAGAAAAAAGATAGAAGCTTTAAAGAAGAGAAGGTAAAGGGTGTTTGTTGTTACATGGTGATGGTGTGCCTTGCGCCTAGGTTTTGTGGTTTTGGAGGAACCAAAGCAATGAAGAAAACAACCCATTATATCAGATCTGTTTCTTTTGCTTTCAGGTTGAGCACAAGAAGAAGGCTAAGGCAATAAGGTCTTCATGTCATGGCAATGGCATCTTCCACAAACGCAGAGGGAGTGTTCAGACTTCAGAGTGTAACGCTCTTTCTTTAAATTGGAAGTAACAATTTTGTTTTATTTAATAATAAAAAGAAAAAGTGGGAGAAGTGACCGTTGGGATGACAGGCTGTAATGGTTGTAAGTACATGCAATGTTTTGTTGTTTTTCTGTGGAAACTGAATGAAAGAGAAAGACCAGGGAGTTGATCGTTCGGCTCGAGGAGGACACTGGAAGAATAGTAATCGTTATTCACTCTTCAACTATTTCTGCAACGTGTTCTCCGGCAAAACTCCAATTCTAATTGTGTCAATTTTTTTTCATTTTTTGGAATTCATTGATACTTTAATAAAGTGTTCATAATACTTACCGTACTGTCGAATAAAAAATTTATTTATGTTCCAAAGAACAATAATAAATAAAGAAATTTAAAATTATGTATCCGCATGTGTGTATTATTGAAACAACAATTATCCACATTTGAGATTGATCTTTCTACTTTTCAGGACACTAGACTGTTATTGATTTTTTCTAATTACTTTGCTCAAATTTATAGTGTTAAAAAATATAGATTTAAATTTTTAAAAAAAGAAAGATTTAATTTAAAATAATATCATATCTTTTTTTATTTGAAGATAAAACAAAGTATAGTAATCGTTATTGTGCATTTGTGAGGTGCCGCGTTCTCTAGCAAAACTCCAATTTCTAGTTGCGTCAATCGGTAATTGAATTCTATTTCGGACCAGCGTCGAATTACTTAGACTACATTATTTTTAGTTGAGAAATCTAATATCTATTCTTATCTAATAATCTAATATTAAATATAATCTAATCTAATTTTTTTTGTGAAATAATCTAATATAGTCTAATTTAATTTACCTAATCTAATCTATCTATAATTATAAATTTATGAATCCATTTATAGGTTAGAAATACATGTGGTGATTCAATAGAAAGTTTCAAGTTTCAGAGAATACTTGTCAACTACAAAGAGGTTCGAATAACATATTATGTGTTGGTCAATATTTAATTCATTTATAAAATATAACTACATTAATAAGTTTTAAAGAGTAACATTTGAATTTAAGATTTAAAAATATTTCAGCATACACAAATTTATCTATAATTATGAATTTATGAATGCATTTATAGGTTAGGAACAACTTAATTAGCCATTCAAGAGTGAATTTTTTCCTTCCATTAGAAATTGGTACTAATTTATTTTGTCTTTTTGTCTGGTCACTATTTTAATATCCAAAATATGTTATTTGTTCTGAGTTTTAATGACATGTATGTTCTGTATTTTGATATTTTTTCTTTCCATTTTCAGACCCTATTGCGCCTAATAATATATCATGGAATGTTACTATTTCCATGACTCCTTGCTTTATCTATTTATTGACTTTCCTCTCTCCCTGTATATCAAAATTCTATATTTTCTTTAGATTTAAATGTAATTTTTATATATATTTTTAAAATTTATAATTTTGGTGTTTTTATTTTAAAATAGAAATATTTAGTTTCTATATTTTTAAAATTCCATAATTTTGATTATTTTATTTTAAAATAGAGATATTTAATTTTTCAATTTTGAAAAATATGTGATTTTATTCATTCTGTCAAACTAAAAATATTGATTGTTAAAATTAATGTTGATTATGATATTGATTAAATAAATAATTTTATACCACATAAGTGAATTTGTGTCACATTAGGTTAATATCTTCATTGGTCAATGTTTTAAATTTGATGGAACGACTAAGTTAAAAAAATGATTCTTATTAGTTGATTACACCCAAGATGTTATAGTTAAAAAATATTCTTTCTAGTTAAAAAAATTAAATTAATTTAGAAGTAATTCTCGGCAATGCACATTTTATTAGTTAAGTTTTTCCATCTTAAAATTCCATATTTGTAAAAGATATGAAAAATACTACTAAGTTTTATAGTATGAGTTTTCCTAAAGTCATAGTGAGTCAAAAACATGATTTGAAAAACTAAATGGGGTGAGAGAGGCTCGAACTCTCGACCTCAGGATAACTCAGAAGCTATGAGACCTACGCGCTAGCCAACTGCGCCACCACCCCGTTTGTTTTATTATATGAAAACAAACTATTAATTCATAAAATCAAATATGTGGTCGTTACCAAAGCGTTATTTATCTACCAGGGAACACATATCAACTAACACCGGATTATTTGATCAACTTAATCAATAGTTTCGAGATATTGTCCTAAAGTAAGACTTATTCTTTAAATAATAATAATTATTAAAATACTTCTAAGTTCTAACAAGATGCAGTTCTAATATGACATCTTTAGTATTTTTTTTATTGTCCTTATATAAATTTTACTTCGATAAAACAAGCTGAAAAAATACTGTTGATCTTCAACTCCGAACTATTATACATCTCGATGTTGGACATAATTAATTTTTTAATATTATTTTTTTTAATCAACATAACTATTCCGGCTTTGACGCGATGTACATGGATGTATCCACAAAGAATAAATACTTATAAAAATTACAATTTTCTTATTTGAGTCTCTAACTCATTATTTTATATACACGGCAGACCTACTTAAAGTAATTAAGAAGGAAGCGTAAGATTGTGAAACACAGTGAGCATGTCAGTACAAGCCAGTAACTAATAACTGAAAGAGGACATAATTAACATATAAATTGTTTCTTTATTTAGGCATCAAAGTCACATTACCTTTGAGAAAAATAAATCTAAATAATAGTTGATTCGTTTCACTGTTTTTGTAAAATCAACTCGTATAATTTATAGGCAGTAAAATTGATTTTGTAAGCAGTAATTTTTATTTTTTTAGTGAATAAAATTTGCAGAACTCATTACTTTTTATAAATATGGTTATTATTATATTTTAAAATTAATTTTATATTATTATCCAAATAGAAGTAAAGTTAATTATTTTAGTTTTTTTAACACAATAATTTGTTCCGTATATTTTTAATATAAAAATTTAAAATTAATTGATATATATTCGGTGAAAGCTAAGTTTAAATTAATCAGCATAATTTTTTCCACTTATAGTTCGTAATTTAGTGTCATGTCTATTTACATGTTTAGATTAAAGTTCACAAAGTTAAGTTTATATTAAATTTAAGCTTGTAAATTGAATTTATAAAAATATTTTAAGTCTTACTTTTTAAAAACTAGACTTCTAGACAAAATTTTACTCTCAAACATATTTTTAAAAGATGGTTAAACATGACTTTAAACTAATTTAATTCTCAAATATTTTTAAACGCCACCTAAAAACCAAACAGACCCTATAATTTAAAGGTACAATGAATAAAAATGGTATATATATGTGACGGACGAGGAGAGACTTTTGGGACATTAAAATCAATGAGACGGACAATGTGTAAGAAAACGACAAAAAGACCAAACAAAATGTGTCTTATATATTAGATTTATTTGTTAGTTTAGCTAATGTAATTGAACAATTGATGTATGTCATGACTTTATTAGGCTAAGGAAACCAAAATTCTAAAATCCTATTCTGATTCTACAGGATCATGGCGGTGGTAGAAGAAAAGGGCTTTGCACGTGGAAGAGAGGATTACACCCAAGATGGCACAGTGGACCTCAAAGGTAGACCCGTTTTAAGATCAAATACTGGAAGATGGAGTGCTTGTTCCTTCATAGTAGGTAAATGCAATGCAACCATTGGGGCCTTAATAATGTCATGTCATTTTGAAATTGACTAGCTTTAATCTGAGCCTTTTTACTCCTTCTTATAATATTGTTTTCGGTGATTACTTATTCATAATTTTTTAGAGTATTATATGTTATTTTATATATAATTATCTCAAAGAGGCAACCTTTTTGTTGTCACAAATTTTTGTGTGTGTGTGTGTTTCTCATTTAATTAGTGTTTTTAAAATATTTGCAATAAAAGTAATTAAAGCAAATTATAGTAACATCTTTTAAAGTTTTGTGTAATTACACAGATATTTTATATTTTTTTAATCACTACATTCTTCATTATAGGGAATTTAGTATAAGATTTAAATGGAGAGATTCAGCGTAATGTTTTCTAATATATATAAGAATGTGTTAATGTAATATTTTTAAATTTAAAAAGGAATTGTTGTAAGCAAATTATAAAAAAAAAAGGATTTTGTGTAATTTTATAAAAAATTAGGAGATGTTGCTGTAATTTCATCAACTTATTATTTGACAAGTGACAACTTTTACATGTAAAGAATCTGAGTGTCACTTTTGAACATGTTACATTGACGTGTTTATAGGGTATGAAATCATTGAAAGAATCTAGTGCAGTATCTAACAAAGAAGCTCCACGAGGGCACTGTGAAATCTTCACACAGCGTTACCAACTGGCCTGGTACAGTGAGGATTATGCCAGCTACAGGGGCTTACATAGCCGATGCCTATCTTGGCCGTTATTGGACCTTTGTAATAGAATCAGCTATTTACCTTCTGGTATGAAACATGTATTAGCACACCTTAATTTGGATTATCATTTACACGTTTCAAATCTTAATTTGGAAAATATAAATTATACAAGTATCATTCATAACATAAGTAACATATTTGACAAAATCATGGTTGAGTAGATTTGAACGTGATTTTAAGTCTCAAAATATGGTTCGAGTAAAAGTTTAAAAAAAGTACTTCTAAATTATACCAAATTTTCCAACTATCTTCTCTGTAAGCGTGTGTTTGATATATGACAAGATTGTAGGACTTCCTAATACCTCATTCACAAATGTTTGACTGATGAACTTACTAGAATAGGTAAAAACTAAGATGGACTATAGACTCTAATACCATGTTAGATTTCAATTTAAAATCAATTAACACTAAGTGAAATTGCCTAACAGATATATAAACTACATCCCAAGAATTATGGCAGACAATGTAGGACTTCCTATCAGATATAATTCCTCTTACTATTTTCATCCTCCTCCCTCAGTTTGCTTTGACAGGAATTTCTGATACCTTTGTTGATGTTGCCAAGTTGGAGTTCTTGTATGATCAAGCACCAGAAGCCATGAAAAGCTTGGGAACATCATATTGCACAACCACCATAAGCATTGGAAATTTTCTTAAATAGTTTTCTTCTTTCAACTGTTGCTGATCTCACCCTTAGACATGGTCATAAGGGTTGATCTTGGATAATCTAAATGTCTCCCATTTAGATTATTATTATGCATCTTGGCCGCGCTGAGCGCTATCAATTTACTTTGCTTTTTGGTAATTGCCAAGTTATATGTCTACAATGATGATGTAACACAAACCAAAATGGAGTTGGATATGAACCATGCTTCATCTAAGGACAATACTGAAATAAGCCAAAGTACTCCACAACCAGATGCCAAGTCCTAGGGAATGCAGCTTCTCTGTTCTTGCTATAAGCCTTTTGAAAATGTAAAGAAATTAAGCTTCAATTCTATAAGCTGTGACTCCTTTTTTCTCTGTTTATCATGCCCTTGCTGCTTGCCAATGTGCTTTTGTTGTTTAAAAGTCAATGAAGCTAACATGAATTTTCATGTTTCATTTTTTGTTAATCATCTCCTGCTTCTTATCATCTTATGCTTTGCTTTCTCCAAGGAAGGACTATGTTTTCTTGGGTGTAATTTGTACTTTTGTAGGTTCTAAGACAGCGAGTCAGCAACCTTGTATATTTGATAGATATCATCCTGCAAGGTTTTTGTGCCTCCAATTGATTCATCATCACTTTCTACACAGAAATCTCACGTTTTTTCTTCATGTAAACATGTTATGCTTGCCATCTCATATACCCTTAAGATTTTATTTTATGAGAAATGTTAGCACCAAAGCCAAAATCATCTTTTTAATATACTCTTTATTATCAACTAAAATTTATTAAAATTATAAAATTTTGTTAGTCTCACTTCTTATTTTATAAGCTCTACTCATAATTTTGTAATCTTCAATAAATTATAACTAATAATAGTGTATTAAAAGGGGTGTTAGAAAATATGTTACTAACACTCCTCTTATTTTATTATTACTAGCAAAGCTATTGACTGACGTCAATGTTTAAGGTCGTGTATGCATATCCTATATCTATATGGACGTATTTGCATAAAGAATGTGCTTTCGGCAATTAGATTTTATTGATCACTTTCAGTTTCAAAAGTTTATAATAGGAAGAGCACTCTGAAAGTAAGAATGAAGCATGAGATAGAGACTCGTGGGGGCATAATATTACTACTGGTGACTGAAAAGGGAAAAAAGCATATAAAAATACATTCAGTGAAAACTGAAAACCACTTTAATTAATCAACAGAATTTTTTCTGCCAACGTATAGCCCATGACTTTTGTAACACGTCAATCTCGCGTTAACTTCTAAGATAAGGCCTAAAACTAGCTAGCCGGTCGATAATTAAAAGGTAAACACCAAATACATAAGGAAAAGAAAGACATGGTAATTTATAAATGATAAGAAGCACAAAACCAAATATACGAAGCCGATTCTTTCTTTTCTGCATTAAGATTTCTTTATTAGTTAGCTCATGCAAATGGACAAGGTATAATATTCCTTTGAGAAAGCTAAGCCTCTAAAATCAGATTCCCCGCCTTTACAATATAAAAATTAAGCTCGTGAGAGAACTGAAGCTCAAAAAAAAAACTTTCACACAAGAGCCCAAGAGATTGTTCAAACTCATGGCAGTGATAGAAGAAAAAGGTCCTTCAAGTGGGAACGAGGATTACACTCAAGATGGCACAGTGGACCTAAAGGGTAGACCCGTTTTGAGATCAAAGACGGGAAAATGGAAAGCTTGTTCCTTCATAGTAGGTAAATGAGGCCTTTAATTAGTGGCCTTAACATCCTCAATCCTCTCTTTTTTTTTTCAAACCAAGGTATAATGAAGAGTAAATTACGCTAACACGTTCGTCAAATTTATCTAGATGTCCTCTTTTTAATATCCCTACATTAATTAATCTCTCTCATTGTTTGAAAAATATTACATGATATTTCTTATACATTACACTACCTTTCTTTAATTGTTTGAAAAATATTACACTGTATATCCTATACTAGAAGTTGTTGCAAACATTAAAATAGCACAAGGGTTGTCTACAATCTTAAGAAACCACAAATGGAGTTAGTGTAATTTAATCTATATATTATGAATTGCTATCACTTATGAATATGGAATATGCATGTTTGTTATTTATAGGGTATGAAGTGTTTGAGAGGATGGCCTTCTACGGGATACAATCAAACCTAGTGATATATCTAACTAATAAGCTCCATGAGGGCACTGTGACAGCTTCAAACAACGTTAGCAACTGGGCGGGTGCAGTGTGGATGATGCCACTGGCAGGAGCTTACATAGCCGATGCCTATCTTGGCCGATATAAGACCTTTGTAATTGCGTCATGCATCTATATTCTGGTATGAAATGTGAGATTTTTTTTTTCAGTTTTCACCCTTTGAAGACGAATATTACGTAGTGGTAAACTTGAACAGAAAAATTTGTTAAGGGAGCAAAAATTTAATATTTTTATATATTTATAAGAATAAAAGATAATGTAAGAGAGTTTACAATGACTTACTCACTTTGTTAAACCAACTAAACTAAATCTATTGATAACAAAAATTTAATGCATTAATCAATAATGAAGTATAAAAAAATATTTTTCTTATATAAATTAATTATCTATAAAATTAAAAGCAAATTAAAACCTAACATATATCAACATGTTATTAATTAGCTAGAGTAGAACTGAATTCAAGTGTATAACTAAAGGTTTCGAGTTTGAACTTGTGGATAAAAAAATGTAATAAGAAGAAAAATCCTACTAATTAACTAATGTATAATTAAAATGAAACAATTATAGTTAAAATTAATATGAGAAATTCTGTCCTTTGGAGTTGATAATAATCTTGGATAAACATTGTGGTTTTCTATACATTAAATTATTCAGACTTAACTAAATTGTCATTATTATGTGTACTTCCATGTTTTCTTTGGCCATAGGGAATGTGTCTGTTGACTCTAGCAGTTTCACTACCAGCTCTGAGGCCACCACCATGTGACCAAGGCCAGAATTGCCCACGGGCATCGTCATTGCAATATGGTATTTTCTTCTTGGCCCTTTACATCATTGCAATAGGCACAGGGGGAACCAAGCCCAACATTTCTACCATGGGAGCTGACCAATTTGATGAGTTTGAGCCCAAAGAGAGATCCCACAAGCTATCCTTCTTCAATTGGTGGTTCTTTAGTATTTTCTTTGGTACCCTTTTCTCCAACACTTTCTTGGTATACTTACAAGACAATAAGGGTTGGGCCATTGGGTATGGCCTTCCCACCCTTGGGCTTGTTATTTCAGTAGTGGTATTTCTGATAGGAACTCCATTTTATAGACACAAATTGCCATCAGGTAGCCCAGTAACAAGGATGCTTCAGGTATATGTTGCTGCTGGGAGGAACTGGAAGCTACATGTCCCAGACGATCCGAAAGAGCTACATGAGCTGAGCATTGAAGAGTATGCAAGTAATGGGAGAAATAGAATTGATCGGAGCTCCTTATTGAGGTTAAGTCCATTGACTTTTTATCCTTTCAAATAGACTAAAATACACTTTTGGTCTCTTATCTTAAACTTTTGGTTTCAGATTAGTTTCCTAATTTTTTTTAAAAAAAATACTTTAATCCCTTAGAATGTCTCTCTTTTAGACCAAATTAGAGTATCTTTGACACATGTTTGGATTGGATATTTCAAACATACTTTTGGAACCACAAACTCAGTTTGATATCATTTTTGAATTCTTCAAGAATTAATTCTACTACCTATATTTGGGACAAACTTGAGTTTGGCTTAGAAGCCACAAATTGATTGCTTAAAAGTATTTTTGATTTATATATTTACAATAAAAATATAAAATAAAAGTAATTTTGATTGATATTATTCAAATAAATTGTATTTTATTAATATATATTTTAAAAAAATATCTAAACATAAATCATGTTACAATAAACTCATTTTTATTAAACTTAAGTTTATAATATATATTTTTTTCAAACTTTAATTTAAAAATACACCTAATATTACTAACTTAATCAACTTAGTGACATATAATAAATAATAAGAAATATCCCATCAAAAGACATTTTTCATGCAGGTCAAAATTAACATCATTGATGCAAAATAATTGACAAAAATACTAATTTAATCTAATATATGCGACAACCAATACACTTTAAGATAACAAAGTGAAATTTTTAAAATTTAAAATTCAAGCTGAAACAACTCAGGGCGAAGGACTAAAAGTTTGTTTTAGCCCTTTCAAATTCCACTATATTTGTCTTTCCATGTCACATGAATCATTTGCACACTTCTCTGCTTGCAGTTTCCTTGACAAAGCAGCTATAAAGACTGGCCAAACATCACCATGGATGCTTTGCACAGTAACCCAAGTAGAGGAAACCAAGCAAATGACAAAACTGATTCCTCTCTTGCTTACAACGATTATTCCAAGCACCTTGGTAGTTCAAGTAAGCACACTCTTTGTCAAACAAGGCACCACACTAGACAGGAGTATGGGACCCCATTTCCAAATCCCCCCGGCATGTCTCAATGCATTTGTTACCATCTCCATGCTGATAACCATCGTTGTCTACGACCGAGCTTTCGTTCCCGCGATCCGGCGCTACACGAAGAACCCCAGAGGGATCACAATGCTGCAGAGACTCGGTATTGGACTTGTGATGCATGCCATCATAATGGTCATTGCATGCTTTGCTGAAAGAAGGAGACTCAAGGTTGCAAGAGAAAACCACCTCCTTGGTCTGCATGATACAATTCCTCTCACTATTTTCATCCTCTTACCTCAGTATGCTTTGGGAGGGCTTGCTGAAAACTTTGTGGAAATTGCCAAGATAGAGATATTCTATGATCAAGCACCAGATGGCATGAAAAGTCTTGGAACAGCATATTTCACAACCACCTTAGGTATTGGAAGTTTTCTCAGCAGTTTTCTTCTGTCTACTGTTGCTGATGTCACCAAGAGACATGGCCACAATGGTTGGATTTTGAATAATCTAAACGTCTCCCGTTTAGATTATTATTATGCATTCATGGCTGTACTTAGCTTTCTTAACTTTCTCTGCTTTTTGGTTGTTGCCAAGTTCTTTGTCTATAATGTTGATGTTAGACAAACCAAATCCGGCTCGGAGATTATCCCCTCTTCATCACAGGAACAGGACAATACTGGAATAAGCCCAAGTATCCCACAACCAGATGGCAAAACCTAGGGAAAACACCACCTCTTCTTAGGAATATAAAGTGTGTTTTCTTCTCTTAGCCCTTGCCTTGGTACTTACAAGCTTGATTAATGTGAAAAGCAGTGTGCTTTGCTTGTTTAAGAACATTCCACCAAATCATTATAACGCGTCTCTGCTGAGAAAATTTCAACTGGTGTCTTTTCTTGCATGCAAATAGAGAAAATGCAGCTTATTATCTTTTAAGTACTTCTAAGAAACATTTAACCAGTGTGCAGCATTTTAAGCTTAAATCTAAACTCAGTCTTTTCTGAGACGCAGAAATTAAGCTGGAGAAAATCAAATAGCTTTTGGCATTTGAGTGTTTCTGTGCTGAGTGAGTGCCAAGTAGGGTAAGGTACATCCATGCACCTGTGATGAAAAATCATATTTATTCCTATCTCTAAAACTCCCACTCATTATGAAAACTTTAAAGAGAATTAACACGAAAACATAGCATTACTCATTAAATTAATGATAAATAGTTTAGTACACCGATGCACCTCATCTAGTTTGTTGCTTGGTAGAATTTGCCTTAGCATGTACGAGGCATCATGATAAATCTCAACTTCGAGGATCCGGTTAATTTTAAAACATAAGAAAGTAAGTACATTCAGCATGAAGTCATTAAGACAAGGCAAGAGCAGACAAAACTAAGTAAAATAACTACTTAATGTTACATAAGCATTACACCCTAACATCCACTGATTCGAGCAAGACTTCAAATAAATTCAAGCTAAATCCTGTACACGATTGATCAATTCTTTTGCAGAATGAACGCCCTATCAAGTGATCAACAAAATATCAGCTACCTAATGCATTAGTTAACAAAAGGCTGCAATTTACATGCAGCGATTGATTCAAGAATCCATGTGTGACCAATGACTTGTAAAGCGTTCGCAGCTAAATCCTCTGCGTCGTTTAGCCTTTGCCAAAGAATTGAAACTTCCTCCCCCAACTTGCATCCTTGTGGGGGATCAAGGTTGTAAACAACCAGCAACTTTGAAGAATCCCCTTTGCATTCATGTCTTTGTGCTTCGAATTCTTCCTTGATTCTCAAAACAGTACCTCCCCCCACTTCAATTAATTCTTCAAGATCTTCCTTATAAGTTGACACGTAATCTCCAGAAAAATAAAACTTTAAGCCACTGAATAGCTTGGGCTCCTGCTACCACAACAATTGAAATATTAGTGTAGAACTTAAAAAGAAGCGATTTAGCTAGTATTTTAACAATGGATACCACAAGCCTCAAAAAGACAAGAAAAACAAATGTTAAAAGTCAATGAGTCACTACTGAGCGAAACAGAACATATAGCCTTAACATATCCATCTAGATGCTTCAGTTGGTTGACAAGGAAAATACGAGGCATTTGACAAGTTATTTGATATTAAAAACTCCAACTGGTGCAAGAAACACAATCCATGCCTTTACATGAAAATACAATGCAATGAAAGAATATTTACATTGGCCAATGCCCTAAGTCTGCCAGCTTTTGGGCCACCTTGACACCCTTGGTTGTCAAGATTAATTTCATATGGTTCTTCCTCTACAGGATTTATCTCTTCCATGCATGCTTTTATCCCTACAGTACAAAATAGATGGCATCAACATGAATACAAAAATATGAATAGGAATAAATGAAAAAAAAAACAGAATGTATAACAAGCACACATGAAAAGCATCTAAGAGTAACATCACTCAGTCATACAGTTAAATATGGATCAGACAGGAAAAACATTACTGTATGTGCAGGAAAATAAGTAGAAAATTAAGTTTCAAGCACCAACACAAATTTCCCATCTTATGAGACCAATGAGTAGGTGGCTAGGTGCCAAATACATGCAACTAGAGTAGCAAGGTTAGATCCGTACAAATACTGTCCATTCCAATTTCCTTTCGCCTACAACACATCCCCAGGCCCTGGTGCCAGGACCCCATTGTGGATCCTAGGATTACCAAAATCATTATACTTAAAAAAAATATGTTACGAGCCAATTTGTTTAAACTTTTTAAAAAGTGATTTGAGAAAGAGTGTTTCTTAAAAATATGATTTTTTGAGAAGCAAATAGAAATTCCTTTAAACAAGTAGAAAAATGATTATTTAAAAAAAATAAGCAAAAAACTACTTGTTTTATTTTTTTTTTAAAAATGTTATTTCAAATAAGCTTAAACAAATGGAGCCTATATTATGCTATATTAGTAACTAACAAGATTTCATGCTAAATTAGTGGTAATTGTGATAACACTAATTTGACAAAAGTATTTAGATAACGGGTATCTTTTTACTTTAGGGGTCAATTTATAATTTGTCAGGGGAAACCAAAACACACAGAACATGATTGCCTTTGATCTCATGTCTGCCAAAATGAAAGCCATCTTCCAAACTATAACCCTCAAATAGGAGCTATTAAGTGACTCACCAATATTTGTCCAGAATTAAAATAAAAAATAAGCACCAACTCAAGTAAGCAGGATTAAAAAAAACCTTAAACAACTTACAATCCATTTTTAGAACCCATTGTCCATTTAGAATTGCCATCAGAACTTTCAACGTCCTGGAGCATGCTCCATGTGCATCAGTTGCTGCAATTACATGGGTGACATTTGAGGTCCAGAACTTGGTCACAGTAGCACCAACCTTGCTTGCATAATTGATCAAAAGTACCTGCACCATCAAGAAGGAAATACAAAAAAGAAAGGTCAGGAAAATATATCATTTAGTTTAAACATGATACATAATGCACAAGGTGATGTAGTGTGCTCCTCAACAGGTGTACACTCAAGATTTACAAATAAACACTTATATTAAGTCACATAGTTCAACTTATTAAGAGATTCAGCATCCATTTTTTTACTTTTTGCAATTAAGTAGAAGTCCCAAAAAAGAAAAATGGTATAAAGATATTGAAGATCGCAAATAAACTTAATGAAAGAAAGCACAACTTTCATACTAACCTTTTCTTCATTTGATAGAGCAGATCCACAAAATACCAATTTTTTACTATCATCCTGGGAAGCTTCAAGAGGATTTGAGTGGTGAGATGGCCTGTATACAGCAGTTACTCAGTAATACGATCAAACCTTGATGGGAAAATCACACTCATAATTTATAAGAGTATTATGACAAACAAAGCAGTGGTACAAATATAACACTGAAATCTACTTAATAATAAAAGGTTGAGTGTGCC
Organism: Glycine latifolia; assembly: GCA_013407115.1. Lineage (NCBI taxonomy): Eukaryota > Viridiplantae > Streptophyta > Magnoliopsida > Fabales > Fabaceae > Glycine > Glycine latifolia. Next base: position 14,446,677 of record CM023945.1, on the reverse strand, counting down.
ATTTGAGCACTATTAAATATGCAAAATTCTCTGATTTCAGAGATGAACTATAATATTTATTATCATAGTAGCATGCATTGTACTTTTGTGGTCTAAACTCTAAACTATTGACATTAAATTTTTAAAGTAAATAAACAAATGATTTGAAATCCTGTAAATTCATCAAAACATTGGAAGAGAAAGAAGTGAATGAGATTATAATAATGTTTAAATATATAGCAAATAACAAGGAAGAAAACATACAGATGAGAAAAAGTGGGATGCTTGTGTGTTGCCTTTTTCTTGGACCTGATTTTCTCACATGGAAATTTGACATTTGAATGGACAGGACAGAGCAAGAGAAAATCCTCCTGAACCAGTTAATGCCCCATGATAGTTTAGATAAATGCAAAGCACAAGTATTTTTTAAGCAAATTTAAAAATAATAGCATTAGTATGAGAAAGTACATGATCCCAACGGCAATCTGAGATGTCCATTGCACAAGGAACATGATAAGTTCTTCTACAGGATTTGACAAAGCAACCAAGAGCAGCTCCCTTTAGATTACATTTACTGCATTTAAGTTTTGCTCCCCTTGCCACCTCTGCCTTCAAATTCTTAACCACTTCCCCAACAAAGTACACTTGTGGTGCCCTGGATTCCAAAAGTTTATACCCATTAATCAGCAAAATGCAAATAGAAAGCTAAAAGATACGGGTGTAATGGTTGCATATTAGAAAGTGTTGATCAACACATGATCAATCAGGATACGGTATCTGTTTTTAGGTGGCTTCACAAGTCATCAAATATATAGACTAGGAGGCTATAGCAATGAACAATGCATACTTAAAATATCAAGTTAGCATACCAGTCAATGCAAATTCTATGCACAGGTATGACATTTGGTTTCATTGCTGCATCTCCTGTAACTAAGTTTCCATTTGCATAATGCAGCATTGGTCCAGTAGCCTACAAAGATTCACCATGAAGACCAGAAAACAGCTTCAACAATTAGCCCAGCAGCATATATAGCATGAGGATAACATAGTTTTCAATGAAAAGGGGGATACACTGCCAATGATAACATGCAGGAAATTGATGCACGTGAAATATTACCTCTGAGATTTTAGAGGATTGGCAAAATGAACAGATCCTTCCAGTTGGACACGAGTCAATTGTGGGCAATGGTGCACCAGGGTCCTTTCCAGGTTTAAAGTCCAGATTCTTCTGTCTCTTGAGATCCCTTGCAAGACCCTCAGTTTCAGAGGCTGAACTTTCGGACCTGAGCTGTCCCATTCTTTCTTTCAAATTTCCATTGCCTGTGCTTGCTCTCCTTAATGAAGAATTTTCCAATCTACCAGGAGGTAATGGCTGAAATGAAGAGTTTTTAGAATGAGAAACCATGTTGAAAGAGGATTGGACCTACCATTGATTTGACTGTATACAAACATAGTATGTCTCCTTACATGCTCACTGTCTTGATCACTTAAGTCATTATCTGAACCTTTGGTATCACAAAAGGGCGGGCTATCTGGTACTGATTGTGTCATTTGATTTACATCCATTTCCATAACTCCACACTCTTCACGGCCACCAAGTTCCATATGGGAAGATTGCATTCGATTGGGCTTCCCTCTCCCACGAGACAACTCGAGCTCCTCAGCTTTATCATGCACCACACTCTTGAATTTGAAATTCTTGCCAACCCCAACCTCATTTGAATTAGTTAAATTCCGAGGAAGCTTGCCAGCTTTTAAACTACTAGAAGTTGAATTAAGAATTGCTTGGCACGGCTCCAAAACCCTCCCATCACCTACATCAACAAATTTTAAAAAACAATATCAAACCAGCATCAAGCGATACATAGCATTTTTCTGCGATCAATTGGAAAAGCTCTCTGAAAACAAAGAAGCTTCACCAGAAGAACACGGCTGAAACAAACTAGCACAAAAAGTGGCATCCAAGCTTCTATATATTGCCACCACGTTTTCCACAAAGGGCACGTGCCTAACATCTGCCACCCACAATCATCACATAGGAAGTATAAGTTAGATGTCAGTCCAAAAAATAAAATTTCAAAACAAAAACATAGCTTAGACCACAAGATAAACTATTAAATAGAGAAATAAAGAGTAAACCCTCAATTTAGTCCTTCAAGTATTACCCTCTCTGCAAAATAGTCTTTATAAAGTAATGAAATTATAAAAGTAGTCTCTGAAATATTAAACACCCATCAATTTAGCCCCTATGTTGATATATACTAGTATTTTACTAACGTCTAAGGACAAATTTGAAGGATTTTTCAATAATTGAAGAACTATTTAGTATCATTTCTAATATTGGAGAGATCACTTAAATGATATGCAATATGTTTAGTTTAGGAACTATAGTAACACTTAAGGAAAAAAATTGATTTCTCATTCGAAAAATAAACTTTTTCTATGTGTGTTTGCATGCATGATCTGTCCCAAACCAGGATAAAAGAGGAAGATTGACGTCAAGGGTTGCGAACAGACCGTAAAAAATCAACTATTTTTATATGATGAATCTTTATGATTTTTTGATAGGACATACCCTTCATAATGGCACGTTACATCGGGTCCCAAGTGTAACGAAAAATGGGTTAAGGTCCTTGCCACAAGGCAAGGCACTACATCAGTCCCGGGATGTAGTGATAAGTGCACTAAGGTCCATGTCGAAAGGCAAGGCGTCAGGTCTTCACCCGAATTTGGTGACAAATAGGCTAGGGTCACAACACGTAAATGAGCAAACATGGCGGGCAAATACCGCCCAGGGGTTAAGGATGAAATTGGAAAGTTGTAACATAGGAACGTTAACGAATAAATTGAGGAAGTTAGCAAGTGTTTTTGCCAGAAGAAAAGTGAATATTGTGTGCTTGTAAGAAACTAAGTAGGTTGGAGAAAAGGCCAAGGAAGTAAAAGACACTGATTTCAAGTTGTGATATACAGGTACATCCAAGAGTCGAGATGAGATTGAAATTACGATTGATAGAAGTTTTAAAGACAAAGTCATGGACGTCAAAAGGAAAGACGACAGGATTATGATGATTAAGCTTGTAGTAGAGAATCTAATTTTAAATATCCTTAGTGTGTAGCACCACAAGTTAGACTACAATCAAATGAAAAGAATTAATTTTGGGAAGATTTTGAGGAGGTTTTGCGAGGGATATCTCGAGAGGAGAAGATTTTCCTAGGAAATCTAAATGATCATGTTGGTAAAAATAGTGAAAGTTTTAATAGAATTCATGGAGGTATTGACTATGAAACGAGAAATAAGACTAGAGAAAATGTCTTGAATGTTCCACTAGCCTATGATTTGATGCTAGCAAACACATTTTTTCGAAGAGGAAGTCTCATCTTATCACTTATCATAATGGTCAAAATTGTAGTCAAATTGATTTCTATATGACTAGAAGGGAAGATAGAAATTCTTGTATTGAGTGCAAGGTCTACCCTAGAGAATGTGTGACAACACAATATAAGTTGGTAGTTCTAAAGGTGCAATTCAACAAAATTCTTAATTTAAGGAGAAAGAAAACCTAAGGATAAGATGATGAAAGCTAAAGGAGGAAAAACAAATAAAGTTTAAGGAAAACATGTTGCGTTAAGGATTGTGAGAGTTTATTGGAAAAACTAATGAAATATGAAATAAGATAACTATGTGTGTTCAATATGTGGGAAGGAGGGTACCGGGTGAAAGCAAAAGAAACAAAATTTTTACAAAGAAAAAATGATGGTGGAATAAAGAGGTGTAAGAAGCTATTAAACAAAAGAAGGAATGTTTTAGATCTTTACATAAATGTCTCAATGATGAAAATTTGCAAAAAGTTAGAAAAGCGAGAAAAAATGCAAAGAAAGCAATGTGGAAAGCTAGAGGCAAGATTTTTTACGATTTGTATAAAAATCTTGAGCACAAGGATGGTGAAAAAGGTATTTACAAACTTGTTAAAATAAGGAATAAGAAGAGTATAGACCTCACCCAAGTTAGATGTATCAAAGATGAAAATAAAAAACTTTTGGTAAGGAGACTTTAAAGAGGATGAAGAATAATAAAGTTTTGAAACCCGATTATGTCCCTATTGAATTGTGGAGAAGCTTAGGTGATGTGACGATAAAATGATTGACCAATCTTTTCAATAAGATTTTTCAAACAAATAAGATGTCTGATACTTAGAGGAAAAGTATGCTTGTGTCTATTTACAAAAACAAGGAAGATATCTATAATTGTTCTAATTATAAAGACATCAAACTCATAAGCATACTATGAAGTTGTGGAAAAGAGTTATTGAACATTATTTAAGGAGAGAAACCAAGGTTTCCGTAAATCAATTTAAATTTATGTCAAGATGTACCATAAAAGCTATTTTCTTGATGCAATAATTAATGAAAAGATATTGGAAAAATAAGAAAAACTTATTTATACAAAAATGGATAAGGTAAAAAATGAAGATATTCGATAAAAGGTAGCAGTAGTTTCGATGTGTGAAAAGATGAAAAAACATAGATTGAGATGATTTGAACACTAGATGTTCTTGTTAGAGTAAAAGTTTGTTACCAAGAACTCGATACAAAGAAAGGTAGAAGTCAATCAAAACTCACTTGAGAAAAGGTAATTAAACAAAACCTAATAAAGTGAGATATAAATTGACGAATGATGTGTATTAAGACGAAGTAAAAGAGGAGGACTAAACCCATTAGTATGTTTATGTTTTAGTCGTTTCCTTTATTTTAATTTTTTTTTCATTTCTCCCTTCCTCCTTTCAATCTTTTTTTATTTTAGCTTATTTTTTCTTTCTTTTATCTTATTTTCCTTTTTTCTTTTCATCTCCCTTTTTCTTTATTTGTCTTATTTCTGATCTATCGTTGGGTCCATCTATCACCGAATCCAATTAACTTGGATTAAAAGTGCTAGTTGATTCGAAAAATAAAATAAAGCAAACTCGAGAAACACACCCGGGCACTCAAGCAAGGCTTAATAACAATTAATAAGTTACCTGTTTGAGCATACTTTGCCTTGCAAATAGCACATCCAGGCCCAGCGGTTATGCAATCAACCAAACATGAACTGCCAAACACAAAGTATCCAAATTTTGAATCACTTTCGTGAACCAAAAAAAAAAAAAAACGCGCAATAAGACTGCCTACGGAAAAGAATAAGAAGTAACGAACTTGCAGAACAAGTGGTTGCATGGAAGTAACACCGGCCTCTTGAACAAACTCAAACTGCAAGATCAGGCACAAGCAGGAAGTTTATTCAAACAAAAAAAAAAAAAATCCAACTGCAAAGGCTATGAAAGCGAAATAGAGAGTTTAAATTAAAGAGAGGCAGTGGAAATTGACGAACCAGAGAGGGCACTTGAGTTCGAGAGCGAGTTTCTGGAAGTGGAGCATCCATGGATTCAACAGTTTAGTTTTACTTCCAGAATCATCCATTTTTGGGTTTGGAGAAAGAAAGGAAGGGTGGTGATGTAAGAGTAAGAGACTTAGATTTTATTTGGTTTTTATGGGGAGGCGGTCTTTTCAGAAATGATGTATTGTGATGGAAACGTGGACGGCTGAGATTTGTTGACTGTGAAGAAGGGCGCGGTCACGGTTTTGATTGGCGCCCAGCTACGACGACGTTTTCGTTTCTAGCGCGAGCGCCACTTTTCGTTTTCGCTCTCTTTAAGTTTTTGTTTTCGGTTTCCACCACTTCCCCCTCCTCCTTCTTTATTACACGTGGGAAAGTAAAGATTTTTCCACCGTGGGAAAGTAAAGATTTCTCCCAGCGTGCGAAAGTAAATGTGTACCGTTAATCATTTCAGTTTTAGATTTACGGTTTAGATATTTTCTTCAGTTTTCTTTTTTCTCTTTTTTTTTTTTCCTTCTTTCCGGCATTAAAAATCAAACCCACGCCACCACTGCACCTCCGTCAATCCTTTGCGACCACCACACCTCTGTCAAATTCACGCCACCACTACACCTCCGTCAATCCTTTGCAACCACCAAACCTGTCAAACCCGCACCACAAGGCGGTGGCTCTGCCGCCACTGTTGCGATGGTCTAATCGTTGCGGTTAAACGGAGGCTTTCTCCGACAACGGCGTTCAGATTTGGCAGCTTCCGGCGGTGATAAAGCGCTCCGTGAACCGCCCTCGCTCCTCCGTCGCTGCAATTGTTGCTTTGGAACGTGCCGTCGACTCGAGTCTGGAGACAACAAGGCTCAAGCGCTATCGTCTGTGCCCTCTGATTTCATAGTGGTAATTGTGAATTTCTGTTTTTGGTTTTTGTATTAATTTATCAGATCTGAAAAAAATTGAATATTATCTTCATAGCTCTATATCTGTATTGGATTATTTGTTCTATGCTGGGTCCTTTGTTGTTTGTTGTTTTCTTGCAGGCCATGGAAAAGCAATGGTTCTATCAATGATAAAGTGGGGTTTGTGATTGACAGAGGGATGATGGAGGATAGGAGATTGGGCAGCAGTCGGAGAAACGGGGATAACCATGGACAAATTGGAAAAGAGAAACAAAAAAGAGATAAAATAAATAAATATATTAACCATTAATTTCAAACCATCACATCTAAAACGGTCCTAATCTACATTAGCACGGTGGAAAAAATCTTAAGTTTCCTTCCATAAAATTCGTCTGATTTGGGGATGATATTCAAATTATGCAATACATCTATTAGTGCAGTACTATGCTATCTACTATCTATTATTATTTATAAGAAAAGAAAACCCTTACTATGATACATTATTTATAAGAAAAGAGAACCCTAACTATGATACATGTCACTCTCAACATAATTACAATTCAATTTTTTTTTTAAGTTTGAAATCTTATAAAATCAATTTTACTTATAAATTATATAAAAATAATTTTATAAATAAATATGTTGTTGAATAATATTTATATTATGTAATTGAAATTTTTATATTGAAAATTAATCTAAATTTTACTTAATCTCGCAATTAAATTGATAGAATTTGGTATTGATAAATTTGAAATCTAAATAAGGTTAGGATGACATATTCGTTATCTTGATTTGACATCAATCCAACATAAGATTCTGATTCTATGTTGAATGTTAAACAATTATTTACGGGAAATTTGAAATCAGTGCCATTTAAAGGAAATAGTCGATTATGCCCTAATACTACAACTGATAACATCATTTGGTTGACTTTTCAAGTATGTGCTTTTAAAGGAAAATAAGGAAAGTTTTGACTACAAAAATAAAGGCAATTTTATTGAGCTATTAAAGCTTTGAGTAACTTACAATCACAAAGTTGCTAGTATTGTGCTGGAAAATGCTCCACAAAATACGATATAAACATCTAAAATTTAAAAGGAGATTTTGCAAATCATTGTTAGCAAAATACTAAATGTTAATAGAAATTTTTTTTGCCAATACCAAATTTTGCATTTTAGTTGATGAAGCTCGAGAAGAGTTAGAGAGAAAGCAGCTGGTTATTATTTTGAGATTTGTCAATGATAATAGTTTATTGGAAAGCGTTTTTTTTCGTATTTTAGATGTCAAAAATACCATGACAATAATTCTTTAAAAAATTTATTCCTTCCATTTTATTGGGGCGGTGTCCGCCCACTAATGTAAAGATTGGTCGGGGAAGAGACAAAAGATAATTTCTTTTTGATTGAGTTCCAGATAGTCACAATTTCCCCCCCCTTATTTTAACACTTCCGCTCATCTGTATTAATTTTTGTTACTAAAATACTCTTATTTATTTTAATTTATGATTAAAATAAAATGATATTTTGAATTATCATTTTCTCTCTCTTAATTGGAGAAGATGAATAAGCTCCCATTGATGTTAAGGATACATTTTAAAAAATTATTACAATTAAAAACAAATTTCATGTTAATACTTAAGTTAATTTATTTTTTAATAAATATAATTTAATCTGTCTTATAAATAAAGATGAAGGGAGAATGTTTTAATTTTTTTGTCTGGTTCTTCATGTTAAAAATATTAAAAGACAAGGTTAAGATGGTGCTAGTAATGTGTGGTGAATGGAATGAGTTACAGATTTATTTCTCAATAAATGTTCTTATGCTTATTATGCTCATTGCACAATTATAAATTGCAATTGACTTTGGTTACATAGTTTAGAGAAACTAAGCATGCTCATTAATTCTTCTCAAGTTTGACACTTATCATAATTATTGTTAGTTTTTCTAAGATACATGGTGATCTTCAAGAAACTCAAATTATGGAAATTCAAATTATGATTTCCAATAATGAAATCTAGATTAAAAAAAAGAAGATAAAAAATGATACATTGCAAAGAGTTGAAGATACTTGATAGGTATTTATTTTCACTTAATATGACGATTGTTAAGAATGTATATAACAACGTGCATTGTTCTCGATAATAGTTATAAAGGATAAGCAAATTTCATTAAAAGGATGATGCAGGGCCAATATACTTAACATTAATTTAATTTGAATTTATTTTCATATTGTACTTCATAAAACAATAATGGAAATAACAAATATATTGTGAAGTTTTGCAACAATAGTCTCAATATATGTAAACATCTTCTCCAACTGCAAAATTATTACTTCAAAAATTAAGGATTCGTTCTGGTGAGAGAGAAAATGAGAGGAAAGAAGATAGAGAGAAAAAAAATATGATTAACAAAATATTTTCTTTTATTTGTTTTGGAGAAAAAAATGAAAGAAAAAATTATTTTTCAGATATAAAAATTTAAATTTTTCCTTCTTCCATTTTTTTTCAATTCGAATTTTAAAATTTTTGTTCCTTTCCTATTTTCCTTCTATCCAACCAAACATAACATAAAAGATAACAATGAGGAGTCATTACTTGAGAATGCCACAACTTTTTGTGCTAATAATGTTATTGATATTCCTTCTTTGAGTAATCAACATTTATAAGCTCCAGGTAAGCCTCATCATGAAGATGGTGACATTTTTTTCAACCATGGAGCATCATTTAAAATATGACATATTTACTGTTATCATATACTCTCAATTACAAGAGTTGAATAACAAGTTTGTGATCAAAACTTGGAATTATTCATTCTTAGCTCAACTTTAAATCTTAGTTGTAAAATGTTATCCAAAGAATTTAATTAATCAATAGAAGGTTTACTTAAAGATTCAATACGAGTTTGATATTTTAAAACATCATAAATTTCAAAACGTTTCAACATTTTTTGGAGTTAAATAGAGCATTGTCATTTAAAAAAATTAAAAAAAATCATTTGATTGATGGAGTAATTTATCTTGTGCTAGTCAGGAAGCTTGTGATAATAAAGTGGAACTTGGTTTTATTGTATATACTTTGGCTATTTATACTGAAAAAACTATAAAAAAACATTCACCACAAAATAATTTATGAATGAATTTTATCAAATCACAAACATAAAATATAATAAATTTATTAACTTTTATTATAATTATCTTAAAAATTATATCAATAATTATTTATGATTAAATAATAATATAAAATTATTTTATAATGTGTCATACCCATTAAACTCTTTCTTAAAAAAGTGCATCACTAAGCATATGTGTGTGTGGTGGAACCCATAAATGATAGTAAAAATTACACATAAGCGGTTGATTTAATGGTTAAAGTCAAAGATACTTTTAAGTGAACTGCTTGTACTTTGTACAAATCAAAGGAAGTGGAACTAGCTGACTGAGAATTCCTGTTGTCTAACACGACGGAGCCTGGTAAACACGCAAATTGACAATTGCGGAAGAGGAAAAAAATCTAACCCAAGCACATATGAGATGAGTGGTAAGTGGTCCTTAACTGCAATAGAATGTTTGCCCCAAATCCACCTTTCCCAAGCCTCCACCTTGCACTACCCATGTCCAATACACATCGTTTATGCATAAACTTCTAAGAAGTTGCCCAGTGTCTTCCATCTTTCCTCGTCTTTGACCAGTGCCTTCGTTTTTCCCTTTCTAGAACAAGAACAAAATAATAATATTACATTTATAGTCTTTACAAATAATGACTGAGGAATTGGTCTAATGAATAGATTACTGTTTTTCATAACTGAAATATATGAAATTAGAGAAATTTCAAATAAGTTCATGAAACTAAAGTTTATAATTTTTTTAATTGTTTCGTTTGTAAATTTAATTATTGTCATTTTTCTTTTATTAAATGTGATATTAGTATGAAGTAGTTTTTTGTTGGATAAGTTTCTGTTCAATGCTTGACCCAATCATCAGGTGCTGGAAAGGGGAAAGTTTGACTTGGGTCCAATTCTTGAGGGTGTTGACCTCGGCCCATTCCATGTTTAGGAAACAGAAATCCCTAAACTTAATTCTTCGATATAAATACAACATTTATAGATGGAAGATGGTGACTGAGTTGCAGATATTGAGAGCACATTGAAGAGTGAGCTTCCTGTGAGAGTCTCCGAGAGGTTGAGAGCAACCCTTGTAGAGAAAGAGAGTTCCCTCCATTGTTGGTGAGGTTGAGCGTGACTCTAGCTGGAGGCTGTTGAGTGTTTATAACCATTATTATTGATATAGTGGATTGTTTCTGGACAAGGTCCCGTGAGTTTTTCTCTTGGAGGTTTTATCCCATGTTAAGCTGTATTGTGTTGTTTTCTCTCCTACCCTTTTTCGTTTTGTTTATTCACATTTCTGCACATTCTTTCTGTTTGATTGTTTGAGAGGGTTGAGTTTCTGAGACTCCCTCTCTTGATGGGAAGAGGCAAGCGCACCCCATATACCACAACATTTTCTACTAATCCTAAATTATTTTATTAATAGATATAAATCGATATAACTGTTTTAATTATTAGTAGTTAAATTATAAGTTAATACTATAATTTAAATTACAATTTCCTTTTTTAATTTTGGACCAATAGACAAATTACACATTTTAAAAAATTTGTCTAAGTTTAAATACTATTGTAAAAACTCTGTACACTTTTAGATACTAATGGTAATTTGCTCTTTTTGGTAATCTTTTAAAAACCTTTGGGGGAAAAAATGGTAAAAGTTCGAAGAGGCACGTCAGCCGGTATACAACTCGATTCCGGAAAAAAGGTCAAAACCCATTTCCGATTGGAATTTTCATTTATTCGCAACACTCCCCAACTACCAGATGGTCAGAGTCACGGTTTTTTCATTCTTCCCTCCATCCTTCTCCCTCACAATGGCGAAAAAACCGTTACTCTGCTCGCTCGTCCTACTCGCCGTGCTCGCCGGAGCCACCTCCGACGACGGTGCCGAGCTCGACTACTCGAAGCTCTCCGGCATTATAATTCCCGGTTTCGCGTCCACTCAGCTCCGAGCATGGTCCATTCTCGACTGTCCTTACTCTCCGCTCGATTTCAACCCTCTCGACTTGGTCTGGCTCGACACAACCAAAGTACGTTGTAATCTCTCTCACTCTCGCTTCGTTTTTCTTACGTCGTTTTGGATTCTACTGCATGAGGATCAAACCTTGCTTTTTCTGGAAAAAAAAGAATTAAAATCACGAGAGATTTTTCTTTCTCGCCGATCGATGATTTTGATTCTTAGTAATTGTGACTGTCGTATCAATTTGTATCAATTCTATACGTGTGTTTATAGTGACTACGACGTAGAACTAGAAGAATGAGTCTGAGAGAACATCGACATATAAGAGTTTGTGCATTTGCTCTGCTTGGAACGTAGTTTTAGCACGGAAATGATCCACGCACTCATGCTAGTACACCTAAAAATAGAAAGAAAGAGATAGAAAAGAGATAAGTATAGGAAGGAATCAATGATAGGGAATGTGATGTGACAAAGGGAGGCATAGAGAGAAAAGATGACCGTCAATGAGGTGTTTGTACTATTGACGTGTCCATATATGATTACCTTCTTAGCACCGTTGTCCACTGTGTATGATTTTTTTTTTTGGATAGGCAAATGTTAATGGTTAATTTGTTGTTTTTTTTTTTAGTGGGGGACTCGAACCTCCCTCCTTTCTCCCTTCACCATCTAGCCAACCTTATATCTCCTGCTGTGTATGAAATTAGCTCTAATGAGCTGCGATTTAAAGAGTTAAGAGTAGGTATGTGAGAAACTGAGAATTAATGTTTTGCAGCTTCTTTCTGCTGTCAATTGCTGGCTTAAGTGCATGGTGTTGGATCCTTACAACCAGACAGATCATCCTGATTGCAAGTCCCGTCCTGATAGTGGTCTTTCTGGTATTACAGAACTTGATCCGGGTTATATAACAGGTGTGTTTCTTTAAGCCGTGTCAATTTGTCAAATATGATTTTGTCCTGTATTTGCTGTAGTTTTTGTACTTTATGGTTTGTTGATGTATCATGTACATGTTTAAATGGCAGGACCTCTGTCATCAGTTTGGAAAGAATGGATTAAGTGGTGTATTGAATTTGGCATAGAAGCTAATGCAATAATTGCTGTTCCATATGATTGGAGATTGTCGCCCTCCAAGCTTGAAGAGCGGGACCTTTACTTTCATAAGCTAAAGTATGTCTCTAGATCTTTGCGTCATACTTGCTGTAAGCTAGGCTGTATTCCCTGCAGTGATTTGGATAAAGTGCTTGCTAGATACAACATTGTTTGCATTTGTCTGATTTGTATGTTTTGTTTAGGGCTCAATTTGTTTCTATTATCTAATTAACTTGTCAGGGCTCAAAAGTTTTCGTAAATGTGTACATGATACTATGGTAGTGATATTCTTTCTGCGTTGTCTTTAAAATTGTATGTTTGCATCTATGTATGTCAAACCTTGGCACCTGGTCATTCTAATAATCCATATATACACAGCACATTGGTAGGTTTACTCATACAAATTTGAATGATCTAGTATGATATTTTGATAAATATTGGTTAACTACAAAAGGGTTGAATTCTAATAGTACTTGTACACCTGATTGCGAATGCACCTTTTAGAAAAATGTGAGTTATCTATTTATTCTGCTCAAAAAGTCAGGTGATTAGATGAAATTGTTTTGTTAGTTACCTTGACGGTGTTTACATAAAATTGTATTTCTCTTTGCAGAGTAACATTTGAAACTGCTTACAAACTTCGTGGTGGCCCCTCTTTAGTTTTTGCCCATTCATTGGGTAATCATGTTTTCCGTTATTTCTTGGAGTGGTTGAAGCTAGAGATTGCACCAAAACATTATATCCAGTGGCTGGATCAACATATTCATGCCTATTTTGCTGTTGGTATGATTGACTTACGTACATTTGTTACCCCTTTGGGGATATTACTGATATGAATGAATTGATATTCTGATTTTCCTTCTTTGATTGGTTGTCTCAGGAGCTCCCCTTCTTGGTGCAATGGAAACCATTGAAGCAACACTTACTGGATTCACATTTGGTCTTCCTATATCTGAGGTTACCTTTTAATTTTTACAACTTCTCTTTTCTTTTGCATAGCTGACCTCACCTATCGGGATAAAACTTTTATTGTTTTTGTTGTTGTTGTCTCTTTCCTTTGGCACTTGCTTTTTTGTTTGTTAATTTATCTAGGCTAATGCTTGTCCAATATTATATGTCTGTTATTCATTCTGGTATTGCCAAATTTCCATAGCCCCTTTTCTGGCTTTCAATATTTCTGATACCCTCTTCTTGGGCAGAGTCTGAACTATAATATAACTAGCACAAAGGGTAAATTGTATAAAGTTTTTTCATTATATTGCTTGGCGTAAGCTTGCTTGGGAATGGTCTATGTATATTTATAAATACAGAAGAGTAAAGTTATTTGATTTATATGAATAGTTGACTAAAACAACACTAGCACTAAATACATTCACACAGTGGTTTTTAGGATGAAATTTCTAGTGTAATGCTGTATCTGCTTTATGTTTTGTGCTTCACTTGTCCAACATGCAGTTGTAATAGCTGGTGCTAAGTAGGACTGTAAATTTGGAAGAAAGAAAGAATGTCTAACAAGACCAGATATCTAAATCAAGAGGATGTTAATCCACAATTACCTGATCTCTTAAATCTTAATGGTTATAGCACCCACTTACAGATTTTGTTTGTGACTTTAATATATCTCTCATTATGCTTTTGTCTTAGCTGTTATAGCACCCACTTGGGAGCTTTGCAATATCCCATATCTTTAACTTTGGCATCCTGCCGTTGCTTGCACACTTCATCTGCTTATAATCTAACAGCGTTAAAGAATTTCCTTGTCCATCATTATTCATTATTTAGTGGTCTTTTCTTTACTCTATTATCTGATTGCAACATATAAATTCGTTAATTTTCATATGTTTTACCTATTGTCATGCTTCTAAATTTTCATCTACATGATGGCAACATGACATGGGATAGATTTGGAAAGTGATCTACACTTGCATTTGAAATGGGCTTAGTGTGCGTTTGGATGAACATTGATAAAATTGATTTTGATTAAAATTTATTTCAAAGTGATATAATTTATGTTTGAATGTTTTTATTATAAAAGCAAGTTAGCAACAAAATCTAAAAAAATTTATCCAACACAAAAGCTACCAAAATTTGCTTCAACTCAGAATCAATTTTGGACCCAAAATCAAATTTTCAACGTGAAGCCAAACATGTAAAAATTGACCGAAATTTTTTTCAATTAAGTAATTCTGTACTGTTGAGCTACTTCTTTTGCTGGAATCCCATATGCTTCCAAGTCCTTTCTTGCTTGTCTCAAATTCAAAACTCTTTTAACACCAAATTGCTTATAGAAAATCTTTAAGATGACATGAAACCTTCAACAATTGGCTATCATGCATGCATATTAAAGAATACTTCTTGTAAATATATTTGATATTATTAGGTTAGAAAAATATCTCGTACTTTTTATATTATTAGGTAGTCACTTGCATCTAGTTGATAGAATCCTCCAATATTTGAAGGCAAGTACAGGAAGAGGACTCTTATTCAGAAGAGAAGGTGCACTATTCATGGAAGTGTATATAGATGCAAACTATGCCGGGTTAAAAACAAAATGTAGCTGTTCAGTCTAGCGTAGAAGCATAGTTTTGAGCTATGACATGTTGTATCATGAGGTGTAATGGATGAAGATCATTCTTGATGACCTCAAGATAAAGTATGAAGACCCTATGAGGCTTTTTTGTGATAATAATCAGCTATTAGTATTGCCCACAACCCTGTACAGCAAGATAGAACCAAGCATATAGAGATTCACAAACACTTCATCAAAGAGAAGTTGGACAATAGTCTTATAGCCATAGCCTACATCCTTTTGGGGCAATGGGGCTCCAATTGGCAGATGTATTCACCAAGGGACTCCTTACATTGAAATTTCAAAACTTACTAGCAAGTTTGGAATGATTGATATCCATTTACCAACTTGAGGGGAAGTGTAGTAAATTTCTTTGATATTATTAGAATGATAAATATCTTGTATCTTTGATTATTTTCCTTCTTTTCTTTTTATGTTGGTATCCCTATTTCCTTCTTTCCTTTGATTATTTAGCCTATAAAAGGGGATTAGAACTAGTCTTCAAATACACAGAAATATATCCAGTTCTTCTTCCGAACATCTGGCTGGATATTCCATATAAATTAGCAGCTTGAGTTCTTAGCTCTGCATCATGATTGTCAGGAAGTGATTGAAGTTACACCGTGTTGTTCTATCACTGTCTGAACCTATTTGTTTATCAACTCCTAGATAAATATCAAACTGCTATCGATTAATAGATGGATTTATTTTGACAGATGTCTCATGTTTACTATTTCATATGCAGTTTTATTCTTGTCTTAATGCATGCTTATCATAATTTTTTTAAGGTATCAGGGAACAGCTCGGATGATGTTCAACTCCTTTGGTTCATCATTATGGATGATGCCTTTTTCCAAGTACTGTAGAACAGATAATAAATATTGGAAGCATTTTTCTGGGGGAAGGCATGTGGGTCCACAAACATATCAGTGTGATGAGCAGGAGTTTAAGACAAACTTATCTGGGTGGCCAACAAAAATAATCAACATTGAAATTCCCTCAACTCATGGTAAGATTGATTATTCTTTTACTTTGCTAATGGGCAATCAAGTTATGGTGCTTTTGGTCCCCAACTGCCTAATTGTAATGTCTGTTTTTAGCATTTGGTGCATATCCTTCATTCTCAGAAATACCTGAGGTCAACTTGTCCAGCATGGAGTGCGGACTACCTACTCAATTATCTTTCTCAGCTCGGGAAATATCAGATGGCACCTTTTTCAAGGCAATTGAAGATTATGACCCAGACAGCAAGAGGCTCTTGTACCTGTTAGAGAAGTTAGTGTTATCTCATTAATCATTAAAATATATTTTGCTAGAATATTTTGATCATTTTATATGAAAATCCAAAAATTGAGACTTCTGAAGCTTCATTTTTTTGGAGGGGTGCTGCTAAGAATGGCCATCCAATTACAATGTCAAAAGGGAATCATCTGACTGAAAATATGTTCTTACTGTAGGATTGTTTTGAATATGAAACTTAAGCTCTTCTTCCCCAAAGTAAAATTTAAATTTATTTATAAATATTGTTACACTTTTGAGCTTTAATAAGGTTCTTTCATTTACAAGGAATTATGATTATGAATAAAAACATATCTTCTCTAATATCTATTGCACAAGCTGTCCTGAACTGTTGGTTTTTACTATGTTTTATTGCTAATAGTGAGTTTTCATTTCTATTCTTATTTACTTTTTTTTGGATATTCTTTTACTTACTATTAAGCATGTTTATATTGTTACTTGTAGTTCTACACTACTACTATTGAACAGGCATATGCTTGAATGCTTTAATGTTTCAGAACATATCTTGGCGATCCTGTTCTTAATCCCCTTACACCTTGGGACCGGCCACCAATAAAAAATGTATTCTGCATTTATGGGACTGATTCAAAGACAAAGGTATAGTTTCTCTCTACAAAATGGCTGTTATTTCTAGTGTCTAGCTTAATTGCAAATACAAAAGAATTTTATTTAAATGAAGGCTGGTTTACACACAGACATAAAGGGTAAAGGGTTTTGCCAGATCGCTTGTGAAGGGCTCATTCAAAGAATTTCATTTGTCTTAAATATGTTTTTAGTCCCTCAATTTTGGGGTGTGTTTGTTTTCATCCTCCGAATTAAAAATTGATCTTTTTAGTCCTATAATTTGAAAAAATGCTTGCTTTAGGCCCTCTGTCCAAATGCCCTTGTGCCCAAACATCGTCAGAATGAATACGTTGAAAGGAAAACATACATGTGGTAGGATGTTTAATAATAAGAACGCAAAATCAAAGTTGGTTGCCGTGTAATGTAACTATGTAAGCGACTTGTAATCCATTAGCTATATAAGCAAAGTTTTAAAAAACGTTTGGACAGAGGGACTAATTTTTTATTTTTAATAAATTACAGGAACGAAATATCAATTTTAAGTTTTAGAGACTAAAATCATATTAAAGCGATTTTATTATATGAATTTAATATAAATGCACTAACAATCTAAGGAGTATTTACATTTTCATTCAATCACAAATTGTCATGTATGATAAGTTTGTTGACTTTTACAATAATTACCTTAAAACTCATACCTAACATAGTTTTTGATTTGTTGATAAAGTAAATTTACACGGACAGTGACAATACATAAAAATTAAACTCTATATATATTGTTGTAGTTTGTTTGAGTTGTGAACTCCATCACACTCGTGTTTTAGTTATCATATTTGACATTGCTATTTTAATTTTATTTTTGAAAAAAGTAACAAATATTGGCCCAGTATGTATGATGCACCTGCATACAAATAGTGTGCTTTATTTGTTTTTGAAAGCTGTAAAGTTCACCAATCTTTAGTTCTATGAAATATCTACATTTGCTGAAGTCACATCACAAGTACCAGTAGATTTTGTGATTTGATCATTTTATACACCTCATCATGTTTATTTTATACCCTTTACATTATTTCTTTCCCTCATTTTGGTTTAGCTGTGTTCAGAAGCGACCACATGTAGGAGGAATATACAACAAAGAAGCTTTTGATAGAGTGGGAATGAATTAATAAAAAAAAGATTAATCTGGTCTCTCCATACCTTTAATATTTTAAGTTCTATTGAAAATTCAAAACATTCAATGCTTTGAATTCTGGTCTTTCACATTCTAGACAGACTTTTTATCTGTGATATATTCTGGTATTTGCTTCTTTGTGCTTATTGTTTGAATATTGGATACTTTCTAGTGGGAAGGGGTAACAATGGTATACTGACACCTTAATATCTTGCAGTTCTCACAGCTAAAATTATGTCTTATTCAACTATAAATTATGTCAATTGTTGGGTATGACTCATACTTCGTCTTCTGAAGATAAGTCGCTCGGTGCTCGCAGACGAGGGCCCGAGGGAGCCGTCCCGTCGGAGGTGTAGGGGGCAGAGCCCCCAGAGCTTTTCGTGGCCTAGTACTGTTGTGGGCCTGAGGTTTGTTATTCGTAGTTTGGGCTTGGGGCCTATGAATAGCTACAGTGCTTAGGGTTTCTAAGTTTATATATTTTCTTGTAATCTGAGTATATTGTAACGAGTGTGAGGAGAATATAGAGAAAAGCTGGACATATCCCACATTGGATGAACCAGAGTAAACATTGTGTGTTATTTTTCTTCCCTTTCTCTCTTTTTGTTTTCTCGATTGTTGTGTGATTACTTGATACCAACATCAATTGTCAAAATCTTTGTTTATTAATAATTTTTCCCGATTGTCAACATTTACCTGTATCCTGAAATTCATTATTTATACAGTAAATCTTTGGGGAATCTGTTGATCAGAAATAGTGTTATTGTGAATGATAATTCTGGCATCTTGACTTAAAAAATAGGTTGGTTACTACTATGCTCCTAGCGGCAAGCCTTACCCTGATAACTGGATCATTACGGATGTCGTTTATGAGTTTGAAGGATCTCTAATCTCAAGGTAACTGTCAGATCTTTCAGCCTTTATACATTTTCTGAATATTCAATTGTTAAAGTGTTTTAGTCTCAACTGTCAGGTCAGGGAATCTGGTTGAAGGGAACCCTGGAGCAATAAGTGGCGATGAGACGGTAAACTTAGTTTATGTTTCCTTTACTGTGGTTGTTGATTATATAGGAATGCATAATATATTTATCGACCATTTTTCCTACTTTTGTACTTCCACTGTTTTTGGAGTTGCGAGCATTACATCTACATTCAACAATTGGACTACAATAAAATCAATTTTTTACAGGTGCCATATCTCTCCCTTTCCTGGTGCAAAAACTGGCTTGGACCGAAAGTGAACATAACAAAAGCTCCACAGGTATTTTGGTCTAAAGATGGTGTGTGAGTAGTGAGTGTTTAATTAAGACATTAAGTGTGATTATTTTTTTTTTCAGTAATGATTTTGGGATTTAAGTTAAATACATTTGCAAACCTGTGGTATTAAATTAAATTATCAGTTTGCTGGTGTACAATATTGAATTATTGCTGCGTGTCTTTATTTAGACAGATAGGTGTGTTGTAAAGCCATAACCACATAAGAAGTCTTTGCTGAAAATGAATGATATTGATAAGGAGAACATGGAATTTGTTTTACTCCAAGGAGACCATGGTTTTGTTTTTTTATTCCCCCCTATCCACTTTTCTATTGTTTGTATTTTGTAATTGTATGTGTCACATCAGATTCCAATTTAACTTTTTTGCATGCATACTAATATTTGTATCACAATCTTTATATTTTTCTTTGATTGGACTTTTCAGTCAGAGCATGATGGTTCAGATGTACAGAGTAAATTGAATGTGGAACATCACCATGAAGAAGATATCGTTCCAAACATGACAAGATCACCAAGGGTGAAGTACATAACATATTATGAAGATTCTGAAAGTCTTCCTGGAAAGAGGACAGCAGTTTGGGAGCTTGATAAAGGTGCATGGCTTGTCCTTGAAGCTTTCAGAGACTAACTGATGATTTTATTTATGACTAAAATAACGGCAACTAGATTATGAATTTGTCATGATTCATGCCTATGTAGGCTGTTAATTCAGTGTGGATGAGTATCTTGTCAATTTTCTGACTGGATTTAAAAGTCAATGGTCACAAAATTAACACTTAAAGAATTCATTCACTTAGCAAAAGAAAACCCAGGGAAAAGATTTGGTTAAATGTATTTATTAACCCAGGAAAGGGTTATTTACCTGCATGTGTAATTATTTATTAATTTCATGATAAACTATAAAGAAAACCCTTAATTTGATCCTCCAAATTTGTAAGTGTTACTTCATCAGTCCTTAAAAAATTTAGTCATCAAATTAGTCCCTCAGAAATTTAAAATTGTCACCATATTAGCCCTTTAAACATTTAGTCACCAAATTAGTTTCTCAAAGATCTAAAGTATCACTATATTGATCCTTTATAAAGGATTAAAGCGGTGAAAAAAATCATTGAGTTTAATTTGATGGCAAATTATATCTTTGAGGGAGATCTAAAATGTCACCTTTTTGGTTCTTATGGAGGAACAAAATGGTGATAAAAAGAATCTTTTGAGGAACTGATTTGATGATAAATTAAATCTTTGAGGGATTAATTTTGCGTCAAAATCTTTGGAGGACTTAAGTGGCGGCAGAAAGAATCTTTAGGGGACTAATTCGGTGACCAACATTTTTGAAGGAGTAATGTGGTAATACATAATTATGAAAGATCAAATTGAGGGTTTTCTCTAAAGTATAAATTTGTTTTATTGATTAGTGAGTGCTACTTTTAATGGATGAGCAAAAAGTATGGTCTCAATATCTGCAAGCCTACAAGGATACATACAAGTAAACTGACAATATTCTTGTAGCAAATCACAGGAATATCGTTAGATCACCAGTGCTAATGAGGGAATTATGGCTTGAGATGTGGCATGATATCCATCCTGATGCAAAATCAAAGTTTGTAAAAAAAGGTACTTAGCACATTTATGAACAATTTTAAAATAGTTCAGCTTAGAATCTCCAATTACTTTATGACTTTGTTCCATTACAGCTAAGCGTGGTCCTTTAAGAGATGAGGACTGTTATTGGGATTATGGGAAAGCTCGTTGTGCATGGCCTGAGTACTGTGAATATAGGTTATTTTCTGTCTCCTATATTTAAGGTTTGATTTATTTATTTGGGAGGATTATGATTTTGGAAATCTCAGCACACATTTCCAATTGAGGAAGAATTAACCAGTTCAGAAATAATGAGAATTTCATGTTCACAAGATGGTTACTGGTTAAGTTAGCTGAATTACAGAATTAATCATAAACCCCAACATTTTTGTATAACAAAACTTCGTAAGTTGGAAACATTTTATCCTTTTACTTTTTTTTTCTTTTTAATTCTTTTAATATGTCAGCTGTATCATAACTATAATGCAGGTATGTTTTTGGCGATGTTCACTTGGGACAAAGCTGCAGGTTGAGATATACTACAGCCGAATTGTTGTCGCATTATTTGTAAATAATAAGGTACTTCTACAATGTTCTTTATTGTTGTTCTCCTTTATTTGGCTTGAATGTGGCCTATAATATGATTTTGAGTAGGGTAGACTTGAGAATAAGTTAGTTAAAATTGCTCAATTGTCATTATTCTCAGATTACTCATTCAATCTTTTGGTTATCATTTTCTCCTTTAAAGTCATTCTCTTGACTAATCTGACTTGCTATTGGAAGTGATTTGCATAAGTAATAGACTTAATGTGCACAACTGCATATTTTGCTTCTTCAATAACTTCTTATCACTGTTACACAACTTGAGCTATATTTACACAATCTGCTGAAGTTCTTAAATTTAATTGTATCTTTTTGGGATTGTGATGGGGACATCTTGTGCTTCCACACAGCCACCATTAATAATACTTTTATTTGCTTCTTCTAAAAAAAGAAACTCAAAATCTTAGATAGAAGGCACATAAACCAGTGGGTGCAAGGGAAAAATAGAACATAAAAAGGCAGTAGCTCATAGTGTGTGTGTGTGTATATATATATAGAGAGAGAGGACATATCATATGACAATGATCATCTTATGTGAGAATAAGAATGACTAATTTCAACTGTTAAATTAAAATGAAAGGTCAAAATTAAAACATTTTAAATTTAAATTAAAACTTCATTTAACAATAAAATCTCTATAAGATTTACCAAATAGAAAATAAATATTCTCACATAAGATGATCATTCTTACCAAATAATTATAAGAACAATAACAATAAAATAATATTTTTCGTGTGAAACTTGTAATGGAACATCAAGTTATTTTCCTATCTCTATATACTTTTAGATACCTAGGATCAATTTTGCAAAAAAAGGTGGAGAGATTGATAAGGATGTAAATTATAGAATCAGAGTAGGGTAGATGAAATGACGGAGTGCATCTAGGTTGTTGTGTGAACGCAAAATTCCCCTTAAGCTAAAAGGAAAATTCTATAGAACAACTGTAAGACCTACAATGTTACATGGAGTTGAATGTTGGCCAGCACATAGACAATATGAGCATAAAATATGGGTAGCATAAATGAGGATATTAAGGTGAATTTATGGTTATACGAAGATGAATAAGATAAGAAATAAAGATATTTGACAGAAGGTAGTAGTAGTACCGATGAGTGAAAAGATGAGGGAACATAGATTGAGGTGGTTTGGGCACATAATGAAACTGCCCTTGGATGTTCCATTAAGAACAAATGTTTGTTACCAAGAGCTCAACACAAAGAGAGGTAGAGGTAGACCGAAACTTACTTGAGGAAAGGTAGTTAAACAAAACTTAATGGAATGTGATATAAATTAACGGAGACCTGTTATTATCTCTATGTTCTAGATGATATCTTTTTAGTCTTTTTCCTCTTCATCCCTCCCTCTTTTCCCCTTCTTTGCTTTTACTTTTTTTTCAACCTTCTCGTATCTATCATTGGGTTCATCTACCATCGACCCTAATTAGTTTGGATTAAAGGTACTGTTGATGTTGATGTTGCTCGCATTATGAAGAAACGTATGTTGGTAAAAGGTAATATATATTGTTCTCAGGAATGTCAAGAATCTTGCTTTCTATTCTTATCTGACATTTCATATCTTCAGTCTGTAGTCATAATATTATTTGGAACTAAAATCGTATGCGTAGCTAATGGTGCCTTTTTTGTCTGTTTTTACTGTTATTTCAAACTTTCAGTTTTTTCACCCCAGGTGATATGATTACCTTCTGGCTATTTTTTTTACTGGATGCTCGCTACATATGAATTCCAGAATTCCTCCTTCATACAACCATGACTTTTGGAGTTTGGCCATTCTCTGACATTGTATAATTGTGGGGGCACTGTATACAAGCAAATTTTTTGTTTGCTGGTTTAGAAATTTGACTTAACTTCTGAACTCGTCTATTATCCACTTCACAATTTGCACGGTATTTCTTGGGCCAGATCGTAATCAATGTTATACTATACTCTGTTACTAGCAGCAGACACTTCTCACCGATATATTACTGGTGGCATCTGATATGCGTCTTCATATGCTCTGGAAAACGAATTTCAGGTTATTTGCCTTCTATTTGTTGAAACATGATTTGTACTGCTATTCTTGGTTACTCAAGTGATCACTTCCCACTTTGCCATCCATGATAAATAATTGGCGATAATTGTGGTGGATCTGTAGAGCTATATTGTTCAATTGGTTGATAGTTTTCATGATCTAGAAACATACAGGCTATAGTGATATACTGATATGCTATAAATCCATTGTTAGAAAAAGTTGACATGGGTAGTGAGAATACAAATAGTGTAGATGACAGTAGTACGAAGCTGAAAACTTTTGTTCTATGATTTCGTAACAATTACATTCTTTCTCTACATTTGCCAATGTCAACCTTATCTCTTTACTTTAGATTTACACCATTAATATGTGATTAAACTTAAACCTCTGTCCGTTTAAGATGTATGATTCGAAAATTGATGATTATGTGTTAATAGCTCAGTTTGATTTACGCCCCTTCCTATGAACGGCTAAACAATTTTGTAACGTTTTGATAAGCTCGTTTGTGAATAAGATTATTTTTCCCTGTCTGCTATCTTTTTGGTTGTATGGTCTACCGGATCTTTTTTATGTTCCCTCAACAAGGGAGTAGAACATAATAATATTATACAATGTAAACCGGGACAACTAATAGTTTGATTAGTATACATTGATAGTACAAACTTTTTTACCGTGTTAATCAATTAAAAATCAGATTAGATTTATTATTATTAAAGTTAATAAATCTACCATATGCAATAGTTTAATAGTTTGTGATTAAATGATAGTGTAGAAACATTTTATATTGTTAGTGTATATCTTATATTTTAAACAATTAAGTCTGTTGAAAAACAGTTGAATACAACCACAACGGACTTTCAGATTAAAACTACAGTATAGTTGCTTTCAAATTTTTGCATTGCCACAAACAATTTCTCCGTTCATGATTTCAACTCTAATCCAAACATTAATACTATCATTTTTTAAAATTGATCAGTATTTCCTCAATAGTTCACTGCAAAGCATGTGTTTGATAATTTTTTACATGATCTTATAGTTGTATTTAGATTACAAATGTAGAAATGGGTTAAGTTTGGCTTTGCACAGCTTGAGTTTAACATGTATCTCAAATTTAAAATTTGATCTTGACACATTTACTAAATAGATATTTATTTTTAAAATTGGACATGACCTTATTAAGAGGAAGAGAGACTCAGTAATTTATGTGTTTGTATTGCTGTTTTTTAAAGTAAAATTAAAATTTTATTTTGATAATATACACATTATAGATCGATGCATGCTAAGCAAAAATTTAGAAAATAGTGTTACAAGTATATTAAGTATTAAGTTTTGTCCTTGTTAAATTTCAATAGAAAAAGTTTTATCCTTTTTAAAAGTTTGATCTAACATGAAACTTTATTTAAAAGGTTGCATTATAGTAACAAAGTTACCTCTAAATAGATAATGAATCTAAACTAATATAATGGAACATTTTAAACTTTTAAACAAATTAACAAAACTATAACACCCAATTTTTACACTAAAAATTAATACCCTTAATTACATTTTTACTTCAAACATACAACAAATTGCTAAACTTTCAAAATATATGTTTAAATCATTATGTACGATATTTCATTAATTGATGCGTCTTTTTTTATGAATTTACTTTATTATACAAGTTCAATTTATCCCTTCAATTATTGAATATCTCAAATGTATGATTTCTTAAATAAATTATTCATCTTAAATTTATGAGTTCTACAATGTCACATAAATTTTAAAAATTTACATAAATTTACTCTAATACTAAAGTTATTAGAGTGAGTGATTAACTTGAATTATACTAAATTTTCTAATTGAAAATGATTCTTTAATTGGTAAGAATAAATTAAGCAACTCTTATTTATATAAATAATTCACTTAAACGACACATTAACAAATCGTATGCTCCAATGATAAAAACTTATTAACTCAAACCCCCCACACCAAAGATGTTCTACTCATCCTATATTATTTTACACATACTAATAAAAAAAATAATAAATAGATAAAAAATAATAATGTTTTTACAAAATTAACCTTACATTATCATAATTTTTTAGATTTTGTAATTCATTACAAGTGACAGGCAGAAAAATCAAAATAATACTTTTTTAATAAAAAATTATCAATTTGTGGCTGTTTTGAAACTATTTACCAATATAGGACAGTTGGTCACGCCCAAATTTGGGCGTGACTAAATCGGTCGCTAACAATTTTTGCGACAGAATATTGTATTTATTTTAATGTTTGCGACGATAAATTTCATCGTAAAAACTGTTAGCGACTGATATAGAGATTAAAATTGGTGTGATTTAATTTTTTACGTAAAATATCATTTAATATTATTAATTGTTATTTTTATCTAATTTTAAAGTATTTTTAGACCGATCTTCATTATAGATATAATATTTTTTTATTTTTTTTAATATTTTTTTATTTAAAATATATCATACACATTTTGGATAATTAAGCTTGAGTCCCAAGTTATAAAATTTTTCAATTTTTTCAAATTCCAAAATAAAATTGAAATTTTGAATTAAATAAAATATTATATTAAAAATTAGTTATATAAAAAATCCAAAAAATATTAAACAAAATCATATAAAAATTAGAAATTATATTAAATAAAATAATATATTAAAAATTAGATCATATCTATGGTGAAGATCGGTCTAAAAATACTTTAAAATTAGCTTAAAATAAAAATTAATAATATTAAATGATATTTTACGTCAAAAATTAAATCACGCCAATTTTAGTGTCTACATCAGTCGTTAACAGTTTTTGCGACGAAATTTATCGTCGCAAACATAAAAAAATAAAAAAAAAATAATATTCTATCGAAAAACTATTAGCGACCGATTTAGAAACGGATTTAGTCATGCCCAAATTTCAACATGACCAACCGCCCCATATTGGTAAATAATTTCAAAACATCCCCAAATTAGTAATTTTTAATTAAAAAAGTATTATTTTAGTTCTTTTGCTGTGACAAAACGTATTTAATGTTATATTGTAAAATTAAAATCACAATTATTTTGAAATAATTTTTTTCTTAAACGACAATTATAATGGGATAAAGAGGGAGTAATATTTTAATAAAAATTTAAATTAAACCATTAAGAGGCAGACTTAAATTTAGAAATCGTATTTAACATTTTCTAAGTTTGAGGACAAAACACATGAGTTGGAGAAATCAGATTCTTCTTTCTATCTTTTTTTTTTTATTTATAAAGAAGCTAATACTATTGGTGCATATATAAATCATAAATGTAAATAATTGATTACAAGCAATGTGGAGTGGGAAGTGTGAAATTATATTGGTACGGTGAGTGAGAAGTGTGAAATTATATTCATTTATTGAAAGATGATTGAGATTATGGTAGAATATCTGTTCATATTCAATAATTAATGAAATTATTAAAATCTTAATAAGGTTAAATTTCCAATCAATGATTATGGACCTGTTTATTTCAACTTATTTTTTAAAGAAAAAACATTTTTTTAATAAAATAAGCAATTTTATGTTTTTTTATGTTTGTCTCAACTATTTTCTCTATAAAAAATTTCTACTTTTAAAAAATAAATTCTATTTGATTCTTAAAAAAAATACTCTTTTAAAAAGCACTTTTTAAAATTGTTTTTTTAAGTTTAAACAAAAATCCTATAAAAACTCTAAAATTCATTCTTTTTTATAAGAGCAAATGTTCAAAATAGTCATTTTCTAGTTCTTACAATAAACCATTACAAGTTATCAAAAAAGAAAAAGAAGAAAGAGAGCCATCAGAATTTCATAAAGGAGTCCATTCCGTTTCTGTGTATTAGGAAACAAATACAAAGCTGTAGCATCCATAACACATGTTCAGAAATATAATTAGGGATTTTGGGAGGATACATAAAACATCGTGCCAGAAAAACCGGACTAGCTTCTCTTTTTTATCTCGAATAAATATTTGAGTTCCATGTGACACCTTCTGTCATCATCTTCAAACTGTAACACAGCAATCAAATAGGAACAAGTTTATCCATCTCTAAGGATCAATTGCACAAATTATACGGAGTAAACCACAATATTCTTTCTAATAACTTGACAACTTGAGCAACTAATGGAAACTCTTCACATTTTCAAACATTTGGATTTCAATTTTGTAATAACCTATATAGCAGATTGAAATATGGTGATTGTAAAATACATAAATGAAAATTAAATAATCAATCCTTTTAGGTGTGCTTGGTTGAGCATGTACGAAGGACATGGAAGAATTTAAAGGTAGTATGTTATACTTTTTCACTTCGTGCCTCTGTTGTATTCTTAACAAATGTAAAATGGGCCCAGTGCTCCCTAACATCGATACTAAACTTCTTGGCTTGTCTTAATGTATTTCTTATGAGGATAAAACTCAGTCTCTATGCTGTAATGACCTCACAATAATAGTGAAAATAGCAGAATTGAAAATTGTTGGATCCCAGATATTAAGTGGTTGTTTGGTTGTTTTACTTTAGAGTGGAATTGTGAGGATTGTGTGGGTCCCACATTTTCATACACTACTTTAATTCAAATATTTCTTCTCAATTTCATTATCTTCCACTCAACCAAACCAGAGTTTTGAGCAGAATGTAGGAGTTTTCAGATGCACATTGAACAGAATTCCTAAAATTAAAGCAATAAACAAAAGAAAAATGGATCATAATTTGCGAATGGTATGACAATGTTAAACAAGTTTCAGATCATACATATCTGTATAAAACTTCACAACATCAACAATACTTGATAAAATTTTATTACTGAAGCTATCCAACAAAGCAGGGAGTGAGCATATATTGTCTTCCAGATTGAAAATCCGCTTTGAATAAATTAAGAAAAGCCACCACATATATTAAAATTATGGGTAAAGCATCCAGTTGGAAAATGTATTTTTTACTTTCCCATACCTTAAGTTTGGCTGAGTAAACACCCCTTGCAAGTGCACCGGAGGGAGTGGTGTCCTCCTTCAAGGCATAGACATATGGCTCCTTTTGAGGAGCAAAAGTACCCAACATGCCTTTGCTCTGATCAACTGAGAAAGCCCAAGAATAAAATCAAATTATCATGTAATACATTAAAAAGACACCATTACCATTTGCCCAATTTCTTACAATATATGTCAATAAATAAATGCAGTAATTCAACTTAATTGTCATCTGCAATTATGTTATCATTTTTGTTGGAAAGCCGCCTTAATTGCGGTGACCCCTGACCTGCCTTAGCTGCGGCCTCTTTGAAGATTGCCTTAATTGTAGTCTTGCAGTGGTGATTTAGTCTCACGTCAACTAGAGATATGGCTAAAGTAGTGTATATAAGTGGAATACAACCCTCACCATACAAACCGACTTTGTAGGATTCAAACCCACATTTTAAGAATTTATATGCCATATCATCCACACCACATAAAATTTCTTATTCAAGAAAACCAAATGTTGTTTGACAACTAATAAGCATTAAACATAGTTTGAGACCTTTTCTTGGGGTTAACCCAGTGTTTTAATATAAAGTTCTGTGCTACTAAAACTGAATTAAAATTCAACTCCTAGAAGGGACAAAGCCCTACCAGATAGCATTTACTATTCTCCATCTCCAGGCTAGCTGCCTTGTGGTGCCCCCCTTGTCTCCCATTATGGGGTTAATAAAGCATAAAAACAAAATGAGAAAGTACCTTAATGATCATTAAAAAGGCAATCTTTTAGACCAAACCCAGACTTGAAAGATGTTATATGGATAGATCAAATACTTAGCACTATTATCAACTGCTTCTCAAACATACCAAAACCTTGAAGCATGGATACTTCCTGTTTGAGGTGTTAGACAAATTTTTGAAATTAAAACCTACACAACACGTTAGACACTCCTCACTTGGTGTCCAATTAAAAAATTATATTTTATTAGATTGGACACCAAGTAGACACCTTTATATGGGTTGGATGACGGCTTAAAATTGTGTTTATGTGTGGTGCATGTGTCAGAGTGTCCATGCCAAAGTTTGTGGTTCAAGGGGGTGCACCCTGGTGTAATATTTTGAACATTAGTTAAGTTGGAGTGTTGGTGGCATCATTCAATTAAGGTTCGAGACTCAAAAAACTCATGAGCTTATTCTCTAAAAGTTAATATTGCATCGGGAACTGTTTGTATTGCCCTATAAAGGTCAGGAGCCAGGTTTAAACTGGTCATAGAACAAAATATTACGAGTTTCAAACCTTTGGCTTTTAATAGTCAATATCATAAAGCTACATATTCTAAATTATCTAGCAAACAGAAACAGAGAACAGTATTAATAGTGTACCTTGAAGCCCTCCTTTCCACACAGTATTGGAGTATGTCAAGCCAGACACAATGTTGTGCAGAACACTAAATTTTAGCTTAAGCTGATAGCGAGACCCCTCCCGTAGAGTGAATAGAGTACGGCCATTTCGATTTTCATCCACAGGTAAAGGAGTAACAATTTCACCAAAATCCTCAGAGAGAATTCCTACGGAGTGAAAATTCACTTCAGGAACCAATTGACCTGTAGAAGGAAAGAACTTAAATAGAAGCAAGCAAAAAGTTCTACAAAGCATAAACATGGATAGTAAAGAAAAACAAACCATCTACATCACTTTCCAAGCAACCCAACAGCTTCTCTTTCCACCTCCTTAGGCTTTCGTCCTCCTACACAGCATATAACCTCAAAATCAGAAAGAAAAAAATATACTAGTAAAATGTAAAAATAGGTATTCTGTAGGACCTGTAGGTATATAAGTAGAAATCATTTTATTAACCAATGATGTCATTATCTTATGAGATATAACCCTCGGATATCATATGCAGTATGTACTAAAAAAATAAAATTCAATACATTGTGAACAATTTTGCCACAGTTTCCTGAAAAGGACATAATAACAAAAACTTAGTTCAAGAGAGGTTTCTTAACAAACCCCATTCAAAAACCAGAAAAAAAATTCAATCTCTCCGCTACCCCACAAATCATACACCATCAAAGAAGTTCGGGAAAAAAAAAAGCAGAATAAAAAGAGGGGGTGAGGATCATAAAAACCTTGTCCCGTTCGATCTGTTCCTTGAGAGAAAGAAGAGGCCCAGGAACAAAGAAACCATTTTTACTATCTTCAATGGCTCCTTCTTCCTCTTCCTCCTCCTCCTCCTCCTCCTCTTCCCTACCATCATCACACGCTTTTTCAGTCATTTCATGTTTCCTTCCATCAATCCCAGATGAAGGCCCTGCTTCTTCATGTGCTCTCTTCCCATTAGCACCACTCTCCATCTCTCTCTCTCTCCAATCACAAAATAAGAATGTGAGAAGCTCTTGAGCTATTCTTCTGTTATGTTATCTGTTTGTTTGTGTGTGGAATTTTGGCACAGTATTCAAAGAGACAGATAGAGTGAGACACAGCAGAGCAGTAGTAGTGGGAGTGGCACATAACATCACCCTGTTTGAGTGTTTTGTCTTTCTCACTTGCAAGTGTTGACTGACACAAGCAATTTAGGGTGCATATGTCGGTTTCAGTTTCAGCATTTTCATTCACATTTGACCCCACTCTGTCGGCTCTCTACTTTGGATTTTGAATGCTCCCAGTGTGCCCCACCAATTGCTCCAATTTTTACACACTTTTCGCCGCTAGTAACGTTGGATTATTTATAATTTTCTCTTCTCTTCAGATTCTTCTGGTCTTTTTCTTAAATTACATAAAAAAATGGTGAAAACATTATTTGGTGATAGAATTACTCTTTTGCAATTTGGGACCTTCCACAACATTTTAGTTTTCAATTATTGAAACCTATAGTGACACACTTTTCCGCATGTAATGGATAAAAAAGAAGAAAAATATTAATACTATTAACATTCAAAATTGTAATTTTCATTACCTCTAAAAGTGATTTATGAAGGTTTATCAATATTATCAGATTCTTTTGCATTAAAAACTATTTGAATGTAACACAATTTGTCTTTCAAAAAACAGGATGTTTTATTTTAAAGAATATAGAATATGATATTGTAATTTGAACCTATCTCGGATAAAAGAAAAATAATTTATCCAAATAAAAAAAGTAGATAAGGAACATTTTCTTTTTGTTTTTGGGTTAACATATTTAATTATTAAAATATGTGAGATTAAATATTTTCATGAGTTAGAATAAAAATTAAAAAGAACATAACTGATTATTTTGTAATCCTGCCTATTTATCGTGTGAAATTACGATGATAATTCTATAGAGAACTTTAACAAAAATGAATATATTTATGATAATTTTAAGTTTTTTTAGTGTGCCCTGATTACACACTTCGGTTGAATCTGCTATTCGACACTCGACAGTGTAAGACAGAATATTAATAATAGATATGCTAGACTGGATCGATCATGAACAATTTTTTACCATATTTTTTTCTTTCAAAATCAAAAGTCTAATCCGACAGTAGCACGTCCTCCCCTGTTCTGGTACAGTTTTTATGGATAGTTTGGGTACATATTACCTTTAGGTGCCATTCTGTAAAGTGAGAATAAATGAAAAAAAAAATGAAAATGAAGTGAAAGTTTTAAATTTAAATTTCATCTTATTTTACTGTTATTTTTTTCGCTCTTTCTCAGCAAATGAACCAAGTTTTAGTTGGATGCATTCCATTGTGTTTAATGTTAATTTCATTTAAATATTTTTTTAAGACGGTGGTCACTGCTCAACCTTGAGCGACAACTGAGAGAGGACAAAAAAAGCAGCAGCTCACAGTTACAAACAAGAAAAACCAAATTATGAAGCATGCTTTTCTTATTGACCTTGTACCGTCGTCACTCGTCAGGTACACATGGAAATTATACATGAACAATGAGCGTAAGTAAATCATTCACTAACAATCTTTTTTAACACATTCTTCTATTGCTTAAAATTTAGGTGGATCCTACTAATTTTTTGAATAAGAGCCACCAAATAGAAAATGAAACTCACCGGACTTTTACCTAACAGGAGATAGTGTGTCACAAAGAGTGCTAGGGAAAGTGTTGATATGTATGTATGTATATATATATATATATATATCATCATCATCATCAAAAGCGTCAGATTGAATGACAAAAATGCTTGCAGTCAGTCATCTGAAAGGTTCAACTGGTGCCGATTCTTCAAGAAAGTTTGCTGTCTCAAAACATTCTGCAGCTTCTAGAATTGTACCCTCATCCTTGTGAAAAATGCCAAGATTATACCAAGCAGAAGCATTAAATCTGTCGTGCCGTAGTGCATCCATCAGAAAGCTTCTGATAGCAGGATTTGATCGATTACTGCACCGTCTAAGAACCACCGCAGTAGAGATCAAGCTAGGAACATGTCCGGGATCAATGTTCAAAGCATCACGAAAAGCTTTTATAGCCTCTTTGTAAAGGCCCTTTGCTTCGTACATTGTACCTGTGAAATCGAAAAAGTCCTTTATATGCAAATGTCAATGTTAACTAAATATAAAATTTTACTGCTTAATGTAAAATGAAGCAGATACAAGCATGAGCAACGCAACCAAAGCCCACTAAAAGTTTTCTGCAAGATATGTAAAAAGGGCTCCAAAGCCTTCTTTAAATGACCTACTAAACTCTATTCTCACACGCATCAAAACATATGTACACTCACTGTTCATCTGATTAATGATTTATAAGCAAAGGTTTATCAATATAAAAAATCTTCCATCTTCATGAATTTCAATAGTGAAAACATGAAAGAAAGAAAAAAATCCTAACGAAACTATTTTATTGAGGATCCCCCTGATTCAGACTGGAAGTGAACATAATGAGAATACAGATAGGCCAGAACTTATAACTAATTTCATCTTTGATCAAACGGTTCACTCTAGTATCCAATAACATCACCTAAATCATGACCAAATATTAACAATTAGCAATTCAACCAGAATAACTTCTTGCTATATTAATTTTTATTATTTAAAGCACCACTGAGCATGCATGATTTAAAGATGCTACTAGGTGCACATCTGCAACTTTTGCCGAGGGAATACTTTTTGAATTATGTTATAGTTGTGAAATAAGCATAGGTTAGTTTGTCATCATAGTTTGAAATTTTGGAGTACGCTAGACCTATGTAATTGTTTTGCAAGACATACTTTGCTTCAAACCCAAGCTCTGTGATCTCTTGGCACCTCACTGCATCTAACTTATTACATAGCTAGCTATAAACAAAGGATACTATTAAGAATCCAGACAATATCTGCCAGTTGTTTCCATGTGATTATAATCCATTAATGTCCTTTACAAAAATCATAAAACTCAAAGATAAAACCACATTAATTACCTATTGCATGACATCTAGAAGCAGAGTATAGTTTGATGGCTTTAGATTTCGAAAGACACACCTCTGCATCATGCCACCGTGACAGACTTATGTACACATAAGCAAGATCATGCCATATTTCCACTTCCATGTTCCTAGCATGATCTATGTAGTCCTGTTACAAGAAGTATGATAAAAAGGGGGTAAGCAGAAAAACAAGCAATGTCTCCTCCGTATCATAAATCAATCAGCATTAAAACCAACAAACCTTATACAGCTTCTTCTTTGAACCAACAGTTTTTCTCTGAACTAGGAGAATAGCAAGAAGCTGAGTATATGTTTCAATGGCACTCTTCAACTGGCCCTGTGCAGTTTGTAGTTTAGCTTTTGTTCGCAGTAACTCTCCTTGATCCCATATTCCAGTCTGATTCAAAGCTTCATCGACAATAGATTCAGCGTCCAAAAACTGTTTTTGAGCTGATAATATCCGGGCTAACAATAACCACCCTTTAATATTAGACCCAGCTTCCAAGTTTAGAAAGCATTTTGCATAATTAAGTGCAACATCCAACTTCCTTTTCTCTGCACATTCTAAGATCAAGTAGTATATTACAGGGGGGTTCCTCATTCTGGACACTTTGCTTGCAGTTTCCAGAGAATGAAGTGCCTCAGATTGTTTCTCAACCCTCTCAGAAATAGAAATAGCAATTTTTGAGTGCGCTGAAAGTGAAACACCAAGTAAGCAACTGGAAAGACTTTCCAACTGATCACATCTTCCATCCAAGTTCTCAAGCACTTTGCGAGCTAAGCTTGCCCCATCTTTTGCAAGATCAGGGTTCTTGCTACAAATCTTAGAAGCCATTAACAAAGAAGGAACATGTTTTGGGTCCTCTCTACTACTGAGTAATTTCCTAAGAAGATTCAGTGCTACCAAGTCATTACCTGCGCCATAATAACAAAGAGATAAGGCATGGTATCTTTCTCTTCGATTGATAGTCCCAGGGAGTAATTCTTCCCATTGATGGGCTAAAGCTGTCAAATCCCCTGAAACAGATAGAGCAAATGAAAGGTGGTCCAAAATTGATGGATCCCATTCAATTTTATTTAGAGATATTTTTCTCAGCAAAATCATTAAAAGAAGAATAGCCTCTTCTAAGTTGTTTCTGGGTACAAACGAGCTGTCCATATGGGAACGAAGATTTGAAGGGATTGCTTCCCCTCCACTATATAGAAGAAAAACAACAAATTCTTTCTGAATCTTTGCTATGGTTTTTGCATCAAGATTCCATTGGTGAAGGAGTGCACGACGGTAAGACAAAATAACATCACGGGGAGAATCAGCAAGTTTCCACAATTCTGGAAGTAGCTCAACTACCTTACTCAAAGTCTCCTGCAATTTACCCTCATCACCGAAGTTTTGAGGCAACCCTTCAGGTAAAGAAGACTCAACTATGTCCAGAATAACTTTACAAGTTTGGGCAGCTTCTGCAAGAAGGATTGAAAATATATGTTAGACAACATTTTATCTCCCTATGTAAATCCTAAGTTTTAAAATTTCCCTTAAATGGAAGAATGGGTAAAGCTGTCCCTTCAAAAAAAATTTTAAAACTTGGGTCAACATTCAAACTTCTTTTATCTTCCTAGGTAAAACCTAAGTTTCAACATTCCAGCTTCTGGGGTGTTTGACCATAAGTATAAAAATACTCATGTGACAATCAAAGCAGAAATTCCTAAGTCAGGGGTATACAAAAAATTTGATGCTTTTTCTATTTGAAGTAAAAGCAGAAGTAGAAAAATTGTTTGAAGTCAATTTTTTTTGTGTATTTTACAAAGACCAAACAAACATTCCATTCAACCATGAATGGCAGATTATTTAATACAATTATTAACTCAAGGGACAGACCAATGGGGTGTGCAGGGTGAAAAAATATGTCAAGTTAATCTGAAAAGCTAATGTAAGCCCCATTGCGATGGGAAGAAATTCCAGAGGAACACTTTGCATAGCAGTGCATGACAGCAATAAAACATGCATATTAACTCTCATAGTTAACACGAAGAAATATAGCAGATCATGTCATCATGCAGAATTGCAGATCAAAACGAAAATATGCATGAAAAGCCTCAGGTTCCTTGAAGTTAAAGAACAAAGTGCAAATCTATGATTAAACAAGCAGTGAGGGTACCTTTAAACCTCCCCAGAACCTGCAAACATTTTGCTTTTAGGAAAATTGCTTCCAACAGTAATCCAGCCGTGTATATGGACATCAGAGGAGTAGCATAATAATGGGAATGTTTCTTATGGTGTTCTCTGCTTTTGGCAAGGGAAATTTTCATCTTGGAAGTCACAGCACTTATATTTATCCTCTCATAAACACGTAAAGCAGCTTCTATATTCCCTTCCTCATATTCATCTTTTCCTAACAAAGCTCTAGCTTCCTGCAGATTTCAGTCATGTAGCAGATTGCATCAAGTCAAAATCTCCAATAATTAGATTATCAAACAACTACACACCCCAGCCATGATCTGAAAGTAACCACGGCCCTGTTAGCGAGAAATTATTAGGTGGTCTTGGTCCCAAGTAATCTCCATTTGTCACACAATTGAGTGTTATTAATTCTTTCTCGTAAATTGAAAAACTTGCATATATGTCACACATGATTCTTATGCTGCGACCATTGGTACTTGATGTTCCAAGACTACCTAATAATTTTTCCCTGATGGCACACACATAATAAGAAGAACCAATCCGTTAAATAACCAATAGTTGAATTGACACTCAGCTCTCAACTATCCACAAATAAAAGTGAATGGACAGATAAGGTGGTTTAGATGGTTAAGGGAGAAGGGAAGGTCGTGGGTTCGATTCCTTCTGTTAACAAAACTAACATTCTAACAACTAACATTGCCAATAAAAAAACAAAAACAAGTAAAAGTGAACACAGAAAAACCTGAAAGTAGTTTATAAACTATGGAAACCTAAAAAAAAATCAAATGACTTGGATGTCGTCTCTGGAGTAAGTAAGTATGCAAGAGCAGATCATACATTTAAAGTAACTATTCAGTGTATCATCGAAATGGACAAGACAAAGGATTTTGAAGAAACCAACCTCATTGTCCATGATGTCCATGATGCCACTCTCACGCAAGGACAATTCGGCTTCATCCATGTTCCCAGAACCCGACCCCATCATCTCAATTTCTCCGTCGGGGCCGGAACGCCCACTCGCCGTTGAAGAATAGAATTCCCTGATTGCAAGAGAATCAGAAGAAGGAACCGTTTCATCTTCTCCCTTCAACGGCTCCCTCAGGCACATGCACTTCATCATCTTCTGCAATCTCCTCCCCTGCCTAGCCCTACTCCCCATGATGCCGCCTCAATAACCTCTCCTCCGAAACAACTACACTGTCACACATTCAATTCAAAAAAACCACAATCACCTTTCCTAACTCCAATTCCAATTAATTCACACCGAATTTTCTGATTTCGTAACCGATACAGTTTGATTAGTTTCCTATTTTGCTAGGTTCAATTCGATTCGGTTTTAAAGTGAAACTAATTAAAAAAAATCCTGATAAGGCTAGATTAGACCGCGATGTTATCGGAATTAATTAAATCAACCAAACCAATTAAAATAAAAGAAATAAAGTCACAAATTGAAATTCACACACAATTCCTCAATAAATCATAAAAAACACGATAATTATAATAAGAAAATAATCCTACATAGATTTATCGGTGAATTTTCTGCTGAGGAAACAAGTATGGAATGAGATGAAAAACAAATAAAGAGAAAAGGAGATTATGATGAATTGCCTTGTGATTGTAGAGAAAGAAAAAAAGCAGAGAGATGAGGAATGGCTAGGGACAGGAACAGTAACCGCCATTGCAGAGTGTTTTCTACGATCGAAGGAGCCTTTGAGTGCTTTGAGTCAACAAAAGCATTGAAAGATTCTTTCTCCTCTTTAGCTTTTCTTTTAAATTTTTTCCTTCTTTCTTTTTTATTTTTATTTTATTGTCATGGAAAACTCGGAAACTGCGAGTGGTGTTTGCGTTGGCAATGGGAGAGATTAGAGAAAGTGGGAAGCGTATGCCAGAAGACAAGAATTTCACAGATAGTTCGAGTTCAAGGGGAACGGAATCGCATGTGGAAAGTTTGTTTTGTTTTATGCTGGGTCCCACTCTGCTTTTATGAACTACGGAGGCGCCAAGATGGTTGCTTGCCACGTGGCGCGAGTGTTATTGCTGTGTTCGCTCGCAGTGGAACGGCCATTAACTATACTTTGTCCTTTCTTTAACACCCAACTACCATCTCTAGTTAATTGAGGTCAGAGAGCAAAGAGAGATTTTGATGTTAAATTTTTATAAAAATTAACTAGTGTGATAGAACATTGGTCAAACGAATTAAAAGATTTTTTTTTATTGAAATACATAAAATTATATTATATATAATTTATTTTATATTTTTTATGATTTTAATAATAAATATTTTTTCTTTTAATTTTTTCATCTTTTCTCACCCACAATGACAATTTATGTGATCAATTTATTTTGCTTTAATTTGATAAAATTAGTGAATATTTTTTTAACTCATCTTTATAATGTTGAATAATATGAAGTTGATTCTATAAGCATAAAATATTTTTATACGATATTACCCCGTTTTATTTGTGACTTACAAATAAACTTCATTTTTTAAGAGGATGTTGATTCAACGAAAGATCGCGTATATTTCATTGAAAAGTTACTTTACCTTGTTAGGAAAGATCAATTTGATAGCTTGATACAGGAGTGATGGTTTATGATTTGTTTTGTATATGAAATAAATAAATAAATAAATAAGGTAAACTATCCTTCTTAGTATTTGTAGATTATAAGTGCGGTTGTTTATATGATGTACGGTCTGTAAAATAACATAGCCCTATCGAGTATATTCTTAGTTTGTGGTTGAAGCTTTTCCCTTATTAGCAGCATCCAAGATGTAGACTCAATTGTTGATCCTTTTACCGTAGTAGTAGTTGCTGCCCTATTAAGCCTTTTACCTTGCTTCTATGCTTTTTAAAATTCTTTTATTTAATTTGTAGTAAACAAATAATCTATTTTAATTGATTCTTTAAATTTCAACAACCGACTAAAATTTGTTATTATGATTTCCAGTAAGCTGCTATGGTAAAATTGGTAGACACTGATTTAGATCTCGCTTTATACCTCCAACACAAAATAATTAGGATTAAGGAATATGGTAATTGGTAGTCACTAGTAGTACATGATGTAATGAAAAAATTACTCCCTAGTCTTGGATTAACAACCTCTTTATAGGTCGATTGAGGTTCACAAATTCAAATTGAACCAGAGTTGGATCATAGCTATGATTACAAGTTTGGTTCTGATTTGAAGGTTGCCTCTAGTATTCTTGGTTCTACTGTTGACTTTGGTTCTGATTAAAAGCTTATCC
This sequence comes from Glycine latifolia, assembly GCA_013407115.1. Lineage (NCBI taxonomy): Eukaryota > Viridiplantae > Streptophyta > Magnoliopsida > Fabales > Fabaceae > Glycine > Glycine latifolia. The sequence continues at coordinate 14,407,438 of CM023945.1, read as the reverse complement.
TTACTTTGCTCCCTCGGGCTTGATTTTGTGATTGGTTCTGATAATATCCTCTTGCTTTGCAAGTTATATATATGCCACAAGTCTCTTGGTCCAATTCTTACTATTATGTTCAAGTGGCATCTACAGATCTACTGCATGTTTTTGTTTTTCACTTTCCAATACAACTCCACGTGATTAGAACAAAAGACTGAATTCGCGTTTAATGGAGCTTCAAACTGAAAAACAAACAAAAACATACATCTAATTGTTGTGTGTATCCTCCTCAAAGCTTGGCTATATTTGGTTCTCCATTACGTTCCCTCCTTTTCAATTTTTCAGTCCATCAATTCATTGTTCGAAAACTGGTAGAAGTATAGACTCATCATTAGCTGTTGTCCATTTATCTTGACCATTGATAGGGGTAATAACGGCCATAACACAATTCATATGTCTCTCTATGGTGCAGCCTATTTATATACCTCTAGAATTTCATTCTCATAAGTAATTATAGTCACAACATGCCTACAAAAAATCTCACTTGATTGTAAGAAGTTTCAAGAACATGAACTAGTATGCTACCTGTGCATACGCACGGGTGGAGAGTGTGTAACTTTTTAGTTTAATAATCAAGTCTATTAAATAATATAAATTTATGTAAATAATGATTGAAAATGTTAATAAAAAAAATTTGTAAAAATTATTCTAGTGTTTTATATTATATGTTAATTATATTGTTATAAATTTATACATATAAATATGTTAAATTCAATATATTTATATGAGTAATTATTATTTTTGAATTGTAAATAATTAAATAATAGTAGATATTTAAAGAATGTGCTATGATGATTGAACATACAAAAGTAAAGAAAGTCGTTGATAAGAAAATATATATTGAAATGATAATATAAAGTTATTTGTATAAGTAGTTTAGTATGGTCATAATTTAAAGTTGAATAACCTAAGTAGAGGAACTTGTGATAGGCAAATGTGAAAATGACTAGGAAACTTATTTGGGTAAGCATGAACATTGCTCTTTTCAATGTCTCTCATGACACCTATAATCATATACTCTATGTCATCATGCTTGATACTAAGGTAGTTTTTTTCATTAAGTGTTCTTATTTATTAACACTTTTGTTCCCATGGCAGCTCTATTCCGCCTAGTCATGACGAATGATAGTGTAATATAAAAAACAACATAAACTTGTGAAACTTAAATTCAGAGAACATGATAAATAATTTTTTTTGTTAATAGAGTAGATAGTATATAGATGAAGTGATACAAAAAGCAAGAAAAATTATGCATCTGTCATGATATAAGAGAATTTGTGTACAATGAAATCAATAAACTTGTCATGTACATCATAATTAGTTGAAAATAAATTTGGTATATATACAACTTGCGTAGTTGTTGAATTTGTTGGTAGCATAACTTTGATAAAAAAAAGGTAGGACCATAACTTTGATAAAAAAAAAAGTAGGATTTTAAAATGACATTTATTTTGTGTTGCATCTTTTTCTGATATTACAGTGTCCTTCATACAAATTGGCGGATTGGTCCAATCTGTAAGACTTTTTTTTCCGTAAGTTTTTTTTAAGTTAAAACATGTTTTATGAAATAATTTAAAATAATGGCCCAAGCAGATCTCGAACTTGAGACCTTCACATTATTAATGCAACGCTCCAACAAACTGAGTAATAGGCCAATTATGTTAAAAAATAATTAATATTGATACATATAAAACTAAATTTTTTAATGTATATTTAATACACATATAATTTTTATTATATTTTTTATTTAAAACTATAATTTTTATGATTTTTAGTGTGTATATTTAATACACATATAATGTAAATAAAAATTATATATATGATTTTTTTTATTTGTAATAGGCAAATATGGAAATGACTGGGAATTATGATGATGAATTGCAAAAGTAAAGAAAGTTATTGATAAGAAAATATATATTGGAATGATAATATAAAATTATTTTATAAGTAGTTTAGTATGGTCATAATATAAGAGAATTTGTGTACATGAAATCAATAAACCTGTCATGTCTGTCATAATTAGTTGAAAATGAATTTGGTATATATATAACTTGCGTAGGTAGCTAAATTTGTTGGTAACATAACTTTGATCAAACAAAGGTAGGACCATAACTTTGATAAAAAAAAAGTTAGGACTTCAAAATGACATCATTTGTTGTTAGACAAAATATTTCCAGTTATGAACTTAAATTAAAGAAAAATAGCTGAAAAACTTTATGCAAAATTAATGTTTTGCTAGTAAATTTTTTACTTGTTTAGCTCTTCTTTTTCAATTTACCCAACTAATATCTTCATTTCTCTCTATTTTGTCCTGCATCTTTTTTTCACTTCTGTTTGTGTCAATGCTCACTATTATAAAGGTCTTGTATCGAATTTAATAATTGAACATTTCATTGATCATTTACCCGTTCACCTAAATTTCTACAATAAATATCAGTTTCCATTTATTTACTTTTTCTAAACAAATATAATTGAACTATTGATTATAAATAAGAGTAATATTAACAAAAGATAAGCAACAACAACCAAAGATTGTATGTGAAAAAATCCTATCTGATAAGATAATATCAAACTGACGAAATCAACTGAAAAGTTCACATATGAAAATTCGTCTCAAAAGTGTCATAAATTAAATAATAAAATGAGAAATAAAGAAACATACTCAAAAATATCATTTTAACATTTGATCAAACACATAATTTGCAACCAATAAATCAGCCTAGAACAAAATCAAATAAATATTTTAAAAGTTCTCCAATTGTTGTTTATTCTTATAAATACCCGTTTAATATTTTTTCATAAAATATCTTAACCGATAGACCATATCAAATAAACTTTTTAACAAATTTAGTTCATATTCACAATATTAGAGAAATTTAGATGAAGGAAAAAAAAAACAAAGATAGCAATTAGGCCAAAACAAAATCAACCAAGAAAATAAGAAAACTGTTCACCTTTTTTGCTACAGGTCACTATAAATCATGAACAAATAATGAAGAAGTTGTAGTCAAAATGGCTGGTAAAGGCATCTTTAGCGAGGGTTGCGATGTTGAATGGTTAACGGAGAAATAAAAAGATATTTCACTGGTTTATTTTTAGAAGAGAGAAAATAAATTGAGTGAACGAAGAAGGTAAGAGAAGAGAGAAAAATGGTGAGAAGACAGAGAACATCAGAGAAGAAGAAAATTTCAGATTTGAGAAAAGAAAGAAGATAATAAATAAGATATTTGAACACACATAACTCTTTAAAAGGTAATTAAGACAACATATCATCTAGATTAGAAAGATATTTAAAAAACTTCAAGATCTAACATAGTTTATTAATGACAAAATGAATGTGAAGCAAAAATAAGAAAAAGAAAGAAGTGAAGTCCAATAATAATTTTTTCTTCTTGTGATAATATACATTTGTTGAAATCAGGCCATAAACAATTGATCCACTTAAGGTTTTATCTTTTGTCACGTCTGTGCAAATCTGTCAATAATTAAACTCGGCCAATTGAGATGAGAACCAACAACATTGAGAAATATGAAGGGTCTAAAGGAGAAAATTGTGAAATCATAACATAAAATGAAAGGAGACCATTGTACTCTAGACAAATGTCAAGTAAATTAATAAGAGAAAGAAAGAAGTGGAGTTCAATTATAATTTTTTCTTCTTGTGATAATACACATAAGTTGAAATAAGGCCTTAAACAATGAATCAACTTAAGACTCCATATCTTGTTACGCATGTGCAAACTTGTCAATAATTAGACTAAGTTAAATGAGATGAGAACCAATAATATTGAGAAATATGAAGGACCCAAAGTAGGAAATTGTGAAAATCATAACATAAAATGAAAGGAAATCATTACACTTTTCTAAACAGTTGTTAAGTAAATAAGAGATGAATTACTATATCACCAGTGGTTTAGATTCTTTTCGAAAGAAAAAATTAAAATAATATTGGGATTTTGTATTTTTTTAACTGGTTAGTACGATACCCTAGGTACACAGGTAATACCACTGGTTACGCGTTAAAGAGATAACGTGTGAAAGGGATGAAAGAAATTATATAATGAGTATTTAAGATTTAAAAGAAAATATTAATTTACTTATCAAAAAGAGGTACAATTAGCAAGTCTTAATTTGAAAATATTGGAGAACACTTATAAAAAAAGGGTGTTCAATTAGCAAGTTTTAATTTGGGAATTGAGGTGCACTTATTAAAAGGGGTGCAAATAGCATTTTAATGTCCAATTACCATTTTACCCATATTTTTGCCAAGTGTCAATCAACTGGAAAGGGCAAAAATGGAATTTCATATGCCTATTGTTGTCATATATATATAGTAGACAATAACTAAGGTCTATAATGAACTTATCAACTCATCATATGTGTCACCTTAAACTTTAATTTACCAACCCAAGTGGATTTGTAACGATCTTATATCTTAGTGGAATTCTTGGTAGTGTGCCAAGGACTAAGTATGGTCTTTAGGTCAACATGGACTAGTATAAAAATTAAAAACTGTGTTAATTTTTATTTCTATCCCTTAATCTCTTTTCAAATCGCTTAATCGATCTAATGTATTATGACATTTTTCTACTTAACCTTTTTCATATAAAAACTATGCATCGTCTTGAATAAAATGAAACAAATTTTTTGAAAAGGATTTGGGAGTAAGCCCGTTACAAAGGAATAACTCGGGCCATAAGCAAACTATCTCACCCCAAGATTTCGACCCTTACTTTTTGCACGCCCATGGTTGCTCCTTGCACTTCCCAAATTTTTGGATATCCCTAAACTACCCTTCTATTGTTTTTTATTCCAAAACAAGTATTTCGGAAGCATATAAACACAGTTATGGAAGATCTTTTCCAAAAATGTGTAACATGTTCCGAAACTGAATTATTTTAACACTCCATTTTCGGAACATGTATTTTGAAAGAATATCAACACGGTTATGGAAGATCTTTTCCAAAAATATGTAAGTTGTGTTCCAGAATGATTGTTCCAAAATTGTATTTTTTTAACACTCTCATTTTGGATATTGGTATTCCGATAGTGTATAAACATAGTTATGGAAAAGTTTTCAAAAGTATGTATCATGTGTTCCAAAATTGTATTTTTTTTAACACTCCATTTCCAAAACACATATTCTAGAAGAATATAAACACATTTATGGAAAATCCTTTTCAAAAGTATGTAGTATGTGTTCTGGAATGGTCATTTTGGATTAATATTTTTTAACACTCTCATTTCCAGAATAGGTATTATGAAAGCTTATACACATAGTTGTGGAAAAGACATTCCAAAAGTATATAGTATGTGTTCCAGAATGCTCATTCTAGAATAGTAGTTTTTTAACAATCTAGTTTTTGAAATAGGTATCCCATAAGCATATAAACACAGTTATGGAGAATGTTTTTCAAAGGTATGTAGCATGGGTTCTAGAATTGTCATTTTGGAATAGTATTTTTTAAAAACTTCTATTTCCAAAACTGGTATTATGGAATCATATTAGCACATTTATGTAAAAATGTTTTTGGAAATATGTAATATGTGTTTTGACACTAAGATAATCATTAAGGACAACTTTGTCCACACGAGTATAAGGGCGTGCAGGAAGTAACGACCCAAGATTCCAAGCCAGTTGCATAATAGTTTAGATATAATAACATTAGAAGATCCAAAAAAATAGGGCATTGCTATTGGCACTACCCACGTGGGTGTCTTTTATGATATTCCCAAAATGCCCCTTAGCAAGACTCAAACAAAAACGTGTTTCTATTTTGTAAACATGGGTGAGAAAAATAATTAACAACAAAATCATGATTTTGTTGTACAAGTATAAAATGAAATTACAACTCTATTGTTAACTTTATAAATTTTTTTTAAAAAGTAAATTATATATATCTCTTCTAAAATTTAAGAAAATTACACATGTCTTTCATGAGATTTAAGAAAATTACGTATACATCTTTTAAGATTTATGGAAATTACATATACCTCCTCTAAAATTTAAAGAAATTACACATATATTTCTTCTATTTTTAAAACCTATACAAAATTTTAAATATTGTCTGATAATTTGACAATAGCATGTCATGCATTGTCTGCATTGAAGTTTTTTTATTACAATTGATCTCATACTTCATATTATATCGACAAATTTCAATCCATTTAAAAAAAGATATATTAAAAATTATTTGTCTGAGTATAACATTTTATGAATTAAATTTAGAAACAGTGTTGAGTTTTTTATTAAAAATATTTTTAAAAAACAAAATAATCTATTATTAATTTTACATTTAATTAAGATATATTTCACTAAATGATTAATTAAAAAATAAAACACAAAAAAAAGGAAGCAGATGAGTGTGGATACATAGGTTGTGTGGATATGCGTACCATTATACCTTAAACTTGTTTTGAATATTAAAATAAATTACTATTAATGTTTTTTCATAATTTTTTAGATTTGAATCAGTTGAAGAAGGATTGTGCATTTCAGCAGAGGTTGGGGATGCGAAAGATACACTATTATGGAAAAACATGTGGGTGGAAGAGGGGACATTATACAGGTGTTGTGTGCTTGCGAACCAGTTGAGTTGGCTTAAAAAGAAACAACTCCACTCACATTATTTTAGCTTTTGTGTCTTGAAATGCGTTGCGTGTTTTTTGGTGAGTTTTCAACACTTATCTAAACACACATGATAAAAAAAAGTACATATGTCATTGTCTAGAGATATTTCATTCTCCAGATGTTACACGGTTACGTAAGAGAAAAATATGTTACACGGTTACTAAGAGAAAAATATTGTGCAAAACCTTATCCTTACATATATATAAAGAAGAAGTTGTAGGCAACCTTGATATATGTGATAAATTCGAACGGCTATATAATATAGCAGAAGATAAGGAAGTAAAGCTGGAGGATGATAGAGTGCGGTGGATGGAGATGGAGGCGGCCTCTATTTCAATGGGAACAGAAACTAGTGGAACAGGTGGAAGATATATCAGTGAAATCAACTTCAATTCTTCAAAAAGATGTGGGTAAAAGTGGTATCTTGGAAGGTACAAATGTTTGTGTGGAAGGTAGCTCTGAACCGTATATATACAGTCTCTTGAAAATTTGATACACAAAAATATAATTGATCTCAGGGAAGGGACGTATGTGACAGAGTAGTAGAGTGTAGAAACTACTACTTACCCATTTGTTCTTTGAATGTACAGTGGCTACAAGAGTGTGTGAAGCTTGCTTGAAATGGTACTGGGGAATTACTACGGTGAGACACAGACATCCAAATAAGTTTTTTTCGATTTATGGGTTGGTGGATTGTGAGAAGAGTACTGAATGTCAGTGTGATTTTCTGTAATTTGAGTGTTATGGATGACAATAAACTCAATGATTTTCACAGCAAATGCAACGGGAGAGGAGTAGGTACGTAAATTATGTTAAGATACTATAGATAACAATTGAAGGCACGAATGTTGATCAAGGAAAAATAATTTTGAAGGTAAATGCTAGCTGTGTCCAATTATCCCATTAAAAAAGAAGAATTTTTCCGACGGTTAATGCCTTGATGATCATCGCTTTTGTTCAACAGTAAAGTGGCATGACATTAATAACAGCTTAAGATTTGGATGATGCCACCCAGAGAGCAGTGAAAGCGGCTTATAAATTTTGTGCTTTTTGTTCAAATTTTAGTATTTTACAAATCAGTGCATTCACAGCATTATTCTTTTAGGTTTAAACTTATTTTTCTCAGCTGTGGTTCATCTGAGAATTCACATTTATGAGGAGGGAATTGAAGCATGAAAAGTTCTTATTGAAGCTGTGGTGTCAAAGCTTTCAATAAGGAAGTGTTTTTCACACGTTATATATACTTCACTTGGGGTTAATGCACGTAATGTAATTTCACTTCTTCCATGCATTCCAAGTATTGATACCATTCTCTTTCTACTATCCCTGATTGAGTTCTCTTGCGGCTAATTGCATGGAGACACTCTTTCTGTTAGTGGTTATATATGTTGGCTCATTTAGGAGCCTAAGCTTATAAAGCCTTTATAATGGTATTTTCAATTTTGAATATATATATTTATTTTTGTTTGGATACAAGATTACAAGAGTTTTTGAAAGTTTTTTTTTTATTAAAAAAAAGTTTTACATTTCCAACAGAGAAGTTTTCAAAAACTATTATATATTGTATCCAAACATGCATGTAATTTCTTGCATTACAAATTTCATTTCTTCCATTTGTATAATGGAACGTGTTGTGAGGCGCTTGAGCATTGGAGCACTGTTAGCGCTTGAGCAAATGGAGCACTGTTAGTGCTTGAGCAATGCTTATATATATGGTTCTCAAGCACAAGGATATCGTTTCTATGGTATCCTTAATGACACTCGAGTTATAATTTAAGAGATTACATACATATTCGTAGTGTAATACACTAGATTTAATTTTCATTTTAAAGAATTCTTAGTTTTTTTAGAGCAATGATATATTATCTTAAAAATCTTCTTAATATTTTATGAAAGTTTTAAAAAATGACAAAACAATTCATTTGAGAAATATTAGAAACACATTTTCTAACATACTCTTCATTATTCAATTTAATATAATTCACAAAATTTTATCACTTTTTATTTGATAAACATCATCTTTTTAAGAAAAAAATACCTTGAATAATCCGATTTCTAGAGTAGTTTTAACTAATAGTAACAAAGTGCTAAAAAATGCATTAGAGAGTGTACCACTAGTCCTTATAAATTTAATGTCTCTAAAACATAAACAAGATTATTACTTTCTATATTTAGCAAGAGAATTATATTAATAGGAAGATACTATAGAAAAATTTAGAATTATTTTTCTTTTTATTTATCCAATATAAATTGGCTCTTTTTTAAAAATAATATAAATTAATTATTTAATTGGGTAAAGGGGGTTAAATTGAAACAAATTGGGGATTTGGGGCTGCCAAACACGCCTGCTTTGGGCGTGTTTAAACACGCCTAAATGGGGCGTGTTTAAACACGCCCAAAGCAGGCGTGTTTGGCCCCCATTTCCCCTATAAATAGCCCCACATTCTTACCTTGTAACCATTCAT